>OY728156.1:1142861245-1144111245 GCA_963277665.1 Viscum album
TTTCTCATTGAGGCACATTTGTATGTTATGCACCAATTTATTTTATATGGTATATATATTGACCATTTAAAATGTAAAAGCATGATTCATTAATAATTTATGGAATATTATGTATGAATTTTAATTACTTCATCAAAGGGGATTTGACTTAAGAGTAACCTTATGGTACATAATTTCATAACTTAATTTCATTTTTAAGAATATATTACCTCTTTATCAACTCTGATATTCTATGACTATGTGTGTAAGGAAATTTGATTATATATATTTTTATATCCATTTTTATGTGTATTTAAATTTGATACACATAATAGATTCATTAGTCTATTCTCACCTATGTATTATGGTCATTGAAAGGGTTTATTTTACAATATAATTTTAATTGGGATTATTTATATAAGAATTTCCATTAAAGGAAATTATTTGATCAATTATTAATAAAACCTTAAATTTTATTCTACTCTAGAAATTTATGAACTTTTTAAGTAATATTAAAAATTTCCACTCCTTTTTACTTAAAATAATTGACAAAATATTTCTAGGAAAACCTGACTTTATTTAAATATTTTGTCTGAAAAATGTTTTCTTCCAAAACCATGTTTTATAATAATTTTTTCTAATATGTTTTTAACCTTTGGAAAATGATTTATTAAATAAAAGGTTACACATTTTAAAAAATTATCTAATATTTTTTTCTTTTTATATATGTTTTATAATAATGTTTTAATAATAAAGTTTTTAATTTTTTTGAATGAAATAATCATATCATTTTCAATATAATTCCAGATTGGATATTACCAAAAAAGTTAAAGGAATAATTGTTTTAACATAGTCTAAATTTATATAATTTAATTATATCATGAAAATATAATGATTTTAAACTTAATTTATAATTATAAAAGGATATTTACAAATAAATTTTTTTGAAAAATGTGCTGTGAAATTTTAGTTTTAATAATTTATTATCAAAATAAAAGGGTTATTTTCCTCAAATATGTTTTACAAATATTTTTATGGTATTCATATTCATGAATGAAAAAATAAATATATTCTTACTATAATGGGTAAATGTTGCATCAATACAATCTTTATTCTTTCAATGGATAGTTTATGATCCTTTGTATAAGGAAATTATTGTCATTAACTTTCTTGATTCAGTTTTGTAGTCATTAAAACTCCCAAAAAACATTAACTTAAATGTGATTATTGGACCATAAATTTTCCAAAAATATTCATATTATGTATCCTGGATATGTTTATTTATTAAACTGTATATCACATCTATATATGGTGTTTAAATTGGATTTTATTTGTTTAATTGTGGAAATATTAAAAAATCTATACTCTTGACTCAATTGGGATATTTGATGATAAAGAAAATTAATCATTAATTAAATATCTAATTTGATATATGAGGAAATATTTAGAAATAAAGACATTGGTGGGGTCCAATTATAGATAACAAATCCATGATCGACATGTCTCAAGAGATGAAAAAACTGGCTTCCCTTATTTAAATGGGTTTCTACCCATATATTTTAAACTATATTAATGATATATCTTGAAGGTAGAGGTATGATGTACCTGAGAAATGATATCCAATAATTATGAATTTCATTCCTTAAAAATTTTGTTATTATTATCCATTATATTTTCATAATGATATTTTTTCTAGAAGTATTTTATTCTCAGTTTATTGATTAAATAGAATTTATTTTCCATTATTTACCTTACCATATTTATTATTACTTATATATTTATTGAAATGGTATGTGTGTTCAGTTATTTAACCTTCCATATTGATTATTCCTTATCCATTTATCTAAATCACATGTGTGTTCAGTTATTTACCTTTACATGTTTGTTATTCTTATTGATTCATGATAGATTCTTCTGTACTTAACATGTACTGAGCTTTTAATCTCACACTTATTTAGTTTCCTTTCTCAAGAATCCATGAAGTGTGCAATGTTTTATATGAATGGGTATTATATAAGTAATAATCTTATTCTAAAAAATATATAATACAATTTTTCTTTTCAATGGAAAACAAATACTAAAGTATGTATCTTATTTACAAATACTATGAAACTATTTGTTCATTCGGGATGTGATTCCCTATATATTATTCCAATGTAATAATGTAGACACTGACTTTGGGCTACTGAGGTTAGGGTCGCTAAAAGTAACTCTACCCAAATAGAAACATCATGATCACCAAAATGTCCAAGGATTAAAGGAGTTTAATCTTTAAGGCACACCATGAAGATATAAGGTGAATAAAAAAGTGATAAGACATTCCATGAAGAAATTATTCTAATTTAGATCACAATAATTTTGTTTAACACCTTTACCTATGAGAAATATAGTATAGGATTACATAATATAAGATAGTGTTTTAGAGGAATTATAATGAAAAATATCATAGATGTCCAAGAAATCATGACATGACATGAAATATTTTTTACCTCAGAATTTTTAAGACCATAGTGATGAAGTATAAAGTAAAATATAGAGGAAATTTTGACCACATCGATGCTTAGGATGTTTTTTCCAAGAAGTTTCACTATAAAAAATAGAAATTCCCAAAATCAGTGTAGTTGAAGTCATAATAGAACTATAAATTCCCTCTATAAAATGACCTGCTAAAGAACACCCTACTATAGGGGGGGGGTGAGTGTTTTAATCATTACATTTTCTATATTTTATTCAAGATTAGAAGATAACATATTTGTTGAAAATTTCAATGGTTTTTTTGTAATGAACCATAATTTTAGAAATGGAAGTTTTATTTTTAAATAGATGAATAATATTTAGGAATATAGTATTACATAATGCACATGAACCATAGGTTAAAACACAAAAAAAATTATTATATTTATTTGAACACAAAATTTAGAGCATAAATATGGAAAAAATAATAGAATATATTACAATGGGATAAATAATTTAAAATAAGACAAATGAAATATGAAAATTTAGATATGTTTGATCCCAAAAAATATTCACACTCCTTAAAAACACTATAGAAATGAAAATGAATTATAGTAATGAAATATTAATCTTAAAAATGAATATATATTTAACCATGATATGAAATTTAAGTGAATAAAAAATGAATAAACTATGAAGAGTTTATAGAATATAGAAAACCCATATGACTATTTCAAATATGATCACTGGAATAGTAATATGACCGTTGGAACAATAATATGACCATTATAAATAGTAACTTTATAGTTTAAATAATACCCCCACATATTTTAATATAAAATAATATTTTGGTTTCTCATAAAAACTATGGAACATTTATATCATAATTAAAATAAAAGTTTTAAAAGTGATAAAATAATTGAGTGTATTTCTATAAGACATAAATGTATTATTTTAATTTTTATAACAAATATAATGACTTAAAATATAATTTATTTTCATATAACGGGTTTATAATTAATTTTAGGCATTATAATATTGATAATATAATTTTATAATACCATAAGTAATTTTTCAAAGGATCCAAAAATTGATCATAATATTAAAAATGGTATTTTTCATATAAATAAGAACTTTAATTAAATAAAATAAAATTCATCATATTTATGAAATTATTTTCAAAAAATGGATTTCATTAATGTAATTAAAAAATCAAAAAATAGGTATAGTGTATTTTTTATATTTTTATAAAATAGTTGAATTTTTGGGGGATAATAAAATAAAGGAAAATAAAAAATTTAATATTATAAGATCAATACATGAATATATGAGTCATTATTGATCTAATAACTCATTATTTTATACTCAAATTCATATATTACTTTATATAATCACAATATTCAGCACTATTGGTTGTGTTGATCCAAAATAATATTCTAATAAATATTATATTAAAAAACACCCCTCTCCTCCCCTTATAAATTCAACCCCTCACCACCCCTTCAACTCAAACATTATAAGCCTTGAAACTTGAAATATTTATATCCAATTATCTTTCAATATATATCACCCACATACATATAGTGATGACATCACCAGAAATTAAAAGACAAAAGTCCCTCATGGTTTATTTCAAGAGATGGCGTTTGAGAGGTAATATTCTCAATCAATACATTATAAATTTATTTCTTCTTTAACCTAATCATCATATCCCCCATACAACATGACATAATGAATCTATTATTATAAATATACTATAAATTTTTCATTTTAATTTAATATCAATCATCTATACTCTTCTCTTCTCTCCTGAATCGAAAAATGAACTTTATATTATGGTGGATTCACCACCTCGATGAACAACATACATCCTTTTTCTTCTCCCCCTTCAAATATTTTTATAAAATTATTCTTATTTTAAAATATTATGAGTATATTAAAAATTATTTAATTATTCTATAATTTATTAATATCATTTTAATTAATTAAAACAATTTTATATCCTGATGGTCGGTAAAGTTGTATATATAAAATAACTGTATAATGGAAATATTTATACTAAATTAATCATACTCATTATAGAACACACATATATATTTTAAAAAATATCTATTTATATAGGGAAATTAATATTATTTCATTTCCCTACTAGAATAATATTCTGACTTTAAAATAAATTCAATAATTATCAAAAAAGTGATTCGACCTGAGAACCCTGAAACAAACGCCTTAAAAAATGAAATTAAATTATATAACTCATTTTAATAGTTGAAAATGAGAATAAATTAATTATAAAAAATTAAATATATATGTTAAAGTTTCTCAATTAATTAATTAATTAATTAATATAATTTGATTATTTAGTGTGTTTGTGAATGTTCATAACTAATATAGAAGTAGAGGGAGGGATCTCCTTGAACCACACTATTTTATTTGGGTTGTGATCTTAATCTATCTAAATCAATTAATATCTCTAATTTATGTAATTTAATAAATATAAATTCTTGATATATATCTCTTATATATATACCTTTATTATCCTCCCTTTTTATGGATTTATACATTCATTAAGTTAATTTCTCAAATTATTTCTTCAAAATAAAATTTCATTAAGGGAAATTTTTCTTGCCCTTAATGGTTTTATATAACACAATTTTAAAGAATTTATTCCCTTTAATTATTTCATTAAATAAATTAATATTTTACTTATAACCTTTTTCATTTACCTTTATTTTTGAATGTAAATTAAATGTTCATTCTTTCTTCAAAATTCTCTAACTGATTCCTTAAAACACCATTTTGAAATATCATTTCAATACCTAAATTCCTACCCTTTCTCATTATATATTTTTTTGAGATGAACACAACATTTGAGTTATAAGATATTGTAGTAGCATATAAAATTCGATAATATTTTATTTTTTTACTATTTGGAATCATCATGATATATCTATTTATTTAGATATGAGACAAAATTATACAACCCCTTCCATTCCATTAGAGAATCTTATGTTTATTCCTTACATTTGATTTCTGTTTATAGACCAAGAAATTGTGTACATGTTATAATGGGTGAACAAAGATTATTCTCCAATTTATTGGGTAATTTTTATGTATCATGAGTTGATATGTATGGGATTGGGGAGTAAACCTAATCCTTGATGAGGCTATGTTCACCATGTGATACTGTCTTGAAAATTTTTATTGACTTATCCTTATGTTATGTTACTTGTTGTCATGAAATTCCTATGCTTACATTATATTATGATTCTATTTTATCTATATTATGATTCCATATGATTATTCATGTCTTTTATCTTTTATGTATTCATATTATGATTTCTACTATTATTATATGATTAATTATCATTTTTATTCCCTTTTTGGGTTTTTTAGCTCACCCTGTTTTTTATGTATTCCCTAACTTATCCTATAAAATTTTATTATATAAAAGGGGTTTAAGAGATCATTATGAATATTAAAATAATGATATTTTATTTTAGTTTAATCTTAATTATTTATGAATATATTCTTCCAAAGACACTATACCTCTCAATCTTTGGGTTGTGTTTATTGGATATTTATGTTTAAAATTATATAATATTCTTTGTAAAAGGATTAAGTCACTATATTTGGTATCATATAAAGGTATATTTAATTTTTTGGATTATTAAATGATTATATTATTAAAATAACATTTTGTTAAGTCTATGTATAGGAAAATAAAATGAACTTTTAGTGACATATAATGTGGGTGGTTTCCAAGTAATTACATCACTATCTGAATAATACAAGTATATATGGATCATACACAGATGTAAGTAGGGTTAATAAAAATAAAAGGGAATTATGGGTATTAACTCATCCTATACCTAGAGCAAGAAAAAGAGTCATTTCTTCAAATTTTGTTTGACACTCATAGAGGACATGCTTTGGAAACTCACAAACTCTTTATGAAATAATATGAAGGACATGAATATATTTTTTTGGTTAGAAAACATAATATGAAAATTACCATAGACAAAATATATTTAAACCTATTGGATCATTCATTAAGATATATGTTTCATTACAATTTTATTTAATATAAGTTTATAGTTTCCCTTTTATATTATTTTTAGTGTGAGCATTATCATCCGTATTTTTTTATATCCTTTATCTTAGTTGATGACATGATATATGAGTAACCATTCCAACAACAAATGTCATAGAAAATGATAATATTATTTTCATTATGTTCCCACCATTATTTTTGTGGGAGTTAATAACTTTGAGGTACTACTAGCCCAACTGACTCAATTTATGAATAATAACATGAATCGTATGGAATACCCCCTCATATGAAAGAGAAAGTTGTAGTTGGGTACTTTATTTGAATAATGAATCATACATTTAGTAGATCTTATGATCCCCTAATCATATTAAAATTGATTAAAACTACTAATTATATATTCTTTATCAACCAATGCTTGAAATATGATTAATTCATACTCGCTATTTATCACACGGAGGGGGAAGCTAACCAGTGGTGGAAACTGATCAAGATCACAAAGCCAAAATAGGAAACTAATTCCATGGAATGGAAAGGATTCATGAAAATATATTTCAGTAAAATTTTTCCCTAGACTCTCTATCTTAAAATATAGATGAATTTTCTTAGACTGTGGAAAAATAATGATGAGTATGTTAGTGTATGTGAGGAAAACATCACAAGGATTTCATGATATGTTTACCACCCTAATATTTTTTGGTATTTTTACAAATTAATTTAATATTTTTGATATTTTTCATCATACAAAACCTTTAGTTTATCTTTCATTATGTGAAACACTATCTTTATCTTGTGTTACATGCTACATTTATTTTAGTTTTTGTTACACACAACATTGAGTTTAATTGAAATAATACATACTATTAAAATATTATTTTCTAAAATGATTGTTATGTCTTATCTATTTTAATAGAGGGTATGAATAAGATTAACTAAATAATAAATATATTTGGTCTACACATATAACATCTCATTACTCTTATGTCATGTATGTTTCTAACCATGCCACGGTTTTCTTTTTGTTGTTGTATGGGTTGGGTTGAGAAGGAAATGTGAGGATATTGGTAATGGTGAAGTCAGATATTTGTTGGAATTTATGGCATGAAAAATGTCGATTCTGTATCATGTTGGAGATTTACACACCATGTAATATGGTGATATGACATGTTTATCATAAATGAAAATAAATTCACTTTTTATCAACAGGCAACCGATTTCTTGGCGATTCTAGGAGTTGAGAATTAAACGACATGTAAATGGGTTACATGTCCTATAAATTCTCCATGATCCATTTCATTGGACATAGAAACTTACCCAAGCTATTTTGGGAGCCTTCAAACCCCTCTGGGTCTTTTCATTCAGTGATTGATCCTTGTTCTGGTCAATATTCATTAGTTTTCGTGTGGTGGGTGTACATTCTTGAGGTATATGGATTTCCTATTTTACACCAACCCCTTTTTATAAATTGTATCTATCCTGAGATGTGGATTTGATTCAAGGGTTTCCATTGATGTTGTTGGGTTTCATTGTTGGTGTATCCTGTTGCAGGAGTGTGCGACCAGAGTTTTGAGGATGGTGGTTCCATTAATTGATTATGTTGGATTAAACATATTATTTTGATTTTAAAAATTGATTTCGAAATAAATTATTATGAAATTGGAATTATTTATTTCATGTTTTGGAAATCTATTTAATGAAAAATATGGTTTCCTTAGTTTTTGATAAATTTATAGAAATGGGTTATTTTAAAATCACTAAATGATTTGTGAAATTAAGTGTGAATAGTAACCCTATTAAATGTTGAATTAAATAAATGGTTTTGAAATGGGTTTCAAAACATTGATACAATTGTGAAAAAGATCACATTGGTTTCCTTGGGTACTACATGGAAGGTCTAACTTGAGGCCATCGTCCATTTTCAGGGTTTATATTCTGGGTGTTCCTCTTGTCCTGGAGTGTATATTTTTGGATCTACGTATGTATATGATGTTGTGGTTTCAGATTTTAGTGTGTCTACCTAGTACATGACTTTAGATAACTGGCTTCGGGTTTTATAATGCACTGTTCATAGATTTTTGGGTATGAGTAGTCTGATGCTTGTCCTGTTGTATTCCATGGTGTTGTGATACATATGCTACTATTGTTGTTTTTTAATGATTGGATTGTATTATTTTATCCTTGATATACATGTTTATTATTGTGAAATATGACATGAAAAAAGTTCACTGAAATTTATATACCTTCTTTTGTTTTATAAATGTCGAAAAGGGAAATGTTTATCATGTTTTCTATAAAACTACATTACTTATTCTCATTCCATGGATCATTTGAAATGAGCACATGAGAATTTTTATACAGAAACTTGTTATAGAGCACCTGGGTGGGATCCTATTAAGCCTATTAGCTCAAACCCTGGACACCCCTTCAGTGGTACGTAGACCTTTGTTTGTATTTTGATGAAGGGAAAGGAAAGGTGTTGTAGTGGGGCGGCAAGTTTTCTGTGTCATCTATGTTGGGTAGCAATGATGAGATGGTGGGAGGTTACCCAAACTATTACATGGAGTATTTTCTTGTTTTTTTTCCTTTGAAGTTGTAATTGTATCATTGATTTTGTATCTACTTTAGTGTTTGTATTATTTCCACTGCCTTCTAACAGTTGTGGCAGACACACACACACACACACAAATATATCGGTCTGCTATTTTTCTTTCTGGTTTGAGTATGTATAAATATTTCCATGTTCTTCATTTAGGTTGGGTGAAATCATTTACATGGCATGTTTTTTAATGCCTGGGTGATTTTTTCTAGCCAATGGGGATCAGTAATTCCCTTTGGGTATGTAATAGATCAGGTTGGGTGCCAGGTTTGAAAGTAACCAAGGTTGGGTTGTTACAAAGTGTAATGAAAGGAGGTATGTCCCCAAGAGTCCTTGTTTTGGGACATCTATTAGACTAGAGATAGGATTTATAGTACTTGAGAGGTATATTGTGATAAGTTTATACCCAACTCTTATTGTGATGAGACTCATGTTTCCATGGGATTTTAGGATATGTGTCTCCAGTGTTGGGTTTTGTTTTAAATATAAGTTTCTTCTTGTGAGTTTTCTGGTTTGAAGTAAAATTTTCTCTAGTTTTTGATCTTTCCTTCTATGTCAATGTGCAGTAGTATTCATAATATATTTATTCCATGAGTTCCTTAAGAGGGTGCAATTGTTTTTCAATAAGGGAATCTGACAATAGATCCGAATCTCATCAAGGCTATAGTACAATCATTTCGGGTTGTTGATTAGAATATACCAAGAGTTAAAAATGAAGTTGTTGATGTACATCCAGGAGGTAGAGGAGAGAGAGGTTGATTGTAGAAATTATTTCTGGAGAAAATACCATATTTTAATGGAATTAATGAACCTTAAGAGACAGAGGAATGGCTGGATAAGATGGATCATATATTCGAATTTTTCAAGACCCATAAGAATATTATTGTGAAGTCTTCAGTGTTCATGCTCAAGGGTTCCAGTAAGCGATGGTGGGCTTCCATAGTCCTGGTAGATAGACACGCGGAATATGATTTTAATGGTTTAAAACATCATTCTTCCAAAAGTTTTGTCTATAACTATTGATACTATAAAAATCTATAGAGTTCCTCTCTTTGAAACAGGGAGAGCATTCGGGGTTGGTGTACACCAACCAGTTTGCTGAGCTTGTCGATTTTTCTCTATACATGGTAAATAATGACTAATTGAATGCTATGAATTACCTAAAGGGTTTGAGATTAGATATCAGATCATATTTATTTATGTTAAATCTTCCAAGATATGTTGATATGGTAGATAGAGCTATACTGACACAACTGAATATGGTATCCAAGGATTTATTTTCTACCTCTTCTCTTATATCGAATGAAAGCTTCAGTGTCCCTCATGGGATGAAGAGGAAGTCTCGGGGTCATCAAAGAAGTGTTGTAGGTGGGTCTCAATGGAGATCCACTTTTACACCATCTTTTAGAGCAATAGTGTACCTATGAATTACTATCAGTGTGGCAATGTCAAACACAACATAATTTTTTTCCAATTCCCATGAATTCATGAAACAACTATGGACATGTTGGAAATTTATAACTCTAATGTCAGGATATGTCTACACCTAATTATGGTTAGGGTTTGTCAGATCCAAATTATACTACGGGGTAGTCATATGATCTAAAGAATACAGGGCTCTGACTACAAGCCTTAGGAGTGAAGAACTTTCACATATTAGATGACTATCCAGTGGAAGTCAATTCATGTCTAGAGATAGTGAGATGTACAATATTTATTGAATATTTTATAACAAATGCTCTATTTGATAATGGTTCCTCCCACTCAATTATACTTTCATGTTTTGTGGCTATACTTAAACTTACAAATAAACGTATGTCCTTTGTTATGGAGTTAGTGACACCAAATGGTAAGAGTAAAGAGAACATGTTTCAATGTATTTCTTGTTCATTAATGAAAAATAATACAAAGTTGGTCTGGGAATTTCTGATTAGTGATTTGGATATGTCTGACATCATCATCAGTATGGATTGGACATTCATTCATCGAGATGAGGTTGAATTTTATAATTAGCGTTTTTTCTTTCATGCTATTGAGGGGAGATCTTGTGTGTATCAAGGAGATTGGGACCCAAGGTTTAGTCATGCATGTCCTTCCCTATGAGATCTCAGGAGTTTGTTTTCTTCTATTGAGATTGAGCCTGATGATGTTTCTTCTATTATTGATATTCCCATTTTTTTTCAGGGCTTTTCTGATGTTTTCCAAGATGATTTATTCAGTCTTCTTATAGAGAGATATATAGAGTTAATGGATGAATTGGTTCTAGGTATGTAGTTGATATAAATACCTTCATATCAAATTATTCCATTTTAATTGAAAGAGATTAATATTTAATTGGATGGCATGTTGGAAAAAGGTTTTTTTCTCCCTAGTGTTTCACATTGGGTAGCCCTTATTCTTTTTTATAAGACAGTAGATGGTTCAATTTTATTGTGTTTGGAATATCAAAAATTAATATGAGTAGCAGTTAAGAATAGTTATCCTGTAACTCATGTTTGTGATTTTTTTAAACAGTTAAATAGGGAAAAGTGCTTCTCAATGATTATCTTTGGTCGAGTTATAATCAACTCAGATTTTAGTAGTTTGATATACCAAAGACCAATTTTAGGAGAAGCTATAACCATTATGAATATTTTGTGAGGCCTTGTGGTCTGACTAACTTTATTAAAATTTATATGGATTTTATGAATTAGATATTCAATCAATATCTTGACACTTCTTTGGTAGTTTTCATGGATAATATTAAGGTTTATTCAAAATTTCAAAATAAGTAGTGTCAAGATATTAATTCAATCAATATCCTTTGGAGGTCTTGTAAATCTCCATAATGTTGTTCAAATATTGGTGAATTTTCTTAGATTGGACCGATCTCGGTTCAAGAGATGATAACAAAGATTCAACAGATTATTTAGAGAATGTTGATAGAACTGAGTAGGTATATTTTATTACTAATCATCATCATGGGCATTTTGAGTTTTCAGTTGGTGACCGAGTGTTATTGAATGTCTCAACTCATTTGGGTCATCAATTACTTGGACGGTAAGGGAAATTTATACCCATTTTGAGGGACATTTAGAGGTTTTTGAGAAATTGGGGAAGGTTACTTTCCATTTTGAACATCTACCATAGACAATATCGATACATAACATCATACATATATATGAGATTAAAAATTATCTATCTGATCCTTCTCATGTTAGAAGATTTCAAGTTCATTATGTTGAACCTAACTTATCCATGACTGAGTGGTCAATTAGGATAGTAAATTGTAAATCCAATGCACTTTATAGGGAGAGGATACCTTTGGTTCGGGTTTTATGGAATCATAGTTCTGATTCTCATGAGACATTGGAGAGTGATACAATAATGATGGAGTAATGGCCTCATATTTATAGCATGGAGGCTTCTTCATAGTATTTCTAGTGAAATTCTGTTTATAGTGGGAAGTTTTTAACATCCCATTACTCTTCTGACAAGTATGTCTCTAACATTGTCATGGTTTTCAATTTTTGTTTTCCAGGTCGGGATGAGGAATAAATGAGAGGATAACAGTAACAGTGAATTCAAAGAACAATTAGAATTTCTGGCTTGAAATTTACTAATTCTATAGACTATTGGATATTTACAAGCCATGTAATATGGTTACAAAATGTGTAAATCATAAATTAAAATAAATTTTATTTTTATCAGAAGGAGATAGATTTCTTGGAGAATATGGGAGTAGAAAATTACATGATGTATAAAGTTTTGATGAGTATTTTTAAGCAGGAATCATGGATGATTTTTCTTTTGTTCCTCCTCCACAATTCTTTTCTCCCAACCTAGATCCCTTACTAATACATTTTGGTAGCTATCAAACCCCTCCAAGTATTTTCAATTAAAGATTAATCCTCATTCTAGTTGTTCTTCATTGGTTTTGGGGTGGAAAGTGTATTTTCATGAGGTATGTGGATAACCTCCTTTCTACTGACCCCTTTTTCTAAATTGAATATATCTTGATATTTGTATTAGAGTTTATGGTTTCTAATTATATTTCTATGTTTTGTTGTTGGTGGATCCCCTTGAGGGCATGTGCGACCCAAGTTTGAGGTAGCCAGTTTCATCTATATCTTATGTTTGATAAATCATATTATTTTATTTTAATAAATTGATTTAAAAATACATTAGTATGAAATTTTAATGATTGTTTGTGTGTGTTGGAAATGGATTTGAAGAAAAATGGGGTTTCCTTGGTTTTTGATAAATGTAATGAAAATAGATATATTTAAAGAACTGAATGATTTGTGAAAAGTAAGTGGGTATAGTTAACCTATTAAAATTTGAATTTCAAAAATGGTTTTCAAAATATTGAGATGATTTTGAAAAGAGAACATGTGTTACCTTGGGTTCTAGGTGGAAGGTTTATCTTGAGGCCACCTTCTATTATGTCAGTTCACTTTCCAGGTGTTTCTCTTGTCCTAGAGTGTTTATTATTGGATCTAGGTACATATATGATGGTGGATTTTTACACTATAGGGTGTATCTTTGGTCCTAAAGTGTAGATAATTGGATTTTGGTAATGCGGTGCACTCTTCATAGATTTTTGGGTATGAGTAGTCTACTGTCTGATCTGTTGTATTCTTTAGTGTTTTGATACCTCTGTTTGTACTTTAGTTTTTTACCACTTGGATTGTACTATTTTAGACTTGATATTCATGTTTATGATTGTAAAATATGATATGGAAAATGTGCATTGAAATTGATAAACTTGATTTTGTTTTAGAATGGTGTAAAATGGAAATGATTATCATGTTTTCTATAAAACCTTTTTACTTCCTATCATTCCATGTTTTATTTGAAATGACTATACATGAATTGTTATACAGAGACTTGTTATAGAGAACCTAGGTGGGATCCTATTGATCATATTTTCTCACACCATGCACACCGCATTAGTGGTGCATAGAACTTTTTATGTCTTTAGATATTGGGAAAGGAAAGCTTCCATATTGAGGCGGTGGGTTTTAATGTAAGCTGACTTGGGTAGCGGGTGGTTATATGGTGGGAGGTTTATATCACATATAGTAGATTATTTTTTCATTTTAATTTTCAGTTGGACTTGTCTCTTTAGGATTGTATCTACTTTAGTGGTAGTTTTGTCTCCACTGTATTATTATAGGAATAATCATATATATTTTAGTCTTCTACTATTTATTTCTTCTTTTAGGATGTATATATACTGCAATGTTCTTTATTCAGGTTGGGAGAAATCATACCCTTAGTGTGTTGTTCGATTCTCGGGTGCTTATCACTAGCCTATTGTGATCATGAATCCCATTTAGGTTTATAAAGGATTTTCTTGGGTGCCTAGTTTGAGGGTAACCCAATTTTTTTCGTTACAACACATATATATAAAAAGAACTATTTTTTGAATAATTAATTATAAAGGAAAATAAAATCTATTTTAAAACAAAGGAAATCTTTTTATGAAGAACTATATTTATACACAAGAAACATGTTTTATGTAAATAAATTAAATAAATCATTTTTTTGAAAATATTTTAATGAAATTTTTATATGATATATTAAATAAAATCATTAACATTCATTATATGTGTTTTCAATAACAAATAGAACATAAACCCAATTTTATGCTTAAACCAATATTTTTTCAAAAAAATAGTATTGTCACCTTTCGAACACGTGATTAAATTTTTTCTTTCAAAAAAATAAAATATTTATTTTAAAAATAAAAATTCATTTTTTAAACCATCATATCATAATTATAATTGGGATTATTTTTTAATTCTCAGAAAATATTAATTTTTTATGCATAGTGAAAAATACAGATTTCTATTGAAAACTACCTTTTCATTAAGGTAAATTATTTTTTAAATTTATTTTAAAGTAAAATTAGTTCATTTATATATTTTTTAATCTCATTTAGATAATTTTACAATTCTCATATTGAATTTTGATATTAAAACATTGTAAACTTTTGAACTCTTTATCAATGAAAACCCACATTCTCGTCCCGTCTACAAGATTAATTTTAACTTAAAATTTTATACTTTTGTGAATTTAATTTTAAAAAATGGATTAAATATTTTTAATAAGAATAATTTATTTTATCTAATAAGGATAAATTAATTCTTTTAAAAAATTAATAGTGTAAACAGTAAAAATTCATTACCATAGTTAAGTTGAAACCGTGTTTACGGGGGGGGGGGGGGGGTAGTTAAACTAAAGAGATAAGGGTTAAAATGACCAAAAAATATATATATTAAAACTATTTTATAGCCATATTTAGGCCATATAAATAATATTTTTTGATAATAATCCTTTTTTGGATCCTTTTTTCTTTAGAAAAATGTGTGAATAACTTTTTATTTTCAAAATAATACACGTGTGCCGATCACCTTACTTATAAATGGATATCTCTTTTCCTCTATTATTCACACTTTCAAACCCTTTTTTATTTTAAAATATATGAAAAAAAACTTAATAAAATCCCACATATCATCCTAGAGAACTTATTTTGGGCTGAAATCCAACATTGGAAGCCTTTTATTACAATCCTAAGGAGGTTATCCAAAGAAGAGGTTACTTCCTTACGTGGGAATTTATTATTTTATTTCTTCATCCAAATACTTATATTATTATTATTTTCAAATAATGATATAATAACATTATTATCTTTCGTATAATGATATGTTTTTTATGTTATGTTCATTACCTACAACCATTTCCAACTCCCACAAATGGGTTATGAAATCATCATTCATGTGTACGGCGGACCATCACTTTGCGAACTCATGTTTTTCTTTTTTCCATTACCAAATCCCATGGTTGGTTATAATAATGGATATAAATTATATAAATTACATTTATAAAATAATTATACCTAAGGAGTAATTATATCATATATACATTTTTTCACTTTTCTTTTTGTATGATATACGATAACATTTCTCATGTGTACGACGAGCTACCACCTCATGAAGTGATGTGATTCATTTTTCACTAAAGCTTTAAATGATATAAAATAATGGTAATTTTAATGAATATATTTGAAATAAATGAAAATATTTCAACATTTATGACATATGTATCATTATTAAAAAGTAACATATTATTTTATTTCATACATTTTCACTCACTGAAAGATGCTAATGTCATTTGTGTACGAGTGGACTATAACCTTGATCAAGTGACATGATTATCACTTTTTATCACCACCCAAAATGTATGATATGTATAATAATATTTAAAGATATAATATTATATATGATAATTATTTATATATAAAATATTACTTACCTCCTTTCTATAATTATCATTGAAAAATAGAAATAATACTCATGCAGACATATGACCGACCATATCTATATTCATAATGTACTTCATTTATCAAAACTATATTTCATTATTGATCTTAAAATTAAAATTGATGTGTAAATATGATAATTATTTCACTTTTATTAATATTTAGATTATGTAATCATGATAATATTAAGATGATCAAAAATAAAAAAACAAAACATATACAGAAAACAAAGTATGTATTACCCAAAATGTGATTTTAATAAAGAATTATTAAAAAAAGGATAATAAATAATCATAATTAAATAATATATGGTATTATATATATAATCATGGTTATATAATTGACTTATAATTTACATATATTTATTATATATGAGTTTCTAATGTGTATAAAGGAATTCAAGACTTAAGGTAAGAGATTTACAATCTCTCTTCTATTTCTGGGAGACATATGAAAATTAACCACCCATTTCATTTATATGGTTTATATACATCTAATGAATGCATTTTATATTTTTTTAATTAAAATTATAAGTATGTTCATATGAATTTGAGGATATATCTTCCATTGGGTTTACTGTTTATTGTTATAAAATTGATAATGGATGTACGATTCAAACTCATTGTTTATCTTGATTGTTTTTTATAATGCTTATAGGGTTGAAATATTGTGATATATCTATCAAGAAACTAATTAATATTATTTCAGTTTTTTATGTCATGAGAATATATTTTTTCCATTTATTTTCATCTATTTATTTATTAAAGAGTTCAAAATAATGTTTTTAAGAAAAAGTGTCTGTATCTCTCTCTTCGGTAGAAAACCCATTTTCTTCTAAAACCATATTTTCTAAAAAAAAAATAAAAATAGTTTCAAACATTATTAAAATTATTCATTAAATACAATTGTACACATATTTTATTTTTCAACATTTTTTAAAGGAATCTTCTTGTATATTTCCAAACAATGCCCGTTTGGATTTTATAGAAAATGTGAATGAATATCTATTTTAACATGTACGACATGAATATAATTTTCCACAATAATTACCATTAATTTATTTTATAATTAATTTACAAGTTTTCATGTTTTTTTAAATATATTCATTTTCAAAAAAAATTATATTTTTAAAAGATTTTTAAGAGAAATAAATATTATTTTCATGAAATGTTTTAAATGATTTTTAATTTTCCCTTTATAAGTTTTTAGGATTTACTTCAAAGCAATGGATTTAAATTTGTTTTATATTTTAAAAATTTATTTTTCATGAAAATTTATGTCTCTAAAGAAATGTACATAATTATTTATCATTCAAAATCATTCTCCAACTAATAAAATATCCATTTATATAATTTATGATTTACTAGTGGGTTGAACTGAGGATACAATTATTAATATAACTCAAAATGGTTTATGATGAAAATATTTTTATGAATCACATTACTTTTTCATGGGTTATGCATTGATAAAATGACAATAAAGACTATTTCCTTTCATGGGTTATGCTATGATGAGATGTTGAAATTATTATGAAACCTGTGTCTTTGACACCGGTTATGATATGGTGATTTTTTTATGAAACCGAATTTATTTCATGAGTTATGATATGATAAATGTTTTACAATATTAAGGAACATCTAAATATGATTTTCATTTTGTTACAGGTGATACCTATATCTCCCTCCAATGAATTGGAAAAATATTTAGATATCATGGGAGAGATATGATTGGAAAAGGGAGTGAAACTGATTATGTAGTGGACTTAGTTATCTATGAGGTTCAGGGGATTGAGTCTTGACTACAACGATGGTTTGGGGAGTGAGACCATTCTACTATAATAGCCTTGAAAATAAGATTTTACTACTAGAGAAATTATTTTATATTATTTTGTGTATAACACAATTCCATGTATGTTTCCAATGTTATTCCCTCATGGAACATGTTCTATAATATCTTTATAATTCATGTCTTATGAACTTCCAATATGTAGTTCATGACTCAATATTCTGATCTTTGATATATAAGTTATGTTTTTCATATGTTTTTATCCTGTTAACATACCCTTATGTTCATTTTATTCTTACATATATCCCTTGATTACGCTTACTGAGCATTTTGTGCTCACCCATTATTATGTTTCCTTTACCTAGGATATGAAGAAATATTTTATATTGGGTATGTTTGGGAAGATAACAAAAGGATGAGATCTTTATGAGATATATTTAAGAGCATTTACCAAATAATAAGATTTTGTATGAAGTCTCCAATGACATTAAAATATTATGGTCATTTAGAATGTGTTTATGTTATATATATAATATTATTCTAAAAAGATGTAATATCTATGTATTTAAATCCTAGGTCACTATAGTTAATGTTAGAGGAAAAGGAATAAATCCAATCCTTGGGAACTCTCATGTGTGAGAATTGGATGAAGCATGGTTCTACTACCAAGGTCTTGATGAGGAGAGGTCATTCATTGAGGATAGTAGTGTGTCCCACCCAGGAGGTGTAGCCACCGATATAGTTGTCTAATATTTATCAATTACAGTCCATTAAAAATAATTTCATATTTCTATAGTTGGTATCATAGGAACGATTTCGTTAAAAATTGAAACTAGGATGAGAAAACTTTAGTGATATTCCTATAGATATTTCTAAGGATATGCCTAGGGATGTCTATAAGGATAAGTCTAAGGAAGATTCAAAAAATAGAGAAATCTAACGTAATTATGGAAAATGATAGATTATATTGTTTTCAAGAAATTAAATCTTTTTCTAGATACTATAAGGGGATGTGGCTCTAGAACAATGGTACCTAGGTGTAATAACATTGAAAAGGGAACATTGATCTAGAATCAATCTTCACATTGTGTGTGATAATGGGGATCATCACACACCAGACATGAAACTATAGGTGGATATGTTTAGAAATTCACAAACTCTTTACAATAAATCATGAATGGTTTAAATAGATGATTACTATTAATGAACAAGGTTAATCCAAAGGTGTCACATATTAAAAATAGAGTGTCTTGATTTTGACATCATATATATGATTTTAATTTTTGTTTCTATTATGATTAGAACTAATCACAATATTCTTTCTAGTTTAAATCAATGGTGGGATCACAAAAAAACATGGTTTACATTGAATGTGATGCGAAATTTTTCGATGAGTAGCCAAATGAGATGATGACTAGAGTAAAGGATGTTGTGATTATACATAATCATTTATAATTGTAACAACCCCAGATTTTATGAGAATTATTCTTTTTAATTTCATTGATGTATTGTGTTGTACGCTACACCAAAATTTTCTTGTACTATACGCAACACCGTATTAGCTTGTAGTATACGCAACAGTATTCTTGGATCATGTTACACACAATTTCAAGTTCGTTTGATAGTAGTTATTCTACGCAACATTGAGTGTGTATATATATATATATATATATATTCAATGTATAAATGAAATATGGTTGGATTCCTTTATACGAAACAATGAAGGAGTCTTCCAAAACACGCAACCCTGACTTGGCTTGCATTACATGCAATCACGGCCTTCCTCGATAGCGTGTGTAGTACGCAATACCGGGTTTCACTAAACAACGATATATTGTTATAATATTATTATGGACTAGCCGTTATGAATATTATTAACTAAATTTTGAATTTTATAACATTATTATTCATCCTACACATTTTCTAGAACATGGTATGAGAACAAAATAATTTTTTCGGGTAAAATAAGTATTTTTCAAAAAATGCAATTTTGCTGCCTTTTGATGGCGCACCCACTTTAAATGTATTTTTTTCCATGTTTATAAGTTCAATTTGAGAAAATGAAATTCTTATTTGGAATTTGGATATAAAAATCTACTTTGGATCATTTTTTCATATTATTCTGATAACTTTCATATTTTAATGAATAGTAAAAACAAGCTATATTTTAATTAAAAACAAATTTTTTCAACGTAATAATTTATATGGTTAGATTATATTTTTAATTTGGTTTAAAGTTTAATTATAATATATTTTTACCATTTAATCCAATGTTGGTAATTGGAATTAATTTCAATTTGAATTTGGACACAAACAAGTTTCGATCTTTTGATAGTTATTATTTCTTAAAAACATGCTATTTGTTTTGATAACAGGAATTAATTTTAAAATTAATTAATTCCACTTCTATGTTTTGAATTTTTAAAAATAGACATCATTTTTTAATTCGTAATATCAAATATAGCTTAGGATGAAGTTTTGGAATTTTTCTAAAAAACATCAATTTTTGATTAATAGTGAAACCACTTAGTAGTAGTTAAAAAACTGACTATTTCATTTATATGAAATTTTACCACTTCTGTGAATTGAATTTCCAAAATCCAACATACATGGTTTTTATCAATATTTAAAATGTGGTTCAATAAGATGAAAATAATTTTTAGTGAATAGTAACTTTTGACTTTTATTTACTGCAGTTAAAGGTAAATAGGGTAATTCAATGTTAAAAGAATATTATAATAATTCCAAATTACCTTAAAATTTGTCCAAAACTTATTGGATGAGTAGTGGACGACCATTGGCATCATTGGGTCTATTTTGGTACCCCATTGAGCCACTTGGTAGTGATAATGACAATTTGGATTAATTAATTTAATGTAAAGACAAAATCGACATTAACAAAAAACATTTAGTAATAAATTTTTATAAGGAGTTATATAAATTATATTTTCAACTAAAAATATTCATTGGAAATATAAAAATAGTTCCTACATGATGGTATTTTTTTATAATTTTTAGACATCAAATAAATTAAATTATTTATGAAACAATAATGATGCAGTATTTACCTCATTAATAAATGATTTAAATAAATAAGATTATAATGATTGAAATATTATCCAAAATATCTCCATTTCTGATTTGGATGATTTTATTTCAACCCTGAGTCATCTTATATTCATCTTTAATGATTTTTGGACCTTTTGAAAACAAATATAAGTTTATAATAAAATAATATTTTCACACTTTCCAAAGGTGCCCCTCTCCTCCCTTATAAAAGGGAACCCCTTCTCTCTTCTCTTCACACACTTTTTAGCCTTGAATCTCATCCAAGGCATGAAAATTCTTCTTCTCAACCTCTCTAGTTATATCATAGAGGATCTGGTCTTCTCAAAATTCCAACTCTAGTGCCCTAAGAAGAAGTTTAAAGGAGGTGCGTCGAGGAAGAGGTAATCTCTTCTACTAACTCTTTCAAGTTTCTTTCTTCTTCTAATTCCTCTTCTCTAGTTGTTTTATTATAAAGTAATAAAAAATAGGTATTAAAAATATACTTATATGTTATTATAAATATTAAACAACCCTATTTTACCTTCTATCCATCCTACGGAAAATGAAATCACCGCGCGTGCGTACGTACGGAATACCGTCTCCACGCCGTGGTGTAAACTGTTTTCCACCACCACCTTACTTTGATGGGTATAATGGAGTAAATAATAACTATATATGATTATTATTACATGATTATAATTATTATATATTATATAATCCACTCCAATTTCATTCAATAATTATGGGGATGATATCATCGCTCGTACGTACGTACGGATTACCGTCTCCAAGACGCGATGAGATTCATTCTCCATGTAAACTATTCAGCTATGATTATAAAGTATATATAATAAATAATAATGAAATATATTACATAATAATTATACTGTATTTATGTACATATATGTTTCATTTACTTAATTCTATTTAATTCAATAAGGAAACGAAAACAGCGTTCATGCGTACGTACGACCTACCGTCTCCATGAACGGTGCATTTCATTCAATTTATCGATCTATCATTTATATTTATATAATGAATATATATTATATATAAATCATGTTTTAAATTCTGGAATTATGTAAATCATTATATGAGTAATAATATCAAGAACAACAAATCGAAACACGTACGAAAAATGAAACGATTTTACCCAAAACGCTACTTTAACATGGAATTTACAAAAGAACGGGTAATATGAAGTCATAAGTGAACCATATATGATATCATAAAAATGAATATGATTCTATAATAATTCAATTACATTATTTAAATCATTATACAGGAGGTTCAGATACATAAAAATCATATCAGACATAAGGTAAGGGATAATTTTTCAATCTCATTTTTATCCGAGATGGCTTATACGTAAGTATTTACTGGGGTTATATTTTTCAGCCATGTCCATAAAAATGTTTTTCATAAAGTTTTTAATATTCTTCCATGTATGTTAAAATTCATGTTTACCCCTCTTTGACTTTTACTTTGTGTTATGGAAGGAATATTTCTTTTGTTTACCATACGTGGCACTTTTTGACTTTTCTGTTAAAAGTACGAGGAGAATGTTTTTTAACTTATAAGGAATGGACAGATTTTTATGGTTTTGTAACACCTTATTTTCATGAAGCTTAATCTACAAGATTTCATGATTATTTTCAACAAAATCATTTTCTTTAAAAATCGAATGTCAGTTTGTGAAAAGAAAATGATTTTGAAAAAGAAAGGATATTTTCCTCAAGAATGAATTTCAAGTGTTTTGCAAAAACTATTTTCCATCTAAGATGAGATTATTTAGTATGATTATGTTTCAACTATAATGTCTCTATTATTTATATGGTTTGATTTTTCTTATAATGAAATAATATCCATTTGTTTTATATGGATTATGTTATGATGGGATGATATTTATGAAACCCATTTTATTCTTTGGGTTATGATGAATGATTTATGTTTATGTTGTGGCACAAGTAAGAATGATTTAATTATAAGATGGGTGAGACCTATATCTCCGCCCAATGAATTGGGTAAAGATTTATATCTCATGAGATAGACATGGCCAGAATGGTAAGTTAATTCAGTTCAGTGTTAAAGGACTAGAACGAGGAGTGAACTTGATTCAGAAAGGGACTTTGTCCACTAAGATTGTCTTAGAAGCAATGCATTGGATACTATGGAAATCATATCATGTGCTTAATGGTTTTACACAATTAGATGTTTTATTCCCATTCTATTTTATCATGATTAAAGATCCATTATGATTTATTCCCTACGTACTGCCATGTTTCATGTCATTACTCTAGAATTTAATGTTTAAATATTCTGTTCATGTTTTGAAGTTCAAATTTATATGGTTTGTTTTATTTTCTCCATGCTGACCCTTACTGAGAATTTGAGCTCACACTTTTTATGTTTTCTTTTCCCCAGGATATAAATAAAGGTTTTGGGTAAGAAAACAAAAGTGGAAGATCTTTATGGGGGATATTGAAGATCTTTCACCATGATTAGAAGATTATGCTCTGAGTTTCCAAAGACACTAAACTATTATGGTTCTTGAGTGTTGGTTTTTGTTATGTATTAAGTATTCCAAAAAATTAAATTAATATCCATGTATGTCACGATTTGGGTCTCTATAATAACATAGCATGACTAACAATTCACAACATAACTAACTCTTGGTCTCACCAAATAAGAGAAGGATAGAGTTCACTGAGTGTTCTGGTAGTGGATACCATGGGGGAAAGAAAATTTACTTTCTTATATCTTGATAATTTTGAATAAATAACTCAAGGGAATGTCTCCAATGGATGAGAAGATGTTTTTATTGCAGAAAATAAGGACCCAAAGCGAGTAACTACCAAGGAAAATAAAAAGTTTATTTTAAAAAATGCATGAGAATAATGTCCTCCCTAAGGTATCATAGACTACTAAATGTTTTAAATGTTGAAATTATAAGGATTATGTAAATAGAGGTACTAAGGGGAAAATTAATGAAAATAATTCACAAGGGTATATGAGTAATGGTTATATTGTTGATGGAAAATTGACTACAAATGATATATGAAAGGAAACAAGTATTAAAGAATAATATGATGAAGCCTAGTTAATGGGTTATGAGGAAAGTAAGAGGATTGAAGTGATTATGTATCAGAATTCAAGAATTATATTATATAAATCAAGAAATATATAATGAATGTTAAGTATAAGTTTTTCATTAAGGATATGAAATAACATGTTTAATATTAAAAATGATCGAGAAATGTGATTTAATGGAAATGTAATATTTTATGGAAAACACAAGATTAAGGGAAGATAGTGCTTAATATGTTCTTAAGGTTAAGAAAATAGTGTTTATATTGGATAAAGAGATAATTGATATGGATAAAGTAAATTGGATAGTATTGATGAACTCCGAATTGATAAAGGAATTTTTTTTAAAAGGTGGTTTATGTTATCATTGATGGAGTATAAAATATTTCAGGATTTATGGAATATGTTGAATAATATATGGTTTTATTCAAGGATTGATGAAGCATGCATGTTTTTATTGAGGTTTTATGGTAACTATGATTATTACCAAGTTTAATGAGAATATATGACCACGATATTCACATATTTGGAATGTGACCATCAAGATTTTCTTAATGATATTTGGAGTGTTAATGTTATGATGAGTTTTGGACATTTAGAGACCATCTTTATATATTTTGAATTTTTCAGGGTTTATATGTTTAACTATATATGGAATGGTTTATGTTGAACTTCGGGTGAGGTGTTATATGTTAAGATATTACTTAAATATATGAAAATATTTCCATATTGGATAACTAGTTAAAACTTTTTTTAACTAGATATAGATGTAATGACTTACAATTCCATTACAGATCTTATGATCTGTTAGTGCTTCAGTCATAAAAAAATTCCACCTTTATTTCTTGGAGTTAGATATGAAGAGGAAATTGATCAAAGCAAAACCAAAGGATGAAATTATTCTTAATATATAAAGAATAGCTAAGCCATATGTATAACAATCCCTTTGAAATTATTGATAAAATTGGGATGGTATCATATTGATTGTAAATTCCACCAAATAGTGATATCTTATAATTTCTAGAACCAAACTTAGAAACTACTAGTTCTCACATTATGATTTTGAATAAACCAAAATATCATCCATGAACACTACCAAAAAAGTGTCAAGATATTAATGGGATATATGATTCATCATTCCATGAAAAATCACGGAGTTTTAGTTAGACCAAAATCCATCACAAGATATTCATAAATCCCATACCTACTCCTAAAGGTTGTCTTTTATATATGAGACTCTCGAACTCTGAGCTGATGATAACCCAACTGAAGATCGATCTTTAAAATCCAAATTCCCCCTTTAACTAATAAAATAGATCTACCACATGATGGAATTGATATTTTTTATTAAATATTACCCGGTATAACTTCTGATAGTCCACACACAACTGAAGTGAACCATATTCTTTCCTGGAAAAGAGAACTAGGGTTTCCCAAGGTGAAAAACCAGGGTGAACAAAAAAATTTCTAACAGGTCTTCTAACATCATCTTAAGCTCTTCCAACTCTGATAGTTCCATAGTATAAAAAGGTATTGATATGAGTTGCATACCTAACACCAAATAAATTTCAAACTCTACCTCTTTCTCTATCAGAAGACTAGATAAATCATCTGGGAAAATTTTAGGAACCTAAAAAAACAACAAGAATATCTTAAATAGAAGAAACATCATCGATATCACACACAAAAGTAACCAACAAAATACTAATCTTTGGGTGGGAAGGTCCTGCACGACTAGACCTCGGGTACCAATCCACCTAAAACACACGAGAGCTTCCATCAGAAGTAAAATGACACACACATATTACAACAATCAACCTCAGACTAATGAGCAAAAAGCCACTCCATACCAATTATTATGTCAAGTAGATCTAAATAAAGAATGAGAAAATCCCAAATATACTCCATATTAAGGATCATTAATGAACATGAACACTGAAACCCCTACTCTTTCCCCTTACCAAGCAAAGTTCATAACTTGATTTTAAAGGACGTAACTTCTATTGGAAGTTTAATAAGATCAAAAAAAATCTGAAGATATAAATGAGTGGGAGGAACCAGTATCAAATAAAAGGAAGTGATACCAAATATGAAATTAGGACAGTACCTCTCACTATTGTCAGACTGACAAAAAATTCCACTGGACACTCATCTACTGCATGAAAAACCGTTACTCCCTTGGCCTATGGTCGGACCCGTAAAGTCTTTGAAGCTTATGAATGCACCACAATAGCCATTGGAGTTAATAAACCCTAACCATAATGAGGCGTAGTTATATCATGACATAAATGTTGTATATAGACAATAGGCCCACAACTATTTCACGTCTTTGCAGGCATTGGACAAGATTGACTTCCGTGTCCTCCTTTCCCACCCTGATATAAAGTCAGAGGCACATTACCCGTTGTAATAGATGGTGCAGAGGAGGCTCTCTACTGAGACCCACCTCCACTACTTCTTCAACAGTCCTGCCACTTCCACTTATTCCCATGCACACCAATGAAGCAACCACTATATGGAAGTGAAGAGGTGTAAAGTATGACCTTCCCTTTCATATTCATATTTTCTATCACATCTCTTTGCACTGTCTCCATATAAGTAGATAGTTTCAATGTAAACACATGTGATATGATATTTGGGCATAGACACCGCTGGTACTTCTGTGATATCAACTTGACATTATTTTACACATTTAGAGAAAATGAACATGCTCAAAAAATCACTTGGTGTATGCCATCATTGAATGCTCTCCCTGCTACAATGATATCAACTCCAAAGACTTCACCAGTATCAGTGGCTTAAGAAAAAACTGATGAAATAATAGGGTCTTGAAACCCTTCCAATCCAAGCCCACAAGTATGTATACATGGACTATATAATCCCACCATCCTTGGCCAAATCCCTCGAGTATAAATTATCCACACCTCACCCTGATATTCCCAGGTGTCTCCAAGAAGTTGAAGATTTGATAGATCTTTTCCAACCAATCCTCCTACTCATGAGGTTCAGTCGTTCCTTTAATGGATGGTGTCTTTTCACTAAAAAATCCCATGATCAATCTCTCTCTCTCCTCTAGCTCATTGATGTACCTCAACTACTATGTTCTAAACATGTGGTACATCCTAATCAATGGCAAAGACTTCCCGTACAATAGTCTTGATGATGTTATAATAAATAGGTGGGTTCTCTTGAGGAACATCAGGTGCACCCTCCTGAAGAACTCGTGGAATACATCTTGGAGGCATAATGCTAATCACAAAAACCTAAGAACAATCAGACAATAGAAAAAATATTAGTCCAAACTAGAAAAACTATCAGAAGAAATTAATATATAAAAAACAAGTTCTAAAAACACACATCCCAACATCCTATGGATACTTGAGTCTCGTTATAATAAGATTTGGTAAGACACTCATCACAATATACCACTCACATCCTGAAAATCGTATCATCAGTATAACAGATGTCACAAGAAATTGAATCTTGAGGAAATATATTCCTATGATACCAATGTATGATGAACCAACCCAGATTACCATCAATTAGCAACTGAACAGATCCATCACATACTTGAAGAGCTTTCCCAATTCCCACAGGCTAGCGGCAAGAACCAGAACATCGATACAACAAAATAGAGTGAACGATTTTCCCAACCCAAAAACCACATGGAATACATATATAATGAAATAAAGGAAACAATCTAAGAATAGAGATTATACGTGCTATAATTGTAATAAAATATTGGAAACAAACAACTATGAAATTATAAGAAAACTCCAAGACAATTCCAATGACAAGGACTAAAAACCACACAACTAATCCAAATGATGGTATGAGAAAACTTCCACCATCTCACCACCAGCTACCAAACTAGATGGCATGACCCTCTCCGCCTCACTATAGTGCCTTGCCTTTCCCTTCATAGGAAGAAAAATAATGTTATACACACCACCGAAGATGTGTGTAATGTGGGAGCTATCATGCCTAGTAGGATCCCACATAGGTGTTCCATAAAGAATCTCTATATAATAATTAATGTATTCTCATTTTATGTAAAAACATGGCTTGATAAGTGGTAAATCTGTTTTATAGTAAAAAAGGTAAAAATTTCCCTTTTTCTAATTTT
Organism: Viscum album; assembly: GCA_963277665.1. NCBI lineage: Eukaryota > Viridiplantae > Streptophyta > Magnoliopsida > Santalales > Viscaceae > Viscum > Viscum album. Next base: position 1,142,889,678 of record OY728156.1, read on the forward strand.
CTAAACAAAAGAAGGTATATTAATTTGAAATCATATTTTCCATATCATTTTCCACAAGCATAGAGATGCATATCAATGCTAACTCTAAAATCCAAGTAATATGAAACAAAATCACAAGTATCACAACACTAAGGAATACTATAGGTCCATGATGCAGAATACTCATACCATAATAATAATGTGAAAAAATAAAATCCTAGAACAACAAGCCTATGAATTAGTAGAATACCCCATGAGTAAACCCCCAAAAATGTCAATATAGGTCCCCTAGAACAAACGGCATAGGAAACATCGAAAAACCTCAAGATAAAAATAATTGATAATAACAAAAATAGTGGACGATGGCCCCAAGATAAACCTTCATCCTAAGTAATAATGTTAACCCATGTGCTCTTTTTCACAAATCATTTCAATTATTTGAAAACGATTTCAAAACCATTTCAAAACCATTTGAAAATTTCCATTTAAATTATTTAAAATACCAATTTTATCTCCATTATAAAATAACAAGAGAAGAACCAATTTTCAATAAAAACCCATTTCAACACACACAAAACAACCATTCAAATTTTAATATACAAAAAAATTTATAATGAAAAAAAATTAGGATCATCAATGTTGGCTAGGGACAGAACCACCTACCTCAAAACTCATGTCACACACTCCCAAAACAGTATCCAGCAATAGTGAAAAACAACCATAATAATGGTTAACCGAGAATAAAACACAAACATCATAGTATTGATTCAATTTAGAAGAAAAGGGGTCAACATATATAAGAAAACCCACATACATTGAGAATGGATGACTGTCGCACCACATATAACCAAGGAAGGGCCACCGGAACAAGATGTAACGATTGATCTATAATAATAATACCAAGAACATCCAACGTAGATCAATGGTTACAGTACAAAAAATATAGGGAACTACAATGAGAAACTAAAAAAAAGTATCGAAAAGATCACATTCCTGAGAGATACAACACAACTGCAACTGAGATCGGATGTCAAACAGTTCAATCTAGAAGGAAAGGAACCTCTAAAAATTACTTAGGAAGAGCACTGGGTTGAGAGAAATGAATATATAATGAGATAACTGAACCAAAATAGGCAAGAATGTGTTTTAAATTTGAACACGGTCTGAGTCACAATGTGTAACCCCTGGTAACATCATGAAGTCCATTCTAGAGGAGTATGCTGAAAAACCTATCTCCTCGAGTAAAAAACTGACAATTTCTTCATGTCACTTCATCTAAGCCCTGATCATGATGTGTACCCTTTCACTTCATGATCTTCCCATTCAGGACATGTATCCAACAACAAGTGCATAGTGTGTACCATTGATACACATCATGTACCTACTCTATAACCTATAGAATATCTAGAAAATTACTCTTATGTACTTTAACTAAAAGGGAACTTAGAGAGAGGAAAAAAATACCAGATCAAGGTAATGGGATGTTAGAAAATCTCCACTATAAAGACTTTCCATCCTTGGGAATTCATGTAGTTTATGTAATCCCTGAGAAAAGATGAGGAAACTACTCCCTCATTAATGACTCAAACTCCCATGTCTCATGAAAATATGTTCCTTGTTTCCATCTTAATCTGACCAAAAGAATCAAAATCCCGCCCAAGTAATTCTCTTGAGAGTCAATGATCTCAACTGGTTTCTCCAAAATTGAAGCATCTGGTTCTAGATCAATTTCATCCCAACATAGAATATGAGCGGGATCAGGGTGATACTTCCTATACAATGATATATGGAATACATCATGGATGTTTTTCAACTGAATCAACAATGATAACTGATAAGAAACCTTACCCATCCATTCAATGATCTCAAATGGTCCAATATATATCAGAGCTGGATTTCCATGTTTTCCAAGCCGATGGTGACCCAAATGAGGAGAAACATTCAAGAAAACCCAATAACCAATGAGAAACTCTAAAGGAAGACACTGCTGATCTACCTACAATTTCCATAATCTCTGGGCGATAACCAGATGCCATCATATATCCCGAATCTTCACCGACATCTATTTAACAAAACAGGGTCCTACCGAGGACACTTCACCCACCACTTCCCAACAAAGAGGTTATCGGCACAAGCGACCATTTAACCCTTTGAAGGGATCCATTCTCATCGAAGACTGATAATTATTTTTGTAAATAAACTCAACTAGTCATAGATGGATATACCACGATCCACTAAAATTCAAGACATAGGAATGAAGAATATCCTCTTGGATCTGAATTACATGCTTCGTCTGACCATCGCTATGTGGATGGTAAGTTGTGCTCCACATGATCTGAGTTCCCATTGTCTCTTGAGGACTCCTTTAGAACCTCAAGGCCTACTCTGAAACAATAAATGAATTAATTCCATGTACCCTCAGTATCTCTTGTATATACAGCTTGACCAGATCTTCAACCTTAATGGTGTCTTTAATCGGAATGAAATGAGTGGAATTCATTAACCGATCAACAACCACCCAGATAGAATTCCTCCCTTAGGGTGTCCATGTAAATACAAAAAAAATACATAGATACCTCATCACATTTCTAAACCATTACTAGAAGAGGCTGAAGCCACCCAAAATGTTTCAAGGGCTCCGCCTTTATTCATTGGCGGGTGTAATAGTGAGAGACAAACTCCGTGATGACATGCATCATAACTGACCACCAGAATCGCCGCCTCATGTCATAATACATATTCATAGTGCCTGTGTGTATGACTCACAAAGAGTTATGACAATTAAACAGGCATGATCTCCTCACAGATGTTAGGAGGCCAACCCTTTTACTAAAGTGAATCATACCATCTAAATAAAGAGACCAACCTGAAATGGTCTCCCCACTATAAAGGTTTTATCAAGTCTTCATAAACACATGATCCTGCTATTGAATCTGCAATATAGACTCCTGGAGAGATGATGATAACTGAACACTGACCAAAATAATGCCTGAAACATCCTACTAAGCATCTATATGAAACATAGTGAAAACCCCCATAAGGATCCACTCCTCCTTCGATTCCAAGAAAACTTTTGATGGTATATTTATGCTAATAGCATCTGAAACAAAATTCCCCTTTCATGGGGTGTAGGCGATATCAAAGTAAATTGTCTACATGTATTCTACCCACCGTCGCTACCTATGATTTATGTCATTATGGGAAAAGATATAACTCATAATATTACGATTATAGAAGACTCTGAACTTCTCCCCAAAGACACAGTGTTTCTAACACTTAAGCGCATTCATGACTACTGCAATTTCTAAATCTTGAGTGTGGTAGTTATTATCATGAGGTTAGAGCTGGAGAGTTCCTTAAGCTACCACATTATTATCCTGTATAAGAGAACATCCCAAGAAAGCACCCAAAGCATCAAAAAACACCACATATCCCTTACCAAGATCAGGTATGTTTAAAATAGGAGTCTATGTTATAAGTCATTTTAGTTACTCAAAATAAGTCAAACAATTTAAATCCCAATTTAATTTTACCACTTTTATTGTAAGAGTAGTTAAAGGTGATTCCATCTCAGAGAAATCCTTAACGAACCATCAGCAGTATCCAACAATACCAAAGAATATCATGTTTTCAAAGACATTTCATAGTTATTTACATGAAGGAATATCCTTTACCTTATTCAGATCAACTGATAAGCCATGCTCAGAAATTCTATGTCTCAATAACTTCACTTATCAAATCCAAAAACTAAATTTTCAAAGCTTTCCATAAAAATAGTGATTGCTACAAATTTCTAGAACAAAACTCATATGGTTCTCGTGCTCACATTTGGATTTCGAATAAACCAAAATATCATCCACAAACACTAACACAAAATTGTAAAGATATTGATGGAATATACGATTACTTGAAGCCATGAAAACTGTTGGAGAGTTAGATGTACCAAAATACCTCACAAGATATCCATAATTGGAATACCTGCTCAAGAAGGACATCTTTGGTATATCAGGATCCCCAACTCTGAGCTAATGACAACCCAACCAAAGATTGATCTTCGAAAACCACATTCCCTTCATTAACTGATCAAATAGACCATTCACATGGGGGAAATGATATTTGTTTTTAACAGTTACCTGATTCGAATTCTGATAGTCTAGACACAACAGAAGTGAACCATATCCTTTCTTGGGAAAGAGCATTGGGGATTCCCTTGGTGAAACACTAGGGATAAAAAAACCTTATTATAACATGCCATCTAACTGAATATTGAGATATTTCTTCTCTAGTTGTTCCATATGATAAAAATGTATCGATATTGGATGCATAACTGACACAAAATTAGTCAGAAACTCTACCTCTCTCTTAAGAGGACGACTGGAGAAATATTTTTGGAAACATCAGGAAAGTCTTTAACAAAAATGGTAAGATCATCAACAGATAAAAAATAATTAGAATCAAATGCAATAGAAACCAACAACCTATTGAGATTTGGGTAGGAAGGTCCTCCACGACTAGACCTCAGGTGCCACTCCCCCTGAAACACATGAGAGATCCCATCGATAGCAGGAAATAAAACATGACCATGATAAAAAGCAACCTTATCTTGATTATCAACAACCCACTTCATACCTATGATAATGTAAAATAGATCTAAATCAAGAAAGAGAAAATCCCAGACCAAATCTGTATTGGTTATCATTAATGAAAATGAAAGAAACAGAATCCCCAACTATTTCCTCATACCAAGAGGATTTTATAAATCCCTTTTCAAAGGAATAAATTCCATTAAATTTTTAATAACATCAAAAAAATTTGAAGATATAAACATGTGGGAGGCACTAGTATCAAATAATGAAATTGCTATCGATGATTAAATTAGGATAGTACCTCTCAATATTGATGGACCTACATCAAATTCCACTGGACACTTATATACTGTGTGAAAATGATTCACTCTTGAAGCATGTGGCTAGAGCCCTATAGTATTTGAATATTCTGATAGCACCACAATATCCTTTAGATATGTCAAACATTGAATACAACGATGCATAATCATAGATTGAAAAAATGTTTTATATGAACAACATGCCCACATCTATTTCAACTCTTCATGGGAATAGGGTAGTAATGTATGGTGTGTCCTCCCTTTCCACATTGATAGCACGTCAGAGGCACATTACCCACTGTAACAGACAGTGCATAGGAGGCTCGCTGTTGAGACCCACCTCCACTACTTCTGTGATGTTACTACCATTTCCTCTTTTTCCCATGCACAACATTGAAGTTGTCACGAGAAGAAAGAGAAGAGGTAGAAAATACAATGTTTCCTACCATATTTATCTCTACCCTCATAGATCTATCCACTGTCTTCACATAGGTAGAAAGTTTCAGCATATATTGCTCTGATATGATATCAAATCGTAGACCCATCGAGTACTTTTGTGCTCTCAGCTGGTCATTCTTTACCACATCTAGAGAAAAATGGACAAGCTCAACAAATAGGTCTGTGTATTCCAACAATAAAAAATCTCCCTTTTATAATGACATAAACTCTATATCCTTTTCCAACATCAGAGACTTTGGAAAAAATAGCAGATGGAACTGGGTCTTGAAACCCTTCTAATCGAAGAGCACATGTCTGTTTTCCTAGATCATAGATTCCCACCATCTCTTGTATAATCCCTCAAGTATAAATGCTACACACTTCAACCGGATATTCTCAAGTTTCCCTAGGAAGTTTAATATTAGATCGATCTTGCTCAGCCAATCCTCCAACAAGTGAGGTTCAGTCATTCTTTAAAAGGATGGTGGATTCTCACGCAAGAACTCCCATGATCAATCTCTCTCTCCAGAAACTCCTAGATGTACTTAAACCACTGCATTCTGAACTCGTGGAATATCCTGATCAAGGACACATACTACACATATGATAGTCTTGATGTGGTTCTGATCTATAGGTGGGATCCCTTGAGGAGCATCAACTACACCCTCATGGGGAACATGTGAAAGAAGTATTAGAGGCATACTCTTACACACTGAAACAAAAGAACATTCATAGAATATAACAAATAGAAGTCCAAATTAGAAAAACAATTTTCAAAAACTGATATTTTTAAAACAAAGGAAAATATGAGAGACACACATCCCAACATCCCACGGAAACTTAAATCTCATTAGGATAAGATCTGGCCAGAAGCTCATCATAACATACCTCTCAAGTCCTGAAAATCATATCTGTAATCTAATAGATATCCCAAGAAATAGAATCTTGAGTAATGACTTCCCTCTAAAACCAAACTCTGATAAAAATAACCATATTACCCTCAAATGGCACCTTACCCAAACTGTTACATACTCAAAGGGAATTCCCGTTCCCCACGGGCTGGGAAAAAGTGCCCGGGCAATGATACAATGCAACAGTGGGAACAATTTCTCCCAACCTGAAAAACAACATGGAATACATATATAAATAAAGAAAGGAAATAGTTTAAGAGCAGAAAATATATTTTCTATAATATTAAAAAAACATCGTAAATAGACAACTGAGAAAGTAGTAGAAACTCCAATACAATGAACCTCTCTGCCCCACAACAGTTCCTTGCCTTTCCCTGCATTGGAAGAAAAACAATGGTCCACACACCACCGAAGTGGTGCAAAGGGTGTGAGAAAACAAGATTAGTAGGATCCCACCTAGGTGTTCCATAACCAATCTATATATAACAATTCTGATATACAAATTTTATGTAAAAACATGGAATGATAAGAAATAATTTAGTTTTATAGGAAACATGGTAAACATTTCCATTTTTAAAAAGTTCTAAACAAAAGTAATTATATCAATTTCAAAGATATTTTCCATATCATTTTCCTCCTGAAGCGTCGTAATATACGATGAACTCAACACCCTCCTCTGGAATCCTCAACACCGGTGCACTAGTCAGCCTCTACCTCAACTCCTCGAAGGCCTTCTGGCACTGATCAGTCCAGGTAAACGGTTTCCCCTTCCGTGTGAATGCGGACGAAGGGGCATAAATCCTGGAGAAGTCCTCTATAAACCTCCTGTAGTACCCTGCAAACCCAAGGAAACTCCACACCTCAGATGCATTCTTGGGTGGCTCCCAAGAAAGCACTGCTTCTATCTTTGCGGTATCCACAGCCAAACCATGTTCCGTAATGACGTGCCCCAAAAAGTGAACCTCGTGAATCCAGAACTAGCACTTCGATAGCTTCCCATACAGTTGGTGCTCTCGAAGTAAGTCTAGGACCATCCTCAGATGCTCCGCGTGCTCCTCCTCTGTCACTGAGTAAATGAGTATGTCGTCAATAAAGACAACCACAAACTGGTCCATGTACGGCTGGAAAATCTTGTTCATCAAAGCCATGAAGACGACAGGGGAATTTGTCACACCAAAGGGCATCACCAGAAACTCGTAGTGTCCATATCGACAACGGAAGGCCAGATTCAGTATGTCAACCTCAAAAACCCACAACTGGTGGTAGCCAAATCAAAGATCGATCTTCGAGAACCACTTCACACCTCGCAACTGGTCAAAGAGGTCGTCGATCCTTGGAAAAGGGTACTTGTTCTTTATCATGTCCTGATTCATGCGACGATAATCCACACAAAGCTGTAGACTCCCATCTGCCTTTTTCACAAACAGAACTGGAGTTGCCCAGGAGGACACACTGGTCCTGATGAATCCCTTCTCACGAAGGTCATCCAACTAAATTCATAGCTCTTAAAGCTCTGTGGGGGCCATCCGATATGCTGCACAAGATATCAGAGTAGTCCCCAGCTGCAAGTCAATGCATAACTCCATCTCTCACCTCAGAGGTAGTCTCAGAACATCCTCGGGAAAGATGTCCATGTAGTCCTCTACCACGGTAGGGATCCATGTGCCTGTAGAGTCTGCTGCTCCGAGAGCCATGCTCGCCAGCTGGTGCGAAAAAGGTTGGGGTTTCCTGCTCAGAGTACCCATATGCTCTGCCATGAGGTCTCATTCACCAAGGATGGTGAACCTCATCCCATCAGAAAACTCACCTCTGACTCGTCTGTGCCGACAGTCGATCTGATCATGAACCATGATAATCCAATCCATTCCTAGGATGACGTCGTAAGGTTCCATCGTGATGAAGAGAAGGTCCCACATGAAAATCCCTCCCCTGAATGACAGTTCATACTATCTGCAGATAAAAGTCACCGATGAGGCACTTCCTGTAAGAACCTCAAGGCTAAGTGCAGGTGTCCGCGCCTCTACTGGAAGCTCAAACTCCCGTACCAACAGCATCGATATAAAGGAATGGATGGCTCTCGTTTCTACTAGTACCGAAGCAAGTGTGGAGTAAAAACAAAGCGTACCTCGGACCATCTCATGGGCTGTAGGATCTCAAACACCCATGGCCTGAAGCTGTCCGCAGCCCCTACTGCCAGCACCCTGAGCCTAGCGTGGGCCGCCTAATGGTGGCAGTGGGGGGATCTCGAAACTCCATCCCCCACATTCTAGTCCTGTTTCTCTTCCTACGCCACCTCCCTGAGGACCGCCGGGTCCTCTCCTAGGTGACTCCTAGTCACGGCGCAGCCTCTGCCTCTATGGTGCACCCGCTGCCTTCCACGACTGATCTGTACGCCTAGTCGGGCAATCCCGTGCTAGGTGACCCAGTCCGTCCCAAGCATAGAATCATCTCTCTCCTATCTTTCCAAGAGCCCTATGACACCACTACGGTGTGTGACCCTGGCCCTGGGTTTGCTCACGGAAGGGCCTCCTCGGCTGAGGCCCGACCCTCTGTCGGCTGCCTTCTGAAGACTCTGCTCTAAAATGACCACTGCTAGGTCCTTCTATCTGTTGCCCCTCGACCAGGAAGCTCTCGGTCATAAGCACCAGCTCCAGCACCCCGGCGTAAGTGGGGATGCACAAGGGTTCCACGCTAGCTCAGATCTCCCTGTGAAGACCCTTCTTGAACTTCCACGCACGGAAGTAGCTGTCACGGATCATGTCCTGTGAGTAGCGTGTAAGACCAGTGAACCATGCCGAGTACTGGGACATAGAAATCCCTCCATGATTCAGCTCCAGAATCTCCTGGATTCGAACGAATCACAAACACGAGGGAGGGTACTCCTCCCGAAAAGCTGCTGGAAGCCATCTCATGTGAGGGATGACTCGTCATGGGTCTGTGTCACCAGATCCCAACATCACCCGGCTATCCTGAGGAAAATACTGGCAGCTAGGGCCACCATCTGGTCTGCTGGGGTCTGTACCAGCCTGAAGAGTCATGCCACTAACTCAAGCCAGTCCTCTGCCACCAGGGGATCTGGGTCCCCGCGAAACCTCGGCGGCCTCTGATGCTGGAAGTCTCGAAGCATGCTCAGTCTGCGTGCAACCTCGGCCTGAGCTGCCGGTACTTACTACCGCTCATTAAGGGTAGGGGCTACTGCTGATGTACTGGGTGGTAGGGGATCACGTGAGGGTCCCTGAACTGATTCCTCGTCACTCGCCAGATCATCGTCACGAGCTAGAGAGGGTAACCTGGCTGGCTGCTGTCGTGGGGGCATCCTGAAAATTATCAAGGGATACCATGATCAGATGAGCATATATATACATAACAGTAATAACAAAGGGGAGTCGACTCAAACAAAGACAGTCAAAGACTCATTCCTACGGGATGCATGTTTCAAAATTCCCCGCAACAAGTGTCTCAACATGATGAGTCGACAAGCAAGTTATCAGGGTCCTGGTGAATGGATACGTCGGCCGCCCATACCATTACTGGACTCCCTGCCCTGAGAGCCACTCTCGAGACACATCAAAATCATTTCCCTAAATCCCAACCAATTCCTTTTTAGGGACGCCCGAATAATTCCCCATGGAACGAACCACCTCTAATACCACTTTGTCACAACCCGACCCTACCAGTCCTGTGCCGCAACTATCTCAAGCCCGCCTCCACAGGCTAGAGGCTGACGACCAGCACCGAAGGTGTAACAATCCTGGGGTGGCCTTCGCCTATGTACCTATACTCACACACACACAACCCACATGACATAGTAGTGCAGAGTAAAAAGGAAACCAAAAGACATGTAGCTATACCCCAACCACAGTCATGCATCAATAACTAAAAAGAGTAAGTAAAGTCTTGGAAGTACTGACAAGTAAACTGAAAAGTAAAAAGGTAAAACATGCACCCAACCACAAAGATGCCACAACCTGACAATAGGAAAACAAAAGAAGACAACTGGATAGACTCCCACTTGAATACTCTAGCACGAGCTCGGTACACTTCTCTAACTGCTGTGGCCTCTACACTTTTTCGTAGTCATGATCGACCTGTTTGTAGTCTGCAAGGGAACACCAAGTGTGGGAAAAGCCCAAGAAGTGGTGAGTATAAAGATACTCAGTAGGATCCACCGAAAGCTTGAGGGAACAACAAAAGAGGCACTAAAGAGGTGAGTAGTAGACTAAAAAGAACAATAAAAAAGTTTTGTAAAGAGTGTGCAGCTCAACCCAACAGAAATGAGTAGACACGGACCCCAGGGAGTGTGAAAGAAAGTAGGGTCCAATTATATATATATATATATATATATATACTCAAAAAGAAACCCAAACGAGTGTGTAAGGGGATCTCCATCTCCAAGCCCATCCCAGGATAAGTCACCATCAGTTCCATGTAAATCCATCCTCACAGCCCAGCATCTCGTCCCGTCCACCTAGGAATCCCAAGTCAAAGGGGCTCAATCACCGCACTACAATACTATCCACTTTGGGTGGAAATGACTTGACCACACAGTTTTAGGTCACGTCTCAATGGCGTATCTCAGTGGAGAAAGTACCCCTATTCCATGTGGGTCCATAGGTAACGTTAAAACCATCACACCACTGATCCGCACAATCAGGGTCCCGCTCCAGTAGTCACTGACTAGCCTCATAAGAAGGGCTGAGTCAGAAGCGTCAACGGGTGACCCACTACCCAGCCATGCTAGAGGGTGAACCCTAATACATCATCAGGAGACCCACTGCCCTGCCCTGCTGGAGGGTAGACTTGGAATAAATCGATTGGTGACCCACTGCCCAGCCCTGCTGGAGGGTAAACCTGGAACACGTCGACAAGCAAACCACCGCCCAGCCCTGCTGGAGGGCAAACCCATAATAAGACGACGGGTGACCCACTACCCAGCCTTGCTGGAGGGTAAACTCGGAACATGTCGATAGGAGACCCACTGCCCATCCCTGCTGGAGGGTAGACATGGAACAAGACGATGGGTGACCCACTTTCCAGCCCTGCTGGAGGGTAGACCATAAAGTGTCTTCGGGTGACCCACTGCCCAGCCTTGTTGGAGGGTAGACCTTGAATCATCCTGATAGCTCTACACTGCTACTAACATCACCAGGTGTCACTAATAACACCATCGTGCATTGGTTCAGAGTGCGTAAAAAGGATATATCCTTCCCACATTATCATGATCTCAAAGGAGGCTCCACATGCCCAAACGGGTTGCACCGTTGCAGTTCTCACGGAAAAACATGTGAGATAAACTACTTATTCGCCTGAAACAGACAACTGCCGAATATGGTACTATTTGCCATAGCCGGCCTATGTGGGGCCCGCACCTCGGATCCAATACTCATCAGGAAAACTACACCATCACGATGCTCTCGTAAAAACAAGTAGAAACAACTACTGAAATGCCCCAAACAGATGTCCGGTGAAAAAGGCGTAAAAGCGTTGCACACAGCTCAAAGACGGCCCGTAGGGCCCACATCTCAATTACCACTTCAAAGCCCAAAACCATACTAGAAATCTGCACCTTGACGCTAGGGTCACATCACCGCTGACAGTGTTCAAATCGGACATCGGATGTGTCCGCGCCAATCAAAACAAGAATCCCGACGAAGCACTTAACGCGCATGTCGTGCCACCGAGCTCCTGTCCTAGGAATTATAATCCCCAAAATTATCTCAAAACTTACTCCTCAAGACGAGGAATACCCTATCATAGATAGCATATAAAACGGAAACCCGTAGTGATAGTTACGGTTGTCCGAAGTCGGAGGGGACAAAGCCCGGTGGACTGGACCGGCCTAGCCGGCCGGTCCACCCGGCCTTGGCCGGCCCATGCCGGCCGGCCCGACTCACTGCGCCGGCCTGCGGATTTTCCACGCAGGCCAACCACGGACCCGCATAGTCCCCGCTCGGACCAACCAAGTCTGGTCGTCCCGCATTAAGACCCACGGGGTCGCATGCCGCGACCCCGGTCCACCCTAGTGCTGCGGGTGTGTCCGCCGCCTGCCGCCTGAAGCGCGGCCGCCGCGCCGCATGAAGCCCAAGCCACCCTTCCTCCTGCACCCTAGACAGCTGCGCCACCTGCACCTTAGAGCATCGCTGCTTCCTTGAGCATAGACTGCCACTGGAATGCGCTGCACCGCCGCCAAAGGTCGTCGGACCACCCTGGTTCCACAGGAAAAAGGGGTATTTCGCCGAAAAACTTCCCGGGGCCACCCCGGGCACCCCGAGACTCCAAAAATTTATCCGAAAAGATCATTGTGAAGATAAAATCGAGCCCTAAGAAACCAGGGGATTTTAACGATGATCAGACAAAAATTCGGCATGACTAATGTAAATTGAATAAGATTGCGAGAATGAAAAATATAAAACACGAGCCTACATCGAGGGGCGTTTCCCATCGCTTCACGATTGTGATGCCGGAGCCACTGTGCCTTTTAGGAGTGGAGGGTCAGAGGTTGGATCCCTATTGAGATCCCTTGAACCAGGGAAGAACATCCAAGGAGGGTTGAAGAGGGTGGGTGGTGTGTTTAAATAGAAAAACACACTTAATCACCCGCTCGTCGGCCCGTACCTGAACTTTCGTTGGGGCCGGGATTAAGCCTCCCTTAGGGTAAATGCCATGCCCTAAGCGCAATGGAAGCCTCAAAATTTTAATCCAATCCTCCATTATAAAGTTATAAAATTTGACGTCTGAAACTGCTAAATTACGAAAAAAGCCCCTGGGGTGTTTTTCACAGTTGGCCCACGCCCGCGAAAATTATACCCCTCCTAGGGTAAACAACACATTCTAGAATCAACGGTGCCCTCAGTTTTCCCATATGAGATAATGTTCTAGTGTTATTCTATTTATCTAGCCCACCTAGTGTGAACACATTCCAAAATTAATTCCGGCCACACCGGGGATCGGAATCACACGCCGTCAGAACGACCTGCTCTGGAATAACATCAAGAGAATTTCAAAGTCTTACAGGCTCAAAACTAGGGTTCTTACAGTGTATTTTAATACCATGATATTGGAATTATAAAAGGAAAATTGATATTAAAATTATATAAATTTTTGTTTTGTATGGAGGAATTACCATCACAGGGAGTGTTATTATTAGTAAAGGGACACCCATGGACCCTTCTAAGAAAAAGGAAATTATGGAATGGATTTGACCTGTATCTATAATAATGATCCATAATTTCCTTATAATAGATGGGTATTACCATTGATTTGTGAGAAATTTTTGTGATTGTTAAACCTAGTAACTAAACTGACTCAGAAGGGAGTAAATATAGTACAGACCAATGAATACAAATATATCATCATTTAATTTAAAATAAGGCATATTACTACACTATTACTTACACTACCCTCAAATTGGGATATTTTTTAAGTATAAAATGATTCATAAAACAATGGATTCGGCTATGTACTCATGAAAAATAATAAAGTGGTAGCCTATGCCTCAAGGAAGTTGGAAGTTCGTGAAAAAAACCACCCAATTATTGATCTAGTATTGGATGAATTGATCTTTGCATTGAATATTTTGTGTAATTTTTTCTATGGGGATAAGTGTTAAATATATATGGATTATAATATCTTGAAGTATATATTCACATAGAAATAATTTAATATGTGTCAATGAATATGGTTAAATCTTATCGTGGATTATGACTTCCTAATCCATTACCTACCATTGAAGGTGAATAAAGTAGAATATGATATATATTGATAATATCCTACAAATTTTTCCATTATTATAATTGATAAGGATCTGATCATTATATACTTTCAAAGGATAGTTATAGAAGTCATAATGGAAAAACATCATAATTCCATTCTCAAGTTATTTCAAAATAATCCATTATAGAGAAGATAAAGGATGATCAAAGGGAATATGTATAAATATTTAAGAAAGGGGAAGGAATAAGTAAATTTAAATCCTCAAAGTTTAAAATTGAATAAGAATATGTTATACGAATTGGGTGATGAATATGTGTACCATCACATCCTGAGACAAAGGAGTTATTGAATGATGCATATAGCTCAACAATCTATATCCACCTAGAGAGCATGATGATGTATTGAGATATATGAGATCATAATTTATAGTACAATATGAGGAAGTTGATCACAAAATATACATCAAAGTTTCTAGTAAGTCAATAGGTTAAGGAAGAAAGAAAAATGTCCAAGGGGATGATTCTACCATTACCCTACCCATATAGAAATATGAAAACATCACTATTAATGTTTTCATAGTACTTCCAAATAAATCTTAATTTAATATTTCTACATGGGTTATGGATGATCATATTATAAAGACTACTCATTTAATCACTGTTTTAGAGAAATTATCACTCCATAAATTTTAAAGGATATACATCAAGTAAGTCGTGAGTCTTCATGGAATCAACTATAGATTTTACTTGATCAATATCAAATGTTTACTTATATGTTCTGTAAATGTATCCAACCCGATCTATCACTTATTTAAACATCAATATGTCTTATCATGCAAAAAATAATTTAAAATTTTAGAGGATTACCCAAACAATTGAGCACATGTTGGGAGCATGATTGATGGAAATTAGTGGATGAGATCAACATCATACTTCATTCAGGATATCATAAAATAAAATATTTAAATAAATAATACAAATGGATACATATGAATCCATTTCTGGGAAGAGATGTAGAAAACTTAAATTATTGGATGAATTTGGAAAATGAATTATGTTAGGAAATGGAATGGTGGAAGAAATCATAGAAAAGGTAAATACCATTTAGCAGCACGTTAGAGATTCTCTATGTCTACAAAATAACTATAATGACAATTGTTGATGAGACCTAGAGTGTTGTTATTATGGGGATAAAGTTTTTCTATTCATGTATTGATTTAAGAGATTCATGAGATTTTAGAAAATGGTTAAGCTATGTGTGAGGTACATCATATCCTTTCAAATGTTTGATTGCATTGGAGCTATGGCCGATTGAATAAAACTACCACCAAACCTGTCTCAAGTGCATGAAATTTTCCACGTATTCTGCTGAGTAAGTATACTTAAAATCATACACATGCAAAAAATTAAGATGTGGTATTTCTTGAAAATTTTCTCTCTTATGAGGATAAATTAGTGATGATATTTTATTATAGAGACAAATATCAACACAACAAAACAACTCACCTGGTTAAAGTATTATGGTGGAACAACAAGTATGGAGAGGAAACATTAGATCCATAGAAAGAAATGAACCAGAAGAACCATCACTTATTTTAACCTTAGTATATAAAATAAAATTTCAAGGATGAAATTTCTTAAGGGTGGAATAATAAAACAACTAATAATTTTATTATTGGAATTTCCTTATTATATAAATGTATCATATTTAGTAATGCGATATTATTTAAAGCACATGAATCAAATGATATAACCAATAAAATTTTATTATATTTATTTAAACATCCATATTTGTGAATAAATATAGTTATAATAATATAAAATATTATAATGGGTTAAAGAATATAATAAAAGATAACTAAAATCTGAAAATATTTATATTCTTGATCCCTAATAATACTTGCACTAAAAAACCACTGTATAAATGAAGTAGAATATTAGTAATGCAATATTCATCTTGAAAAATAAAATTTATATAAACTTGTGGTAAAACAATATTTAATGAAAAATTAATCAAATATAAGGCATTAATAGAATATAGGGAACCCGTATTACAACTACATATATAATGATTCAAATAGTAACATAATAAATTGAATAATAATCTAATCATTGGAATAGTGATATAAAAATTAAGAATAGTGACCCGATAGTTAAAATTGTATCCTAACCCATTAAATAATAAAATAATATTTATGATTCAATAAAATGAAAATATAACATATTTATATCATGATAAAAATAAATGTTTTAAAAATGGTAAAATAATTTTTTGTATTTTTAAAAATCAGAAATATTTTATTATCATTTTTAAAACTAATATGATGTTTTAAAATAAATTATATTTTTAAAAATTTGTTTAAAAATTAATATTATGTATTATTATTTTTATAATATAATTTTATGAGACCATACATAATTTTTGAATGGATCTGAAAATTGAGCATAATATACAAATGAGAATTTTTTAAATAAATAAAAAAATTTATTCAAACAATTGGGTTTATTATATTTAGAAAATTATTTTCATAAAATTTATTTCATTTTTGAAATCTACACATAAAAAAATGGTAAGGTTGAATTTTTTTTCTTTCTAAAAAATTTGACTTTTTGGTGAATAGTGAAATATTCAAAAACACAATATTTACTATTATAAGCTAAATACATGAATTTATGAGTGATGGGTGATAAATGAAACAATTATTTAGAACTTACATGATCCATTTCGAGTATATAGTTACATGATTCAACAATATTTTTAGTCTTGAGCCAAAATAAAAAATAAATGACTACAATATTCAAAAAACAAACCTATTATTCCCTTACAAACAACATCCCTCACCACCAATTCTCATCAAAAATTTTAATAATTGGATCATTACAAATTTCTATCAAATTATTTCCCCAACCCTATCCCCCACATCTACATTCTGATGGTCAATCCAAAAAGGCGAAATGAAAGTTCCCTAAGGTGTATTACAAGAGATGACATTTAAGAGTTAATATTCCCAGTCCATCCCTTTCAAATTAATTTATTATTTTACCTCCTTCTTACATCTAAAAACATGATATTTTTAAAATAATATTATGTTTGATATCATATATGGCATGCAACAGCATGGTTAAATGAACAAAAAATATTATTATTATTATTTAAATATTATAGTTATAACATAGTAGTAAAATTGGTTTGTATAAATAGAAGTAACTGAATTATAAAATACATAAAAATTTCTTAATTAGTAAAATTATATTGATAAATGATTATTATGTAATCACAAAATTTCTAGTAAAGTCATTTTATTCATAATTGTTTTTTACTTCACAAAATATTTTCATTGATTTTTGAGTGAATATTATAATTAAATTCATTAACTTTTTGAAATTATATTAGATAATTTTTTTTTAATTTTTTGAATCAACATTTAAATATTTTTCTTAGTGATACTTTTTTATAATTATATTAAAATTTTTATTTTCCAGTAAATTTTGATAAATACTAATATTTCTTGAAAACTGTCTTTCCTTTACATGTTTTTACGAAGTCACAATCTCTTATAGATTCATTTTACTATTTAATTAGACATTTTTTTATTAAAATTAATTCCATAATTATTATTTAAATTAGTAATATACTTGAATTCAGTATAATTGTTTCTGTACATAAAATGTTTTTTTTATAAAAAAACCATTTTCATCAAGTTTTATGAGTTTAATTTTAAAATATATTGTACCAATTATCTAAATTGAATTTGATAAAATGGATTTCATAATATTATTAATCATAATTAATATTAGGTAATATGTTCAAATTAATATTTTGGAATAATGAATAGACAAAATAGTAAAAATATATTACCATGGTTAAGGTTAAAACAATTTTATCAGAGGGTTATACTAAATAAATAAGGGTCAAAATGATTTTTTTTTTATCTAAAACCAATTTTTTATATACATTTTGATCATATATCAGATTATATTTTCAAATTGTTCTTTTTGGATCCATATAGAATTATTAAGACTTTAATATATTTTCATATTTTGTGAAATACCAAGTGTGTCCTCTCTCCCACTTATAAAAGGACCCCCTCACATTTCCACACTTGAAGAGGATTGTTTTAAAAAAATACCTACCCAAGTCCCCTAAAAACATCTCTTAACATTTCATAGGGACCTTGGTTTTTTCATAAAACTAACATAGTAAGTCTTTAGGTATAAACCTAAATTGGTTATCTAAAGAAGTGGTATGGATCTTAACCGAGCATTTCCATTTTATCTATTATTCCACATAATTAAAATATTATTTAACCATCCTTATATAATAACACCAGTATCTACCATATAATTATATGAATTTATGTTAATTGTTAAAGCTTAATATTTTTTCTCTTTAATTAAAGGGGAAATGAAACCATCATTTATGTGTATGGAAGACTACCGCCTCACGAAAAGATGTGATAAGTTTTCCTTTATCACATATTAAGGATGGTTATAATGATGGATTTAATATATATATATGATATTAAATAAATAATAATAATAATTTAAATATATTATATCATCTATTTTCTAACCTTTCCATACATTTTAAAATGATAACATTGTTTGTGCATACGTGTGGATTACCACCTTCACGAAGGGATGTGATTCATTTTCCATCACCATGTCAAATGGCTAATATATAAAATAAAATATCTTAGGTATTGGATTTTGTTTAATTAGTTATTTTATCATTATGACATAATTATCAAGTCATTCAACAAACCAAAAAACTCAAACAATATTTTTACTATTCATGAAAAATTAAAGCATTTTTATAAAATTTTCATAAATTCACCCCAACCTAATTTGAAAGTTATGATATCAAAATTTATTTTTATATAATAATAAAAAATCTATAAATTTTATAATTTTAACTTTTAAATATAAAAAAAATTATTTATTAGAAATAACAGGTGAAAAAAATGCATAGTAAATTTTCTTAAACATGAAAAATATTAAAATTATTTTATCATTTATATTTAAATAATAGTGTTTTTATCATAATATTTAATTAAAATAAGTATTATTCCAAATATATTATTTTACTAAAAAATTTTAATTTTTTTAGAAAATATGATTTTTGTTTGAAAAATAAATTTATCAAATTTCATCATGATTTTAGTAAGATAAAATATTCTTAAAATGGAATTAATGGAATAATTTTTTTATTAAATAGAATTACACATTAAGTTACTAGGGACTTGAAACATAACCCCTTATTACATCTGAATACACCCTAAGTGTAAGGTGTGAAAGGTGGAAGTTTCATGGGGTGCTATAGCCGACATCAACATACTGGTAATCGTCACTAACATGAAATTATCTTATATGCGATTTTATTAAAGCATCACATGATGAAGCTCAGATTGGGATTGGTCTAGGGTAAAACCCAATTATGATACCTATATACCATGTTTTGATAGAAATGATCTAAGTGGAAAAAAACTACTGGTTGAGGCCATTGACTCTTATTTCAATATCAATTAACATTTTTCAAAAAAATTATGATAAGCACTAATTATAAAGTAAAAATTATTATCAAGAGTATAATTACCAACTGTCATATTGACCGATAGTCATATAATGTTTGAAACCAAATTTTCACATTTCAAAATATAATAACTTAATTATTTATGAGATATAGTTTTTAGTAAAAAATAATATAGCACACATTTTTAGGAAACTATTATCATAAAAAAAATCTAGGTTCGTAACATTGTCCCCCCATTAAGAAAATTTTTCCATAAAATTTCAACTCATTCTCTCTATTGATAAACGGTGTGTGTACTTATTTCTCATTTTCTCCTCTGGTTCCCATGTCTCTGCTTCATATTTTTTGTTTCTCCAAAACACTTTGACAAGGTGGGTAGTCTAGTTGAATTGAACCTTGTCTCTGTAGTCCAATATCTTCATGGGATGCTCCTCACAAGAGAGGTCATGTTCCTGTTGCTCCACCCCAGAATTTAATACATGTGAAGGGACATGTATGAACTTCTTCAAGGGAGATGTGTGGAATACATCATGAACTTAAACTAGATTTAGAGGAGGTGGAAAATGATAGGCCACTACTTCTATGAGATCAAGGATTTTATAGGGGCGAATGTACCATGTGCTAAGATTACGTTTCTTCCCAAACCACATTACTATCTTCTAATGTAAAATTATAAGGGTGAATTTGTCTCTAAAACCAAAATCTATGTCAATTTGATGATTATCATCATAACTCTTCTACCATATTTGAAAAACCGCTATGTGTTGTTGGATTTAATGAACCTTTTATGTCATCTCTTGCACAAGATCAGGCCTAAAAAGCTTTCTCTCACCAACTTCATCCCTACAAGTTGGAGTTCTGAATTGCTCTCGATATAGAGCTTCATAGTGTTTTATTTGAATACTTTAATTGAATCTATTTATATATGAGAACTAAATTAATGGGAGATTGTGAGACCATTCACTATTAAATAACACTGAGCATATTTTCATCATGTACTTGGGTGTCTAAATAGTCCTTTCAAATTGTACATTAGTATGGGGATGATATGCCACACTGAAATTCAATTCAGTATTCATAGCACATCAAATAATTATCTATAACTTTTAGGTGAACCTTGGATAATGATCATAAATGATAGAAATTGGCACTCCATGTAAGATCACCACTTCCTTTACATAAATCATGGTAATATGTTCAAGAGATAAATCATCCCAAATAGAAATGAAATGGGAAGTCTTGGTGAGGCGATCCATTATAACCCATATCACATTATTTACTTTGGATGTTCTCACGAGACTAGTGAAAAATTCTATAGTGATATTGTCCCACTTCATTGTTGGTATGGGTAGTAGTTGCAATACCCCTTTAGTAAGTTGTCTCTCTTCCATCACTTATTGAAACACTAGGCACCTTGTAGTGTATTCAACAATATCCCTTTTCATGTTATAACACAAATAATGATCACAATGGTCTCTATACATGTTCATGATTTTAGGATGTATAGATAAAGTAGATATAGGTGCTTCATCCATCATCTACTTATTTATTTATAGAATAGATGAAACACATATCCTTGTTTGAAATTTCAGTACTCCTTCTTGATCAATATTGAACTCAGGAAACATCCCATTCTTCACAGCCTCTATATTATTCTATAACAAAGAATATTCACTTTGATACTTCTTGATCTCCGATAGTAATTATGGTTGAAAAATCATTTCGTTTAAGTTGGATGATGTTATTTTCCTTAGGATTCCCATGTCCAGTTTTACTAGTTATTTTATCAAAGGATATCCTGGAATCCTTATCATTGTCATCAAAACAATGTCTTTTCTACTTAATGTGTAATCAACTTTATTTTATCTTCCTGGGTTATAATGAATTAAATAATCATATTATTTAAGAAGATCCAACCATATAATCTTTCTCATGTTCAATTCATTTTGTATAAAAATATACTTCAAACATCAATGGTCTGTGTATATATCAGATTTATACCCATAAGGATATTTCCATAATATAATTAGAGAAAAAACAATTGTATCCAAATACATGTCATGCATATGAAAGTTCTTCTTAGGAGCCTTTAACTATATATATAAATATGCAATAACCTTTTCAATTTTCATGAGTATGTACCCATGACCTTTTAAATATGCATCGCTAAAAATAACGAACCCTTCTCTGATAGAGGGCAGTGTTAAAATAGGTGCAACAACCAATATCTTATTCATCTGTTTGAAATTTTCTCCACACCCCTTTGTCCACATGGAATTGTACCCTTTTTGAGTTAACTTACATAGTGGATCAAAAAGTATTGAAATTTGTTTTTCACAAACCTTATATAATATCATGCTAAACCAAGGAAACTATGAATCTCAGTTTCTATTATAAGATGAGGCCACTACTCTACAAAATTTGTCTTGATAGGGTAAACTGAGATTCCTTCATTGGTTACATTGTTCCCCAAAAAAGAAACATGTTTTAAATAATATTCAAATTTTCTAAACATTCCAAATTGAATATCCTTTTTTAGTGTTTTCAAAATAACCCTTTGATGATCCTCATTATCTAATTTTTTGAGAATATATTAGATTATCATCAATAAAATCTACCATAATGTTATCAAGGTAGTCATTAAATAATATATTCATGAAATCCATAAAAATATTAGGAGAATTAGTCCAGATTAAGGTTACAACAACAATCTCATAATGCCCATATCATGATCTGATGGAGAAATTTTGAATATATTCTCCCTTCACCCTCAATTGATGTTAAACAGATCAAAGATTAATCTTGGAGAAAAATAGATCCCCATGAATTTTGTCAAATAAATCATCAATAATTGGAAGAGGGTACTTTTTATTCACTATGATCCTATTAAGTACCCTATAATCAATGCATATCTGCATTGATGCATCATTCCTATTCACAAAGAGAACATGTTCTCCCCAAGGAGACACACATGGTTAAATAAATCCATTCTCCAAAATATATTGAGATTGTTTATTTAATTACTCAAGACCCTTATTTTACATTCTACATGGGGTCTTTGATATATTCTTTGATCCAAGCATGAGTTCAATGGATAACACTACCTCTATTTCTAGTGGTGGTCTAGGTAACTCCTTTGGAAATCAGTCAATGTATTTTTTTTCTATTCATATAAATTAATTTCATTTTTTATCTTCAAATATTATTTCTATAAATAATGCTATGGGAGGTGATTCTAGTCAAATAATAGGTTGAGATATCTCACATTTTAAAATATTTTTAGGTTTTCCATTCAAGACAATAGATATCTCCTTTCTTATATAGTAGATCTTAGAATTATACATTCATAAGAAGTCCATATTTATTATAGTTTTGAATTCAAGAATAGGAATAAATACTAGATTTTCAATTATATTATGCTCACAGATGTGAAAAATACAGATTTTATACACTTTTTATGCTTTGATAATCCCTCCAAGAGTCTTGATAAGAAACTAAACTTATAAAAGTTTAGGGATTGATTCTATATTCTTTGAAAACTAGTAAGAATTAATGTAATATATAGAACCCGAATCAGTCAAAGTACATGATAGTTTTGAGATAGCACATACATTACTTAGCCCCACATTATGTGGATCCTCTACTTCATCTGCTGAGATAGAAAAATCCTGAACTTACTTCCATGTCCGATGCTAGGGTTTTTGGTGATTCCACTCCATTACCTTCTCATTTGAATAGGGATTGACCAAGTGACCATGTTGTCCACACATGATGAATTTTACTTTAGGATTGGTCTGCACCATCTTCCCTCTATCCTTAGTGTAGAAAAGTTGAGGCTTCACCTCATTGTGATAGTTCCATGCAATTTATCTATCTCTTCCATATATTTAATGTTTCACGCTCATGAGTAAGGAGTTCCTTGAATGATTATTCCCACATTTTTTATATGTGTGATGCATTAATTGGTTTCTTCTTCTTCTGTGGTAAAATTTATTCCTCAATATTGGATCCATTAATATATATTTTTATTCGATTTGCAAGACCACTATTTCTCATCAAACTTCAGTTTAACCTTTATAGCACTCCACACTAGCTCTTAATAGCTGCTATAGTATCAATTTTCTAGATTCTTCCATAGATAAAGTCTTAGGAAAACAATGAATCTATGAATCATTCCATTAGAATCCATGAAAAATCTAGAGGTATAATGGGGAAGTCGGGTAAAGTTCATCTCATTTATTCTCATAGATTAAATTTCCTTCTTCTTCATCTCTTGGAATTCCTTTTCCATTTGTTTCATCTAATAGTGGAAATATTATTCGAAAAAGGTTCCCCTGAACTCATCCCAATCCATAACATCAATATACCCTCTTGGAATCATGTTTCTAATTAGGTTACACCACTGATCATCTCCTCCCTCTAAGTGGTACACAAAAAAAATGAATTTCTCATATTCAAAACAATAGAGTATAGAAAAGATATTTTATAATGCAATTATCCACTGTTCAATAATCAATTGGTAGGTAGATCATCTAAAATAAGGAGGTTGTTAAAGAATAACGAATTCAATGTAAATTTATTCTCTTATAAGTGAATCTTATCTCTCATATTGATTTATATTATTTCTCATATCTCGTGTATGTTGATTCATGATTCTCATGATGTTTTCCATTCCATATTCAATAAGAGGACCATCAATGCATGGCCCATTTTTCTCATCATTTATATAGTTCTCCTATTTATACCCAATATCAAAAAAAATATTTTTTTGCGAAATGTGTTTATTTTATGAATATTATAATTATAAAGGGATTTTAATATATTTAAAACATAATTAATAATATGTTATTCTTTAAACATAATTTAATTTTCTATAAATCCTTTATAATGGTTCATAAACAGGTTAAGATTAACAAAACGTATCCCCCTAGGAGTATCAAACCAGCAGTGCATCAAAGTCCATTTTCAATTACCAGTTTCCATTCAAGTCTAGCTAAAAACAGTGGTTTTGGGTTTTACCCCTAGATACATCTATTCTAGAGCCAAATACACTTGTTTGTATACATATATGGATTTATTT
Organism: Viscum album; assembly: GCA_963277665.1. NCBI lineage: Eukaryota > Viridiplantae > Streptophyta > Magnoliopsida > Santalales > Viscaceae > Viscum > Viscum album. The sequence goes on from OY728156.1 coordinate 1,142,914,216, forward strand.
TCTCAGAAACTAGTTTTTAAATATTTTAGAAAAATACTATGATGTTTTAATATATTTTGTAATTTCAATAGAGTTATTTATTATTTTTCCTCTATAAATAACTAATCTATTCTTTAATACCAACTATGTCATCCCTCATTTTTATTTCATTAACTTTTCATTAAATTTTACAAAACAGAGGATATTTTAAAGTTTAATTTCATTAAAAATTTGTATATAAAACATGAAAACATAAAATATTATTCTATTACACTTGAAAGTATTCATAATTGGTTCATCCTATGTACATTTACTGCATTTCATAACCAAGGGACATGCTTCAAAGGAAAGGGTGAGCATAAGGACCAGTAAGGGAAGGCAGGGGAAATAATTTACATATGTTATTAAGGAAAATTAATAAAAACATTTAGAATATCATAATATAAAGAGAAAAAATCATAAAATAATAATAAGATAATTATTAAAAACATGGAAATGTGGATAGAATTTTTAATGATACATTGATAATAATATAACTAGGGGTTTTATCTGTGGTGTCATAATAATTACGAAGGTTCCTCACCAAGGCATCATAATACATGTCATATCTAGATATTAAATTATTTACTCAATTAATTGAAGAGTTATCAGGGATAACCCATAATATGTATTAATTAATGTGGAATATATAAATCATAATCATACCTTTTATAAATAACCTATGTAGAATAAATGAAAGGGATTTCATATCAAAATCATATCATTTTAAAATGTTCTTAAAGACCAGATCTATATGTCATTTTTAACCCACTGAAAGGAAGGGTGGGGTTCATGTATATCAATCAATGAATAAATAATATAATTTTGAAATATAGGTTAATACCCATTAAAAATAAAGTGGTTTTGGAATTAAAAATAACAAAAATATAATTTTCTTTAGAAAAAGAGAATTTTTTTAGAAACAAATTCTACAACATAACAGGTATGAAACTTATTTTTAAAAAATAGTAAAAAAAGAGGGAAAAAGGGTATCTCATTCATAAAATATTATCAATACAGTAAATGGATAAAATAAATTGTATAGAATAACATACTTTCTAAATTTGAATGATATTCCACATAAAAAAACTTGAGAGGAAAAGAGAAGTTGAGATTTCCCTTACCTTGAAGAGTAATTCTTAAAAATTGAGGATCAGGGCCTTGGGGGCATGATTAAACACTAGTATGGATCATTGGGAGGTAAAAATATAATATCTTCATTATGGAAGAAATGTTAGCGAAAAGAAAATGAGAAATGTCTAGGTATTTATATCAATGGTGGGGGATTTGTTTATTACTTTTTAAATTTTGTCCTTAGAAACCTATGTAGTAGTAAATGCAAAACCATGGGCCTGACCATGGTGTTTTCCCATGGTATTAGAAAATTGTAAAAATATTTATGTCATTATAATCCACATTATTCTATCATAATTTTATTTTACGTATTTTGGAAAGGAAAAGTAAAGTCGATTCAAAATAATAGTTTTGAAGTTAATGTTTCCATTTTAGAATTTGGAAAGTAAATTATATATTTGGAAATTGTTTTAAATTTATTAAAATACATGATATTTAAAAAAAATATTTTAGGTTTTATATTGTGGTTAATTAGTAATTACATAATTATGAAATAATTAAGAAGTCATTAAACATATCGAGAAACTGAAAGAGTATTTTTACTATTCCTGAAATTTTTTAGAATTTCAATGAAATTGATCATAAATTCACCCTAATTTTTTTTAACATTATGATATAAAAAAATTATGTTTATTTTATCATAATAAATATCTAAATATGAGAATTTTAACATTTAAATATAAAAATTATTATTTATTAAAAATCATAGTGGATTGATAATGCATAAAAAAATTCCTAACAATTAAAAGAAGTAGAATTATTTTAACATTTATAATAAATTAAGAGTTTTTTATCACACTGTTTCATGAAAATATGTATTATTCATAGTGTATTAGTTTATTATAAATATTTACAACTTTTTTGTAAAATAAAATTTCTATCCAAAAAACCAATTTATCAAATTTCATCTCAATTTTATTAATCAAAACTATTATTAAAAAGGAATTGATGGAATCATAATTTTATTTATTAAATATAATTTCACCTTATGTAACAAGGTCCTTGAAATATACCCCTTATTACACCTGAATACACCCTTAGAGTAAGGTTTTCAATGGTGGTAGTTTCATGGGGTTCTTCGGCCAACCCCATCTGAGTGGTAATATCCTCTAACTTTAACTTCTCCTATAGGCGATTTCATTCAAGATTCAATTATTAAAGTTGAACATAGAATTAGTGAAAGGATAAAACCAATGATGAAACCACCCTCTCATGTTTTGATATATGGGATTCAAACCACATGACACTACTAGCTGAGGCTATTGAATCTTATTTATCTATCAATTATCGTTTTCCAAAAGTTTACTTATAAAAACTGATTCTAACATTAAAATTATTATCACTAGTATAGTTCCTAATGATCATATTGACCAATGGTCATAATTTTACAATGTTCATATAAAGTTAAAAACAATATGGTTACATTTCAAAATATAATCACTTCATTATTAATGAGATATAGTTTTGTTGAGCACAACATAATTCAACAATCATTTTCAAGAAACAATTACCATTGAAAAAGTTCAGGTGGTTATAATGATTATGTTTGAATTTATATAGAATTTTTTTATAATTTATCAAAATTGTTTTATTTGGATTTAAATATATTTAAATAACCACTTAAAGGATTAATTATCAATTCAAAAGTTATGATCCTTGTAATGGTTTTCATTGTCTAAATCTCATTTTCTTGAGATAAGTTTCTTTTCTTACACTATGGTTTAATTGAATGGTGTAATTACTACCACATGAATGAATTTTAAAATATAAATTCATTTAATTAATTATATTTATAGATCCATATCATACACTTCCTTCTAATGACTATTGATTCAAAAGTTACCAAAGTGGTAAAGGCCTTAGGTTACATTCTCCTTCTTTTCAACATTGTTTTCATTGAAGGTTCTTATGGTTAAATAATATGATATTATTTTATAAAAAAATATCTATTTTATCATCCATAGTTTAGGAATTTGGTTCAAAAGTTTTGTGTTTGTTTCCTCCCTTACTTATTAAAGAAACATTATGAATGTTTTTTTAATTGATACTGATCTTATATTTTCTTTTGTATCTAGAATCATTCTCTTATATATAAATGTTTTATAATATGTTTTCAAGAATGTTATTTTTTAAAAATAAATTATTTCTAAAATTTATTTAACATTTTATTTTAACAACATTCAAATGGGTTTAAAATTTATTTTTTAATGTTTTCCACATGGGAAACTTTCGCCTCTCTTTACAAATGTTCCAAAAGAATGTTAATTTTTAACATTTATTACATGGATGGATTTCCAACCATCATGAAAATTATTTTCTTTTAACCTTCCCCAATAAATATCCATGGTTATTTTTTCAAGAAAGTATGTTCATAATGTTTTTTATTTTTTTTAAAAGTAATTTTCTAAGTGGAAATTTTATTTTCATAAAGAATATTTTTTTGATATTTTTATGGTATTTCTATTCAACATAAAAACAACCCTTGATTTTATACATTCTCCACTAGGGATATGTTGGAATGATACCATCCTTAATCATTCTCTTGATATATTGTGATCATTTAAAAAAAATTTCCTTGAACATGTTCATTTTCTACTTGTAAATCAATCTATGAAATAGAAATGGTTATTGTTATGTTGAAAAATTATATTTTTTATTTATTATGGTTTTGTTATGGTTCATGAATTTTTTTTATAATAATTAGTGAGAGAGGTGTAACTCATGTTTACGAGTGATCATGATATAACTTTCTAATTCATTGGGCAAAGAGATAGTGTTTACTAGTTATATGTAACACCTAAGATATTCTTAAAATTTATTGGGTAGGTTATTTCATTTATAAGAGTGATTAAAAGAGTGACAAGAAAATTATGTTCCAAGTTACCAAATGTTTTTTATTTATTCTTACATCAAGATTTAATAGATCATTTTCTCAATGATTTTTCTCACATGGATCATGAATGTTTATTTATATGAATCTTATATTACGATAAAGATTTATACCATGTCTCATCTTTTATGATATCTATTTTTATGGGTATGAATTATATTATATTATTCTTATGTAGTTTTATTATGTAATCATACCCTTACACTCATATAATTCTCACTGATGACATAAATTTGTTAATTCTTATGTTTACCCACATTGAAATTTTGAGCAAATCCTTCTAATGTTTCTTTTTCCATAGGTTTTAATGAAATATTTTAATTATGTTATTCCTAAAGAGGTAACCAGATATTAAGAACATAGTTAGAGATGTTTTTTATTTTTATGAACTATTTTTAAATACATCTAAGTTATTATGTAATCATTTTTCCAAATTCTCTAAATATCTAAACCAGAAAGGTCCATGGATATATAAGTGATCCAATATTTTAGTTTTATATTCAATTTTTTGAAGGGTTAAAATTGGGTTACTCTTATTTGTATTAAAGATATAAAAGTAAAGATTACATTTTAGAACCTGATTTGGGAGTGTGGTGTTCGGGCTATTGTAGTTGGCATCATAGGAAAAGTATAGATAACTTTTAAGATTAATATTTTTTTACAAGAGTTTAAATTATGAGTTATGAATTCTAGAATGGGTTTACAAGTTTATGTTTGTCTATAAGTTCAAAGAAATATACAACCCTTTTTTAGGTTTTAGGTTATGGTATTTTTATGTTTAGTAAGGATATCTGGGGAAGATGTTTTATTTGATTATTTTACAAGTATCCTCTAGCTGTATTATGTGGTTTAATGAAAAGTAATATTTTAGAAGAAAACTATTATATTTGTATATATTTATGTAGAAGGGTGTGATATAACCATTTAGGTTAAATCATTATTTATTTTTTAGGTTATTGAGGTAATTGGGATATATCATTACTTAATTATGGAATGATATAAGATTAATCTTTTGTGTTATTGTGGAAATATTGATGTCAAATTACTTATTTATTAAAATAAATGATTATACACTTTGGGTATTATCTTACGTCATGATATCCATTTTGGTTTTGGTTAATGACTAAATTTAGTAATAAAATTTTTTCATCCTTTTATATAACTTGTGTTCAATTAGAACTCAACTTTAGTGCTTAATGTATGAAAAATTCATCTTGAATACTCAAAATTTAGATAAATATACGGGATTGTGGTAGTAATTTATTTAAATAACAATTTATTGTTTTAAAGTAAGTATATTTAAATTTTTATTTTTATAGATGTTAATTGAATTCCTTAACTCTAGGAAAAGGATCTTGAAATAAAAATTATATAATATTTCCCATAAATATGATGAAATTTATTTCATTCCTTATACATTATTGATTTACAGTTATATGTTCATTATATTTCTCATGATCACAATCTCTATCAACTTCCTTAAATTAGACATTACTTTTCTCATCAATGTACATATTTTCACTTAGAGAAAATTTTATCAAATTTGGGTACCTAGTTATGTGTTATTCCATATGAACTTATTATTTACCTTCCCTCTTCTCAAAATGATGTTCTATTAACCCCTATTATGATGCATGTTTTCATCAAAAATTTAATTTTCAAATTTAAAACCTTTTATTACTATGATCATGTTAAAATTATAGGGATTAAATTTACTAAAGGGTGGATAACATAACTAACAGAGACTTATAAAATAATATTATGTTTTTAGTGTGTACGAAACATAACATTGAGCTTAAATGAACTATGAAATATTATTACTTAAATATTTCTATTATAGCCTATTCATTAAAATTGTGGGTATAAATAGAAGTAACTGAATTATGAAAATTTTTTAATTTCCCTAATAAATATAAATTTATCAATAAATCCATAATAAATATTTTTCAATTATTTAATCATGATATTTTATCATTTAGAAATACATTTACTAAAAAAATAAGTTTTGTAATATTTTTTAAGTGAATATTATAATCAATTTATATAGATTTTAGTTATTTAATTTGATAAAATATTATAATTTTTGATATTAACATGAATTAGTTATCTATGGTTTAATTATTGGGAATTTTCCGAGAATTTTGATTATTCAATGAATATTTAAAATAACATTTTTTAATGAAAACGACCTTTTATATTGAAGTGTTTACAAAGTAACATGCTATTTTGTATTATTTTTAAATTTTCAGTAGTTAGTTATGAATAAATATAATCCATTAAATTTTATTTGAATCATAACTATACACAAATTTGGTATATTTTTTTATATTTAAAAAGGATTTTTTTTTGCGAAAAACCATATTTCATCATATTTTTATGTTTTTGTTTAAAATTATAATAAGCTAATTATATGAATTGAGTTTGATAAAATGGATATAATATTTATAATCTTATTAAATAATATTATGTAATAAATAAAAATTTATTTTTTATATAATAAATAGTAAAAGTACTAAACATTTTGTTACCAATGTTAATATTAAAACATGCTTACCGGGTGGGTGGATGGGGGGGGGGGGGGTAAGATAATGAGACAAGGGTTAAAATTGAATAAAAATTTTATAAAAAATATTGGATGGAAATATTTAGGCCATATATAATCTCATTTTTTTAAATGGTCCATTTTATATCCATTTATATTTAGTAATAAATTAATATATTTTGATCTTTTCAAAAATTCCAAGTGTTCCCTATTCCCCACTTATAAAAAAACACCCTTATTTTTTCCACACATAAATCACCTTTTGGTTTAAAAAATCACACAAAAAATACATTACTAACATCCATATCCATGTCATAGAGTCAATGGTTTGATCAGTAAAACAACATAGGAAGGATTAGGTAGCATCTCAGGCCCGGTTCACTCTTAAGTAACCAAACTTGGTCAACCACATGACATCATGTTTGAATCCCCATTTGACAGAGGAAGCTAAATAGAATCATGGGTCTATGATGTTGTAGTTGGGAGACTATACTCTATGATCAGTGTGGATCATAGTGGTATATAATAATATAAATTAGTGAAAATAGTAATAAAAAGCAGTAGGAGAATAATAAAAAATCATCCCAACATAATCAAAAGGAAGAAGCTGAGTCAATACCATATATAAAAATGATTACCATTTCATGGAACAAATCAAAAGTGAATACACATGGGATAAAGAGGTAAAAACATATACAACATTCTACAAAAAATACAAAAATTCAAAAAAACTTCCTCCACTAGAATCACGAGCGTAGGCTCAGTCCTCTTATCTCATACTCCATAATAGGATAGTAAGTCAAACAAAAGAAAATGAGTGCTTCCCTTTTCTCATAACTTCTACAATAAGTTCTTTTTGGGTGCCAAATGATAGTCCAAAAAAGGTGTGATATATACTCTAGAGGCCACCACCAATGGCGTCTATGTCTATCTTGTCGATGCATATACGATAAGAAGTGTGAATATTATAATGAATTCAAGGTAGTATATAATTAAATAAATCATATTGTATAGGGTTCCTCATAGGACACCCAACTGATACTACCTGCTTCAGACTAAGTTGGATTTCTCTAATGATATTCACCATTCATGTACATTATTATATATAATGGTATGTATTTATATACCTCATACTCATATAGAAATATATATGGAAATAAATAGATACGTAGAAATAGTCAGGACCTGAGGCATAAGCCCAATGCATCCACAATTGCTTATGAGGGGTTTTACAAACCTTATGGAATATGATCAGGAAGATATAACTGATCCATCATAAAAGATGAATATAAATCATGTACTGAACGAAATCATGTTCTTCGGCTTTGCGAATACATCCCCACTTTTAGAGTAATTTTCATCCTAATCCCATCCAAGGAGTTGTGTACAAGGATCTTAGGTATCAATATAAGTACACTGATAAACCCATCACTATAAGAGTCCATCGAGGAGTCTATAAAAAGAACCACCGTTTAAAAAAACATAGTATAAGGAATATCTCCTTAAGTCCATCAATGATGTTACACATCAAGAACTAGGTATAACTCGGGGAATTATATGGTAACAGTGCCTATCAAGACCATTGTATCACCCTATAGGGGTTATATAAATCACTAGTTTCATTGGTCCTATAACACCCATATTATAAGCTCAGACTGACCGTTGGTCTAAGGATGGTATGAAATACTAAGATTCACCTATGAAACTCATGATTAATATAATCCCTGAAAGTACTATACTGTAAACTGAGAGTCCCTAGATGATATGATAAAACAAATAACACTAGTAAGGTGTATTATCTTGTGAAGGTAAGGCATCCCGAGATCGTCCACTGAAATGATCTACTTAATCGTATGAAAGTGTACAAAATTTGTCAACCTGTTGATGATCAACCATGAAACATCACTACCTTGATGGTATCTCATCAAGCCCATTAAAAAATCTATGATTATGGTTTCCCATTTATACCCAGCAATAGAAAAATGATGTAAAAGTATAGCAGACCACTAGTGCTCTACTTTCACCTACTGACAGGTGGAACACTACGTGATAAATCATGGGATGTGTTTCTTCATATTTGGACACTAATACTGATGATTTATGTCTTAGTACATCTTGGTAAGATCTGGGTGCACATCCAAAATAGGGGCCGAAGAATCCTACATCAACTATTCCTATATGTCTGAAGGAACCCGGACACGTCAATAGATGTGGAGAATCACATCCTCCTCAATAAACCAACTAGGTTGTAGGTCCACTCCTGAGACTCTCTCCCTTAGGACTAGGCCCTCAATATCCAATTACCTTCTCATCATTACCCATTCCATAATGAAATATGAACCTACCAATGATACTAAAAAATAATGTCCATGATATTCTTGAACCTCATAGTGAATATCAGAGAATAGGGACATCAATTTCCTCTCACTACTGGCCTCTTGGAAAACCTGGGCCTAAGACTTTTAGCTCAAGGTACCAGCTAATGTATTTCCCTTTTAGGGTGTACAATCGAACTCAAATTCAAATGAATGTAGTTATTCTACCAACATTCTCAACCTAAGGTTCAAATCACACTATTTGGAAATTTATTTGAGACTTTTGTGGTCCATGTAAATGAATAACCACTCCCCCAATAGATAATTCCATCAATAATGTAAAGTAAGAACCACAACTAATAGAAATTTATCATACATAGGGAAATTGCACTTGGGATGTCTTAGTTGGAAGGACCTATATTCCAAAACTCAAAATCCCTATATCAAAAATGCTCTAATAATGAGTCTTGATACATAATAATAAACTATATAGCTTCTGATTGACTTTGGAATTATCAAGATCAATGCTGATGTTAGTCTCCATTTCATCTCATGAAAGGTCATCTCACATGCATCTGACGGTAAGAAATGAGACCCTTTTTGGTCAAGATTGTGAGAGGTGATTCATTGGCGTGAAAAGTTATAAATGAAATGTTTTTAATAGACTGATACCCTTAAGAAACTTTTATGTCAAATAAATTCTTGGGATGCTTCTAGGAAACTACAACGCTCGCCTTCTTTGGTTCAATGAACACTCTTTCCTCTGAGTTGATGTGACCCAAGAAGTAAAACTTATCAATAAAAGAATATAATTTCGATATATTAGAAAATAAATATTGATATCTCAATTTTTTCATCAAAATATAAATATGTTTGGTTTTTTGGTGGCAAGTGTGATAATACACCCCGATATCACCCATGAATACCACAAAAAATGAATCCAGATACTTGTGGAAAACCTGATTCATCTGGGCCATGAAAACATATGGAGAATTCATAAGTTCTAATGGAATAAAAAAATACTAATACAGGAGATATCTACAATGTAATTCCATACGTGGTACGTATGATGGTATCACACACAACTAATAGTAGCCTAGATAGAAATATACCTTGTAGAAAACTATCACTCCTCAGATCTGGTTGCAGAGTTCATATATATGAGGTATTGGATACAAGTTCGTAACTATAATTAGGTTAAACATGATATAATATCCACAAATATTGAGGGTTTGGTCTTACTTCTTGGAAAATAGCATCAGTGAACCCCATTATGAAGTACTCAGTTGGATAAAACACACAGCTTCAAAATCCTCTAGCTACTTCTTAAGTTCCTAAATACTTATAGGTTCTATCCTATAAGGTGTAATGTAACCATGTGCTCCTCCTCGAACTAGGTTAATGGTGAAATCAACCTCTCTCACATAAGGTAATCAAATAAAGTTGTAATGGAAAATTTCCTTGAAATGATTCATCATTTGAGGGAATTTCATTTGTTTCATACCCAGATACTTTATAAATACATTAGTGATTTGGGATGTCACTCCACCCATACCTTGATTTTCAGGTCCAGATCGACTCTATTAGAAATCCCATTGTTCCTTTTTAATCAAGGTATATCCCTCAGGTGATGTGAAGAAAACCCCCCAAAAATAGGAATCAACACGAGCATGTTGATTCCTTACCAGTCCATCAAGCGTATAATATTCAATATTTTCAACATGAGGATAAAAAGATCCCATAAAAATAACCACCTATATCAAGGGTAATAAATTAAATTAGTATTCAATCTTGGTTCTAATCCCTAAATGTTTTTCTATTGTAATTATTCCACAAAACTACAATATTTCTAGGCCCAGACATTCGATAATCACCATAGATATGAAAGGATGCGAAGATCCTGCACTGAATAAGGTAAAAACTAAAGTAGTGGCTACAATAACTATACCAGGAACTATATAAGAACCCAAAATCATCCACCCAATATTATGATACACATCATACATATAGAAAAATCAATTTCCTTGAGATGTAACCCGACTAACCTGGGTTGTTCCTCTCTACAGGTGTTTCATCTCTTAATTATGAAATTCTTAGCCACAACCACCTCCATGAAATTATTAACTAGTAGTAGCCTAGATCCTTGGATAATTTGGAGGTTATTATCCTGCACTCAAATTTGGAGTTAGTGAAATTCCATTTTCAATAGGCACTGGAGGGAAATTCTTGTATAAACATTAAAGGTTCCCCATCCTTTAAAATTCTTGACACTCAATTGAGTCCTTCAAACAGTTGGTAATATTACGGAATCACCTACTACACTGGTGAAACACCACATAACTATAGTTGCGTTCTATTAGATAGGTTCTTCCCCCATGAGAAGACTCAAAATGACATTTCATGGTGCTAGATGAACAATCTCCATGTCTCAATACTGAACCCATAACTCACACTGCCATCCTCCCTCTTGTTTTTCATAATAATGATAGTCTAGATCAATATCTCTAAAAAAATGGTTAGCCGAAATCCATACATCTATAAGCATATAGAGTTCAAAAGACCATCTTCAAACCATTTATCTATATCAACTCATCTGTAGTAAGTGTTGGTGTGAAGTGCTGAAGCACAATGAAATGAGTTGAATACTTCATCACTAACATAACACCATGTTTTTGGGTGTATAACATATCTAGCATGATTTAATCTCAATTTATGTAGAAATATGTATTCATATAAGGTTTCATATAATTCTACCTAATACATACCCTGATTTTTACTAACCTAGGTGATAAAATACCACCAATGATTGGAAGATTCACAAATCATATAAGTTGTGATCTTGACCCTTCACTTCGTAGGTGGATCTAAGTGCTCAATGATCAAAAAATTGGCCTCTATACATGGATAAATATCCCGAGGAACTCTCCCCCTGAGAAGTAGGGAGGATGATGCTACTTGAATTCCCACATCAACTCTTACATAGAAGGGGAATGTCGCGGAGTACCCTGTACAAAATTCATGAGGCATAGGAATCTCTCTTGGAACTAAGAATCAACACCCACATTATGAATATCAGGAGGTGTATTAGGTGGAACCAAAAGAGGAAATAGTGTTGACTCATGTCCCACCACTTTTAGAGCATGATCATCTCAACCTTAACAGAGCATGACTCATAGATTTCCTGGAGACATATCGCAACAAATAAAAAAAATGCTCACATTAGATAATATTTAACAAAATATAGGATTAATAATAAAAAAATGTATAGGTAAAAATCCTTCCTATAAATGGGTCACACCTCTCTTCCTACTCCTGAATCTAGGTCTAGGTGATATGAAAGGTTATAGAAGTAACAAGAGACACTGCCTACTTCCCACTACTATGTTCAGTTCTTGGTCAAGGTCTCATATTACACCACAAGGGTTATAGTATATGGAATTTTATTTCAATGTACAGAGGGAAGGACCATTACGTTGTAATTTTAATCCCAATTTAACGGTCACTATTTTATATAAAAGACTAAAATAAATTAAATTAGTACTCATATATTTATACATCAGGGTCTAGTTAGATGAATTTCCATTAAAATTCCATACACCCTATAAATTTCAATTGGTACATTAGGTCAATGTGAACTAGACCTTACATCTAGTATTAGGATATAACCGGTCATGTAAAACTTATTGATTTAACAAATCATTATTTCCAATTTATATAAGTACATGATTCATAAATTATAATTGGAATTTATTTAATCAAATCAACTAAAATTTCATACCATTGAAATAGTGGTCCATGACCCACACAAGGTATAATTAGCTAATTAAGGTGCCATAATCAATATATATAAGAAAATACTGTTTATATTGATGTAATTTTTTTATTTATTCCAATTATTCTTTCCTATTATGATATATTAGAACATTTTTAAAACATAATATTTATGGCACCAGCAAAATTTTGTAGGAAAAATAGTTAGTGTAAGCAATGAAATACACCTATATGACATGGAATAATGCATGACATGTGAATTCTCAAGTTCCAACATGACGCATGAGATGATACATTCTTATTGTACCAGGATAAGGAAAAATAAGTCCATAATAATAAAATAAATAATAATATTTCCCCAAAACGTGTGCACCACCCAAGAGTGAAATTAGTACAACTGTAATGGGTGTAATCTAATAACAATAATATTCCAACCCTGATAATCTGGATTTTACCCGATATGTGGGATAACAACTCCCAGGAAGAGACTCATTTCCAAAATCTGACACATTTCTAATCTCACAAATAATACCAAAATAGTTAGAAAAAAGGGGAAAACTCCTCTAATACAACTTCCCAGTGTCGCTATCTCGATTCACTCATAAGTAACCAAACCCGGTTGACTACATGACTTCAAGTGCATATCCTTGTCTTCTAAAGCCTGCCAACTAGTAGTAGGGAACTAAACATTCATAGTGGGGAGGAAATACCCCCATTATTAGAGTGTATCACATTGATATATAATAATTGTAAAATTTATTAAAATTTATGGACAATTAGTAGCATAACAATATTAAATCATCCAAAAATAATCAATATGAAGATGTTGAGTCAATGTCACATAAAAATTAATAATCATGTCATGGACCCATTCGAAAGGAAATACATAGGGAATATAGAGATACAAACATATAAAACATGCTATATAAAAATAAAAAACCTAAAAATTACATCAACTATTATCTCAAGAATATACTTGGTCCTCTACTCCCATACATCATCCAAGTATAGGAAGAAAAACATCAAAATATAGACAATCCCTTTGTCCCTACTTGGACCAATGAGGTCTGTTTGGGTACCAAATAACAGCCAAATAAAGGGAGATATAGATCAACAGTACACCACCAATGGTGTCTAAAACTATCCAATCAGTTCATATATGATAAGATGTGTGAAGGTAATAATGAATTAAAGATTGTAAATAAATAAATAAATCATATCAGAATGGGTTCCTCAAAGGACACTGGACAAACACTAACTTTTTCAGCCTAAGCTGGATGTCTCTGAACATATGTCCCCCTACATGTACATTCATATATATATATAAATGTATTAATTTATATGTCTCTTTTATATATAGATATGTTTATATAAATAGTTAAATAACAACAATTAGGATCCTAGGCATAAGACCAAGGCCTCTACCTTTACATATGGTGGGTTTACTTATAATCATGGAAACAAAGCATAGAGATATATATGAGCCTTCATAAAAAACCATTATAAATCATGTATCGAACAGTGTCATGTTCTTTGGATTGGAAAACACATCCATAGTTTCAGATTAATTTTCATCTTGATCCCATCCAAGGAATTCCATATAAGGAACCTAGGTATGGGTCCAGGTGCACTAATAAACCCATTTCCATAGATGTCCATCCAAGTCATCTGTATAAGGACCCAATTATCTCTCAAAATGTTGTATAATGGTTATTCCTTAGAGTCCATCAATGGTGCATCATACCCCCATCATGCTATAATAAATTTCAAATTCATGTTATTAATATCAATGATTCAGTCCTAGTCATCCAAAATCGAGACCCTTATATCACCGTCATCTTGGTATAAAGGAAAGGTAATATGCAGAATTAAAATCATACCATTCGATAATAATTTTTAATCATCTTGGGAATGTTATTTAATATGGTGAATCCAAGTGACAGAAATAAGGAATATGCATGAACACATGTCATACCATTTTTTCCTTGTCCCAATTTAAAATACTCTATAATCACAAATGTAAATAAAATATACCTAAAAAGGGTAGTTAAAAATAATCCCAAAACATGATGGTCATAGGACATTAATGAATTCACACATTTAGGAGTTCTACATGTTATGTTTTTTTCCTCCAAAATTTATTTTCTAGTTTCTAGAATTACATTAATCATGGAAACACCGTTTAATTTAATTAATTTTACATTTAAGAGGCACATCCGGAAGTGTTTGGTGCACTAAAAAATGGAGAAACATATAAAAAATCAAGAGATTAGGGAAAATAACTAGACCACCTATCTTATGTGTGAAGATATCTCCTCATCCGTTATCATCCTTTAAATTGATATTGAATAGAATAAATTTTAAAAAATAGGTCAATTACATGAAAATATGGCATATTATCTTGCAACAAAATAATCCAATGATGGAGAGTGAAACCGAGAAAAGAAGGAAGCTGAATGAAGATATTAATGATACACATCCAATACAACTGACGGTGAAGGAATAAAATATAAGATAGAATAGAAGGATCAAAGGTATGGTTTAAGCATGGTTGGATCTCTTCATGCTTTTCCTACTAGAAAAATGAAGGGGATATTTTAAAAAGAGGTGTTCTATCACTTTTTTAAATACAGTTCTCGATATATTAACCATGTGAATTGAATTTAAGTTGTGAATTCCATGGGTAAAATTTTCATTTCAAGAAAATTATTTCAGATCGTAAATATGATTAATGTTGTGAATTGAATTCATGGCCTACAATAAAAATTAACAGGGTCATTAAAATCACTAATTTCAGTCATGTTATGAATTGAATTCATGTCATTAATTTGTTCTGCAACCAGGCTCTAGACCGCATGCTAGATTCATTACAAAAAACCATCCTAAAGGAAGAGTTATTAGGTCCTAAGACAAAATAATAACTTAAAGAATTTCCAAAAAAACTAAAACCATACCTTTATGATAATTCAAAAAGTTACTGCTTTAGGTGTAAACCTATAGAGGCTATCCAAATAAGTGGTATAGGACTTAATCGAGCATTTTCATTTTATTTCTTATTCTACCTCCTTTAAATATTCATAAAGCATGATAAAATATTAAAATCAGTATCTTCCATGTGCTTAAATGTTATTATGTTAATCTTTTAACCTTAATACATCCCCATTTCGGTAAAATGGGAAATGAATTCATTGTTCTTTGGTATAGATTACTACCACCTCAGAAACCAATGTAATTTTTTTATCACCACCACTCATAGATGGTTATAATGATTGATTTATTGTATATGTAGATATTCATGACATAATTATATTTATGGAAAGACAATATGTCATAAATTTTTATACCTTTCCATATATTGGAAAATGATAACATCATTCATGCGTACATGTTGATTACCATATCTAAAAAGCGATGTGCTTCATTTTTCATTACCATAACACATGGATGGTATATATTAGTATTTTAAAGAGTTAATATAATATTTAAAATATAATAAACATTATATAATGATAATTAATGTATAAAAATTATAATTAAATCATTATTCTTATTCTAAATATGATATAATAATAACCACATTGACTATAGTCGATATGAGAAACTCATTTTGAAATTATGAACCAAACATTCTGAAAACACCATAAGTGGAATTAAGTGACTATGTTATAAAATAGATCATTAAAATAAATTAATTAAATGGTTTAATGATAAGAAATTAATCTTTTATATTTTTATTAATAATGTAAATAATTGATATAAGATTATTATATAGGTGTTAAAGGGGATATATAATAATTCTAGACTTAAGGTAATGGATTTCATCTCAATTTCACTTCATTGAGGCTAGTTTTAATGTATACACCTTGTTTATTTGGTATAGTGTATATAAGATCTAATTTAAAGGTTATATCATGAATTATTAATACTTTCTGGTATTTAATATTGCAATTTAAATCATCTCATCCATAGGTATTTGATATTACTATTACCAGGTTGTATGGGGTTTGTTAACTAAATTTCCTTTCATTGGATTATAACACTTATTCAAAGAATTTTTTATGACATTATTATGTTTGAATTAAAATAATTTTTTTTATCTTTTTAAAATAGTTTTATTTGGATTTTCATATTTTTCACATAATCACATCATGGATTAATTATCACCTCAACATTTATGATCTTTGTAAAAGTTTTCATTATCCCAATCCCATTTTCATAAGATATGTTTCTTATTATGCACCATGATTTCATATAATGGTGTGATTAATTCCTCATAAATTATTTTTACCATATTAATTAATTGAATTTATGGATCCATATTGTACTCTTCCATTCAGAGTAATTTCATTCAAATGTTATCAAAGTGGAAAAGGCCTTACAGTATAATTTTATTTCCCTCGATGTTTATCTATGTTCAGGGTTCCATTATAGAAATAAAATAATAATATTTCATAAAACCTTTTATATTTTATTATACTATAGTTTAGAATTTGGTTTACATGTTTAGTTTCCCTTTCCTACATTATTTATTAATGAAATATCATCAATGTTATTTTCATGTGATAATGATGTTATATTTTTTGTTAGATCTGGAATCTTCCACTTCAATATCCATGTTTTCTAAAATGTTTTCTAGAATTTTCTATTATAATCATAAATTATTTCTAAAATTTATTTTACATGACATTTGAACTTATTTTAAAAGTTTTTAAAATGAAATTTCTTAATTTTTTATTCATGGGTCACTTTTGATTGTCTTTAGAAATGTTTAATTTTATTTTTTATTTTTAATGTTTATGACATGAAAGGATTTTCCCCTCATAATTGTTGTTATTTTCTATGAATCTAAACATATAAATTTCTTAGGTTATTTTGAAATAAATTTATCTTCAAAATATTTATTGATATTTTAGTTTTTGAAAATTATTTTCAAACAGGAAAGGGTATTTTTTTCCAAAATATTGTTAATGATAATTTTATGGTATTTTTACTCATCAATGAAAAAAAACAGATTTTATAGATAATATACGATGAATATATTTTAATTATACATTATTTATTATTTCATTGTATGTATTATGATTGTTTAAATGTATTAAAATATAACCCAATTATTTTCCATGAGTAATTCATGTCATGAAAGAAAAGTAGTTATTGTTATGTTGAAAAATGAAACCTCTCATGTGTTATGGTTTTGTTATGGTTTGAGGACATTATTTATAATAACTAATGACCTCTATATAGGTCATTATTATGGGTGAGCCTGATATGAATCTACAATGAATTGGTTGAATGAACTTAATTTATTTGTTATATGTTTCTCCAAAAAAATATTAAAATATTCCAGGGAGGTTATTATATTTATAAGAGTGGTATGAAAATTATCTCCCTATGTTAACATCATGTGTTATTTATTCTTTCATCAAGTTATAATCGATACTATTCTCAAATATTGTATTCATATGGAACATTATTTTTCAATTATTTGAATAATTACTTATGTTAAATATTTATACCATGTATCATATTTTATGATCCATGTTTTTATGGGTATTAATTAAATTATTTTATGATTATGCACTTTGATTATGTCATGATAACCTTTTTTCATGTTATTCTCAGTGATGAAATTCAATTTTAATTTCCTATGTTTACCCTTACTAAAAATTCGATCCCACCCTTCATATGTTTCTTTTTTACAAATGATGTAAAGAATGGTTTTATGTATGTTATCCATAACAAGAAAACTAGATGTGAAAAAATTATTTAGTGATGATTTATTTTTTTATGTATTAGTAGATTATGTATCAAAGGTTTTATGTATGTTATTTTCTTAATTATCTAAAACTATAACCCTAAAAGTTCTGTGGGTATGTATTTCAACCAATATTTTAGTTTGATGTTTTATGTTTTGAAGGGAAAAAATTATTTCATGTTTGTATGTATGAAAGATAGAAATGTAAAGATTATGTTTTGAATCCAAATATGAGATCATGGGTTTGAGCCTATTATAGTTGGTGTCCGAAGAATGGTTTAGCTAACTTTGGATATTAAGGTGTTTTTATGAAATGTTAGCTTAATATTTATGGATACCATCATTGTTTTATATGTTTAAGGATGATCATAAGTTCAAAGGAATAGACACCCCTTTTGAGGTTTTATGTGATAGGATTTTAGAGGTGACTAATGATATTTTGGGTAGATGTTTTATTGAGTTAATGTACTGGTAAACCATAGTTTTATTACTTGGTTGAATGTGAAGTATTATTTTAGAATAATACTATTTACTTTGGGGGAATTTAATATGAAGGGTTTGATGTAAAATTTGATGTTAAATAATTATTTAATGTTTGGGTTATTGTGGTTAATTGTGATATAGGGTTATTAATTTATGGAATTATCCAAGATAAACCTTTGGTGTTATTTTGAAGATTTTGAAATTCAATTTATTATTTCTTCATATTATGTTTTATAAATTTTGGGTATTATCATACCTTATTCTAACCATTTTTTAGATAATTAATATAGAGAGGAAATATATATTTTCATCATTATATATTCCTCTTGGAAAATAAGAAGAATATTTTATTGATTTAGTATAAAAAATTCATCTTGAATAATCATTATTTGTTGAAAAAGATGTGATTTTCATATAAATTGTTTAATATATGAAATTATAAAGATAAATTATATTACTTTATATTCCTAGTATAGATGGTAAATTAATTAATCATCTCATGGAAAAGGATCTAAAAAATTGTTACCATATTACATATATTTATAAAGAATTTATGGTCATCACATTCCCTTATTGATTTATGGTTTTGTGGCCATTAATTTCTCATGACCCAGTTATATTCCAATTTCTACCATTTAGATAATAATATTATACTCCCATAATATATTTTCACTTCTCACAAGTTTTTTACCTATTTAGTAACCTATATATTAGTTATTATAGAAGACATTTTTATTTACCACTCTCTCTTTTCGAAATGATGTTTTATTTAACCTTTTTTTAATGTGGATATTTATAAAATGTATTTTAAAATTTTAAACTCTCGATTACTAAGCTTAATTTCTAATTGAATGGATGAATTTTATTAGGGGGTGGGGATATAACACCCTGATATTTTTAAAAGAAGATTATGTTTGATGGCATATATGATACTCAACACCGATCTTAAATGAACCATGAGATATTACTATTTACATATGAGCACTATAACCTTGCCATTATATTTTTGGGTGTGAATATAAGTAATAAAATAATAATATATATATAAAGGTTCATATAAATAATTTTTTAGACAAATTATTATTAAATATTCACTCAATTTTTAGTAAATTTATTTTTTATTCAAAAATACATTTCATAATTTTTTTCTATTTATAAGAGAATATTTTATTTAATTTATATAAATTCGTGATGTTTTTTCCTATAATAAGGTTATAATTTTTAAAAAACTCATGTCAAATTATCTTGGGGTTAATTTTTGACTGTTTATTGAAATGTAATTTTATCAATGAATCTTGAAAAATTCTAATTTTTATTTAATATAGTCTTTTGTTTTCAAGTATTCAAAAAACAAAATTTTATTTTGGATTAATTTTAAAATTTAATTATTAGATTTGGATTATAAATAACGCATAAAATGTTATTGTAACGAAAATTATATATATATTTGGTAAAAACAAAATTTAATACTTAGAAATAAATTTTCTCGGAAAAACAGTTTTTGTCATGTTTTTTATTTTTTTAAATTAAAATTTGAAAATTATGTGAATTGAATTTGATAAAATAGATTCTAAATTTTTAATCCGCATAATTAATATTAGGTTATAATTTAAATATAACGTTTTTAAGAACCCGGATCTTTCTTTCTGGTATGTTTTCCTTTTTCTGGTGTTTTTGAGGAAAATTGGTTTTTCTAGAAATTTTTGAAGTACACGCCATGTACTTTATAAGTACACACCATGTACTTAGTTACGGCAGGTAGCTATGTGTTGGCCGTGTAGTGGGCATGCACACGAATGTGTGTGGTGACTTGGAGGCCGCCTAAAGCGGGGCTCGGTAAGGGCAAGTACATGTCGTGTACTTACAAAGTACATGCCGTGTACTTTATTTTTTTCATTAAATGGACCAAGGTAACATCTAATTGGAAGAAAGCCCTCATTCCTGGTCCAGTTCATCTGCGAGGATCCGCACGACTGCGATCCTTCTCCGAGGCACCGATCGAGCGTCCGTTCTCCAAATCATACTCTGTCAGTTGCGTTGGGATCACCACGGTAAGCTCTTACTTCTTATAGATCTTTGTTTCCCGATTCTTCGTCTTTCAAGAGTTATCCTACGTTGAATGTTTTAGATGTTTTTATAGATATACAACGTTCTTGGGTGATTCATGGATTGAGGCTCACATATAGCGATCCTACAACACCGAGGTAAGTGGTTTTTCCTTTCTGTAGAATGTGTTTGAGTAATATGTGAAAAATTTACCAATACCCTTGAATGGTGTATTTCGTGTTTACAATTTTAGCCCTGTTAATTGCTTGCTATGATTGTATGCTTGTGTAGGGGTTAATTGAATATGAATAGGGTTTATTTCTATGATTGGAAGTGTTTTTCCATGCATGTTTTGTTTATAACCGTTTGGTCCTGCATATCCTATTAGGCTGCCTTGTTTGTTTCCCATTCCTAGTATTATAGGATGGAGTGTTTGTTATCTGATATGATGTTATGCTGTAGACTGTTAGCCATGTAGTTTTTGAGGTTTAATTTGGCCGTACTGCAATGCTATTATCTATTGACTTACAAAGGGCTGTGGGAATATGGTGTAGTTTAACATAGAAAGAATGGACGTAAGGGCCTCTACAAGGTGTCTATTTTTACAGTTATGATGTGAGAACATAGGGGAAATTGAAGTATGTGCTTCCTCAGAGAGTTTGTAGTTCATCTACGCAGGACACAGGGGGAATGTGACTTAAGTGCTTCCCCATAGCGCCTTTTAGTTACCGATACAAGACTATAGGGGGAATTGATGACGAGTGCTTCCTCAGAGAGTCTATGCTTAAGCTGAACTAGAGGGGATAGACTGGATTTACTTCCCAAAGGGTTCATTTTGTTGTTTTGGTTTAACCATAGGGGTTAGGCTGAGAGTAATTCCCATAGGGTTACATACTTTGAAAATTTATTTACTTGAGATGTATAATTGAATGCAGTTGAACTGTAGGAATGTTTGTTTTTGAGTACTTCCTTGTTTACTAATCTTTTACTTATTGCCTTCCATATATATTCACTGACTTTCAGGAACATATATTTTGGTGGTTGACTATTGGGATTAGTCTAACACCCTGATTGCGCCATGCTTTTGGGCCCAAACAGATTATATTGTTGTAGGTATAGATAAGTGAAATCTCCCTTCCACTTCAGGTACTAGACTGCTGTGGAGCTGAAGAGAATGCGACCAAGATGAGGCTTGCAATGTTGAAGAGTTTGTCTATTTTCTTTTGTACTTTGGTTTAGTAGATGATTTCAGCATCGTGACTTTATTGGAAATTTTTCTTGACATATATATCATGCATCATTTATTTATGTGTTCCAGTGGTTTCTTACATTCATTATTCTTCCATTTACTTTGTATGATATTACTAATTCTTCTGCTATTGTGTATCTATTTTACTTCTGTTGTGTTACTCTGCCATTGAGGGCATATTTTCTCCACTAACACACCCAAGGCCCTCACTGCTAGTCGGTAGCTTCTGACATTTGGGGAAATACGCTTAAGACCATGTGACCAACCTGGTACGAGGCGCCTCTGGGTGGCTTTCAGAACTGTGACTTTACAATGTTTTTCCATATGAATAGTAAAAATATAAAAAATATGTTACCACAATTAAGGTTAAAAAGGTTTACAGGGTGTTAAACTAATGAGGTAAGGGTTAAAATGAACTAAAAACTTGACTAAAACCAAATTTTAGGAAATATTTTGACCATATATTATCAAATATTCTGAATTGGTCCATTATTGATACATTTTTATTGAGTGATACATTAATATATTTTGGTAGTTACATACATTTCAAGTGTGTAATCTCACCCACTAATAAAAGGACTCCCTATATCCTCTCCCATAGAAAAATGAAGAGCCATTTGTTTTATAAAATATCCAAAAAATAACATATTGAAACCACTCTATGTATCCTAATGTCCATAGTTTGTTCATAAAACCAACATAGGAATTATTTAGGTATAAACCTAAAGAGGTTGTCCGAAGAGGAAGTGTAATTATTAACCGTAGGTTTGCATTTTCATTCTTATTCTAACTCCATAAAATACTATTAAACTACAATGATATAATATAATAAGTATTATATATATATATATGTGTGTGTGTGTGTGTGTTATTATGTTACTTTTCCCTTAATCTGTCTTATTTTTTATCAAATGGAAAATCAAACCATTATTCATTTGTACGAAAGAATATCAGCCCCCAAATGGATGTAATTTTTTTTCTATAACTACCTTCTATGATTGGTTATAATGATAGATTTAATATATATATATATATAACAACCCTACTTTTTATTACACACTTAGAAATGATTTATTACATAAAATATTCACCTAAAACAATATATAAGATTGAGAGGTCTAGTGTCTTTGGGGATTAGGAACATTACATAATGACTTAAAACATGAAACACACCATCTTTATTTAAAAAATCCTTTACATGACCACTACATTCCCTCGTATATAGAATTTCATGGAGTAACTTGAGAAAATGCATAAAAAATGGTGAGCTTTAAATCCCAGTAAGGGAGTAAACAAGGCATAACATGAAGAATACAATATTGGTTAGTATATAGTCATATCAATGGAGCATAAAAGAAATATGTACATAAAGGCATGATAACATGGAAATGTGGAAACACTACTTAACATGGTATTACCATAATCCAAGGCTCATTGAACATGGAGAATGAGTAAAAAATCATTGAACTTGAATTATAATGATTAAACCCTCATTATAGTTGATGTATCATGATACTAATCTTTACCCAATGAATTGGGGACACATCAGGTCACACCATTCTTAAAACATTTCATTTCATGCATAAATGTGCCACATGGATCATATAAAATTGATTCGAAAAACATCATCATTTATTCCACAATAAAGAAAAATAGAATTCATAAATGAAACTATACATTAAATAATTAAATTTTCACAAAGTTGAATACCCTAGATAGATAAATGGGCATGGTATTCACTACACAATTACTTTGGCTTGGAAAATCACGGTGGAATTTTGGCAGCATAACGACGTGATATAAGAGTTCATAAAAATGGTTTATGAGAGTGGAAGGGGTGTCTCATCATATTTACATGAAATATACTGTAAGGGGGTCATATACATACATTTACCTACATAAGTAATGGAATATATATTTTTAATACAAAATAATTGCTTGAAAGTAAACGAGGAGAGAGAAATCCCATATAGAATTTTGGTATGGTAACAGTTGTACATGGGAGGAATTAATGAGAGTAAAAAGGGTATTTCACCATTAAAACTTAAGCAGGGAAGTATGGGAGAGGTGATAAATCATACCCCAACACTTATAAATAAAAATAAAAGGGAATACAAATATTAAGAAACTTGGATAAAATGAGAAAGGAAGGAATCCCTTACATGGAAGTATGATCCCGAAGGCTTGGGAGGGGCTTGAGAGAGGATTATTGAGATCTTGGGGCACCTTGGGAGGATATTAGAAAGATTAGGGTAGGTATGGTTCTAACTATAAAGTCTTTTAATGATGAGGAAATGGGATCTTGGGTAGATTTATATAGGAAAGGAGAGGGAATTTTTTATTATTTAGTTTTGGCACACCACACATTAAACTAATCAAAACCACAAACCATCCCATGGTTATTGCCCATGTGTTTTTTTCAATGGGGAGTGGAAAAAAATAATTTATATGGTGAATGTCCTAACTTATTTAAATAATAGGGTTTCGTATGTAGAGGTGAGTCACACTCTCAAGGAAATTATTTTAAAAATCTAAAATGATTTATAAGTCCTAGAGGGTCCACTAAGGCTTTGTAAAATAAATCAAAAAAACCTAAAATAACATTATTTTAATGGTAAAACATATATTGGCCTAAAAAATGTTTATTTTATTTTATTACATCACTATTGGGTCAATATGATGTCATAAAACACATTATATATTTAAACAGTATTTAATTTGTACCCAAAGATTTGACTGTCTCAGAAAATTATTATAAATTACCCATTGTCAAATTCCGATGTCCTAATTCCCAAAATAATAATAAATTTATCCAAATATTTTCTAAATATGTGAATTTTCACATTTAAAATAAAAACCGTCATTTATCGAAAATTCATGGGTTTTGACAAAAACAGCTTTCAAACCATAATAAAAATTACATTATACGATCATTTAAACTTAACAAAAAGAAATTTAATAATAATAATATTTTATTAAAATATTATTTAATTTTAAAATCCATTAATTTATCAAAATTTATTTCTTAGTTGAATATTGACTAAAAATACCATTTATTCTTTAAAAACTATTTTCAAAGATACAATAATAAAATGAATGTATATTTTTTATTATATACCAAAATAATTCCCATAATCATAGTAATAAGGTCTGGTTACATAAACCATTATAACATCTACATAAGACATATGGGTAAGGTGTGTGATGGTGATAGACTCTTGGGGTGGCTCGGATAACATCGCTCAGGTGGTAATCTCTATCACCTTCCACTTCTCCCATAGGTGGTTCCATTCGAGATTAAAAAGTTGAAGCATAGCTTGGGTCTGGTCAAGAGTGAAGCCTAATGACGCCACCACATTTCTGAGCTCCAACAAATGAGATTCGTACAAGGAAAGTCTACTGGATGAGGCCATCACTTCCTTTGTGTGAGTAAATTGGATTTGTTACAGCCCTATATTTATACTAATCATGTGATCAATGTTCGATGACTATATTAGAAATAGTCACAATTCTTAATGGTATTTTAAAATACAAAAACCTAAAACTACAGAAGTGCATTCATTATATAACCATCTTACATAATAAGGCATTTAATTAGATCAAGATGATTTTTCATTAATAAAATTTTGGGTCGTTACAATATTCCCCCTTAATAAAATTTTCACTTAAATTTTTTTCCCACACTAAAATAGATATGGGTAACACTGTTTCATCACTTCCTCAGATTCCCACTTTGCCTCTTCAAACTTGTGGTTGCGCCACAACACCTTGATGAGGGGCATTATCTTATTTCGTAAAACTTTTTCCCCAAGATCTAAGATCCTCACTGGTTACTCCTAGTAAGAAAGATCATCCTATAACTATACTACCTATGAATAGAGTACTTGTGAAGGGTCTGGTATGTACTTCCTTAAGACGGATACATGAAATAAATCATGTACTTTGGCCGTGGTGGGTGGAAGTGCTAGTCGATAGGCCATAACCCCGACACGATAAATAATCTCAAAGGTGCTGATGTACCTAGGAATTAACTTCCATTTATTTCCAAACCTCATGACATTCTTCCATGAATATGTGCTTAGAAATACCATGTCTCTAAATTTGAACTCAAGGTATCATCGATGGTTATCTACATAACTCTCTTATAGGCATTGGGATGCCTTGATATGTTGCTGAATAGTTTTCTCATTCTCCACCATTTTTTCGACCATTTCAGGCCCTAATAACATACACTCACCGACTTCATCCCAATACTATGGTGTTCTGCACCTTTTCCCATAAAGGTCTTCAAATGGTGCCATTCGAATCTCGAGTGGAAACTATTATTTTAGGAGAATTCAACCAGTGGAAGATGTTAGTCCCATTCTCGTTTGAAGTCCATAAAACATGATCTTAATATATCATACAATGTCTTAATAGTTCACTCAAATTGGCCATCAATTTGAAGAAAATAGGATGGAATAAAATTCAGTTCAGTTCTTAGAGCATGTTGGAGACCTTTCCAAAATACCGAGGTGAATCTTGGATCACAATTAGATACAATAAATAGTGGTAATCCATGTAGCATTACCAATTCTTTGATGTAAATCCATACAAGTTGATCCAATGAGAATTCCTCTGGAATAGTGATAAAGTGAGTTGTGTTCCTAAGACAGTCCACAATGACCCATATAGCATTGCTTCCTCTGGATTTCCTTGGAAGTCTAGTGACAAAGTCCTTTTTATTTTTTTCCCACATCTATGTTGGAATGTGTAGTGGTTGCATCATTACCTTAGAATTTTGCCTCTCAGACTTCACTTGCTGACATACGAGGCACTTTGATGTATATTCAACAATTGTCTTTTTCATATTGCCCCACCAAAAGATTTCTTGGAGATCTTGATACATATTTCTGATCCTTAGGTGAATAGAGAAGGTTGAGCTATGTGCATCATTTAGAATCTTTTTATTTATATCTGGATCATATGGTCACATAATTGTGACCCAAATCTCACAATTCCATCTTCGTCAACCACTTACTCTGAGGATCTTACATTTCTAATATCTTCCACCCTTCTAAAAATTTCCACATCCTTTCTTTGAGAATCCTTTATTTTCTCCACAAGGGATGGTTGAACAATCATTTGATAAAGGATTGATGATGTTCCTCCCTTAATGATTCCCATGTCCATCCTCTGCAAATCTAAGAATATTGGATCTTTTTCAATTCTCGTCATTGATAATGATGCAAGATCCTTTCTACTTAAAGAATTCACAACCTTTTTTGCTTTCCTAGGGTGGTAAAGGATTGAGAAATCATAATCATTGATGAGTTCTATCCATCTTCATTGGATCATATTATGCTCTTTTTGTGTGAATTTTTATTTGCGCCTCTTGTGATCAGTATATATCTCACAATTCTCCCTTTATAGATAATGCCGCCAGATATTCAACACGATGATCATAGCCACCACCTCTAGATCATGCGTGGGATAGTTTTTCTCATTGATTTTCAGCTGCCTTGATGTGTAAGCTATCACTTTATCATTATTCATCAATACACAACCTAGGCCCTTATTCGAAGCATAACTGAATACCACAAAATTTTTTCCTCTTGGGGGTAAAGTGAGCATGGGAACAATGATAAGACTCCTTTTCAACTCCTTGAAGCTCTATTTTCATTCATCACTCCATGAAAATCTTTCTCAATCTTTGTTATATTGGTAAGAGGGTTGGACAATCATGATAAATGTCTCACAAATCTGCGATAATATTTAGCTAAAACTAAGAATCTTTGGATATCCTTTACCGATGTTGGCCTTGACCATCCCTCAATTGCAGTTGTCATGGAGGGATCCACAAATATCACATTTCTTGTGATTATATGACCTTAGAATAAGAACTCCTTCAACCAGAACTCACAATTGTTGTAGTTTACATAGATCTTCTCCTTCCGTAAGGTCTCTATTACAATTCTTAGATGCTCCTCGTGATCCTCCTTGGGTTTTAAGTATATTAGAATATAATCTATAAAGGAAAACAAAAACATGTCGATGTAATATTTATAGAATCTATTTATCAATTCCACGAAGATTTCCAGAGCATTAGTGAGTCCTAAAGGCATTACTATGAATTCATAGTGCCCATATATTGTACGAAAAGCACTCTTGGGGATATCTTCCATCTTCACCATTAGTTGGTAATATCCTAACCACAGATATACCTTGGATAAGTATTGGACTCCAAGTAGCTGATCGAACAATTCATCAATTTATGGAAGAGGATACATGTTCTTTATCATGATTTTTTTGAGCTCACAATAATCAATGCAAAGGCGCATTGACCCATCCTTCTTCTTGATGAAGAGGACTAGAGCACCCCATGGTGAAGCACTTGGGCATATAAACCCTTTATCTAGATTCCATTTTAGTTTTTTCTTCAACTCCTCAAGCTCCATAACATCCATTATTTACGGAGTCTTGGATATTTGCAACACCCCTGGTATAAGGTCAATTGAGAATTCGACATCTCTTCTAGGAGGAAGACGGGGCAATTCCTCGTGAAACACTTCAATGAATTCCATCACAATAGGCATGTATTCAATGATTTTTTCTTCCATGGACTAAATCATATGATCCATATATGGGGTATAATAGGGAAGTAATATCCACGCTTGAGATGATGGTGCTAAAGAAGATTCATCTTCCTCCTTGAACTTGTATAGAATCAGGGGATGATTCTCCATATGAAGAGTGATTTCCCTCTCACAGAATGTTTTGTTGGATTTATATATGGAAATCCAATCTAGGAAAATAATTTCATCAAACTCAATAAGAGGGAGTATTAACAAGTTTTCCAGGAAGTTCAATCCACAAATTAGGACAGGGGAGGATTTATATTCATGGGTTTCAATGATTTCCCCATTTTCCATACTCACCGACATCATTAATTCCATGATTTTGGGTGGTGTTGGGATTATTCTACTAAAATTTCAAGATATAAAAAAATTCATAGAACCAGAATAAAAAAGTAGGTTTTATATTTTCGAATGAATAACTAGCGTACCTTCCACCACTTCGTTGTCGGGGTACACTTCGGTGGGAGTGATGGAAAAAGCTGGCCCTTGATAACTTGGAAGTTATTTGTTGCCTCCTAAAACACTAGGCTTGGGGAACTGATTTAAAAGGTGCCCTAGTTCCTTGCAGTTGAAGCAATGCACAATGTGTTGAGAGTCGAACAGAGTATTCCTCTCCACTGTCATAGCCGCGGGTTTCTATTGTCGGCAGTTAACAGCTAGGTGCCTTTCTCTTCTACACTTAATGAATTTCCTCCTCCCCTTCAGGCAATTTTTGGGGTGCTTCTTTCTGCACCATTGGAAGGTGGGGTGCTGGATTTTCTTAGAACCATTGGATTAATCCATTAGACTTCTAGAATTGAAGTCCACCTTACAATTCTTCTCCCCATGATACACCCATGATTCTATGATCTCCATTTCGACCTTGATGGCACATTATACAATTTTCTCATAGCAGTCGAAGTCACGTATCACTAGGGATTTCCACATGCTAGGTTTCAACCGACCAAATAAGTGGTCAACCTTTCATTTGAGGGTAATGATATAGTCGAAGGTGTATCGTGCAAGCCTTTTGAATTTTTCCTTGTATTCTCTGATGGATTCGTCATCTTTTTTCTTGAGGGCAAGGAATTATCTTTCCATCTTAAGTTGAAGGATGTGAGGAAAATATTTATCAGAAATCATTTTTCAGAAATCATTCCATTTCAATTCCTCGATATCCTCCTCAGGCGTCATATTTTTGATCAATGTCCACCATTGATCGGCTTCACCCTCCATATGATACGCAACTAGAATAACGTTCTCTTTTCAGAAAATTGAAGGATAGAGAAGATATTTTCAATGGATTTGATCCATTGTTCGACGATTGAGGGTTCATATGATCCATTAAAAGTAGGAGGCCTTTGTCTCTTTCATATCTCGATAGTGACTTGTTCTTTCTTAGAAAGGGGGGGGGGGGGTTGAATGTTCCTCTTGACCCATGTTTCAATTCAAAACTTGAGTTAAGTTAGAGAGTATCATGACAAAGTTCATGATTCCTACTCCCTTTGGATTGGGCATCTCTTTAGAATAGTCATAACATTGGTCTTCGCATTAGTTGTTATCCCTTGTCTTCCTATTACTGGAAATTAGCTGGAATAAAAGGAAATTTATTGGTAACACATAAAGGGTAAACCAATGACAAAATTGATGACCTATAAATTAATTTCATATCCATAACTTATGAATATAAAGGATTCAATCTATGTTATCCCTGATCAAATTTCGAACATATATTCTTAAGGGAATTTTTTTAATTCCTCTAAAAATGGTTTATAATAATATTTTGAATTTACCAAAGAATATCCCCCCGGAGTGTCATAATCAAGAGTGCAGCAAGCCCCGTTGTCATGTACCTGGACACCATGGGTCAAGTTTGAAACTCCTTATCGTAGTTTTCACTCTTAGGTACATCTATTCCTAAGCCATCTCTACCTGATCATATCTAGATAGGGATGTATTTTCTTGATAAAACACTTAGTCAATAGTCACCAAATCATAGGGATGTTTTTATTATACTTAGTCTTATATAAGGCTTTCTCTAGAGTTTTCTAATCCTAATCCGAAAAATAACTAAACCTATCATTTGAAACCAACTATAACAACCCTGTTCTTTATTACACACTTAGAAATGATTTATTACATAAAATATTCATTTGAAACAACATAGAAGATCTAGAGGTATTGTGTATTTGGGGCTTTGGAACATTACATAGCGACTTAAAACACGAAACACAACATATTTATTGAAAAATTCCTTTACATGACCACTAAATTACCTCGTACTTAGAATTTAATGGGGTAACCTTAGGAAATGCATAACAAAAGGGTGAACTATAAAGCTCCGTAAAGGATTAAAAAAGGTATAACATGAATAATAAAATTCATATTAGGAAATAGGAATATCAATGGATCATAAAAGAAAAATGATCATAAAGGTATGATAACATGTAAATGTGAAAACAACACTTAACATGGTATTAGCACGAGCCAAGGATAATTGCTCACGGAGAATGAGTAAAACCTCATTTCACTTAAATTATAAGGATTAAAACCTAATTTCACTTGAAATATCATGATACTAAACTTTACCCAATGCATTGGAGCCCTGTCTGGGCAAACCATTCTTTAACATTTCATTTCTCGCATAAGTGTGCCACATGGATCATATAACCTAGATTCATAAAATATCATCATTTATTCCATGAGAAATGAATGTTGAATTAATAAATGGAACTATATAATCAATAATTAAATGTCCATAAAGGTGAATACCCTTGATAGATAAATGGGCATTGTATTCACCACACAATGACTTTGGCCTAGAAAATCGCGATGCAATTTCAACAGCCTAACAACATGAAATACGAGTTCATAAAAATAGTTGATGAGAGTGTAAGGGGTGTATCATAATATTTACATGAAATGAACAGTAAGGTGGTCATATATATACATGTACCAACATATGTAATGGAATTTTTATTTTTAATACAAAATAATTTCTTGAATGTAAATGAGGGGAGAGAAATACCTTACAGAATTTTATCATGGTAAAAATTATACTTGGGAGGAATTAATGAGAGAAAAAGGAGTCTCTCATCATCCAAAAATAAGTAGGGAAGTACGGGGGAGGTTTGAAATCATACCCCAACATTTATAATTGAAAATAAATGGGCATAAAAATATTAAGAATCTTGGATAGAATGAGAAAGGAAGGAATCCCTTACTTGGATGTGTGGTCCCAAAGGCTTGGGAGGGGCCTGAGAGAGGATTATTGAGAGCTTGAGAAACCTTTGGAGGATTATATAGAAATTTGGAAAAAGTTTGGTTAAAATACAAAGGATTTAAGTGAAGAAGAAGTGGGAGAATAGGTGGGTTTATATTGGAAAGGAGAGGGAATTCTTTATTATTTAGGTTTGGGACACCACACATTAAACTAATCAAAACCACAAATCGGCCCATTGTTTTTGCCCATTGTTTTTTCCAAAGGGAATTGGAATAAAATTTTTTATATGTTGAATGGCCGAACTACTTTAAATAATAGGGTTGCTTATGCAGAGGTGAGTAACACTCCCAAGGAAATAACTTTAAAAAGCTAAAATGTTTTATAAGTCTTGGAGGGTCCACTAAGGCATTGTAAAATAAATAAATAAAACCTAAAATCACATTATTTTAATGGTAAAACATATATTGTATGAATATAATGTTTATAGTGTTTTATTAAATCACTATTCAGTCATTATGATGTCATAAAACACATTATATATTTAAACGACATTTAATTTTTACCCAAAAATTCAACTATCTCAAAAAACTATGAAAAATTCACCGTTGGATAGTTTTGATATCCTAATTTCAAAAATAATATTAATTTTATCCGAATTATTTTCTAAATATTTGAATTTATCTTTTATAATAAAAACTAATATTTATCGAAAATTCATGGGTTTTGACAAAAAGAAGCTTTCAAACCTTAATAAAAATTTCATTATAAGATCATTTATACTTAATTAAAAGTAATTTAATAATAATAATATTTTATTAAAATATTATTTAATTCAAAAATATTTTAATTTATCAAAATAGATTACTTAGTTGAATATTAACTAAAAATACTATTAGTTCTTCAAAAACTATTTACAAAATAATAATGATTGAATGAATGTATATTATTTATTATATACAAAAATAATTCCCATAATAATAGTGCTAATGGCTTGTTACATAACCCCATATAACACCCGCATAAGATTAAAGGGTATGGTTTGCGATGGTGACACACTCTTGGGGTGGCTCAGATAACTACACTCAGATGGTAATATCTATCAACTTCCACTTCTCCCACAGGCGGTTCTATTCAAGCTTAACATGTTGAAGATCAACTTGGGTTTGGTGAAGAGTGACTCCCAATGACTCCACCTCCTTTCCAAGCTCTGGAAAATGGGATTCATATGGGGAATGTCTACAGGATGAGGTAATCGCTTCATTTGACTGAGTA
Organism: Viscum album; assembly: GCA_963277665.1. Taxonomy (NCBI): domain Eukaryota; kingdom Viridiplantae; phylum Streptophyta; class Magnoliopsida; order Santalales; family Viscaceae; genus Viscum; species Viscum album. The sequence continues at coordinate 1,142,947,510 of OY728156.1, forward strand.
AATTGGATTTATTAAAGTCTAATATTTATACTAATCATGTGATCACTATTCAATGACTATATTAGCAACAATCACAATTATTAATGGTATTTTAAAATCCAAAAACCTACAACCAAGGAAGTGCATACGTTATATAACCATCTTACATAAAAAGACATTTCATTAGATCAAGAGAAATTTTCATTAATAAATGGTTGGGTTGTTACAAAATATATATATTATTATTACTCAAATAATTATCATTATTGAAAAATAATATATTAGCTATTTTATTTCATTTCCATCCTCTGAAAAATGATAACATTGATCGTGCATATGTGTGGATTACCACCTATGCGATGCAATGTTATTAATTTTTCATCACCAATGAACATGTAAGATTTATAAAATTTTATTTAAATATATTATATAATATTTATTATATTATCATAATTATATAATAATGAAATGATACATACATATTTTCTATCATTCTATTTGAAAAATTAAAGTGTTAATTATGTGTACATATGACATACCATCTCCGTGATTGTACCATAATTTATTTTTATCAACCGTATTTCTTGGATGGTTTTAATAATGAAGTGTCCTTTCAGTTGAATATCATTTTCCTAACTATTATGATTGAATTTGATATGGATTTTATGTCAATATGTCTGTTGTAATGAAGTGATGATGAAGGTGGTTCTGAAAATATCCTTAACCATTAATGTGATGAATGGAGAGCTCGTTTGTAGTATATAAAAGCTTGTATAATTTTTTATTTGAGTTTGAAACAATGCTTAAAACATTTTAAAATTTTATATTTTTAATTCATTATTGAATTACGAATAGAATAGTAATTAAATAATTTGTTTATTTTGGTATTGGAATTGTATTTCCTGTGGATTTTAGATTATGTTTTTATTTGGAGTGTAATTAAAAATATTACCAACCATACTAGCTAGCCATGAGGGACTCGCTCCACTGGTGAGTTGGGTTGGTACTACCTCCATCCAAGATATAATGATGAAACAAGTTATTAAAGGATCATTCCTACAAGGGAATATGCATATGTGGATCAACCACCATGCAGGGTGGGATAGTGGAAAAGGAGCGCCCAACACCGGGGGATGCCAAGAAGTGATATGAGTGTCCCGTAACTGATTTATGAGCTACTCTAATCACTCCTTGTAATGTAAAATAAAGGTAACACTATCTAAATTTTGATGTGGGACACTGCTTACACATTATAACCTCTTTTAAAATACATTGAAAACTAGGACCATTAATATGATCATCCAGGACTGTTCGACCAACCTAGCCATGTTGTCTTTATCCTCAAACACACTCGAGAGTTCAGTTCATCAGGATCTGACTGTAGAGACATCAATGGAAGATCAAGACATGTCTTAAAAGAATTTTACCGTTATTATAAAAATTCTAGGATGATTGTAATTACATGAATAACCATTCTCATGTAAAAAATATTATCAAACTGAATCTTTTCAGTGTGTAGAAAATGTAATATTTTCTATGATGGTGATTATTGGATTCCAAAAATAGAGGCATTGCACATGTATTGATTTGGTGTTTTTTACATATAAATACTGAGTCTTACAGTCTTGTGTAGTTTTCAAGTATGAGAGGATGTGGAATCTAGTGAAACTGATCCACCAGGAATCTCTCTAGTTCACAAAAATATTTTTCACACAGATTCCATTTTGTTTGATGTTTAATGGGTTCCATGATACATTGAAAATCATGTAACACTATCAAAAGCTTCATGAAGGATCTTATTTTCAATTCTCTATTGGTACAAAGCGTTACACATCTCGCAAGATTGTGAAAATAACAATGTTAAATTTTTTTTAATGAATAATTGTTTTGAGAAGTATATAGTGGGTGATCCAATATTTCACATAAATGAAATTTACGCAAAAGGTATGAGATTTCATGTTAATATTTTCTAGTTTTCACATAAGAACTGTAGACATTATATGTTTATAATGGATTTTATAAGGATGCATACAATGAGAAAGAAGTTCTTATTATTTTAGAATATACATGCATTAAGATAAAAGGAAGAAAGTGTTGTGTATCATCTAAACATGCAGTTTTGAGATCCCATTCATACACCATTGTGTATGAAGAGTTTAGTGGATAGTGTTATTTTCTATGAATATGTGAATTAGAAAAATAGAAAATGTGTCTGATCGTGTTTTTATGAAAGAAGTGTAGAAAATTAGTTTGTTTATACAATGTATATATGAAATAAGAAGATTCCATTGTATATGTGAATGCATTGAGAAATATTTATATGAAAATATATATGGAATAAAACTTTTATAAGGAAAAATATTGAGAAGGCCATGAATTTTTTTTATATAAATATGAAGTTATAATAGAAACACACATGATTTTTTTCAGGATTTGGGTGTTGTATTTTGAGATGGAAGTCAGGTGTAATTCAGAAGACATATTCTCAAGTAATCAGTAGGTTGAGTCAATTTTAGGTCAGTTGATGACTAAGGGCTAGTGTGTTGAATTCGATAGTTTATTATGAATTTTCAAGGTTCATGAATAATGTACATGAAAATATTAGGTGATACAATTTGTTTATATAGAATGAAATAATATTTAGGTAGTGAAAAAGAAGTCTTAAGTTGATAGATATATTTATATCAGTGCTTCATATCTTATGTGACTTAAGATTACTTGAAGTCTTTAATGAGACTTTGAAGTATAAGAAGCTTCTAGTGGGAATCTTGAGTAGTTTGGTGGGATACTAGTAAAATTGGGGGATATATTATAAATATACTCTAGTATAACATATGAGTCAATAGGGTAGGTGGTAACTTGTAAACACTAGTGTGACTCTAGTGTGGAAGACTATGGGACTTAGTGTTGATGGGAATGTGACTTTCCTTTGCTGTAACCATCTACATAGAGTGAATAATCTGTGATTGGGGAGTTTAAATAGTTACATCAAGGGTGTAGGAATTAGTACCAAAACTTGTAAAAAATATATGTGTGGTGTGACTTCATTTTATTATTACGTTCTGGGTGATGATAAGGTTTGAATATGAGAGATCAAGACATTAATTAGAAATAAAGGATTTATTAAAAATAATGAATTTGTAAAACAACATACCACTGATTCACCCTCTCCCCCTCTCAATGGTACCTTACTAATCATTGGACACTTAAATTAACATCAGAGACAAGTCCCCCTATATAGATATAAATATTTTTCTGAGAAATTGACAATTTGAATTCATTTAACAGTCAAGGAATACTTATTTTTTATGGAAAGAACCATCACAAGTAGAGGAATATGATTCTTTACTTTATTCTATCTCTTAGCATGGATGTGATAGATGCAAAAATAGTGGGCTTCCCACCTATTTATGATGATATTTATATAACTCAAGCTGATAATAGAATTATATAAATTTATGGGAAGGTTCATTATAAAATATTGATATCTTTATTATAAACATTATACACAAAATTGATGAGTCTCCAAACAACCAATGAAATCTTGGATAAATTGAGAAATGATTATGAAGGAAATATTAAAGTAAATGAAGCTTAGCTTAAAATATTGTGAAAAGGTTTGAGGGTATTAAAATAACATTTGAATATATCATTCATGAATATTTAATTAGATTCAATGAAATAGTACATAATATTTGTGGATTTGGTGAGAAGATGGAAGGCTCAACAATTGTGAAAAATATTATGAGACATTTTACTGATAGGTTTGATGCCAAGAATTGAGCCTTGGAATATAGGTATAAAATTTCATTGGATGAGTTAAATAATAATATTTTATCTTATTAATTGATAAATTATCTAAATTTTAAAAATAAGATAAACAAATTAATTGAATTTATTTCTATAAGGAAATACATGTTCAATGAAGTGGAAGAAGATGAATCAATTGATTCTGTTGAAGGTGAAGCTGATGAATACCTCAGTGAAATATTTTAAATTATTAAAAGAGGTTTTAAAAAAGGAAAATAGAAAGGAAAGATGATCAATTACTCAAGTGCATCATAGGTAATGGTAATGAAATTTTTTCCATAAATTTACCAATATAAATAAATTAATTTGAATCATATGTTGAAAGTGAGAAACCTCATAATCAAATAAAAGGATAAAAAATAAGAATTATTCCAATTATTAAAAGAGTAATTTTATAAGAAAAAATAAATGGGAAAATTATTTATCTAGGTTTTCTTCAAACTATGAACATAATCTCATTTCTCAGACAAAAAAAGAATCAAATTATTCAAGCAGCGATGATGATTTTGATTTCATAACAGATCTAGAATGGATATTGAAGGAATGGTTTGATTCCTCTCGTAAGAAAGACTCTCTTCTCAAGAAATTAAATAGGAATCTTAAAAAAATAAATAGAAAATCAGGTATGATAGAAATTAAATTTCTCATGTTTATAAAAATAAGAAATACATATTCGAGGTAGCTGAGTTGGAGAATATGGATAGTGATATTGAAGAAAAGATAGCTCAGAAGGGGGATGATTTGTTTAAGACACAATCAATTCAAATTATATTACAACATGAATTGGAGATGAGTATATAAGAATTCAATAAATCTATTGAGATAAAAGATGATTCATATCTAGATGGTGAGAAGAAAGGTCTAAATAGAAAAGGTACATTTGTTCTGACATAGTTTCAAAATATATATTATATTAAAAACAGTTTAGGTGAATCTATGATGGACAATAATAAAAGATAAGTTCATTTGAAGACATAAAATTATGAAAGTATGATTGTTGGGAGAGAATTTCCTCTAAGAAAAATCAAACATGGATTATAACAAGAAAAACTTATGAATTTTAAGAATAGGTTTATGAACAGAATAACAGATCACATTTCAATGTATTTTTTTAGTGTGGTGGAAAATATGGACATAAATCATATTCTTATTGGCACAAAATGTTGTTTATATGAATCAGGCATGAGTCTAGGGGTATTTACAATGAACTTATAGTAATATAATATGTATGAAATCTATAAAAGGAATAAATAAAAAATAGATATGAATTATCAATACAAGTGTGTGGAAGATCTAGATTATAACGTCATAGAGTTTAGGTATGCTTGAATAATCTACATGTAGTGTTTCCCAATGACTTTAATAGGAATAAAAAGAAGACAGTAAAAGAGAAGAAGTCATGTACATCTAAAAATTAGTGTGACACTCTGAAAAATGATGAACACACAAAGAATGATTGTTTGACTATTAGGCCATATCTACTGCAATTGGCTAAATAAAAAGATAAAACTCAAATTGATGTTACAAATGAGGTTAACTAGGATATCTCAAAATAGGATACTAAATTTCAACTGAATTCATCACCATGTGATGAAATGGAGAATACCAATAATCATTGTGAACAAGTTGGTCATAACATCAATAAATAAATTCAATTAGAATAAAATATATTTTCTTCACTGAAAACGATGGATAAAAAAATTCCACTTGAAGAAACAACTTATGAGAAAGTTAATTCTTCAAAATCTAATATCAAAAGGATTAAGGGAAAGATATTTTGAGTGGAGACTCTCATAAAAAGTGCTATTTCAGAAAAAATAAACAAGTTCCTCATTACCCTCTTTTATAAATGATTTTTTCTAACATGTAGAGAATTGATAGAGATGAATTCATCCATTATGTGGGATCATAGAATACTTGTAGATATTAAGTATGCACATGTTTTTTTAATTTTATAATCACTAACAAATTCATAGTATGAGTATTGTTTTAAAAAAACTATCCAAAGAGAGTTGATATCGAGGGGGGGGGGTAAATGATTTTGCACATGAAATTTATGATGTGTTTGTTTAGATGAGTGCAGGATAAATATTGTTTCATGAATTTGTTGTTTAATAATATCCAATGTACAGAATGAGAATAATATAATATTTGTATCAAATGTATTATTATTTGTGGACAACATTCATCTCCTAAGATATAAACTATTATTTTCTACAAGAGGGTTTTCCACACATACATCGAGTTTTCTAGCTAAAGACTCATCAAAATAAAAAATGTGGTATCATATATAAGAGAGTAGAATATGATTGATGAGAATTGATGGCCTCAATATGATCTTTGTACTCATTGTATATATGGGGGGCAAAGTTAACGTGACATATTGAACCAATTATTGTTTGGTGGTGTTGACAAAAAATTCAAAGTAGGATATATATGTAGAATTTGAGTTGAATTCCATTTGATTTCAACAATGATAGTTGAATTTGATATAGAGTATATGTTAATATGTCAGTTGAAATAGAGTGATAAAGAATATGGTGATGAAAATATCCTCAACCATTAATGTGATGATTGTAGAGAGGGTTTCTAGTTTAGAAAAACATGTTTCATTATTTATTTGAGGTTGAAATAATGTTTCAACATTTATAAAAATGATCCATTGAATTTATTATAAAATTCCAAATAGATGAAAAATTAAGGAATTGGTTTATTTTCATATTGTATTTGAAATTCTTGTGAATTATGTATTATGTTTTTATATAGAGTGTAATTAAAAATATAGCCAACCATACTATCCAACCATGAGGGACCTGCACCAACACTGAGTTGGGAACAAACTCTCTCCAACCAATACAGCATGATGAAAAATGTTATCCTAAGAGAACACCCACAAGGGCGAATGCATAGGTGGAGTAACCACTATGTGGGGTTCCACGATGGTGAAGGATCACTTGAAATGGGTTAGGGACAAGAAGTGATATAAGTGTCTAGTAACTGATTTATAAGCTTCTATAATCTCACCATGTAATATAATGTAAATGTAAACCTATGTATGTTTCGATGTGGGATGCTTATTACACAATAGATCAACCTTTAAACAACATAGAAAGAACAAGGGTTGTTGATCTGATCATCAAAGACCGTCCGATCAACTAGGTCCCATCGTCTTCATCCACTACATTTTATAAGAGTTATGCTCTCCATGATCTCCATGAAGAAACATTGATTCTATATCTAATCACGTCTTTAAAACATAATTTTATTATTCTAAAACTTTTAGGAAGATTGTAATCACATGAAACTACATTTTCATGTGATAATGAAGATCAAACTAAAGCATTATGGTGTGTAGAGAATGAAATATTTTCTATGATGGGGATTCTTGGAGGATCAAAATAGAGGTAGTGAACACATTATGAGTCAATGGATTGTTGCCTATAAATACTGAGTCCTACAACTGGGAGAAGTTTTATAGTTTTAGAGGATCTCGTTTCCAATGAAATAGATCCATTAGGAATCGCTCTGGTTCATGGAAAGATGTTCTACATAGATAATGTTCTCTGATAAGTTTAAGTGGTTCTATGAGCCTTTAAAAAGTTTTTAACACTCCCAAAGAGACTCTTAAAGGATTTTTTTGCTAATACATTTGGGAAAGTGCGTTATGCATCTTCTAGACTTGCAAAAAGAACACTGAGTACCAGTGTTTTTAGGAATAAGATTATTCACGATGTATACAGTGGGTGATCCACTGTTTCACATGAAGGAATATTACACAAAAGGCATAGACTTTCACTATCACCTATTTGGTTTTTCATGAAAGAAGTGTATCCATTATATGTGTGAAAAGTATTTTTGATGTCCTCATAAAATGAGAAAGTAGTGGAGAGTATATATCCATATACATGCATTGAAACACAAGGAGGGAAGTGTTGTGCATCATCTAAACATGATCTTATAAGATCTTATGCATACAACATTCTGTATGAAGAGTTTAATAGACATTGTGTTTTTCCAAGAATATGTGAATTGAGAAAAACAAAATGTATGATTATGTTTTCATGCAAGAAGTGTGGACAATGAGTGTGTGTATAGAAATTAACAGTGAAGTAAAATGTGGGAAATGTATGTGTGATTACATTGAACAACACTTATATACATTTGTGCATGGAATAACACTTGTATAAGGAAAAATATTGAGAAGACCATGCAATGAATCTATATACGCATGAAGTTGGAAGTGCAGCATTCATGAGGAACATTTTTCATGATCTCGATGCATTATTTTGAGACCGAAGGCTGGTGTAATCCAAAGGACATATTATTGAGTATTCATTGGGTTGAGTCATGTTCAGAGCAGTCGATGATCAGTGAATATTGAGAAGGATCAAAAAGTTTATTATCTATTTTTGAAGTTCATTAATATTATATACAAACATATTAGTCGATCTAGTTTCTTTCTAGAGAAAAACCCTATCTTAATGCACTATAAAAAAATTCTAAAGACAACATAGATATTTATATTAGTGGATCATATCTTGTGTGACTTAATATTATTGGAATCCTTATATGTTACTATAAATTAGATTAGTAATTTAGTGTGACTCTAGAGAAAGACGGTGGGATGATGGTAATACAGTGTGATGTAGTATATAGATCCCCTTATGGGACTCAATATTCACTAGTGTAGTTTGTAACTTTTAATCATTATTGGGACTCTAGAGTGGAACACTATGAGACTCACCATTGATGGGAATAGGCATTTCTTTGGTTGTAACCATCTATATATAGTTAAGAATATGTAATTGGAGAGAATAACAGAGTTCCACAATGATGTAGGTATTAGTACCAAAACTAGTAAAAATTCCCTTTGTGTTGTTCTTGCATGTTATTATTGATTGTAGAGAGAAGATTAGATTTATAGATAAGGGATATAGATTTGAATCAGTCATAGAGGTTGGATTAAAAAAATTATTGGTAAAATAGAATGCCACTAATTCACCAACATCTCAGTGGTACCTAACCAATCCTTATTCACTTAAAATAGTATAATTAATGTAAAAATGGGAATTATTTAATGAAAATTATTATGTATGATGTAATATTGAACTCTTTGACCACTTTCAACATACCAAAATCATTTTTAAAATTATGAACTGAACATCTTCAAAACACCCAAAGTGGACATAACTAATTAAGTAATTAAATATAAAATTAAAACAAACAAGTTAATTTATTGATAATAAGGTATTAAACCAATAAATGTTACTTAAGAAATAAAATATTCTATAAAAGTTTATTATACATGTTTTGAAGGATATAAATGTAATTTATGAACTCAATTAAAGGAGTTTAGTCACAATTTAACTTTATTGGGGCACATTTTAATGATATGAACCTAATTTATTTTTTATATGGTGTATATATTTCCCCATTTACATGTTATATCATGAATCCTTAGTATTTCATCATATTTTAAGCTTCAATTCAAATTATTTAATCCAAGGTGATTTGACAAGAATTTTTCCAAGTGGTATGGTTTTTTTACTCAATTACCATTCATTAGGTCATAACTCTTCTTCATTCAACTTGTTGAAACCACCAAATATAATTTTTTTTGTTGAAAAATCCACTTTGAGGAGAAGTGGGAAACCTCGATCAACATAGGTGAAGAAATACGTACTGAAGGAGCTCACAAATTGATTAAAACCAAGACTAATTTTTTTTTGAATTTGAAAATTTGTAGAACTCCCAATGAAGTGGACTAACCTGAAGATCCAGATCTTCATTGAGATGCTCTTCAAAATTATTAGGCATTATGTCTATTATCGGTATGAATTTATCCGTGTTGATTTTAACTTTATTGAAGCCCAATGTATGTATTCAGTAAATCTTGTTTAACCATTCTTCTTGCTCCACATTGGCATCAACTCACAACCTTCTTTCATAAATTTTTATAAACTCCTCTTTGGGGGCATTGGATAGAACAACACATTCAAGAATATCTTCATGAGAGTGAAGGAGAAGATCTAAAGGATACCTTTCATCTTCTTCCACTTTCCTTATTTCCTTGCTTTGTTCTCCACTTTTCAGCTTTTGTTTGGTGGTTACTAATTCAGTTGCTCTTGTTTATTCTTGTCCTTTATTACCTGAAGATCTGGTAACAATTGTTTTGGGGAGTTGCGAGTAATCTTTGCAGGGTCTAGATTTCTTCCCTCCCTTGTGAATTGGTAAATTCCCAAATTTAAGGTTTCCTTGTTTGCCCTTGCTCAGTTTGGATCCAAAATTCATATCCTCGAAGGAGTCTTTCCCATACTATGTCTCTTGTTGGTTGACACAATCTCAATCACTCGTCTCGGTGTTTTCAACGCCCGATGATTCACCCCATATATTTTTCTTTTTTGGAATTAATTTTGTCCACCCTTCATGATCTTCAGCTCCATGCTCACTTCCAGCTAAGGATAAAAAATAGTTATGAATCTTAAGAGGACTTGATGCATCCTGCTTGTAAGATGACAATTTCTTTTGGTTTGACACATTATGATCTGGGAGTTCCCTAACTGGGAAAGGTGACCTTGGATTTAGTGTGTATATCCCCTCATTCTCAATAATAACAACACGAATTAGTTCATGTCCAGGTTGCACGGTATTGACAACAATATCAACACTCACACTAAAAGGACATCCCAAATCAGTCTTCAAGCACTTGAAAACATCAGAGACCCTCAGTTCATCCATGTTCATGAACGGTCCACTTCCCTCTTTACCTTTTAGACCGGCCTCCAACCCCTGGTCTGCTGCTGCCTTCCCAAGTAGAGAAATTCCAACTGATTTCACAACCACAAAAAAAGAACTAGGGTTTGAAAGGCCCTGTTCATTCCCCATGGTTTATTGGATAGGCTGAGCAATCCCACCAGTACCCATATGATACTACTCAATGGTAATTTCACACTGAGGAAGAGAAAACACCACAGAAACCTGCTGAAAGGGGGACGTAGAAGCAGTACTGACCTCCTACGGGGCAATTCCACGAAGAACCTCTCTGGAATGAGTCAACTGAACTTCTTCATGGCTTTCCTCATTGTTACTCCTCTCCCTCGCCAACTACATTCATTTGATTCGAGACCCAGTACGACACAAATGGGCGAGATGTCCAAGAGGACCGCAAGAAATATAGAAATCATACCAGTTTTCAAAGACGACTGATTGCTTCCACCTAAATTCCTCGCCAATCGAAATCTAGACCCAATCCAATGGAGCCTTCAACAAATCAACCTCAATGAAGATTCAGGGACAAATAGTGCGACTTACTGCTTCCATTAGAATATCCAAACACAAAAACCGCACAACAAGGTTTCTGATGACCTTCAGCATAGAAGGGTTGTGAAATGGAAGAGGACATTCTGGGAGGCTTACCCAAATCACGGTCGTTGGTGCATCCCTCTCCATGTGAAAATCTAAGGACCAGTGGAATATGTAAAAGAAGCAACTGTTGCACCTGCGGGGGGCACTGGACCATGCGGTAGCAAGACTTTCCATGGTAGCAAGATCTTTCAATTTGTTATTCAATGATTATGTGAAAATCGATATCTTAATATTTATTATTTATTTACACTTCCCTATGTTTATTAACATATGCATACATAAAAAATTCATGGATTAATTATCACTTCAAATTTTAAGATATTTTATGGGTTTTATTTCCCTTAATACCATTTTCTAGATTAATGTTTCATTTTATGAATAGTGATTTAATTTAATGTTATACTTACATACCAATGAATTAATTTTTACATATTAATTAATATAATTCATATGATTTATATACCCATATAATTATCTTGATTTAAATGACTTTTTATTTTATCATTACTAAAGTGGTAAATGCTTTATGTTACACTATCCTTTCTTTTCGAGGTTTTTATGATCTATGTTTATTTATAGAAGTAATATGATCTTATTTTCATAATATATATATATATATATATATATTTATCTTCTTTGGCCAAAAATTTCTTTTATATGTTTTATTAAAATTTCCCCCGTATTTATTAAAGAAACTTCTGGAATTTTCTAGTATGTGTTACTGATCTTATATCATCTTTATCATATAGAATCTTTCTATTACATATAAATACTTTCTAAAATGCTTCCAATAATGTTATTTTATAAAAATTAATGATTTATATGAGTTATTTAACATCAGATTTTACCTTCTATTAATTATTTTAAAATGAAATTTCATAATGTTTTCAATATGGGTCACTTTTGACTCTATTTATAAAAGGTGAAAAAGAATGTTTATTTTTAATGATTATGAAAAGAAAATATTTATCCACCATCATGATTGTTATTTATTTGAATTTTCTTTTATAAATTTCCATTTTTTTTCAAATAAAATTATTTTAAACATATTATATTATTTTCTATTAGGAAGTTACTTTCAATGTGGAAATGGAATTTTCCTCTAGTATGTTTTTAATGATATTTTTATGGTATTTATATTCCTCAATATCAATATCCCATTGTTATAAATATGTTAAATGAGGTATATGTTGCAATGATACCATTATCAATCTTTCTCTGAATGGATTATGATTATTTCAAAGGGATTTTCATGTAACCCATTTTGTTTTCATGAATAAATCCAGCCATAAAAGAACAATTATTATTGTTATATTAAAAAATGAAATCATTCATGTGTATTGATTATGATTTAGTTCTTAGAAATATTTTATGATAATGAGTGAACCTAGTAAATCTCCCGAGGATTGGTGATCTTGATATTTCTCTCAAATGATTTCGTTAAAGAGATAAAGTTAACTAGTTATGGTTTCCTCTTAAGATATTATTGGAATTTATCAGGTAGGTTATTACCTTTTTAAGAGTGATATGAAAATGACATTCCATGTTACCAACAATTTTTCATCATTATTTCATATTGTTCTAATGTATCTTATATTCAAATCTTGTTTCACATGGATCATTTTTTTTAAATTATATTAATATTTTCTTATGTTAAATATTTAATCCATTTATCTTGTTTTATGATCCATGTATTGATGGTCATGAAATCTAATATGTTTTTCGCATGATCTTTGATTAAATAATCAAAACCTTATGATCACTAATGACATTCCATGTTACCAAATTTTTCAATAATGGGTTTAATTATGTTATTCATAAGAACGTTACTATATGTAAATAACTTAGTTGTAGATGATATAGATTTTTGTGAACCAGTTGTTTATGTATACATTTTTATATAAGTGTTTACCGTAATTCTATAAAAATATAAAACTAAAAGATCCCAGAGTATTTAAGTGATCCAATATTTTATTTCAACATTGTCCATTTTGAAGGGTTAAAATTGGTTCTTTTTTATTAATATCAAATACAAAAATGTAATGATTATGTCTTAGCACTAGATATAGGAATAAAGGTTTAGGGATGTTATATCACATCTCTCATATAACATAAAATAATGAAGATATTATTATAAATATGAAGTAATATTATTGTGGTAGCAAAATATCTATCATCCATCCTCTTATCTTCTATACTCTTCCAAAAAAATCATTGTCTATATTATGATGTGTCCACCACCTCTATGAACAAAATAATTAATTTTTCTCCAATTACTTTAAGTATATTAATTGAAATATTTTTATTAATACTTTTATTATAAAATTTTTATAATAACTTATTTCATATTTCTATAATGTATTAATAACCATTCGATTTAGTAAAATAATTCTAGTTTATGATAGTCTGTAAAACCGCCTAAATGAACTAACTGTATAAGGATAAAATTTGTACTAAATAAACCATCCCTATTACATGAAATATATAGATATTTAGAAAAATTTAAATTTATATAGGTACATGATTATTTTTTGCTTTCACTTCTGGAGTTCTAGTTCCATTTGAAAAGAACATAAATTATTACCCATAAGTAATCCAACCATGGAATCATGAAAATAAGGCCACAATAACAATAGAATTCAACTTTATATATCATTTAAATGGTTTTAAATGAGAATTATATAATTATATTAAATTAAATTTATATGGTAAGGGTTCTGAATTAATTAATTAATTAATTTAACATGATTATTTTTGATGTTAAGTTCAAGTGAAGAATGAATCTGAACCTAAAGTAATGAAAATTTTCAAAAAACCATATATTCTTCAGGTTATGAACTTTCTCTCTATAAATAAATGTATAACACAATTTTATGTTCTTTAATGATTCAAAATTATGTAAATATGTCACTTACATATATAGATAGCTTATTATATCTTCTTTTGATGGGGCTCTATATGTCTAAAGTTCATTTCACAGACGCCTTTGTTAAAGTCAAACAAGATTATGGTGAATTTTCTATCCCTTAATTCATTTATTTAAAAACTATTTTAAATAATTTTATCCAATTAAATATTTCATTAAATTAAGGAATATTTTATAGATAAACATTCTATTTAACCTCTAGTTTTCAAATAAAAATTCATGTTCATTTTTTCTTCAATCAAATTTAATCGATTGCTTAAAACACCATTTTAAAAGTTCATTTAGTTAGAAAATTCTATACCGTTTCTTAAGATGTCTTTTTAAATAAACACCAAATGTGATACCTATACCTCTTTAATCAGATATGAACAACCACAATATTTAATGCACTCTTCTTTTTTGAATCTTTATAAAATCTCCTTTGATTATGATATGATGCATGATTATGAAACCCTTTATTCCCATGGGTAATTTTTTTATTTATGATTCAAATTTGATTTACGTTTGTGGAACAGATAATCAGATACATGTTATAATGGGTGAATCATGATATAACTCCAATGAATTGGGTAATTGTTTTCTCTCATGAGATGATATGTGTGAGATTAAATAGTAATCCAAATACATGATGGGACACTACCCACCATATGATGGGACTATGACCACCATATGATGTTGTATTAATAGATTAAATTGAATTATGATTATGTTTTAATGCCCCAACCCCAGAAGCCTAGAGTTGGTGCATTATTTTAATACATTGACACGATTACAAGGAATCATGTCCTAAAAGACCAATCAGTTTAGCAGTCTTGAAAATAGATCACATACATGAATGTTACATTACACATTAGAAAATAAAACTCAAAGTAAATGATCTTTTGAGAATTCCATGAATCCCCTATCTTAATCCTACTTATCAATCATATTATAGTTCTTGTAATACTTGGAAAATAAAACATAACAAAGGGGTAAGCTCAGATTCTCTGTAAGGATAAAAATATACTGGAAACTTTCATAAATAAGAATAAACATTTAAGTAATTGTATACAAATAAAACAAAAGCCTTTGAAACTTAAACTTCAGAATAATATGGAAAAGATAAATCAATTAATTCCATTTACTTATTCAAAAGGATATTCTACTAGTGAAATTATCACATGCTATATCCACAACCAATTTCATAATGATGGAATGAATAATGCCAGACTTCATAACCATATAGTCAAGGCCTTGTTCCAAGACTAAAAATATGATTTTTTCAATGCCTTGTGCCAAGACACTAGTTTGTCTAATGAGACTGACTGATTCATTGAGGAGCTATAGCAGGCTCCACCCATCACTTACTATGTCCAATGCATTCGTCATACAAAAAGGGTTAAACATAACATAAACATTTGTATTAAAAATAGCATATGAAATGTCAATATTTTATCCATAAATCATGAATGGTATAAAAATAACACATCCATAGTCAAACATATCAAAAAACCTTCGATACAATATGGAATATTTGTATCATAATAATTCAACCTCGATCAAGAATAATATCCTGTAAAGAATGTTCACATAGTTGAAAATGATTAGTAAAAATATTTGAGAGGAATATCCCTTTTTCATGAAATCATTTAAAAGTTACATAATTTATAAATGAGGTAATTTGAAAAATAGTTTTGAATCAAAGTGTCCAATACCACTTTGAAACTTTTGAAAGGAATTAACATTTTAAAACATTCATGTACATATAAATAAATCCTAAAAACAATTTTAAAAACATGGACATTAATGAGAAAGGTTTAGAAGAATAAATCTTTAAAACATTTAAAATGATGTTTTAGTAAAAAATTATTTTAAAAAGAATCCCTTCGAAAAATATTTTATAAAACATGGACATGAATAATAAATATGTCTCAGTAGATACTTACATGAAAAAACCTCAAATAATAAAGAGATTGGGAAATTAACCATACCTTGTACTTTTCTATGGTCTAAGTATGTTAAAATAATTTATAATAGTCAAATAATTGTTATTAAATTATACAATAATCATATACATAAATATAATATCAAATATAATCTTCCAATATTGCTTTGTTAATAATATTTTATTAGTATCATCGTTTCGGGTGTTAACTGGTCCGTTTTCCTTTATATGATTGGTTACGTAAGACATGTTTGTTATGGATAGGATGTATTTGATTCATATCTAGAATTATATTAAGTTCTGAAACATTATTTTTTATCACAAAAATAAAATTATTCTTGAATGATTATGATGGGGAATGAATCTCATTGTGTTCGTGGAGACGGTAATCCTTACATACGCACGAGCGAAATTATCATTATATTGATGGAGAAATCATATTTAATTTGATGGTATATCATATATATAGAATCATTAACATTTTATACTTCTTATTTACATCATTTATACTCATTATTATACCCATCCGAATAATTAAGTTTTTGAATAAGAAACTACACCATGATGTGGAGACGGTAAGTCGTACATACACACGTATGGTGAATTTGTCATTTATAGAACTGATAGAAAAACGAATATGGTTGTACCATATTTATAATATCATCAAAGTATGTAGTAGGTACTTTAGTTATTTTTTTGGTATGGAAACAACAAATAAATAGGAAATGGTAAAAGAAAAGAACTTGAAAGAGGGTAGTGAAATTATTACCTTTTCTTCGGGTGTTTTCTTTTGAGTTGATCAAAAGGGATACATAGGTAGGATTTATGATCCAATTAAGGACTCTAGGTTGATTTGAGGGAATTTGGGAGGATATTTGGGCAGGTTTTGACCGACCCAAATGGCATTGGTGGTGTGATTTTGAGAGAAGGGGAAGTTCCCTTTTACAAGAGGGGTGAGGGTCACTTTAGAAAAAGATTAAAATATTAATTTATTATACAATAATATTCGGTTTATTATGGAACTAAATAAATTTATTTATAGCCTTAGGTGGTTATGGGTATAAGTCCTCTCAACTAATAGGTTTTATACCTGTTTAGGTTACCATTTTAACCATATCTTTTAGATTTGACTCTTAGTTAAATAGTTTAACTTTTACCATGTCTTTTTGTATTACTAAACTATATGGTAAATAAACATACACTAAACATCCAAGAGAACCTCAAGTGGTTATTTAATGACATATATAATATTATTTATTCTAGTTTTCTGAATCATATATTTTTAGGAATATTAAATCAACCAATAATATAGCATTTGTTTTAAAAATCAATTTATGTCCATTTTGGCACTATTGGGTATTTTATTTTTGTTAAAGTCATAACAACCTTATCACATTGAAAAAAATTTATCTAATCAACCCTAACATGTTATATCAACATTTAAAAGTATCATAATTCATCAGAATTATCAATTTACATTTATTTGGATATTTATAATAGTAATTATTTAAATATTTCATTAATAAGGTAATTACTGCATCATCATTATGTCATAAATAAATTAACTTATTTAATGTCTAAAAAATAAAATACCATTTTTAAGGAAATATTTTTTGTTTTATAATGAATATTTATAGTCAGAGTAATGTTGTGTGAAACCCTATATTAAAAATGGTTTAGTTTTAAACTTTGAATTTAACACTTTTAACTCTTCTTAAAAAAATAACAATAAATGTCCTAATCTAATCCATGTGGACCCAAGAGGGTCATATTTTATTCCTAAATATGTTTTAGGTCTAATTACACTTATCAAATCGAATTAGGACATGTTTTTGGGTAATTATAATATCATTTTTACCCTAAATTACCCTATTTACTTTTAACTATGGTAAATAAAAGTCAAAAGTTACTATTCACCAAAAAATATTTTCATCTTATTGAACAACATTCATTTACTTATTTCAAACGTTTATCTTGTATTTTGTTTAAATTAAACTCATAGAATCGGTAAAATTATGTTTTATAAAATCTTTCAAATGCTT
Source organism: Viscum album (assembly GCA_963277665.1). NCBI lineage: Eukaryota > Viridiplantae > Streptophyta > Magnoliopsida > Santalales > Viscaceae > Viscum > Viscum album. The sequence goes on from OY728156.1 coordinate 1,142,965,556, forward strand.
CTAGATGGTGGGTAAAAAAACGTTTAAAAGTTCAATAATGTTTAATACATCTAATTTTATTTTAAAATGACTACAATGAATTAAAATAACCTTATATCGTTATTATATATCAATTTTTACTTAAAATAAATTTAAATAAAATAAATTTATTATTTAAATAAAAAGTCGGTTTTAAATAATAACGCATGGTTTTTCACTATTCATCAAAAATTGAAAGCTTTCAAAAAAATATCAAAAATTCAGCATAAGATAATTTTGATATTATAAATTCAAAAATTAATTCTACCTTAAAAAATTCAAAATATAGCTATTTAATTTATTAATTTAAAATTAATTCCCGTTGTCAAAACCAAAAAGGGGGGTTTTTAAAAAGTAAAAACTATCAAAAGATTGACAAGTGTTTATGTCAAATTTAAATGTAAAATTACTTATAATGTCATAAATTTTATTGAATGATAAAAATATAATATAATTATACTTCTAATCCATTAAAATGTATAATTGAACACTATAAGTTATTTTGATTAAAAAATTTGTTTTCAATTAAAATTTAGTATTTTTCACTATTCACCCAAATATGAAAGTTATTAGAAAAACACAAAAAATTTAACAAAATAAAATCTTTATGTCCCTATTCTAAAGAATAAGTTTATGAGGTCAAATTTAATATATAAAAGTGTCAAATATTGGATTTAAAAAGGGTTCTCCATCAAAAGGCGATAAAATTTCATTTTCTGAAAAATACTTCCTTTATTTGAAAAAATGAATTTGTTCCTATATTATGTCCAAGAAACACATAATATGGATGTTGAAATTTATATTTGATATATAAAATTCAAAATTCATATAATATTATTCATAACCTCTTTTTAACAGCTAGTTTGGTAAGTCGTGGTGTGCTCGAACTCGGTGCTATGTGTAGCACAAGTTTTTGAATTACTTTGAAGAAATAACATACTACGAAATCTTGGGGTGTTACATTATACCCTCCTTCAATAAATTGTGTCCTCACTATTTGAAATTTTTCATTGAAAATAAAAGGTTAAAAATAGAAAAAAACCTATGTGGAAGACCCACATTGGAAATTTGGATAATAAAATTTAGTTTTAATAAGAAGAAAAGGGTAATGAAAAAGTCACCACCAAATTATGATCATGATTAAAAGAACATTGGTGAAAATTAGAGATAAATAATTGGAGGAAGAACATAAATATTTATAGGGAGTGATTGATGTCATCAATCACAAACAAGTGTAAAATTGAGGGCCATAAAATCTTCAATCTATGATTATTTAAAATATCATCAGTTTAACAAAACATAAGGTATTAGAATAACAAATTTTTGGTTTTAAGATCCCTTAACTAAAGTTTAAGAATTAATTTATTCATAGAATAAGAGGGAAAAAATATACTTGACAAGTATAGTTTCATCCTTCAACTAATTCCTACCATAAACTCATCTTTCACTCTAAAATAAAACAGAATTTAAAAATATTCTATTTATCCTAATCATATAGGGTTACAAAAAATTATGAATTTATAATTAAATTGTGATAATATAAAAAACTACATTATAAACACTGGGACATCACGTATTCCAGTGGTAGGTGATCCACCCTTGTTGCCCTTCGGTTGCAGGTTCAAGTCTGGTGGCCTTGTCCGACGCGACAGGTTGTCACCCGACCTCCAGGTTTTTCTTTTTATGACAATAGAAAAATAATTTCAAGAAATCATTTTATCATAACAATAGTATCCAATGTCAATCTTAATCGATTACAACCTTTAGACTTATCCAAAATAAATCTGTCCAAACTCATAGTCCAAAATTTATAAGTAAGGTTAACACAATGAAGATCCTTTTTGTGACGTAATAACATGTGCATAACATCATCATGAATTCTTTTAAAACACTGTAACACCCTGAATTACCATATAACCTTATTGATTACATTCATGCTCTCTTATTCCTTATAGAATACTGGATATACTTTTTCTATCCAAAAATGTTGTAAACTCCAACATTGATGGAATATACAAATCACTAATAAATTTCAAGGTAGTCAAGAATATCCAACATAATTTATCCAAATCAATCATATATTATTCCAAAATCAGTACCTCAGTATCAGAACCATATTATGGTTTATCGTTCTCTCAAACATAAATTTTCCAAAAAATTTAACCACATATCGAGTCACTTTTCTAGGTTCCACACAATCTCAAGTCCTTAATAAAATAGTACTGAAGTACAATCCTTATATATATTATAATTATTATTACATGTACATCATTAATACAATACTCAAATGACACAATACGTTAACAACATAAGAACTCTAATCATTCCTCTTCATCTTCAACAGTATCAAAACTTGATTATTTTCCAATAGCATCATTTGTGGTATAATCTAATGATTTGGAAATTGATTCACTTAGTGTCCCAACTCCTTGCAGATGAAGAATTGTACATTTGAAACCTTTTTCTTACCCTTGAAATCACATACTTGGTGTCCTTTTTCTCCACACTTATAACAAAATCCCATTCCTTTCAATCATTTATCAAGGTTATTCTTTCCACAGTTATCACATATGGGAAAATCCATATTTACCCTCTTCCCTTTATCCACCTTTCTCTCTTCTATCCTTTTCTTCTCTTGATTCCCTTAAAATCCATAGGACTTAGAAAATTCATTACTTATCTTGTTAAAAATTGTTAATATTTCTTCATATGATTAGAATACATGGGAGACTATTTCCCTTTTAAATTTTGCATTAATACCATGAATGACATGAACCTTCTTAATATTTAGATCATGCGTATTGCTGGAATTCTCATTCCTTCTACTAGGATCCATTTATAAACAATGGCATACACAAGGTTAGTTTATGAATCTCAATGCATAATTCCAAACATATAAAATACCTAACATAAATTGAAAAAAGTTTTCATATAATCTATAATCATAAAATGTTTTCTTTGAGGAAGTATTTACTCATAAATCCTTCATAATGTCTTGTAATAAAAATTTGAATAATCCTAAGCATATCCCCTAGGAGTTTCATAACCAAGAGTACATGAAGGCCTGTTGTCATGTACCGGGATACCTCGGGTCAATCCCAAAACTCCTTGTTAGATTTTTCACTCCTAGGCACATCAGTTCCAGAGATGGATCTACCTTCTCATATAGAGATAGGGATGTATTTCTTAGAAAATACCCTAAATCTCTACATTAAAAAAATTCTATGAAGTTCTTCTATACTAATACTAATAGTCTATATTAGTGTAATGTTTTCTAATCAGAGTTTATCTAAATCTATTTCCTAAGTTGTTACTAAAATTCCTATGATACCAACTGTAACACCCCGACCCTAGAAAACCAGAGTAGGTGCATTATTTTAATACATTGGCTTGATTACAAGGAATCAAGTCCTGAAGGACCGATTAGTGTAGCAGTCTTGGAAGATAGATTACATATATGAACGTTACATTAAACATTATAAAATAAAACACAACATAAATGATACTTCAAGAACGCCATTAATCCCCTAGTTAAATCATTCTTATCAACCATAATAAACACTTTGGAATCCTAGGAAAATTAAACATAATAAAGGGGTGATCTCATATTCTCAATAAGGATAAAAATATAGTAAAAACATTCATAAATAAGCATAAAAATTTATGGTAATGTATAAAACTAAAACAAAATCATTTTAAACTTAAAATTCAATATAATATAGAAAATATAAATCAAATAATCCCATTTACTTATTCACATGGATATTATAATAGTGAAATAGTCACATGGTATATCCATAGCCAATTTCATAATGATGGAATGCATAATGCGAAACTTCATAACCACATAGTCAAGGCCTTGTTCCAAGACTAAAAATTTGATTTTGTCAAGGACTCATGCCAAGACACTAGTTTGTCTCATGAGACCTACCGATGCACTAGGAGAAATAGCAGGCTTGACCCACCACTTACTATGTTCAATGCATTCCTCATATGAAAAGGTTTAAACATAAAATAAAAATTCATATTAAAACTTGAATACAAAATGTCAATAATTTATCCATAAACCATGAATGGTATAAAAATGACACATCCATAGTTAGACATATCACAAAACCTTCAATACAATATGGAAGATTTGTATCCTAATAAATCAGCCTCGATCAAGAATAATATCCTATAAATAATGTTGATATAGTTGAAAATGATCAGTAAAAATCATTGAGAGAAATATCTATTTTTCATTAAATAATTTAAATTTCACATAATTTATAAAGGAAGTAATTTAAAAGATAGATTTGAATCAAAGTGTCCCATACAACTTTAAAACTTTTTAATGGAATTATCATTTTAAAACATTCATGTCCATCTAAATAAATCCTTTAAACCATTTTGAAATTGTGGACATTAATGAGAAATGTTTATAAGAATAAATCTTTAAATTATTTAAAATGATATATTAGTAAAAAATACCATTAAAAACAATCCCTTTGAAAACTCTTTTATGAAACATGGACATGGATAATAAATATGTCTCAATAGATACATACGTAAAAAAACCTCAGATAATAAAGAGATTGTGAACATAACCCTTACCTTGTAATTTTCCTTGGTCGAGGGTATGTTAACCTCCTATATAATAGTTTAATCATTTTTATTAAATTATATAATAGTCATATAAATAAATATAATATCATATATGATCTTCTAATATTGCTTTGTTAATAATATTTTAGTAGTATCATTGTTTCGGGTGTTAACTGATCTGTTTCCCATTATATAATTGGTTATGTAAGACAAGTATATTATGGATAGGATGTATTTGATTTATATACAGAATTTTATTAAGTTCTTAAACATTATTTTTAATCATAAAAATAAAATTATTCTTGAATTATTATGATGGATAATGAATCTCATCGCGTTTGTGGAGACGGTGCTCCATACGTACGCACGAGCGACAATATCGTTATATTGATGGGGAAATCATATGTAATTGGATGTTATATAATATAAAAAGAATCATTAAAATTTTATAATTATTATTTACCTTAGTTATACTCATTATTATACACGTCCAAATAATTATGTGTTTGAATAACAAACTACACCACGCCGTGGAGATGGTAAGCCGTACGTACACACGTATGGTGACTTTTCATTTATAGGATGGATAGAATAATGAATATGGTTGTACCATATTTATAATAACATCATACTATATAGGAGGTACTGAAGTTATTATTTTGGTATGGGAACAACAAATAAAGAGGAAGTTGAAGAAGAAAAGAACTTGAAAGAGGGTGGTGAAATTATTACCTCTTCTTTTGGTGTTTCCTTTTGAGTTGATCAAAAGGGATCCTTAGGTTGGATTTATGATAAAAGTAAGGAATCTAGGTTGATGTGAGGGATGTTTGGAGGATATTTCTCCAGGTTTGTTCTGAGACAAATGGCTTTGAATGTGTGATTTTGAGAGAAGGTTAAGTGCCCTTTTATAAGAGGGGTGACAATCACTTTTGGAAAAGATTCAAATATTAATTTATTATACAATCATATTTGGTTTATAAAGGCTTAAAGTTAATTTATTTTGAGACTTAAGTGGGTATGGATCGAAATAATCTCAACCAATAGGTTTTAGACAAGTTTACGATACCATTTTAACCTTATCATTTAGATTTAACTCAAAGTTAAATAGTTTTACTTTTACCGTGTCTTCTTGTATTCTTACTCTACATGGTAAATAAACATACTCTAAAATTCCAAGAGGAACTCAAGTGGTTCATTAATGAAATATATAATACTATTTAAACTTTTTGGCCAAACCTTAGATTTTTAAGAATATTATATCAACTAATAATATAGTATTTTTTTAAAAAAATTAATTTATGTCAATTTTGACACTATTTGGTAATTTGTTTTTCTGAAAGTCATAACAACCTTATCACTTCAAATTTTTTTATCTAATCAACCCTAAAATGTTATAATAACCTATAAAATTAGTTTAATTCATAATAAGTCTCAATTTAAATTTAATTGTATATTTATAATATCAATTATTTTAATATTTCATTAATAAGGTAATTACTGCATCATCATTGTGTCATAAATAAATTAACTTATTTAATGTCTAAAAAATAAAATAATTTTTTTAGGCAATCTTTTTATCTTTATAATGATTATTTATAGTCTAATTTATATTGTGTATAACCCTATATTAAAAATGGTTTAGTTATTAAACATTGAATTTAACACTTTTAACTATTCTTTAAATAAAATAATAATAAATGTCCTAATCTAATCCAGGTGGACCAAAGTGGATTATATTTTATTCCTAAGATTGTTTTTTGTCTAATTACAGCTATCCAAAAGAATTAAAACATGTGTTAGGGTAATTATAATATCATTTTTACCCTTAGTTACCGTATTTACTGTTAACTATGGTAAATAAAAGTCAATCATTACTATTCACAAAAAATTATTTTCATCTTTTTGAATGAAATTTTAGTTACGGATGTCAACTTTGTCTCCTAGATTTTTGAAATTCAACTCACAGAAGTGGTAAAATTATGTTTTATAAAAATTTGCAAATGCTTCAAGAAGGTGTGTAAAAAACGTTTAAAAGTTAAATAAAACTTTATAAATCTAATTTTATTACAAAATGACTCTAATTAATTACATTGAACTTATATAGGTATTATATATCTATTTTGACTTAAAAGAAATTTAAATAAAATAATTAATTATTTAAATTAAAAGTCGGTTTTAAATAATAACGTAGTGTTTTTCATTATTCATCAAAAATTGGAAGCTTTCAAAAAAATACCAAAAATCACCCTAGGCTAATTTTGATTTTATCAATTAAAAAATGAATTCTGTTTTACCAAATTTAAAATGTAGAGGTTTCATTTATTAATTTAAAATTAAATCCCATTATCAAAACCCAAAAGTGGATTTTTAAAAAGTAATACTATCAAAATATTGACATGTGTTTATGTCAAATTTAAATGTGAAATTACTTATAATTTCCTTCATTTTATTAAATGATAAAAATATAATCTAATTATACTTCCAAACCATTAAAATTTATAATTGAACACTATAAATTATTTTGATTGAAAAAGTTGTTTTCAATTAAAATTTAATATTTTTCACTATTCACCCAAAAGTGAAAGTTATCAGAAAAACACCAAAAATTTATCAAAACTAAATTTATGTCACAATTTTAAAGAAGATTTTTATTTCATCAAATTGAATATATAATTTTATAATACTGGATTTAAAAATGTTTCTCCATTAAAAGGCGGTACAATTGCACTTTCTAAAAAATACATCCTTTATCTGAGAAAATTAATTGGTTCTTATATTGCGTATAAGCAACACATAATATGGATGTTAAAATTTATATAGAATATATAAAATTCAAAATGCAGATAATACTATTCATAACCTCTTTTGAACATCAAGTTTGGTAAGTCATGGTGTGCTTGAACTTGGTGTTGCATGTAGCGCAAGTTATTGAATTACTTTGAAGAAATAATGTACTATGAAATTTTGGGGTGTTACATATGTCATCATTCATATTAACTCAGCATCCCTATGTTTCCCAGCTATTATTATTTTTTTTTCTTCATGTTTTTTTACCCATATGATTATTCATGATCCTTTAATTTTATAACAACATATGACACCTTTTTTCTCATATATTATGCTTCATTATCATGTTTATTCCCTTGTATTTTAGCTCACCCCTATTTTTTATGTATTACCAATTTTATCCTATGCTGTTTTAAGAGATAAATTTTGATTAAGATATTATTATTTTTATTGAAATATATACATTTTATTTTAGTTTTATCTTGATGTTATATGCACCTATTCTCCCAAAAAAACTTGGCTTCTCGATATTTATGTTGTGTTAATTGGATGATTATGTTAAAAATTATGTAATAATATGTTTTAAAGTCACAGGTCCCTATAGTTTTGATCTAGAGAAGAACTATGTTGATGAAATTAGTGTGAAATTCTATATTCAGTCAAAGAAAAATATCAATATTGTAATTTTGAGCATTGAACATATTATAATGTCTAAAAGTATAGAATTTATGAGCAGTTTTGAAATTATGTGCTCATGAAACTTCATATAATTTTTTCATAAAATTTAAAATAACTTTAAGGAGTTATATGGTGATTATTTCCTAGATAATTAATAAATGATTGAGTTTGAGAGAATTAAATATGAACGTTAAATATGATTTGAATTTAAAATTTAAAATTGAAATTATTTCTAGGATATATCTCTCTTCTGTAAAGAATTGGTGATAGAAAAAAGTTGAGAGAATGAAAAGGAAAAAAACTATTTTTATAAAATGAGGATATAAAAAACAAAGTCTTTATTTTATATATGAATTGAATTATGTCATTGTTACTTTTGGAATATTTTTCAATGTATATTATATTTTGATACATAGGAGTGATATTTGCATATATAATAAGATAAAATTTCATTATTATCAATGAAATTAGTATTCAACTAATGTAAAGGGTGTTTGAATTAATTTTAGAATAATTCCATTGACCTGAATTATAATTTGGAGTGTTTTTTTTTCTATTTTTGGAAGTCATATTAAATACCAAAGAAAACATTCTTCTCATAATGAGTTGTTTATATATAGAAGTTTTATTTGTAGCATCATTTAAATATCACAAAAGAACCACATCTGGAATTTATTAAATAGATTTATACTACTAAAAATAGAGTTTAATTCATGTAAATAAACTAATAAGATTCTTAAAATTATAAAAATTAATACCCTCGCCAAATTTGTGCATGGAGGAGAAGAAGTGGTAGTGAGGCTTGGTAAGAAGGGAGCTAATACATGAACTTATAACCCTCTTGGATGTATAGTGTAAATGATAGGTGAGGGCATCGAGCCTTGGTGATGATTAATTCTACCAAAATCTTTTATCTACCAAATAGATAGTTATAGTGGATTATTAATACATCAACATAATTCCAGGTTTATGATCCTTTGATATAGATCTATGGGGGTCAACCTAGTAAAATCTTTGTGTTACTTTCATTTAGACTTATACACATGTGTGTTTGAATGTAAATGATTAAATTAACATTAAATTGTGTTCCCTCCAATGTGGGAACTATATCGTAAATAAAATGAGTATAAATAGATTTTTTAATTCTCATAATACTTTGATTCATGTCCCATCTATGGGTGTCCCGAGTCACTACAAGTAGTATCATATGATTATTTTCTATTATAAATTAAACATAACATATCTGGTATGAGAATATTTTGAACGATATGGGTCCAATAATGAATGTTTCTCAATTTTATGGGAATCGTTTTTTAAACTAACAGAAGGACTTTGAATCATATTTGGACGAACATGTTTTTAATTTCATGTGAGATTTTTTGAATTGGATTTTTTTAGGCAATAAATAATTATATATGATACAAATCAAATTAAAATAGGAAGTATTTCATGTGATAACAAGGCATTAAAATATGATCTTAAATTTGATGTATCCAAGAGTATATCTTACTCCAAGATATTTAATGAAATTCTTATGGTGTTGGAAAAGCTATACGGTGAATGATCTTAGTTGAGTAATGATGACTATAATGCTTCAAAAATTGAGAAAAATAAAATAGTAGATAATATAGATATAAAAATAATTTAATTATAATGTTATTTGTTTATAAGTAATAAGAAGATAAATTAGTATAAGGTATAAAAGAAATTTTGTATTTCAACATAGTTGGAAAAGTATATAGTTTTTATATTCAAATTTAACCATATAAAAAATATTTCATGTAAATATGAATATATAGGCTTCAAATAAACTAAGTTATAAGAGGATGATTATAGATAATAGGTAACCACATAATTTGGTAAATATTTATATTTTATGTATAATAAACACACATAATTTAAAAAGGTAAGGTGTTAAATACAATCCTTGAAGACTGATGGTGAGAATAAATCTACTCATATAGAATATTTAGAAGAAGTAAAAAAACATAATTGAGGAAAAATTTATTTAAATTAGTTAATTAAAAAAATAAATGGTAAAATAAATGGAAATTTGATATAACTGAATAATTTTTTGATGATATAATGTTAACTACGGGAAAAGAGAAATACCTAGAAGCATCATTTTTTTCCTTGATCTAGAAATTTGAATAAAAAATTATGTTTAATTATAATGTAAAGACTCCCCAAATTTATAATTTTGAATTCATATTGAAGAATAAGGATTTGAAGATTGATAATATTGAAGGATAACATTGAGATATAAATATGAAACCAAAAACTGAAGATACTTACATTGATTCTTCAGCCAGTAATAATAATAATATTAGTCTTGAATAAAAAAAATAATATTAATTTACAATTTCGTAAGAAAAATATTCAATGTAAAATGTTAAATAAATTATATTTCTATGAGTTAATGGGATACATAATAGTTCCATGTATAAATATACTAAATATTTTCGTTTAGATAATACCTACTTATGCATCACATCCAAAGAAATATTATTAAATGTTTTAATATTTTTGTGGGAGATATAATATTTTTGTTAAGAATGGTAACATTGAAATGTATTGTGAAAATATAGGTTATGGATGTAAAATATATTATCCCCTCTAAATATGACTATAATTAGTCATAAATGTAATAATTAGAAATTTGTATCATTAAAGAATGGATTTAAGGAGTTAGATGATTATAAATTTGGGAAGAAAAGAAGAATTACTCAACTATAGTTGATGGATTATACATAGTATAATTCACTGAAATAAATTAAGAAAATGGATTAGTGAAGAAAAACTAATATGTTGGAATAAATGTTTTCATTAGAGAAAAGATTCATGGGTTTGGAAGATCACAGTGAACAAACACAACAAATAGTGTATCAGATATCAAAGGTTCATTTCTCATATAAACCTTCCTTGAATGAGAATAAGATTGGTGGAGAGAAAAAAAATAAATTATAGGAATACATCATATCCATGGATAATATTAATGATGTATTATTACATGGTTTCATCCAAAAAAATATATATAATGAGCATAAAATTGTTGGAGTTTCCCTTATATATAGAAAGATTTTTAAGAAAAAATGCACAATTATTGTACAAAACATTGAATCATACACTAGTGGGATCATTGAGAAGATTACCACATAGGGAACTTGGATAAAGGAAAAATATGAGAAGAATAGTTTTTGTAGGATACATTTATTTTTGGTTTCCTTGAATGAAATATCACTAAAAATAAGACTTGCAAGGAAGATGAATGGAATGTGTTGGCTTTTCAGGGTTAAATATAATCATCTACTTGATAATTCTTAGTGGTACCTACAACTCATTGAATTTAATTTTCATAAATGATAATTGGAGTGATTTACGATTAATTATGAGATACAATCCATGGGGTGGTTTCTCAAAAGAAGGATCATATTTTTGAGTTGAATAAAAATTAGATAAAGGTGTATATAGAAATAGAGTCTAATGAATAAATCTACAATTATATAAAGTATTTTTTGATAAATAAGCCTTGAGAATATATATATATATGGAATGAGGTGAAGAAATTAGTTTTAATGAATTTAATTTATATAAATGGTGTAAACTTTATATCTTGAGGACTACTTTTTGAAATCAATATCTATACACTGAAATGAATGAAATCACACCAATGAAGGACATTTTAAGAAGTTAAAAATTTCTATTAGAGTAACACATATTAAAATATTTTTTTACTTACATAATATAGATGTTTAGTAGGAATAAATCCATTTATGGTTTGGAATAATTTCCCCCATTAGATAATTTAATTCTCATTTTATAAGGCACTTTTTGATAAGTTTTATATGAGGTTTCTGATATGTTTTTGAATGATGACAACTATCGATGATGGAGATAGATTATTTAGATACCTATAAGATTCATTAAGGGAGATAATAACACAAATAATAGTTTAAAAAATTTAACCCTAGAGTGAATCTAAAAAATATATTTTCTAGATGCCAAGAAATCTTAGGGGGGTTAAAGATAAGAACTCAAAGGCAGGCGAATTTTTTGGAGAGGAAATATAAAACATGTGTTTCAAGAGGTATCACTTACATTACATAAAAAAGTGGAATTAAATGGGTAAAAAGTTATATGTTCCTGTCCAAAGTTATTTAATGTTTAATTATATTCTATTATCTAGAAATTTGTTTGAATTCATGGGTGATTCCCGTTTCTAATTCTACTTATAATTTATGGATATACTATAAATGAAATGGAAAACATTGACATTGTTAAATTTGAAAATTGTTTCTAAATATGAGATTCATCCTAGTAGGATTCTTGGATTTCTTTGTATGACATTTATATATAGTTAATCTCAATATTTTAATTTGAATGATAAGATTTATATTTGATTTGTTATATCTTTTGATAAATGCTGAAGTGTTAATTTTTTTGATGAAAAAGTTTATAGGAGATGATAGTATACATATATGGAGTATGAGGTTATTATTAAAGGGGAGTATGTCACTAGTGCAGAAAACGTTTTTTACGTCACCATTTTTTACGTCGGTTATATAAAACCGACGTCATAATATGTAAAACGAGGTTTTTTACGTCGGTTATTTCTTAACCGACGTAAAAACCTGTGTTCGGTACACCTTTAACGTCGGTTATTTTTATAACCGATGTTATTAATCGCGCGGCTTCGTTTTTTACGTAGGTTATTTTTATAACCGACGTAAAAAACGTGGTTTTCGAAGGCCTTTTTACGCGGTTATTGAATAACCGACGTAACAAACGCGGTTTTTGAAGGCTTTTTTACGTCGGTTATAAAATAACCGACGTAAAAAAAGAATCCGCAGATGTTTTTGACGTCGGTTATTCCATAACCGACGTAAAAAAACGCGGATTTTGAGCCCTTTATAACGTCGGTTATAAAATAACCGATGTAAAAAATGAATCGGAGGAAGGTTTTTACGTCGGTTATTGAAATAACCGACGTTATAAATGTTTTTAAAACAATTATCACGTCGGTTATTGAATAACCGACGTGATAACTCATTTAAAAATATACCCAGACCCGTGGATTGTCATTCGCGAGTTTACCTTCGACAGTCGCGACTCGTCTCTCTCGCGCGTAAACCCGAATCGGCTCGTCCATTTCGTTGGTTTAGATTCGTTTTGCGATCATCGTTTCTCATATTTAATCTCCTCGGATCAATCATCTAAACTCGCAGCACTCAGGTAATCCTCCCACTCGTTCATTTTTTTTCACAGATAGTATATATATATGTGTTGTGATTTTTTTGTTGAAACTAGCTAAGATTCTTCGATTGCGAACCCTTTTAACTCGTTTTGGCACCATAATATTATTTATCATCCCTAGATCTATTTGTTCGACTTGCAATATTGAGTAATTTTATGATTTCACTAATTTTTCATCGTTTTCTATAAATCCCCGAGAGGGTTGGGGCGTGTCCATTTGGATGGGTTGCCCTTTTACAGTTGTTACTACTTTATTCACACACAACCATGGCATAGGTGCATGGATTTGGGGTCGGGGGGTGTCCAGGAGGGTTTACAAGGGGGTGGGTGGGTGTGGGGGGCTGTCCAAGGGTGTGGGTGGGTGTTGCGGGGTGTCCAGGGGGGTGTCCAAGGGGGTAGGGGGTGGGGGGTGGTGTTTAGGAGGGGTGGGGGGCTGTCCAGAGGGTTGGGGGGTGTCCAGGGGGGTGTCCAAGCAGGTCGGGGGTGGGGGGTTGTGTCCAGGAGGGGTGGGGGTGATTTCTAGAGGGGTCGGGGGCTGTCCAGAGGGGTCGGGGGGTGTCCAGGGTGGTGTCCAAGGGGATGGGTGGGTGTGGGGGGCTGTCCAAGGGGGTGGCGGCCTGTCCAGAGGGGTCGGTGGGGTGTCCAGGGGGGTGTCCAAGGGGGTGGATGGGTGTGGGGGGCTGTCCAAGTGGGTGGCGGCCTCTCCAGAGGGTATTTGGGGTTGTCCGGGTGGGTGGGGGGCTGTCCAGAGGGTTGGGGGATGTCCAGGGGGGTGTCCAAGGGGGTAGGGGGTGGGGGGTGGTGTCCAGGAGGGGCGGGGGGCTTTCCAGAGGGGTTGGGGGTGTCCAGGGGGGTTTACAAGGGGGTGGGTGGGTGTGGGGGGCTGTCCAAGGGTGTGGGTGGGTGTTGGGGGGTGTCCAGGGGGGTGTCCAAGGGGGTAGGGGGTGGGTGGTGGTGTTTAGGAGGGGTGGGGGGGCTGTCCAGAGGGTTGGGGGGTGTCCAGGGGGGTGTCCAAGCAGGTCGGGGGTGGGGGGTTGTGTCCAGGAGGGGTGGGGGTGCTTTCTAGAGGGGTCGGGGGATGTCCAGAGGGGTCGGGGGGTGTCTAGGGTGGTGTCCACGGGGATGGGTGGGTGTGGGGGGCTGTCCAAGGGGGTGGCGGCCTGTCCAGAGGGGTCGGTGGGGTGTCCAGGGGGGTGTCCAAGGGGGTGGATGGGTGTGGGGGGCTGTCCAAGTGGGTGGCGGCCTCTCCAGAGGGTATTTGGGGTTGTCCGGGTGGGTGGGGGGGCTGTCCAGAGGGTTGGGGGATGTCCAGGGGGGTGTCTAAGGGGGTAGGGGGTGGGGGGTGGTGTCCAGGAGGGGCGGGGGGCTGTCCAGAGGGGTCGGGGGGTGTCCAGGGGGGTTTACAAGAGGGTGGGTGGGTGTGGGGGGCTGTCCAAGGGTGTGGGTGGGTGTTGGGGGGTGTCTAGGGGGGTGTCCAAGGGGGTAGGGGGTGGGTGGTGGTGTTTAGGAGGGGTGGGGGGGCTATCCAGAGGGTTGGGGGGTGTCCAGGGGGGTGTCCAAGCAGGTCGGGGGTGGGGGGTTGTGTCCAGGAGGGGTGGGGGTGCTTTCTAGAGGGGTCGGGGGCTGTCCAGAGGGGTCGGGGGGTGTCCAGGGTGGTGTCCAAGGGGATGGGTGGGTGTGGGGGGCTGTCCAAGGGGGTGGCGGCCTGTCCAGAGGGGTCGGTGGGGTGTCCAGGGGGGTGTCCAAGGGGGTGGATGGGTGTGGGGGGCTGTCCAAGGGGGTGGATGGGTGTGGGGGGCTGTCCAAGTGGGTGGCGGCCTCTCCATAGGGTATTTGGGGTTGTCCGGGTGGGTGGGGGGGCTGCCCAGAGGGTTGGGGGATGTCCAGGGGGGTGTCCAAGGGGGTAGGGGGTGGGGGGTGGTGTCCAGGAGGGGTGGGGGGCTGTCCAGAGGGGTCGGGGGCTGTCCAGAGGGTTGGGGGGTGTCCAGGGGGGTGTCCAAGCAGGTCGGGGGTGGGGGGTTGTGTCCAGGAGGGGTGGGGGTGCTTTCTAGAGGGGTCGGGGGCTGTCCAGAGGGGTCGGGGGGTGTCCAGGGTGGTGTCCAAGGGGATGGGTGGGTGTGGGGGGCTGTCCAAGGGGGTGGCGGCCTGTCGAGAGGGGTCGGTGGGGTGTCCAGGGGGGTGTCCAAGGGGGTGGATGGGTGTGGGGGGCTGTCCAAGGGGGTGGATGTGTGTGGGGGGCTGTCCAAGTGGGTGGCGGCCTCTCTAGAGGGTATTTGGGGTTGTCCGGGTGGGTGTGGGGGCTGCCGAGAGGGTTGGGGGATGTCCAGGGGGGTGTCCAAGGGGGTAGGGGGTGGGGGTGGTGTCCAGGAGGGGTGGGGGCTGTCCAGAGGGGTCGGGGGGTGTCCAGGGGGGTTTACAAGGGGGTGGGTGGGTGTGGGGGGCTGTCCAAGGGTGTGGGTGGGCGTTGGGGGTGTCCAGGGGGGTTTCCAAGGGGGTAGGGGGTGGGGGTGGTGTTTAGGAGGGGTGGGGGGGGGGGGGGGCTGTCCAGAGGGCTGGGGGGTGTCCAGGGGGGTGTCCAAGCAGGTCGGTGGTGGGGGGTTGTGTCCAGGAGGGGTGGGGGGCTGTCCAGAGGGGTCGGGGGGTGTCCAGGGGGGTTTACACATCGATTTGTTTTATATTTCAAAATTGTTTACATTCAAATTATGATTTTTTTCATATAAACATATATTTGTCTTATCTAAAAAATATTTATATTTTTGCTATTTGTTATAGGTAATAATGAGTCGAAGTTGGATTACTGCACATCGAATGAGCAATGAATATGAGGAAGGTGTTGATGCCTTTTTGGAATTTGCTAAACGAAATGTTCCAAGTAGTGACATTTTTTTCTGTCCATGCCTGAAATGTCTGAATATGAAGAAGTTGAAAAGTAGAGAGATAAAAGATCATCTGATTTGTCATGGTTTCAATCCGAGTTACAACCCTTGGATTTGGCATGGCGAAACTGGACAGAATGTCACTGATGATAATGAATCGCAAGATGGTAACTCCGATGGAATTGAAGAAATGATTCGCGATATTGTAGCAGAACAAATTGAGATAGAACCGACAGTTGCACGTCTATATGGTGATGCCGAAAAACCATTATATCCTAGTTGTATAGATTTTACGGTTTTGTCGGCGGTGTTAAGATTGATTAACCTGAAGGCGAAACATGGATGGAGTGACAGAAGTTTTACAGAGCTGCTACAATTGATGAAAGAGGGAGAAAAGTAGCTTCTGTCAGTGTCTTCATGATATCAAAGTGCCTCAAGGTTATTCTTCAAATGTAAAAAATTTTGTCTCATTGAAAGACTTGAAGTTGATAGGTATGAAATCACATGATTGTCATGTCATGATGCAACAAATTCTACCAGTTGCACTGCGTGGAATATTGCCCATCCATGTCAGAAAGACTATAATGAGGTTGTGTTATTTTTTCAATTCAATTTGCAACAAGGCGATTGATGTAAATTCTTTGAACATTTTGGAAAAGGATGCAATTTTTATACTTTGTCATTTGGAAATGTATTTTCCTCCAACTTTTTTTGATATGATGGTGCATTTAATGATTCATCTGGTTCGAGAAATAAGGCTTTGTGGACCTGTATATCTTCGTTGGATGTATCCTTTTGAAAGGTATATGAAAATATTAAAGGGATATGTTAAAAATCCATATCGACCTGAAGCCTCCATTATTGAAAAGTATATTTCTGAGGAGGTAGCAGAGTTTTGTACGAGCTACTTGGCTACGGCGCAACACATAGGTTTGCCTCCATCTCGCCATGAACGGGTTAATAATGAGGGAAAGGGGATTCGTGGCTTGAAAGTCAAATCACTGTCAGCTGAACATATGAAGAAGTTAGAATCATACATCTTGAATAACATAGCTGATGTTCAACCATATATCACATTGCATATTAATGAGTTGAAACAATGTCAACCAAAGAAGAAAGAAATGTGGATTTTGAATGAGCACAACAAAACTTTTTTGCCATGGTTTAAAAAGACCTTGCTTGGTAGATCAGATGTATCAGAGACATTAAAATGGATAGTGGGTGGTCCATCTTTAAATGTGATAACATGGTCCGATTATGACATTAATGGCTATACATTTCATACGAAAGTTCAGGACAACAGAAGTGCAGTTCAGAATAGTGGTGTATTGGTGTTTGCAGAAGCAATGCATTTTTCGAGTGCTAAGGACAGAAACCCAATTTCGACATCAAGTGCATATTATGGAGTGATTGAAGACATATGGGAGGCTGATTACTTTAAAATTAAAGTTCCCATTTTTAACTGTAAATGGTTTATCGGTAACAACAGTGTCAGACACGATGAATTTGGAATGACACTTGTTAATCTGAATAGATTGGAAGACACAGCTGATTCTTTTATAATGGCAACACATGCCAAACAAATTTTCTATGTAGTAGATCAATCAGATATGAAGTGGGCTGTTGTTTTACAAGGGAAAAACAAATATGTTGGTGAGGATGAATTTGATGAAGATGCTGATTAATGTGAGATCCCTACTTCCATGGAAAGATTAACAGAACATAATGATGAGTATGTTGAAGACATGGTTTGTGCCATAAGGAACGATCACGAAGAAGGAATTTGGGAAAACAATCCAACTGTACATTCCTAAAATTACAGGTAACACAAGTTTATTTCTTGTTTACATTTAGTTTTTTCATATAATGTTAGATAGTGTAATTTTTTTACTTATTAAAACATGTATCAAACCAAAATGATAAAACAATAAAAACCGTAAAGAGGAGAAGTCCTGGGCGCACCGGCTGGCCGGTGGTAGATCACCGGTTGGCCGGTGGTCCAGAACAAAGCTCTGTCTGGTCCACCGGCCGGCCGGTGCTGAGCCAGCGGCGGGCCGGTGGATCACCACCGGCCGGCCGGTGGACCAGACAGAGAGCCTTGTTCTCTGTCTGGATCACCAGCGGCCGGCTGGTGTTGAGCCAGCGGCCGGCCGGTGGTTCAGACAGAGAGGAAGGCTCTCTGTCTGGTCCACCGGCCGGCCGCTGGATCACCACCGGCCGGCCGGTGGACCAGACAGAGAGCCTTCCTCTCTGTCTGGATCACCAGCGGCCGGCCGGTGATGAGCCAGCGGCCGGCCGGTGGTCCAGACAGTGAGGAAGGCTCTCTCTGGTCCACCGGCCGGCCGGTGGTGATCCAGCGGCCGACCGATGGTGAGCCAGCGGCCGGCCGGTGGCACCAGGCAGTGGGAAAGTCTACTGCCTGGGTCCTCCGGCTGGCCGGTGTGCTCACACCGGCTGACCGGTGGACTCAGTGAGTCCACTTTTCAGCTTTCTTGGGCCAACTCCTTGGCAACCTTTTGCCTGTGTTTACCATGTTTATCATTGTTTAACTTGCTTACCATATTACCAATGTTTACTATTATGTAATTTAGTACACTTTTCTATTTGTGAACTAATGTTTGTTTTTTTGATTTGAAGGAAAATGACAGATCAATCAGTTGATCAGCCACACGATTCTGGAGATGAGCATATTGGTCATACATCTGGGGAGGAACATTCACATGCTCCTATTACGAAAAAGAGTTCAAAGGTTGGTAAGCGTGGGTGCACACGTTTACCAAAATTATCACCTGCCCGTACGAAGGAGGAGAGGATAGTCGTGGAGTTTGATGATGATGATCTTCCTAGAGGTCCAAATGCTAAAGATTTTAAGGGTTTTGTAGCAACTCAGGCTAAGAGCAAAGTAAGCATTCTCTATGATGATTGGAGAAGTGTGGATAAGGCGATAATTTCTCAGCTGTGGGAGACCATTTTGGTAAGATCTTTTGCTATTGTTTGACTGTTCTTTAAATGTTTCTAGTATATATAATATTTTTAACCTCTTTTTTATCAGATGACATTTGATATTCCTGACACTAGAGGAGTCAGGAAGAAATGCTTATCGTTGGCTGCTAGGAGATGGAGGGATTTCAAATCAACCCTCTCATCTGATTTCATTTATGGTCATAGGAGTTGTGAGAATCCATGTCGTATATATCCTTTTATAGATGAAGACACATGGAGACAATTTTTTGAAAGTAGAAGAAAAGAATCATTTTTGGTAAGGGCAATGTAAACTTTTATAAGCTTTCTTATATAAATGATCTTATTATTGTTTTGTTAATGATTACTTATTCTTAATTTACAGCAAACAAGGAAAGCTCATCAAGAGATCCAATCTAAAAATGTATACCCTCATAGTTTATCTCGGGGAGGGTATGCATTATTGGAAGAACAAATGATGGCAGAAAAATTTCAACAACTAAGAGCTGAGTCTTCAAGCTCTGGAGAGGTGGCCCCTCCATCCCCTCCATCTAGACATGAGAAATGGAAAAGAGCTCGGAAGGGCAAAAAAGGACGATATCTTTCGGAAGAATCGAGACTCGTAGTTGAGAGGATTGTAAGATATCTATTTTATTTATTTAAGTTTACTATTTTCGACATATATTTACAATCATTATAGAAATGTTCAATTAATTATTACAGGACTCTCTTGAGGAGCAGAGTTCACAGGGGACATTTACACCATCTGGGAGGGAAGATATTTTATCTGTGGCATTGGGAAAGCCCGAACATCCTGGCCGTGTAAGAGGATATCCGGCAGGTGTATCGGTAAGAAAAGTGTTTCCACGTTCCTCAACTTCTAACGTTGAGGGAGTTTATAAAAAAAATAGAATCCTTGGAGGCTGAAGTCCATAATATTAATGCGACAATGGAGGACAAGATTAGAGCATCGGTGCAGTTAATGTTTGCAGACTTGCAAAGACAATTTCAGGGTGCAGCTCCCACTCCACCTCTCCCAGTATCTCCCACTCCCCCACCTCAGCCTGCGGACCCCATTTTTGATCCTCCTCCTCCGCCGCAGCTACCTACTTATTGTGAGTTGTATGTTAATGATCCTCAACATCATATAGTTGCATATGGGATGGTATATTGTATAGGAGATACAGTTCATCATCAACAGTTAGAGGTAGAGAATCAGAGGGTCACTGTACAGGATATTATAGATAGATCAGCTCGGATACCATTACCTACAGATGAGGTGATGACAGTTGGACATAGTATCGGCCATTTTTTACTTTGGCCATCCAGACTTATTCGACTCATTACCATAGAGGTATGGATGTTATATCTTTTATTTTATATTTTTATTAATGTTTTATCATTTGAAAACTAATATATTTTTCAATTTATTTTTACAGGAATACTTCAAAGGTAAAGAAATACTGTATAGACAACAACAAAGACAGATAGCTATGACATCAGATGCAGATACTAGCAGTCTTGACAAATTGTCAAGATATTCAAATTTGTTGGCGGATCATTATGACTTTACAATGGAAGCTCATGTCTGTGGACGTGAACTATGTGTAGGGATTATGAAAACTGATATCATGGAGTTTGTCACTGGAGATAAGTTGGGCATCAACGTGGTGCAAATTTTTATCCTGTAAGTCTTAACACCTTTTCCTTGCATTATATTTATTAAAAATGTATACTTATGTCTGCTTTGTATTAGGTATCTGTATAAAATTTGTGAGAGGAATGAGCTGAAAGATGTATATGGATTCGTGGACCCACAATTGATTTCCCCTGAAGCATGTGCATTGGATGAGGAACAAAGAATGCTTTATATTGCTGATAGATTTGAAAAGAATGTAATCACACAGTGTTGGATGATGCCTTTTTGTGAGAGGTATGAAACACATCCCTCTCAAAGAGTTAATTATCTTTTAACATAAAAAACCACTAACGTTAAATTTCCTTTTATCAGGGATCATTGGATGTTAGGGGTTTTTTGCCCTAGGGAGAAAACACTTTATTGGATATGATCTCTCCATGATGATGTGCGAGAAAGTTTTAAGAATATATTGTAAACGTAAGTTTCAATTTCACAATAGTTTTATATATTATAATGAATTTTAAATTTACCCCATTCGTATTATTTTCTAACAGGGCATGGGTCCACTTTCGAAAAAGCGCAAAGAAAAGGAATTTCAAGATCAAATATGTACATGCGAAGGTAAATATCCATTTATAATTTGTACATTTTGATTTATTACATAAAAATAATATATTGAATTTACACTCATTCAAACAGAAATGTCATGAGCAACAAGGCATCATCAAATGCGGATATTACATGTTAAGATTTATGTATGAAATAATAACAACTGGGACAGTTCTGAGTTTTGACCTGGTAAGATTTCCTCTTTCTCATAATATTTCAATTGGATTTATTCATTATACACATTGACTACTATCCTTTTCCTTTGTAGCTTTTTGATGACCCTCAACTCTTTACTGCTGAAGATATCAAACACTTACAAGTGGAGTGGTCAAATTATTTTACAGGTTTGATTGACTTTTAGTTGTTTGTAATGTAAAATGTAATTTTGAATATTGTCAATGTAATTGTGTATTTCGTAGTCGTTTAGGTTGGATTTAGTTTTTTTTTGAAGTTGACAGTGTAAGTTTTGAATGTTATATAAGTGAATGTTTAATTTTTCTCTACTTCTTGTTTTGGTCTACTGTTGATGGTTTTTCTGGTCTGGATTTTGGTATGGGGGGAGAGGTTCCAAGGGGGTGGGTGGGTGTTTGGGGGGTGTCCAAGGGATATGGGAGGGGTGTCCAAGGTGTGTTTGGGGCTGTCCTAGGGGTCGGGGGGGGGGTGTAAATGAGGGTGGGGGTGTCCAAGGGGTGGGGGGTGTCCAAGGGATATGGGAGGGGTGTCCAAGGTGTGTTTGGGGCTGTCCAAGGAGTCGGTTGGGTGTAAATGAGGGTGGGGGGGGGGGCTGTCCAAGGGGTGGGGGGGTGTCCAAGTGGTGGGGGGTGTCCAAGGGATATAGGAGGGGTGTCCAAGGGGTGTTTGGGGCTGTCCAAGGGGATGGGGGGGGGGGGGGTTTCCAAGGGGTAGGGGGTTTCCAAGGGGTCGGGGGGGGGGTGTCCAGGGGGTGGGGGCTGTCCAAGGGGTGGGGGGGTGTCCAAGGGGTGGGGGGGGGGTGTCCAAGGGATATGGGAGGGGTGTCCAAGGGGTGTTTGGGGCTGTCCTAGTGTTCGGGGGGTGTAAATGAGGGTGGGGGGGATGTCGAAGGGGTGTGGGGGTGTCCAAGGGGTGGGGGGGGGGGGTGTCCAAGGGATATGGGAGTGGTGTCCAAGGTGTCTGGGAGTTCTGTCCAAGGGGCCGGTTGGGTGTAAATGAGGGTGGGGGCTGTCCAAGGGGTGGGGGGGGGGTGTCCAAGGGGTGGGGGGTGTCCAAGGGATATGGGAGTGGTGTCCAAGGTGTCTGGGAGTTCTGTCCAAGGGGCCGGTTGGGTGTAAATGAGGGTGGGGGGGCTGTCCAAGGGGTGGGGGTGTCCAAGGGGTGGGGGTGTCCAAGGGATATGGGAGGGGTGTCCAAGGGGTGTTTGGGGCTGTCCAAGGGCTCGGGGGGGGGGGGGGGGGGGTGTCCAAGGGGTCTGGGAGGGCTGTCAAGGTGTGGGGGGTGTCCAATGGGTGTTTGAGGCTGTACTAGGGGTCTTGAGGGTGTAAATGAGGGTGGGGGGGGGGGGGGCTGTCCAAGGGGTGGGGGGGTGTCCAAGGGGTGGAGGGTGTCCAAGGGATATGGGAGGGGTTTCCAATGGGTGTTTGAGGCTGTACTAGGGGTCGTGGGGGTGTAAATGAGGGTGGGGGGCTGTCCAAGGGGTGGGGGGTGTCCAAGGGTTGTGGTGGGGCTCCAATGTGGTGGGGGAGGGCTGGCCAGGTTGTTAGGTGGGTATAGATGAGGGTGGGGTTCAGTTGGGGCTTGGGGGAGGGCTGGCATGGTTATTTTTGTTTGGTTTCTGGTTGCTTTTTGGTGAGAGCAGTGCAATTATTTAAAAAAAAATTTCTTTCACGTCGGTTATTTTATAACCGACGTGGTAAATAAATCGGTAGGGGTTTATCACGTCGGGTTTTTCTAGAACCGACGTGATAAACCGTTCCCGGGGCTTTTATCACGTCGGTTCTTAATATAACCGACGTGCTAAAAGGCCTGGGAATCGATTTACCACGTCGGTTATTGGATAACCGACGTGCTAAAACGTTTCCCAGGCCTTTTTATCACGTCGGTTTCTTAAATAACCGACGTGATAATAGGCCAGGGGAAGGGTTTATCACGTCGGTTATGACATAACCGACGTGATAAACGATATCCCAGGCGTTTTATCACGTCAGTTTAGGGAATAACCGACGTGATAAAGCCCCCTCGCGCATATTTATCACGTCAGTTATTATATGAACCGACGTGATAACCACCGTGATGTTAGGGATATTACGTCGGGTTTTAAATAACCGACGTAAAAAACGTTATTTATAATGTCGTCCGTGTTAACGTCGCCTAAAAACCGACGTAAATAATAAAAAATAACCGACGTAAAAAATGTTTTCTGCACTAGTGTGTTTTTCTCTGACAATATAATTCTTAAATTTGAGATATTGTAATGAGTTATCTTGAAATAGTTGATGAAAAAAGATTGTTGAAAAATGGGGAGTTATAATAACGTGTTGAGATCCCAATGAGAAGAAGAAATAAACCATCGTAATTTTATTAAAAAGGGGGAAAATATTAGATAGTATGTAGTATTTTCAACAAATTCCAAATGGATAGAATTTTCAAACCTTTATTTTTAGGGTATTTTTTGAAAATATGTATTACGGAATGATTCTATATTGAATTGAATATTTAAGAATATAAATGTTTAGTGAGGATTTGATGCCATGATTTGGGTATTTTTATTGATTAAGGGGGATTCCAGGAGGTTGTTTATGAATCCATAATGTAGTACAATTGGTGGATTTTAAGGCTTTCTGAGTAAGAATTGGATTCCATGATTGGGGAATTTTTATGGATTCATAGTGTCCTTGGAGAATTGTTACAAATCTATCGTATTGATTAGTTTCAAAATGGAAGGCTCATATGGAAGAAGCTTTTATTATGTAGTTACTATTGAGAAATATATATATATATATATATATAGATTCTTTGAAATATATTGAATTATTTGAGGTATATTTGTTATTATATGGCTATATATTGAGATTGTGAGTTTTTTAAAAAATATAGTGCCAACCCCAAGCAATCCTATTGCAGAAAGGAAATCAAATAAAATGAGATATGATTAAATAACTAGCCATGATAGAGGTGGAATAGTATTGGTAATTACTAGTACATATTTATACTTCTAGGTGTGAGTGAATGAGTATGTGTAAGACAATTTGTTCGAGAGGAACAATATCAAGCATGGTGGATCTGTGACCTGCTATCAAGGGAAAGGTCTTTAAGGATTTATCGAACATACCTTAGTGTGACTTTTATAAAATTCCATTAAAGAGTTATAAATATTTTATGATGTGGGACTAATAATATGTGAGTACTGATTAGTCATGAAAATACACACGAGTTATGTAAAATAGTATCATTTTTTTGATATTCAACATTTGGGCTATTTTCAAGAATAAAAATCAAGAAGCTACAACTCCACCCAAATAGAAACATAATTATATTTATATATTTGAAGTATCAAATGAGTTGAATCTATATGGGACTCTATGATGATATAAGATACACCAGAATGTTACAGGACACAATATAATGTAAATATCCACAACATGGTCAATGGATTTTTAATAACATTACCTCTAATAAACGAAGAGGAGTATTACTCAATTGTAGTAATATTGATTAATAATTTATAATCATATATAACATGGAATGCATGGGAATCTAGATATGATATGAAATATTTCTCTCTCATCATTTTAAAAACCTTGTTCTGGAAGTCTAAAGTAAAATGTTGAGTTAACAGTACCATATTTAAGAAGATTAGTTTTTAACATGGATGTTTCCCGATGAAAAATGATGAGGGCCAATATGAGAATAGGTGAAGGTGAAACGAGATTACAAAATCCACAATAAAAATGAAAATATAGAGAAACCCTCACCATGGAGGTGGGAGTTTTATACATCATATGTTTTTCATGTTTGCATGATATGGGAAGAGAGTGAGATAATATGTGTTTCGATGGGTGTTTTGGTTTGGGGAACTACATGATATAAATTAGTGTGACATTTTGTGGTTATTCGTAGAAAATTATAAACATTAGTGTTTTGAGTGTTAGTTATGCTATAGTTTCTCGAAATATTAATGAAATGAGTAGTTTTATTGATTTGGTTCACATGAAACTTTTTAGTAGACATAGATCAAACTTTAACCAACTTTATGGAGTCATATGATGATAATTTCTTTAAGATTAATAAATGGTTGAGTTTAAAATAAGAAAATTTTTATGTTCGTTAAGATTTGGATTTTAAATGTTAATTTAAAATTATTTATTGGATATATCACCTCTTAATATATAATTGATGATAAAAAAGTAATGTTGATGAGGAGGAAAAATAATTTCATTATTTTAATGGATAATGACTAGGATAACCAAAAGGGAATTTATGAAGATCTAAATTGAAGAAGGATAGTATTTACACTAGATTTATTTTAATTGAAGATCATACTTTGAAGTGGATGAGATTTGTGTGAATATATGTGAAGAACACATTTTATTATTATCAAATATATAATAATATAGTTCATTTAAGTAAATGGTGTTCATATTCATTGAAAGAAAATTCCATTTGATGAAATTATAATCTGTGGAGTTTTTTATAACTTTGTAAATTTATATTGAATACTAAATATATATATATCCTCATAAAGAGTTTTTATACCTATAATTGGTATTTATAGAAAAATTTGGACATCAATGAAGCATTATATCTAGATTTTATTTTATAGAATTCAATTACTAATATTTTTGTGGAATTTTGTTAATAAAATGATAATTTTACTATAAAAATATAAATTAGAAAATTAAAAAATTTTGTTTATATAGGATAAGAAAAGGTAACGAATTTAGGTAGAAAATGAACATATTTTGTAACTTATAACCCTCTTGGAAGTAGTTAATGGAAGAGAGGAAGAGGTAGTGAGACTCTATAAAGAGTGACCCTACAATTATTTTATACAAACAATGAGTTATAGTGGATTATTGGTATGATGAAAAAATGTCGAGTGTATTATCCTTCTATGTATCTTAATTCAGTTGAAGCAAGTAAAACCATTTTTGTTATTTCATTTAAATATATGAATCTATGTATATGTGTGTGAATAAATAATCCAGTGTTGGATTGTGTTTCTTCAAATAAGGGAACATTTCCTCGATGAAATAGAGTATAATGAATATATTTATTTTTTCTAACACCCTAATTTACCCCTCTTAGGGTTTCCAGATCCCTATAATGATATCTAATAGGTCAAGGTTATTATATAAACACATTTCAATAAGCTATGATGGGTTGATGATATTTCATGTATGTGTATATAATGGCTTGATTCTGTAGCATGTGTTAGTGAGAGAATGATGGGGTGGTGGTTGTGATATGGATATGAATGAATCTGTGTATTTGTGGTTTTGATGTGGCTATGATTATGGTGATGTGGTGGTGGTTATGATGTGGTTGTGGCTATGGTGATGTAATTTTTTTTGTGATGTGACTATGTCAATGGTGATTCAAAAATTCTTTTAATGTGGTTGTGTCCATGAGAATAGCATGGTGGTTATATGGTTATGGATATTATAATGCTTTGGATTAGTTATAATGGTTGAATGAGTTGTAAATTGGTTCTAGGATTTTCTCACATCTCTATATGATCATGTATATCTTATATCATCACCATTGTTTAAATATAGTAGATATTTTATTTAATGATATGGTTGTAGTTGATTCATAAAAAGGTGGAAATTATTTGTTTATGTCATGTTGAATTCATTCATGGATATGATATCATTCCAAATCCATTTTCTTGATTCATATGTTACCTTTTATTAGTTGGCCTAAAAAATTTCTGCCCTGGCACATTAATTGCCCATTGATGATGAATTTCTTAAAAGTAAAATCATACATATTAAACCCAGGTTCTTACCTCACTATAGTGCTTTGATATTTTATTTTAATGGAGATTGGAATGCTGTTGTATGAGTAGATATAGTGAAGTTCTAGGATTTTTGTGTTTCATTCTTCTTGAATTCATTGTATATGTTGGAATGTAGGAATATTTTAGTTATGTGTGTTTTTTATCATTCTATATATAGTTTATTAGTGGTTTCAATTTATTTTATTGGGATTTATGTGGGTAATTTATATTATAATAATAATAGACACCCTTAGAGCTATTCGCCAACCCATTTTCTTTTAGAAGTAGGATTTAAGGGTCATACCAATATTCAATAATATACTAGGATGGTTTTAAGTTAGGAAAGGGCGTGACATATATATTAATTTATAATAAACTCATTAAAAAATAAATAAAAATATCGATATATTTTCTTCTTCGGAAATTTTTTAATTTTTTTATTTAAAAGTGATATATAATCTTCAAATTCCAAGGGATACTTAAATAATTATTTGAAACATGTTACAAAACATGTATACATCATTTATCTATGAATAATTATTATAATATATTTCATTTAAAAAATTAATTATTCACACAAAAGAAATTGTTCCAAATATTATTTAACACATATTTTATGATTTTTCAATATGTTATATTATTATTATTTTGAGAAATAATTATTCTAATATGACATATTGAATATAAAATTAATGTTATATTATTACAACTATTAGTTATTCAATTTTGAGAAATGGTTTGTGTTTCTCAAAAAACTTATCTATAGATTATATCATATGTTCACTAGTTTTAATCAACTATCAACACACACTCAATTCAAGATATGTTCATATTATATTATGTTAACTAATATCTAATTTTTTTTAATTTAATATAGGTTCCTATATTATTCAAGATTATTTAAGAACAAATTACCATTGAATTTTTTAATTTGATAGGTCATTTGTTCTGCACGTATTCTTTGAGAACATTGTGATGTTATTCAATTTTCAATTTTCCTAAAATAATTAATTTATCTTCTAATATGTTCAAAAATATTTATTATTCTATTTACATAGATATTATTTGTAAAAAACTCAAACATTATATGATTTAAACTTTATATTTTACACACTATTTAGACTATATTTGAAAGGTCATATTTTTTTGATTAATTACTTCATGCACTAATTTATTCAGACTTCTTGCAGCTAAGAATATCAACATGACCTATCAAACTTATGATTAATGCAATAATTAACCCCTTTTAATGTTTATATTTTTGAAAAAATGGAAGTTCTTTACTAGAAATGGGGAAAGATTTGTGTTTTTTATTTAATCCCAAATAAGGGAGATTAGGAAGATTGAAAGAAAACGGATCATATAATTCATCTAACAACATTATTTATGTTGGAATTATTTCCCAGTGTTTTTCAAGTTTTTATGGTCGAAAATTTAAATATTGTATTACATCGTGAATAGTGGTTTTCATTGAAGGACTTATGAAAATATGGAAAATGAATGAGTTTTGTGAAGAAGGTCTACATGAGTTCTATTTCACGAAAGGTAGTCTTCTGGAATCAACATTTCTTAAATATGTTAAATGGATGGATTTTGTAAATCTGAGGATTATTTTTTCAAAGATGAGTAGAATCGCGAATAGAGATGATGTTTCAAAGCGATTACGAGAAGAGGAGCATCACGATTATGTGATTTTTTGACTAAAGGCTCTACCACTACAAAAATAATTGTGAACATAGAATTTCATTGAATCATTGTGAGGTGAGGAACACCACACAGTTTTTTCAGAAGATCCATAAAACGCATTGGAGGCAATGGAACATTGTGAACGGATAATCCTATGAATAAGAGGCCACCCATCTTCACTCAACATGAACTTGTCTAAGGAACATCCAAAATCACTCTGATTTTACAAATCTAGGGGAGCTCCATGAAACTAAAATTCTTTACATGCTAGAGCATTAGGAAAATACTTGTTATGTCTTGACTGATACCAATGCTTTTGGTTAAAGTGTGATTCATGAAGATGGGGTATTCTTCATTGACTTAGTGAGAATTGCGAAGATAGGTTTCTCTGCGATGGCATGGGTGCTTCGCAAAGGCAGTTTATTCGGTGAAGGCATGGGTGCTTCAAAAAGGTAGTAAGATTCTGGAAAGGAAGTATTGAACAAAAGGTTCAATGGAAAAAGGTTTTTAGAGTAAATCAACATAGGTCTTTGGTGAAAGAAGAGTCTTGTACTAATTCATGTAAAAATACATTAATTCTAATACATTAAAGCAACATTCAGGACAATAAATATAGTAATACTTTTCTCAAATAAGTAAACTAGGAGGAGTCGATGGTAGTGATCTGAGGGATACAGTGTGTTATCCATAGAACATTATAAAGGTAGTGTTCCTTAAAATGGGCGACCCTTTCAAAAATTATGTTTCCCATATCTAGTAAAGATTAGTGGATTTGGGTATGACTGAAAATCTATCGGTGTATGCTCCTTGGACTATCCCTCAGTGGTGAAACAAGTAAAAATTGTTGTGTTATCTTGGTGCATGTGAATTTTTTACTTATTACATATTACCGTAAGATACGTTTAACATGTTCCTACCAATATGAGAACAAGATCCATCATTTAGTATAACAAAGTTGACACCCTAATTCACCCCTCCCCTATTAGGGCGTTCTGGGGTCCTTCATATATGATATTATACTAATAGATATTCTATTTTGTTTCAATATTATTTTCATGACAAACCACCATTTTATAAAACTATTTTTTATGGTCTTCAATTTCACCAACAATTATTTAAATTCATAAATAAATCTTATATAAATTTTACAATATCCCATTTTCTCTAAAATGTATTTCAAAAACCACAGTTATGTTTAGTACTCAAAAGTTATATCCATAGTTTAAATGTTATCTGAGCTATTCAATTACATTTTTAATCTCATTATGATAATTTTTTCGAGTCATATTTTTATATTTGATTAATGACACTATTTTTATCATATCCTTGTTCTTAAAATGATTTTTAACCTATGAGTGATATTCATAGGTTATATGTACCACTAAAAAATTTTGAATGACATCAAAATTCATTAAGTTATTATACTACCATAGGATAAATAATATAGATATAAGAGAGGGTCAAGGACAAATTTTCAAAAAAAAATATGTATTAATTTCAAAATAATTTTTTTTTGATCCTTGATATATAGTTATCATTTGACACTCCACATATTGAGTAAAAAGCTCATGAATTTCATAAATTCTCTATAAGACTCATATTTTTTAATTTTTATTATATTTACCATTTCAAAACCTGCATGAATGTTTAAATATTAAACATTCATTTTGATTCATTTTAATTCCTGTAGAGATTTTCTATTAATATTTAACCAAACATTTGATAGCTTTTTGGATGAAAAACTGGATCATAGTAGTATGAAATATCCCATATCTCTTGCATATTAAATCATGAACTATGTCTATACCACATTATGTGATATATTTCATATATGAACTTCATTTTAAGATATATAATCATATATTATACTTATCTATCTATATCACAATTAATAATATATACATATCACGTGTTATGATATGGATCTCTTGTTTAAAAATATCTTTCAATCCCCCACTTTCCAATATATATCTAAAACTCTATATAAATTTCATCTTACACCAAGAAAAATATAAAAACTTTTGAAACTATATTAGAAACTTCTTTGGATGAGAAATTAAGAAATAATAAAACTTTTGTAAACAAATTTTGTAATATAGAAAATAGTCATTTAGATAACAATTCCTATAAACCTATAAATTTTTCTACATATAAAATTATAATGAATTACTAATTCATAACTATATGTGATGTGTGACCTCTAAAAAAGTGTTAGGGATTCCTAAGATACGAATGTATTTAATGAGATTTCTATTAAATACACGTTTCACCATACAAATATCTACTAATAGTATCTCATAAATCATGAAAATTTATACATTACCATATCTAATACATTGAGTACACCCTTGATACATGGAATGTGTTAAATATATAATGGATTAACCATATATTCTTGATTATTTAGGTAAATACTAATCCATAATAATGAATACATAACATGTCAATAAACTAATCATGGTATACTCTTCCTTAGTATTTCCTAGTAGGGGTTCAGATGTCATACATATCAAATAAGAGAAA
This sequence comes from Viscum album, assembly GCA_963277665.1. Taxonomy (NCBI): domain Eukaryota; kingdom Viridiplantae; phylum Streptophyta; class Magnoliopsida; order Santalales; family Viscaceae; genus Viscum; species Viscum album. The sequence goes on from OY728156.1 coordinate 1,142,997,150, forward strand.
AACATCCCATATTTATTAATAAAAACACACCAAATAATTAAAAACAGAGCTAACCTCCATTTGATTAACTCAATCTCAAATATTCCATCATAAAGGATTAAAAGCGAGATCGTTCACTTATAGTTCACCCAATTAACCTCATATAATTGGGATGGATACATAACATGTACCCTAAGAACACTAACGATACAATATATAACATCAATGTATTAAACATAGAAGTTCAATCTCAAATACAAGTTACTCTTATGTCACATTAGTGGAAACTACATATTCATATGATCCCCTACTCACATTGATCGTAAAATATTTTCAAAACTCATGATTTCTATGAAACTCATCAACAATAAATAACATATTTTTTTATCTTTAAGGATTTATTTAACATTTAATTAGTATGACGTTTGTTTCATACATGAATGGATGCTAAAGTGGAAATACCTTTGTATGACAAGATATAAGTGTGTAAACCTAAAAAATTATTAATTATAAAATGAAAACACACACAAATAGATAAAAATATATATAATAATCAATTCCAATATATATTTTTTCATCATGGTATTCCAAATAAATATTAATTCATAGAATTTTTTTTTATATTGTCTAATTTTATTCATTTCAAAAAACATGTTACCTCATTACATAACAACTTATATATCACCATATATCTTTTATTACATCACCATTTCCTCTTCCAAAAAAATTAATCCTTACTAGACTCATTAATGAGATGACATATTTGAAGAAGGAATATTTTGACGATGGATTAATTTTTTTTAATTTTTATATTAAAAAGTATGTAAAAACAGAATTTATGGAATTCATCCATTTGTGTTTTTTGAGTGATTGAGGTATTCTAGAAGACTGGGTGAGTTTTTTTTATTTTGGATCTTTGGTATATTGTTCTAGTTGAACCATGACCAGTGAAATGGATTTACTATCCATTTTTTTGGGATATTTTGTTCGGAGTTCCTCATGTGAGAATTATGGATGGGTAAAACATTTAGGGAGGATGTTTTGAGTAGGTATATCCAGGAGTGGTTCTTGGATATCCCTTCTATTATAAATGGGTAGTGATATGGTGACTATGACTTGGTGTTTTTCATGTGGAATCAAAATGGATTTTTTACACTACACCATGGTGAATGCGATGGTGATGGCCAAAATTACACGATCCAATTTTCAATAGAATGAGATTCTCAAGGATTTTAATACCATAACATCTAGATCTCAAAGATTAATTTAAAAATCTTCTCTCACATCCTTAATTGATCCCTTAACATCAATCCTCCCTCTACTATCACTCTTGAGTTCCTAAACATTGATTCATCCATATCAATGTTTTTGGGTCAAGTTCATATACCTTCCCTATCATCTTCTCTTTATTATACATCATTCAATATCTTTTTATCGATTGAATCTCAGTGTTTATGTTGGATTTAAATGTTTAGAAAATGGTGGTTTTATCTTTAAGCTTGGTGAATTTTTAACCCTTGCTTCTTTAATTGTGGGAATAATCATTTTTGAAGCGACCATCATGGTAGGAGACTAATTTAATATATTTTTACAAGTGCTATTTTTATGTCATCATGATTTATCACATTTGTTAATAATGAAATTAAAAATAATTAAGATTAAATTGAAATTAAATAATGGATCTTGTTTTGGTTTGAACTGATAACATGTGTTTATGCCATGTTAAGAGTTTTCCTATTGGTTTTTCATAAAGTGATATATATCTTGATTATTATGTGATTTAACATGTATACTATTCTTGGAAAATGGTTAAATCATATAAAACTAGTAAATTATAATTGAACTAAATTATAAATAGGTATGTTAAATTATAATTGTTCTGAAATGTAACTAATGTAAATTGAATCCATTCATAATTAATATTTGAATAATATATATCCATTAATATCTAATAACATAGGTTTACTATGTTTGTAGCCTTATTAAATTAATATGTTAATTCCAAAAGTTAAAATCATGGTTTTTTGTTTGAGATAAATTTTTGGGCCTGATTGAGCCTGTTTGAATTGAAGGATGAATTCCTTGGTTCTTTGTCTTAGATTCCCTGTTATCTATTTGTTATTTTCTTACATCCATGTGTGTTCACTCTATATATTAAACATTTATATATAGCATGATCTGATCCAAGGATAGTTGATGGTTTGAAAATAAATGGGTGGTGAAGCCTAGAATTATGGTAGTAGTAGTCATAATAGATAATGAGATGGATGGTGACATGTATTGTGCTGTTGGGGATTTCATAGAGATATATGGGGTAGGTTGAGGCTTGGTTTTCCTACAAATATTATACAGAAACCTTTTTTTTATTTTTGGTTAATTTTTTTATGTGGTTATCAAATCTAGGTAACTTATTTATTTTCATTCATTTCCACAATACCTGAGAAAAAAGTTATTCTTGGTATAAGAATCTATGATGGTATATTTTTACTGGTCCTAGATTTCATAGAATTATGGAATGGAATGAAGGTAATATAATTTAATCCACGGGGTTTGTATTTTGATTATTTTCATAGGATAATTAAATAGTAATTATGAAAATGTGAAATTTTAAACAGAAAGAGTTAATTTAAAGACTCTTGAAATTTTTTTCTTCTTATAGGATATCTTGTCCTTAATAGGGGAAATCATATTTCAAAGTGAATATAAAAATAGTTGAGTTTAATTATAGATTGTTTTTGATAGAGTGTTTGTGTGCTCTATATTCCTTACGTTATTTGATTTCATAAACTAGTCCACCCATGATGGTAGAAAGATGAGCACCTAGTTAAAATTGGGGGGTGATTCACCCAATATCCAGGTTAGTGAGGATGAATGGTTGAATTTTACCTCTTTATCACAAACTTATCCTAGGTGTATTAAATGTAGGTATACATGTAGGTTACCATTTTTTATTTTTTTTATAGAGGGATACAATGTAATGTGGTTATTTCACACAGATGTACCTATATATATATATTTTCATATGGATTATCATAGATATAATATATATTGGTTGAATTGGATTGAGGTTTAGTATACTATGTACTTGCTATAGTGGATCCTATAAATCAACTTGGTTACTATTTTGAGATGAATATATTGATGATGCGATCATATGATGCATACAGTGTGGGTTATTATACTGTTTACTTTGAAAAATGTTACTTATCTAAGAGAGATGGATGAGGACATACAGTGTTGGGGAAGAGTGGAAAACAAGGGTGGAAGTTATAGTGGGGTGACTTTACGTTAATATTATCTTATAAATTATACCACTACCTATATGTGGTGGTGAATAAATAGTATCATTTTTTCTCATCGGAATTTAGTTTTCTTTTTTAATTTTTTCAGGATAGGATTCGAGGAGGATCTTAGTTAGTATACCTATTTTTCAAACCCATTGTTTATATAAACTGATTACTATGTCCAAAAAAGGAATTTGGTTATCATTATGGGAATTTCAATCTCATATATTTATTTAAGAGTAATTTGAGATTTAAGGTTTCTATTTGGTTTTATTCGTAATTTTAGATTCCCTTTTTAGTAGTTCTAGTTGTATGAAATTAAAATCATGTATTGGGATTATTTTTTCTTTTCCCAGAATGATTTTTTAGTGGCATCATATTTTACATTCCTCATAATATTAAAAGAATGTTCATCCCATTCATGTGTATGATATACATTTAATTATACTCACCAAACTATGGCTTATTAGAGGTGGTCTTCAAGAGTCACCATCTGTCTTCTTTCACTGCCAGTTTGAGAGGAGTACCACTAAGTGGAGGGGTCAAGACAAAATGGTATAAAATATTGAGTTGAGTTATAAGATAGAGTTTGGAGCTAGATAATATAGAATACTTCATGGGTTGGTAGGTAAGGGGTGTCATGTGATCTTAGTAATCAATATAAAGAAGGAAGATCAGCTAGTTCAAGAGTATTTAGATCCCCATGTGATCCGATGGAAGGACCTTCATGTTTAATGAGCCTAATAAGGCAAGTGAAACTAGTTTTAGGGTATAAAACTAGGAATGTATCATGAATAATTATTATTTTCACCGTGTTGAGAAAAGTATTGTTTTCAACAATACATAAAAATGTTATTTAAAGGAGGATATTATTGAATACAATACTCTGTCTTTTTATGATGATTTTGATGATCACAAATACCCCTAATTATTTTATAATGTTTTCATTTAGTATTTTCCAAGAATTTATTAATTTATTTTAATCTTGAAATAATGGTAATTTATTACATATGTGTGGAATCTGCTTTAGAGAATCCTAGAATCACTGTTCATACCTTACGTGGATAAATGTAGTGTGGAATCTGCTTTAGAGCGTTCTGGAATCACTGTTCATACCCTACGTGGATAAACATAGCGTAAGGATGAAAAGCGTATATACTTTTTCATATAAGAGAAAATTATGGTTAAACAACCATACATTATCAGTAAAGAATGGAAGGAGAACCATACGTAAGTACGAAATGTTACGTTTGTTTCTCAAAAGTATGGTTCATCAACCTTACTTTTGTGAACAACCATACGTTCTTGGAAAAGTATGGTTCAAGTAAAAGTATGGATTTTTTACTATACGTTTGAGAGTTGAAGGAAAACGTATGGATGATCAACCTTAAATTTGGAGGTCATGATCAATCTCATGTTTTCAACCCTACATTTCGAGGCCATGTCATCAACCTTACGTTTGGCATCAGAAATTTTGAAAGACGATATTTTTATGCAGCGGTCAGTAAGCTAACTTTTGGGCAGATTTAATGCCAAATTTAAAGTTGTTTTTAAAATATGAATTTGACTGATTCAAAGCCGTTTTATCAATGGATTTAAGATCAAATTAAAATGAGATTTTTATGCTGAGTCTTAAGGGAAGTTACAACTTCTCTGTAAATTCAAATATTTGAATATAGCGAATAAAAAGGCAACATTTATAGATCTAAATGTGTAGGAGATATGCTCAGCTTTATTATATATGTTCTCTATAAATCACCAGGTACAAGTGTGTATGGTGATAAATCTTTTATAAAAAGGTGGAAAATAGAGACTGAAAAAAGCACCCAGTTTTGCTGATTCAAAAGGAGTGTCAAAGCTCTGTTTGCTTAAGAAAAAAGAAATCGATAGAAGATTCACTTGTTCTACATCAAATATCTAATGTGGATCTACTACTGCTAATGTTGTGAACTATATCTTTATATCTACTACAATCGGATCGACTCAGAATTGCTTTGTTTTGAAAATCAATATTTCTAGAGACTTCAATCCATCTACTATCAATCGATTTCTGTTGCAATTGTGAAGATCAACTGGAAAGTCTTTTGTTAAAATTATTTTCATCTTGAGTGACCAGCTTTTTGTACTAAGCTGTGTAGGTTTGTGTTTGAACCAAGAGTCTTTGTTAGCCTGAAGATTGTAAAGGTGTCAACTGCCTGTACTCATTTGTGGACCGGTCTGTTGAAACAAGGACTAGATAGTGAAAATCACCAAGCTCGTGGAGTTGAGCGTTGGTGGAGTGGACTAGGGGCCTTCTATTACCCGAACCACTATACATCTTTGTGTTCTTGTTTTTTACTTATTCCACTGCATGATCAAATCTGATAAAGTATAGAGGACAGAGCTTGTTCAATCAAAGAGTTACCAAAAAATTTCAAAAGACACAATTCACCCCCTCTTGTGTATAATCTGTAGATTCAGATCCAATAATTGGTATCAAAGGTGGAGCTTATAATATATCCTTAGCAATCTAGAATCATTTAAAGATTATACAACAGAGCATCATGACTAATACATGAGAAGGGATGTCAATGATCAGAGCACCATATTTTAATGGAGACAACTATGGCTGTTGGAAATCGCATATGATAATATATATGAAAAATCTAGGATATAATGTCTATTCAAAGATTCCGACTCCTTATGAAATTCCTGAAAATCCTGATACATGGAGTGCTGCTACATAGGTAGAGTATGATATTAATTCGAAGGCTATTAATTCAATTATCTGCGGTCTAGGACCATATGAATTTAATAGAGTATCTCAGTGCCCCACAACACATGAGATGTGGAAATCAATAGTCGTGGCATATGAAGGAATAGATTATGTGAGACAAATGAGATATGCAACTGCCAAATTGAAATTTGATACTTTCAAAATGTTTGAAGGTGAAAGCATTACCCAAATGAATGGGAGATTGACAAAAGTTGTCAATAATATAACAGCCCTAGTAGAACCTATAAAGAAGGCTGATCAAGAATTAAAAGTACTAAGGTTACTTCCTACTCAATGGAATGGTATCTCTGCTCCAATCAAACAATCAACACCTGTCAAAGATCTAACCATGAGAGAGCTGATTGGTACACTGATGATGTATGAAGCTGAAATGCAAGATGAGGCAAATGAACATAATGCATACATCAAAAAGGAAGATACTACCTTGAAGGTAACGTCACAACAATGGAATAGAAATATTAAGAACAAAGAAGTCAAAGCTAAATCAGAGAGCTCTGACTCATCAAACTTAGATGAAGAACTGGCTCAGCTAGCCATGAAATTTAGAAAATTCTATAGCAAGAAAAGAGGCTTAAAAAAATCCTTTAAGGGATATAATAAGGATGTAAGATGTTATGAATTCTAGAAGATGGGAAATATCAGACCAAATTTCCCACAATTTAAAGATACAAAGAAGAAGAAGAAATTATTCAAAGAAATGACTTTGAGCAGAAAGACAAGAAAGCTATGAAAGCTACCTGGAGTTTATCTAAAGAATTCAGTATCTCTCCTGAATCAAGCTCATAAAAATAAGAAGAAAATCTAAAAGAAAACATGTGTTTAATGGAAGAAACTGATTATGTACACTCATATTACTCCTCTGACTCAAACAATGAATCAAATTATGAATCTAGATATACAAATGAAAAACTTGCAGCATACTACAATATGCTTGAAGAAAGATATGACTCACTATTTAAGAAACATAAGTCACTAAAGAACATACATAAATCTATTTCAGATGAAAGAGATACATTGCAGAAACAACATAAGGAACTAACTGATAAATTAAATTCTGTTAACACTAACTATATTAATTTTGAATAAAGAATGAAAACACTTTATAATGAAGTGGAATCTTACAAACAGGCTGCATTAGTTTTTACAAAAGGAGAGAATTATTTAAATGAAATTATTGGAAAAACTATCATTAAAAGGGAAATATTTGGAATTGGGATTAAAGGAGAAAAGCCTAAATTATATAAAAATTATTTTGTTCCTAGCTATAAAAGGGTTATTTGTAACATTTGTGGAACAAAGGGACATATAGATAAAAATTGTTTCTTAAGAAAACCCCAAATTTATGGTATTAAGAAATCCTATGTTTCAAAAGACTTATATGATTCAGCTGATTTTAAAAGAACAAAGTAAATTTGGATACCCAGATCATTGCTGGCTAACACACCTGGACCGAACAGAATATGGGTACCAAAGCAATTTGTTTGAATGTATTTGAAGGTAGCAGCCCACCAAAGTAGAAAAGATATATGGTATATAGACAGTGGCTTCTCAAGACATATGAGTGGAAACTCATTGAATTTTTCTTCACTCACTCAAAAGGAAAGAGGTCTAGTCACATTTGGTGACAATGCCAAAAGAAAAATCATTGGCATTGGAACTGTTGGAGATCTAAAAATAGTATCAATCAACAAAGTACTTTATGTACAAGGATTAAAACACAACCTGATAAGTATCTTTCAACATTGTGATGTTGGATATACTATTTATTTTACTAACAATTTTTGTACTGTTTCTAAAGATAAACTGTTTAAATTTAAAGCACCAAGAACTGATAATTTTTATACTTTGGATTTAAATTCCTTGTGTAAACAAAAAGTAAATTGCTTGACTTCTAAAGTAAGTGAATCCTAGATCTGACATAGGAGACTTGGACATTTTAATATATATGTTTTAAATAAATTATCTTAGAAACATTTATTTTCTGATTTACCTAGTCTCAAATTTGGAAGTGACAGATTCTGTGATGCATGTAAACTTGGAAAACAACACAAATCATCCTTCAAATCTGTTAACAAAATTCCTACATCTAAACCTCTAGAAATTATTCATATGGATCTATTTGGACCTTCCAGAGTAGCAAGCTTGGCTGGTAAATTATATGTATATGTTTTAGTTGATGACTATTCTTGATTTACATGAATTTTCTTTTTAAAATTTAAAAATGAAGCATTTAACTTATTTGAAAGTTTTTGTAAAGCTGTTCAAAATGAAAAAGGATTTAAAATAATTTCATTAAGAATTGATCATGGTGGAGAATTTGAGAATCAGGAATTTAATTCCTTCTACTCAAATATGGGTATTAAACACACCTTCTCTACACCAAGAACACATCAATAGAATGGTATTGTAAAAAGAAGAAATAGAACTATTCAAGAAATGGATAGAACTATGCTAAATGAATACAACCTTCCTACCTTCTTTTGGGAAGAATCTGTAAGCACATCCTGCTATATAATGAATAGAGTTTTAATTAGACCTATTTTGAAAAAGACACCCTATGAACTATGGAATAACAGAAAACCTAAAGTTAACTACTTTAAAGTTTTTGGATGCAAGGTTTACATCTTAAACACCAAGGATAATATTTGTAAGTTCGATCCAAGATCTGATGAAGGTATTTTCTTAGTATATTCTGCTACCTCCAACGCTTATAGAGTTTATAATAAGAAGTCAAGGATTATTGAAGAATTAGTTCATGTGATATTTGATGAATCTGATCCCTTTGAGAAAAGGATAGATCAAATGGATGAACATGACTCTAATGATAAAATGAGACTTGAGAACTTAAAGAATGATTTCGAAAATGATATAAAAGAAACTCAGTCCAGTTCAGGGGAACATAATACTAAAGAACCTTTAAATATATTACCTAGACAGTTTAGAACCCTAAAGAATCACCCTTTAGAAACTGTAATATGTGACCTGGAAACTGGTGTTCAAACTAGAAGAAACTTAGGAAATCTAGTGGAATTCTCTTCCTTCTTATATCAACAAGAACCCAAGTCAATAGAAGAAGCTTTAGATGATTAAAGCTGGGTAATAAAAATTCAAGATGAACTAAACCAGTTTGAAAGAAATGAAATTTGGGAATTAGTGGAAAGACTTAAGAATTATCCTGTAATAGGAACCAAATGGGTATTTAGAAATAAATAAGATGACCAAGGCCCAATAACTAGAAATAAAGAAAGATTAGTAGCTAAAGGATATAATCAAGAAGAAGGAATAGATTATAATGAGACTTTTGCACCAATAGCTAAGTTATAATCCATTAGAATCCTTTTAGCCTATGCATCTTATATTAATTTTAAATTATTTTAGATGGATGTTAAATCTGTCTTTTTAAATGGTTATTGAATGGAGGAAGTTTATGTTGAGCAACCTCCTGGTTTTGAAAACTCTCAAAAACCTGATTCTATTTTTAAACTTACTAAATCTCTTTATGGCCTTAAACAAGCACCAAGAGATTGGTATGAAATATTAACTTCGTTTCTTTTGAAAAATGACTTTACTGTTGGATTGGCAGATCCAACACTCTTTAAGAAAACTATGAAAAGTAATGTTTTATTGATTCAAATTTATGTTGACGATGTAATATTTGGATCAACTTATAAAACTCTTTGTCATGAATTTTCAAAATTAATGCAAGAAGAATTTGAAATGAGTATGATGGGAGAATTAAATTTCTTTTTGGGTCTTCAAATATTTCATAAAGATTTTGGAAATGTTTTAAATCAAAGAAAAACATTACTGATTTACTTAAGAAATTTGGAATTGAACACAGCAAGACATTTACAACTCTTATGTGTACTAATATAAAAATTGATTTGAATGAAACTGGGAAGTCAGTTGACAATAAGTTATATAGAGGTATGATTGGTAGTTTGTTATATCTTACTGCTAGTAGGCCAGATATAATGTATTCAATATGTCTTTGTGCTAGATTTCAATCAATTCCTAAAGAATCTCATCTAACTGCCGTTAAAAGAATTTTTAGATATTTAAAAGGAACTATTTTTCAATCTCTTCTTTATCCTAAAACTTCTGATTTCAATTTGATTTCATATTTAGATGATGACTTTGGAAGTTGTAGACTAGAGAGAAAAATAACATCAGGAACATGTCACTTTTTAGGAAAATCTTTAGCATCATGTTCTAGTAAGAAACAACATTTAGTTGCCCTGTCAATAGCTGAGGTAGAATATGTTTCTACTGGCAGTTGCTGTCCACAAGTGTTGTGGATTAAAAACACTCTTATGGACTTTGGATTGAATTTTATTAATACAACTATTTTATGTGATAATACAAGTGCAATTAACATTTCAAAAAAAATCATATTAGTCATTCTAGAACTAAGAACATTGATATAAGGCATCAGTTTTTAAGCGATCATGTTATTAAAAAGGATATATTTTTAGAATTTATAAATATTGAAATTTAATTAGCAGATATTTTTACTAAACCACATCCTACTGAAAGGTTTGATTTTATTAAGGGGGAGCTAGGTTTATTTAGTTTTAAATAATTTATTTGTATTTACTTTTATTTATTTTTGTAAATTTTATTTTGTTTATTGAATACTGTTTAAGATTTTTTTTCTTTCGCCATATGCAAATTTTATTTGTTTGAAATATATGTAATGAATAGTGATTACATGGGAATCAAGACTGTCAGAGCCTTTTCAACTTCTAAACCGTTTCACTTCTATCAAAACCCTTTCGAAAAATGAAAATCTCACTTCTGCTCCTAAACCCTAATCTTCGAACCTCTAAAACCCTAATCTTCAAACCTTCAGAGATTCTTGCAGAGATGGTAAGAACTAAAAGAGACCGTGAAGCCATGCCAAGAAATGCCAAGAGAAAATGCTCCGAGGGAAGAAAAATCTTACAGGGAAAGGTAATTGATATCAACTTGTTATTTCAGACAAATCTTCTATTAAAGCAACCACTGTCTTTTCAGAATCTTGAACAGATGTTAAACAGTGAAAATACGAAATTTCTGTATGAATTAGGACTTAGATAATTCTTCAAATCTGTGTAGTTTAGCCTGGGAGATATCGAGGAAAGTATGTTGTCTAAGATAGAGGATAGAGATTTCTCAATCTCATCAGTAGATATTGGTCAGATTCTAAACTACCCTCATGAGGGAGTTTTTCATTTCGATTTGAAAAATATTGGCGATTCTGTGCATAAATTTGAGGACATCATGTCTTTTCTTTTTGGTACTAAGAATATAAATAAAATGTTTGTCAAGGATTTGGAGCCTGATCAGAAAATTTTGGTCAAATTTTTTCAGACTAGAATAGCTCCAAGAATGGAAGAAATGGAAACGATTTTGTAACCTGATATTTATATAATGTTTCTTCTATTAAGCAATATTATGTTAAACTTCCCAAGGTACATAGTAAAGTATCTCAATTACTGCTGTCAAAGCGATTCCCGGATGAATTTCTACCCTTTGGGTCATTTTATTTCTAAACTGTTGTTTAAGAAATACATTTTGAGATTAGTGGATGCTCGAGTAAACTGTCATCACATTAATACGTTTAATTCTAGAACTTTAAGGAAGGTTGGATATTTCTGGAGAACTGTTAAATGAAATATTTTTCCAGTAGGTGTTGAGGAAGACTCAGAGAGTGCTCAGGATCAACCTGCTAAGTCCAATGAGGGACAAGTTGAATCCATAGTCATAAATATAGCAAGAAGGATTATCTTTGAATTGGAAGATATTGAGGAAGATAGAAGTCAGGAGGGACTTCAATCAAAAAGAAATAAACCTGTTAATGAGGAAGTTACGTCCCTTGTATTGGAAACAACAACAAAAGCTTTATTTTCTTATACTTTTGTAAGAGAGGCTATTGTTGATAAGATCATGGAAGATGTTACTGAAAGAAAAACCACAGTAAAGGGATCAGGAGTTCCATAAGAAGCTTAAAGGGATACTCAACAACAAATTCTAGCTTATATTGAAGTTTCACTTCAATAAGAAAAAGAGACGGAGACAGTTCTTGGTGAAGAAGTGGCCAGACCTCAGGAAACTACTGAATATATTGTTCTTGAAAACACAGTGGAAGGCCAAGATAATGATGTTTGTGGTGATAATGCTTCTGAAGCTCACACAGAGGTACTTCAAGAGGATTTTCTTGTGGAGGAGTTTGAAAACTCTAAGGAAAAATCTGTGGACCAACCTTCTCAAGATAGAGAAAAAGAAAAATCTGATGCTGAATCATTACATTTGGTACTGCTGCATCAACCAGAACATGTGAATATGAATCAAGAACATGGTACATCTGATTCATGGAAAGAAGAAATTGAAGAACTATAGAGAAAAGTATCTCAGTTTGAATATGAGAATGTCATTCTGAGAAATGCCTTAGACTTAGAACATTTGAAGTTTCAAAAGATGAAGGAGTGTACAGTCTCAAGGAAAGAAGTTGAAATTTTTAAAGAATATATGCTGATTGTAGTTGTACAATTGAAATCTGAAATGGTTATGAGGTCAGATTTATCAGATCTAAAGTTGTTTATGGAGAACCAATTTGCATCAGTTTCGAATAATGCTGTTAGTGGATCAGGTACTTCACCTAATTTAATCAGAAGGTTTCAAGCTATCACAACTATGATTAGAAACATGAATTATAGGTTTCAAGATCTTCAATGTAACAGTGATCCTTTGTCAGTGTTGCTGGACAATCAGAAGTTTTTAGTAGATCAACTGACATCTAGTTATCCATCGATCAGAATCCTGTTAAATCAGTTGTCAGAGAAGCTGTCAGTGTTTGTTGAAAAAGAGGAAAGGATGAATGAGTTTTTCACAGCCAATATAATCAAAGATATTCATATGACTCAAGAGAACAGAGATATCATTATCAAACATGGAGATGGGATGATGAAGAGGCTTCGAGAATAGTTTACAGAAATCAAGTCTGCAATCCAGAGAAGATATAACCTGTTTCCTATCTTATCCAAACCTTGATTCTTGTGTATATCATTATCATGTATATACTACTATTTATGAATGAAAATTTACTTCGTTGTTTATTTGTTAATTTCTCTATTTGTTTATTACTGTTTTAAGTTAACATATGCCAGTATATCATATCCATTTACTATTAAACGGTTTATAATAGCATTTTCTAACAGTTTAGTGCAATATTAAAAGTGTTAAAATCCATGATTTTCATTCTTTTTGATATCACAAAAGGGGGAGAATTTGGATAAACACAACATCAAAAAATCAACATTTTATTTAGGGGGAGAATTAAATGAGAAATTTGGAACAATAAAATTTTCAAAACTATATGTAATTACTTTTTTAAAGTTGAATTCATTAATTATTTTATGGGTTTTGTGATCATCAAAAAGGGGGAGATTTTTGAGCAATGTATTGTTTTAAACAATACATAAAAATGTTATTTAAAGGAGGAGATTATTGAATACAATACTCCGTCTTTATATGATGATTTTGATGCTCACAAATACCCTTAATTATTTTCTAATGTTTTCATTTAGTATTTTGTAGGAATTCATTAATTTATTTTACTCTTTAAATAACGATGATTTATTACTTATGCATGGAATCTACTTTAGGAGGTCCTAGAATCACTGTTCATACCTTACGTGGATAAATGTAGCGTGGAATCTGCTTTAGCGCGTTCTGGAATCACTATTCATACCCTACGTGGATAAACGTAGCGTAAGGATGAAAAGCGTATATAATTTTTCATATAAGAGAAAAGTATGGTTAAAAAACCATACATTATCAGAAAATTATGGAAGGAGAACCGTACGTAAGTACTAAATATTACGTTTGTTTCTCAGAAGTATTGTTCATCAACCTTAATTTTGTGAACAACCATACGTTCCTGGAAAAGTATGGATCAAGTAAAAGTATGGATATTTTACCCTACGTTTTAGAGTTGAAGGAAAATGTATGGATGATCAACCTTACTTTTGGAGGCCATGATCAACCTCACTTTGTCAACCCTACGTTTGGAGGCCACGTCATCAACCTTATGTTTGGCGTCAAAATTTTGAAAGATGATATTTTTATGCAGCGGTCAGTAAGCTGATTTTTGGGCAGATTTCAAGCCGGAGTTAAAGTCATTTTTAAAATACGACTTTAACTGATTCAAAGCCATTTTATCAATGGATTTAAGATCAAATTAAAATAAAATTTTTTATGCTGTGTCTTAAGGGACGTTTTGACTTCTCTGTAAATTAAAATATTTGAATATCGCAAATAAAAATGTGACTTTTATGGATATAAATATGCAGGGGATATGCTCACCTTTATTATATATGTTCTCTCTGAAACACCAGGTACAAGTGTGTATGGTGATCAATCTTTTATAAAAAGGTGGAAAATAGAGACTGCAAAAAGCACCAAGTTCTACTGATTCAAAAGGAGTCTCAAAGCTCTGTTTTCTTAAGTAAAAATTACTCGATAAAATATTCACTTGTTCTACATCAAATATCTACTCGGGATCTACTACTGCTGATGTTGTGAACTATATCTCTATATCTACTGCAACCGGATCAACTAAAGAATTGCTTTGTTTTTAAAATAAATATTTCTAGAGACTTCGATCCATCAGCTGTCAATTGCTTTCTATTGCAATTGTGAAGATCAATTGGAAAGTCTTTTGTTAAAATTATTTTCATCTTGGGTGACCAGCTTCTTGTACTAAGATGTGTAGGTTCATGTTTGAACCAAAAGGCTTTGTTAGCCTGAAGATTGTAAAGGTGTCAAGAGCCTGTAATTAGTTGTGGACCGGTCTATTGAAACGAGGACCAGATAGTGAAAATCACCAAGCTCGTGGAGTTGAGAATTGGTGGAGTGGACTAGGGCCCTTCTTTTCCTTGAACCACTATACATCTTTATGTTATTGTTTTTACTTATTCCGCTGCATGATAAAATCTGATAAAGTATAGAGGACAAAAGTCGTTCAATCAAAGAGTTACCGAAAAATTGCAAAAGGCACAATTTACCCTCCTCTTGTGTATAATCCGTAGATTCAAATCCAACACACCTATGTTTGAAATGGGTATACATTGGGTTTAGGGTTTTCATAAATTAATTAATCATAAATTTTCAATTTTCTAGTTTAAAGAGTGTCTAAATGATCGATTATTCGAGGATGGATCTAGTTATACATCATCATCGGGTTCATAATGAATATATTTGACATGATGTTCTATATATCTCTATAGATTTTAGGTTGACCATGATACATGGTGTATATATCTAAACCTCTTTACTAATATTACTACATTTTATTTAACAAAAAAAAACTATTAAATACAAAACAAGGTTCAAAATTCCTATTGTATTTGGAATAATAGGTACATAAAATATCAATATTAAGATAAAAAACCTATATTTAAATCCCTATAACGAGATCCTAAATTACTTTAAGCTCGTTATTGTTCATGGGATAACCTTGGGATTATGTAGACAATAAAAGTGAACTGAAAAAACCTAGACATGGAATAAAACTGATATGGAATAATAACATGTGATTCAAAGCTATCAATTTTTATCATTAATTACAAGTCTCAGGATTAATCACATGGTATAATAACATAAATAAAATGATATCAAAATATCATTGAAATATAATAAATGTGGAATCAATAAATAATTAGACATAAGAATAAGTTAATGCAAACATCCAAGAAAATATCTCATAGTGGAAAATGTCCCATCATGGATAAGTGTTACTCCATAATCTCATACATACGATATCATGATTCAATAAAATTACCCAATTAATTGAAGTGATATCTAAGAACACCTATAATAACACGTTCATGAGTATGTGTTCCACATAAGGAAATGAATAATAAGAATAATCATAAGAATTACCATGGAATGAAATGAGTGTCATAATCTTTCCTCATAGCATAATCAAAATAGATTTCTTAAAGAAGAAATTTTATAAATGAATATAATTAATGTATTACCCCATAAAATTAAGTTATAATAAGCTAGTTACATGTGAGAGACTTATATAAAAAATTTAATAGCATTCCTTAACATAAAATAGAGAGACAATGTGAGTTAGAGAGAGAATGGTCACAAACTGATGAAAAAAGGGAGGTTCAGAGAGACCCCTACCATTATTTCTGTAATTATTCATACGTGATAGAAAATACATTGCAATAAATATTCATTTATTATTAATTTATTATAATCAATTATATCATACAATAAATGATTTTATTATATCATATTATATTAAACCCTTGTCTTTTATGCACTCTAATTCATGATTTATTAAGTAAATTCACACTTTATACAAACATGAATATCATGATGAATAGTGTATTTTGGTGATAGGGAACATAGAATAACAACATGAACATGGGATAGAACAACATTATGAGAAAACTCCATAACATGTGATTAAATTCAATGAATCTTTTAAAATAGCATGAGATAACCAGGGGATGTACATAAAAAAGGGATAATCTATAAATCCCAGGAAGGGAATAAACAAAGTATAAAATATGTTAAAGTATTAAATGTAATACAAGAAGAATATTAGGGTAACATAATATGTGTGATAATAAAAATCATGGATAATGAAGCATGATATATCTTCATAGGATAAATAAAATATATAAAATTTTTGAGAAAATAAATCTTTTCATAAACATAAGTAAAAGATAATTTCTAAGATAACATCACATGGTTGAAATAGGGTGATAATGGATTAGTTTTACTCCCTAATTCAATATAGAACATATCATAAAAAAACATTACCCAATGCATTGGAGCGTTATATGGTGCACCAATCATAATATGTATATGCCCATGTGTTCCACAAATATCATTCAACATAAAAAATATGTCATCACATTTGATCCATGATTAAGTATTATGATTTAAATATATATAATTCACTAATCAATGATTTATATGTACATCTTGGTGAATAACCTTGAGTTGAAATAGGAATGGGTATTCACCACACAAATGATTGGCATGGAAAATCACTGGATAATTTGGGCACCATAATGAGTGTACATAAAGGTTCATGGGAGGGACTAATAATGTGAAATGGGTCTATCCTAATTTGGGAATCAAAATTGTAATATGTGGGATGCATGATAACATATAAAACATGAATAATTGAAAAAAGGCATAACATAATGTATTTGTTGGAATAAAGAGGATAAGAGGATCCATTACCTTGAGAGGGAGCTAGAAAAAGCTTGGGAGGAGCTTTTTGAGAGATTATGGAAACCTTGGGAGGTATATTGAGAGGGAAGGGATGAATAAATTCGTGATCAAATAGTTTTTCGTGATGAGAAATGAGGGTTTGAGTGTGTTCATACAGAAAAATTTAGGGCATTTATTTTTTAATTTATAAACATATGTTTTTGACTCTATATGATAATGTAATCAAAACCACATACCATACCATTGGTTTTCCCCTGATTTGTCCAAAATTTATGTGGTTTAAATTATTTTAAAATTTTAAAAACATAAATAAATAAGATAATACCATTGGTGATGTGTAAGTGAGTCATGTTTATAAATAATTGATTTCAAAAACCATAAAATACAATACTTGTATTCCAAGATTCATTAATTCTTAATAAAATTAATAAAATGACCTCAAAAAGAATTAATTTTAAAGTAGATATATAATATTGGTAAATAATACTCTATATTGTTTTTCTTTTATCACTTTTTCAAATTTATAATATCAAAATAAATACCATATATTTGTACCGTATTTAATTTTTCCTTAAAAATTATATTATCTAAGAAAATAATTAAAAATATGTATATGGATAATTTTGATGTTTTTATTTTAAAAATATATTAGTTTTAGAAAAATAATTATATAAATATGATATATTTATCTTTTAAATAAGAAACCTCAATTTAATAAAAAAATAATGGTCTTTTTATAATAAAAATGTTCTAACTAAAATTAAAATTACATTTGATGTTGAAAAATAATATTATCATTTATATTTAATAAATTTAATTTAATAATTATATTTTATAAAAATATAATTTATTTAATAAATTATTAAATTCATAAAAGTGTGTTTTGATTGAAAATATAATTTTTCTTTCATCTTATCAAAATCCAAATTTATATTAATCTCATTATTTAATCATTTAAAAAGTAATAATAAAATGGTAAAAATATAATCATTGTTTTATAAAATGAGAATAAAAAAATTATTACTATTAGGTTCTATATACAAAACCCTTTTTTATAGCAGTGAATTCGGTAATGGTAAGGTGTGTGATTGTGATATTTTATAGGGGTGTTTCAATATAAATGGTTTGGGCCATGATCTAAATGAGCTTTAACTTCTCCCATTATGGATTTATTCATGCTTCTATTATTGAATCTGAACATGGTATTTCTCAAAGGAAAATACTTGTGATATTGTCTCTCTTGGAAGATTTGATAAATTGGATACATATGGTGTGATCCTACCAGTCAAGGACATCAATTCTTTCATATGTGTCAACTAGAATATATTATAACTATATTTATACACCAGTAATATGATCTCTATTCAATATATATATTACCAATGATTATGAGTTTTAAAATAATTTTAAAACTTAATAGTTTATATCAGTCTAAAGTAGTGAGTTTTTTTTCTATAATGATATTACTTTATAATACATTTATTCAATGAAGGGTAAATTTTTCATAAATGTTTAGGTCTTTAAATTGTTCCACCCTTTATAAATTTTACACCTGATATTCTCATTTGACATGGTAAAATATAATAGGGTACTTTTGTTTTATCACATCTATTGATTCCCATGTTTCTTTCTAAAACTTTTAGTTCAAACACAACACTTTAACCAAGTACATTGTTTTGTTATATAGAACCTCATCTCTACGATATAATATTTTCATTGGATAATCCTCATATAATATATCATTCTTCAGATTTTCCACTTAAATATTACGTTCATGTGGAGGTTCTAGTATGTACTTCCTCAAGAGGGATAAATAGAACACATAGTGTACTTCAGATAGGTTAGCTGAGAGTTCTAGTTGATATAGAATAACTCAGATTTTTATCAAGGATCTCAAATGGGATGATATATTATGGAACAATCCATTCAATATTCACAAACCACATGATTTTATTCCATAGTGATCTATAAAGGAATAATTTTTATACAACCTCAAACTCTAGATTACATTGGTGATTATCTATATATATTTTATTTTTTCTTTTTTCACATTTCATATGAACATGTTTCTTCATCTATTGGATAAGATTAGGTCCCATAAGCTTCCTCTCTCCAACTTCATCCCAATATGTCATAGTATTACCCCTATTCCCATATATATCCACATAAGGATCCATTTGAATGATTGAATGGAAACTATTTTTATATGAGAAATACACTATGGGAAGGCACTGATCCCAACATACTTTGAAATCCATTTAACATGATCTCAACATATCCTCTAGAGTTTGAATGGTATTTTTAGTCTGTCTATCCATCTAAGGGTGATAACCAGTAATGAAACTAAGATTAGTATTAAACAATTTCAAAGGGATTCTCTGGAACCTTGAGGTAAACATTAAAGCTTGATATGATAATATAGAGAGTGGAACTCCATATTGTCTTAACACTTCCATCATGTATATCATGGTGAGCTGGTCGAGGGAGAAATCTTCCCTAATTACAATGAAATGTGCTAAATTTTTATGGTGATCAAATTCCAAACATATGTAATTATTTAATTTTGGTGTCTTGGAAGGTCCTATGAAAAAATCTATGGTTATGATTTCTCATTTGCATAATGGTATGGGAAATGGTTTTATCATACCCTTACACTTTTTTTCCAGCCTGGACATTTTTTCATACGAAGTAGCGAGAAAAGAATTATACAATCCCTCAATTTCTATTGTCCCACCAGTTTGTTTCCTAAAATATATTTACATATTAGTGATTCATGGAAGAATAGAGAAGGATGATTTATACACATCATTCATATTTCCATCTTCAGTTTTTGTTTTTATGGGATATATATCGACTTTCCATACCTTATAACCCCATATGTATCAATTTTGAACTTCAGAATATTCATTAGTCTCCATTATAGTACCTCCTCTGTCCCAACCCATCCCAATGGGGCCCGTTATGACACTCCCCAAGCTTTCCCCCAACAGGACAAGGGATGGTGACTATCACTAATTAGGAAGATCACTAACTTTGAAGGAATTTCATATATACCACTACACATGCACACATCTCGAAGCCCACAAATACTGAAATGTAAAAAAAACTATGGAACAAAATGCATGCATACAACTAAACCAAACCAACATAGTACAATGGTATATAAAGTGTGGAAGGTAAAATGGTTATGAATACTGGCCCACTAGAACCAAAGAGTCTGCAATAGACAAATTCCTACATTTAAGAAAGAACTAGGTACCGTGACTGCAGCTCATAGAAATAGGAACAACTCGGCCTATAGGGAAGCTCACAAAGCTTGGTCATGTCATCATATTCCATGGAATCCATAAAGTGGATGCTCATATGCACAAGCTATTACACGTGAGGGAAAATCCCATACAGGGTTGAGTATAATAATACTCACTAGAGGACCCGAAAAACCAAAAAGAAATAAACAAGTAAATGTATAATGACCTCTACATAGTATATGTCTACAGAACAGATAACAAGAGAAACATATCGAGATTTACTGAAAACCCATACCCATAGTCAATAGGTTTGTCCCAATGACCCACATACCAATGATAGGTATTTTTTCTAAAGATTCCATAAAGGACTCGTCCAGGATAACTCCTTCCACGAGTCTGATAGCTCTGATGACATCATTCCAAGAAGTACATTCATCAGGAAGTTTCATGAGAGAGATATACACACTGATTGATATGAAGAGATAATAGATACACTCATTCTGGGAGAACCCACTCCTGATTCAGGAAATATCACCATACATAGATGAAAATCACTTCCAGACCCTTGGTGTATACCATGAATCATCTGAATTCAACCGTTAAGTAGAGGATCAATATCCAGTTGGATTGGTCACGTCGATACCTGAATCCACCTAGGGTTAGAAATGGTTAGAGGATTTTTTTTCTGGGCCTCTTATAGGGATTATAACTCTATCCAAAAAGTCACACAGAAGGGATCATAATCTTGGGGATGGAAACGATACCCGATATTCCGGGGAAGGAGGAAAGGGGTCCCTAAACCAAATTAATCTTGTCTAAGGAATGGTGGAAAGGGAGATCAATCCATGTACATAAAAGTACACGATGGGTATAACGGTCACACACTATGTCCAATGACACCAGGTACTACTTGTGTACAACAACCTATGTCAAAGAGCATGTCGTGTAGAAGAAGATAAACACGGCGTGTAAGAGCATGACACGCCATGTCATACTATCCGAGGGTCTCTATGTGTATATTTTTCATGTGTCCGTACATGGATTCAACCTGTGTCTGGTGTAACAGTACATGGGGTAACCCTTGTAACTGGTATAGTCTGGATATGTAGTAGAGTACATGTTGTGCAATCCACCCCGTGCCTGTGTATTATCTGAGATACATGCAGAATCCCGTGTAAGTACCCACATGTCGTGTGACAGTTGTCACATGTTGTGTAATCACTTATGGTATTAAAAAAACCTATCCTCCACTAAGCTATCCCCACACGCCATGTTCTTCATGATTATCTAGAAATGACATTCCATCTCTATGCGACTCCAGTGATCTCTGATCATTTGATCTAGCCGTCCGATCACCACGAAACTCAAGATTCGAGGTCTCCCCACCATGGAAATGTCTTTTTGGTAAGTTTCGAGCATCCAATCCACTCCAAAACGTGTTTCAATCATCCATACGTAGAATGATCAAAGAAAAATTTCATCCAAACCGTATTGATTCATCTGGGTCAATAATCGTCGAACCTCCTCTATGTCGCCTTGATTTCAGATCTCTAATTTGGGATCGTTGAATTGTGAAAGGGATGCGTAACAAACCATTGTTCCCAATTCCATGAAACACGCAAAGAACACGAAGTCAAAAAAGGGGAGAATAAATCCAAATAGTGAATTGAGGGACACACCTCCTCTTTCGTTCATCATGGTGTCGATCCTATATCATTAGAAAGATCAACAAAGGTAAAAAAATGAATGAAATCAATCATGGATCAATTCCCCAAAAATAAACATAATAAAAGACCCTCCCATAATAACAGATGATTCGTGGGTCAACTTATCTTTGGGTTGATCCATGTTCATTGTTTAGTAAAAGAACATGGAAATAATAAATCAAAATAACAACCCCTACCTTGAGCATCAACGAAGAGGGAAAATCCTTCGTCAGTCGGGATTCAATGTCACTACACAATGATCATTATGTCGTTTCCCATTGTCCTTTGTTGAGATCCCTCTAAGGATAGATCACCTCCAATTCTCTAGAGAATCCAAGGAAGGTTTCCAGGGGTATAATCCAAAGCATGGGATACTAGTTATTTAAAATTAATAATGCATCATTGCGTCAAGGAAAATTTTAAAATAAAATAAAATAGCTAATTCATTTCACTTATTTTAAAACATAAAAATACTAACTTTTGATGCTGACCCACACTAGTCAGTGTTAGGCCTCATATAAGGTAATGTTCCTACACTAAATGTAATTGTTCCGTCATATTTCTAATCTGGTAAACTATTTTAATGTTATTCCACTTTTTTAGGATAACCTTTCATGTGTTTTATTTAAAAGTTTAATTTATTGAAAAAAATTATTCTCGACACTCCAAGCCTCAATTTCACTATCCATCATAAAACCTAGTTTCGAAATAATTCCATATAATATTTTAAAATAATACACAAAAAATCATAGACATTACATTCTCACCGACTTAGGGTTTTACATCCCAAAAATCCAAAAAAGCTACTCAAACAGATGTGGGTACTATGCATGAATCTGAGCCTGCTGCTCTAACATGCTCTCCTAAAGGTTCTCATTATACAACCAGACACACAACAAGGGAATATATCATCCATGAAAGATCCTCTTCTATCGATCCTCGTTATCTATTGAGTAATCTGCAATTGTCTCTCCATCCTCAATGTTTAGTTCGCCCCAGTCAATGATGTACGATGGATCATGCACATACCTTCTCAGCTTCGACCCATGGAAGACATCATGTACCCAGTGCCACCGTTGTGGTAGAGATAGGTGGCACACCACCTCATCACCTCTACGCAGTATCTGAAAAGGGTCGATGAATATCAGAGACAACTTACCTCCCCAACCAAATGTCCATAACCCACATCGAGATGAGACGCAAATGAAGTCATGGTCTCTCTATTTGAACTCAAGAGGCCTCTACCATCTATCAATACAATACTTCTACCAGCTCTATGCTGTATTTTATCTACTACTAGATGATATGAATGTTATCAGTTGTAGAAGTCAAAAACTCTGGACCCATGAGTAATGACTCTTCGGGGTCGGTCCGAAAAAATAATGACCTAAAGGGTCATCAATATAAAGCCCCAAATGGTTCCATACTGATGGTGGAGTAGTAGATGTTGTGGGATGAAAACTCCATCAGTGGTAGGTGGCCCTCCAAAATGAAACCAATTTCTAGGATACATGCCTATAACATATCATCCTGAACCTTCACGGTTCTCTCTGTCTGACCATATATCAGGGGATGGAACTTTTTTCTCAAATGTAGGTGAGTCCCAAAAGACTCATGAAATCCCTTCCACAACCGGGATGTGAAATGAGAATCACGATCTGTGACTATAGTAAAATTTATTCTATGAATCCAAACTATCTCTTGCATTAATAAGAATCCAAGGATCTCTACAGAACTCTGTTCCATGATAGCTAGGATGTGGGTCGACTTGGTGACTCAGTCAATGATCACCCCGATGGAATCATGTCCCGTAGACATTCGTGGTAATACCATTATGAAGTCCATCTATATTCCATTACACTTTTAATCCGAATCTTCCATGAGTGAGATAATCTAATTGGAACAGGGTGCTCATCCTTCACCTGCTAGAATGTTAGGCATTTAGGTACAAACTCTACTACTTCCTTCTTCATACCTTTACACCAGAACTGACACCGGATCTCCTGGTACATTTTTTCCACTCAAGGGTGTACCTCCAAGGGGGAAGTACGAAACTCCCTTAGAACCTCCTCCCTCAATGACATTGGATCAACTTTACATCCAATGAAAAGGTTTTCGTTCTACCCACATTGCAAATATTTATCAGGAGTTTATCCTATGGATAAATGAGAACACAATGTCTTGGAATTGATAACCCCTAGTTGTGCCTCCCTAACATACTGCAAGAGTGGATGAATAAAAACTTTCTATTGGAGATAATCTACATCATCTCCTTCCAAAACTAATAACTATAATGGGGCCAACTACTTCAATGACTAGCTCAATAGCTATGAACTCGATCTTCGAACGAGAACATCAACTACTACTTTCCCCTTCATATAATTATAGACTATCTCAAAGTCACAATCCTAGAAGAACTCAATATTTTTCCTATACCATAGATTCAAATAATTTTCTAAGAATATGTACGTGATGCTCCTATAGTATGAGTATACTATAAACTATTTTCCCATCTGGTAGTGTCACCACATCTTAAATATGAAGATTACCTCTTCCAACGAAACATTATGGGTCACATGGTTCTACTCATGAGGCCTTTGATGGCACAAACCATAAGCAATCACCGCATGTCTCTATGTCAAGACATAGCCAAGATAGATACCATATCCATCATAGAAAACTACATACTCGACACCCTCGTCTGGAAAACTCAAAATCAATGAACTCATCAAAATCTCTGTCAAATTCTAGAAAGCCTGCTAGAACTTCTCTGTCTATAATAAAGGCTTCCACTTCTAGGTCAAGGTTGTCATCAGTGCTGATATCTGAGAGAAATCAGGGAAAAATCTCTGGTATTATCCTTCCAACCCAAAGATGCTCTGAACCTTTTTAACACACCGAGGTGGATCCTATGCTAACACTGCATTGACCTTGGCTGGGTCAACTGCTACTCCATCGGTTGAGATGACATGTCCCAGAAAGTGGACCTCATGTATCTAGAACTGGAACATCGATAGATTTCCGCAAATTTTTTCCCTCTAAGAACTTCTAAAACCATCTGGAGGTATCTCGCGTGATCCTCCTATGACGCTGAGTACACAAGTATGTCGTCGAAATATAGCACTAAGAAAAGGTCCAAGTATGTCTAGAAGATCCGACTCATAAGTCCCATGAACACTGTGGGGGCGTTCTTCACGCCAAAAGGCATCACCATGTACTCGAAGTGACTGTAGCAGAATATGGAAGCCATCTATGGTATATCATTGTCTCATACTAATATATGGTTGTAACCTAATCCAAGTCCAACCATTGGGAATCATCATTTCCTTCTCAGTTGATCGAATAGGTTATCGATCCTCAGTAGTGGATACTTGTTCTTCACTGTTACCTGATTTAGGAACCGCTAATCCAAGAAAAACCACAAAATCCCATCTCCCTTCATGGAAAACAAAACTGGGGCCACCCAAGGCCTTACGAAGCCCTTACACTAGAAATCCTCCAGCTACACCCTCAGCTCGCAAAGCTCTGCAAGATCCTTCTGATATGAGGGTGACGATATCAAGGTCATCCTGGGGTGCAAGTCGATGTAGAAGCCGATCTCCCAGTGGGGAGGTAATCTTGGAACATATTTTGGAAAGATATCCTCATACTCCACCACTAATACTGGGAACTAAAATGTCACAACATCTTATGTAATGTGGGTAAGGATTTCCAACTCATGAGTGATCTACTGCACACCCCTATGTATGATCCCATTCTATGCATCCTAGGTTTCCTATTCACTAACCAAAGAAAGCCTCTTTTTATCATTGTAGACACACCACATTGTTCTCCTAAATAGTCAACATGTGCATGGACTCAAGATAACCAATCCATACTGAGAATGATGTCGTAAGGCCTCAACACTACCACTGGGAGGTTCCAATCAAAACTCTAGCCTTTAAGGGTAAGATTGCACTATCGGTAAAGATGTGTGATCTTTGAGTCTCTACCCAAAGGTCTCTCTAAGAATAACGGTCAATTAAATATCTCCACATGAATCTCAAGGGTTTTCACAAGACATGTGTTGAAGAAATAATGATTGGTACCTGTGTCTATACGTTCAACAACTAAGTTAGTAAAATCACAGATCATACATCAGATCATCCCTGGAGTCCTTGTATTTTACACCTTGACCACATGTAGCTACCCCCACCCCTATATCCCATCTTCTTAAGCCTAGTGACGACATCCTGGGGGTGTTAGTACAAGTATATCAAAGTGTCTTCCACCTCATATATCTCTCCCGGACCCTCTTCCACATACACTGCCTGGCGGGTCTACCTGGTCCACTCTTTGCCTATGCCTTGGTGGTCCAGACACCGCCTCCCTGTTAATAGATCAATGGGTTAGACAATCTCTATTGAGATGTCCTCTACCATCGCACAAGTAACATTTCCTCTCCCTTTGATGACCAGATCCATCCTCAGAGACTTAGACCACAGATTCAATGTCTTGGGTCTTCCTGTGACATCTCCCACATCCTGATCCCTATTTTTGACATTAGATCCCTGCTGTTGAGGTATCTACAATAGTCCACTTGCTGTAGACTACGACTGGCTACCTCTCCTCAGTCTAGAATCTCTCAAACACGAAAGATTTCTTGAGCACTCCTACTTAAGTAAAAATACATAAATACACGATACTAGCTCATATGTCCCGTCATAGACCTCGCTCAAATACCCGAGCTCTGAAGTACTGATCCCTGAACATATCCATCGAATACATGGCAAGGTTGGTGAACCTATATGAATAGTCAGGCACTGTTAAATTTCTATACTGAAGCTAAATATGTTTTTGAATATTCACTCCTCTCATCGTAACAATAGAGAACTCCACTCTAAAGAGTCACTTGAACATCGTCCATGATATAGTCTCATCATTGTGAGTATGAGTGGTCAAAACCTACGGTCATTCCACTTGTCCATGAAGAAGTATCTCTCTTAAGATCACCATCTAGTCCCTTGGTGTCCTCACTAGACAAAAAAATCTGGTCACCACCTCAAGCTAGTGCTCAGCCACATGAGGGTCGGACCCTCTTAGAACCCTGAGGGGTCTCTATCTCTGAAATTCATAGAGCATGATTAGTTTGCTCTCTTCGTCTTATGGTACTACTGGTATGACATTTTTCTCCACTAGTGGTTGTACTGAAAGTGCACCACCTAGAGGTAATTCCAGGGGAACTGGTCCCTGGATCGAATGAACGTCACTTAGGGGGTCATCCTCATGACCAAATCACTGAATCATAGAAGGTATGCATCAAGGAAGAATCCTGTATGGAAACAAGATGTACCATGGTCAAAGAGTATTTCTAGATAGATTAATCTAAATACATGGAATACATAACCCATTATTTTATGATTCATGTACCATTTTTTCCCTATTACTATTGTTCTCATGTACCGAGTCAAAAAGCATGTTATCAGAGTCCTGGTGTTTGGATGTGTCAGCCACCCACACAAACATTGGAGTCCCTATCCCGAAATCCAAACTCAAAACACTAAACACTATTCTCCCAAACCAATCTCTCAAACTCTTAGTCTTGTGGTATAACTGACCAACTCTAATACCACTATTTCATGACCCATCCCAGTGGGGCCCATGCTACGACTCCCCATGCCCGCCTCTAATAGGCCAAGTGTTAGTGACTAGAACCGAGTAGGCATATCACTAACATGGTAGGAATTTCCTAAGTACCTACACACACACACACACACACACACATCTCTAAGACCAAAAATGATAAAACATAAAAAAACTAAGGAACAAAATGAATGCATGCAACTAAACCCATCCAAAAGAGTTCAACGAAAGGTAATATACAGAAAGTTAACTGGGCCGGAATAAAATCCCACGAAAAGAAAAGAGTTTTAAAACTAAAAATACCAACCTATAAACAAGAAATAGGTATTGGTACTGCTACATATCGCCATAAAAACACCTCGGACTATAGGGATGCTCACAAATCTCAGTTCGGTCTTGGTCCACCCTGGACTCTGTCAAAAGGTTGTTTCTATACACAATACACAACTAGTGCGGGCAATGCCTGTGCATGGGTGAGTGTAACATTACTCAGTAGAGGAATGAAAACACCTCAAAGAAATACATAGGTAACAGTAAAATCATCTCTACAAAGTATATTTCTATAGAACATATTACAAGAGAAATATATCTTGATATACTTGAATCCTAGACCAGTAGTCTAGAGGTAAGTCACAATGAACCACAAACCCATGCTAGAGATTCAGTCCGAAGAATCCATGAGACACTCATCTAGGAGAACTCACTCCATGACATTGATAGATCTAAGGGATTTAGTTTGAGAAGTATGTTTGTCTTGAAGTGTCATAAGAGAGATAGACGCATTGATAGATCTGAAGAGAGAATAGATACACTTGTTCTGGGAGAACTCACTCTTGAGTGGGGAAAGATCACGATACACAAGTGAGGATCACTTCAAGGGACTTGGAATATACAACGACTCATCGAAATTCACCTACTAAGAAGTGGATATGTGTCCTATAGGATTGGTCACGTCGATACCTGACTCTACCTAGGGTCATGAATGGTTAGAGGATCTTGCTCTGGGCCTCTCGGAGGGATTCTGAATCTATTTAGAATGTCCTGCTGAAATGATCATACTTTTTTGGATGGAAATCATACATGAACTTCATGGGAACAAGTAAAAGGGGCACTAACCCAAAAAAAACATGTCTATAGAATGGTTGGAAAAAAGATCATGCCATGTACAGAAAAGTACACAGAGTGTAGAAAGGACACACACTGTGTCCTATGACCCTAGGTACTTCCTGTGTACAATAGACCGTGTTAAAGAGCATGTCGTGTAGAGAGATATATACTCAGTGTGTAATAGTGTGACACATATTTTCATACTATACGGGGACCGATATGTGTACGTTGGTCATGTGCCCTTATATAAATTCAACCTGTATATTCCAACCCATGTACCAGTACTTGGGGTAACCCGTGTAACCCGTAAGGCCTGGCCGTGTGGTGGAGTAGATGTCATGTACTCCACCCCATGTAATTTATTGTCTAAGATACACACTAAGTCCCGTATAAGGACCCACACACTATGTGATAGTTGTGACACACCATTTTATCTCTTCCTACATCGTGAAACCCTAGACGCCGCTGATCCATCCCCACATCATGTGTTTTTCAAAGAACACACTGTGTTCTTTTTGATTTTCTAGAAACAAATTTCTTCCTTCATACGGCTCTAGTGATCTCTAATCCATCAATTTGGCCGTACGATCACCGTGAAACTCAATATTATAGGTCACTCTTCCATGAAAATGGAAATTCTATTATATTCAGGTGTCTGATCAGCTCCAAAAAATGTGTTTCGATCATCAGTGTGAAGAATAGTCAAAGAATTATTTCTTCCAAACCGTGATGATTTGTCTGCCATCATCTTCATCACACCTCTTCTGGGTCATCAGAATTTCAGATCTCATATTTGGGATCGTTGTGTTGTGAAACAGATGCACAATGATCCATTTTTCATAACCCCATGATGAACATGAAGAACATGGGGAAAAAAAGTGTAGAATATATCCAAATAACGAATTGAGGGACGAACCCCAACCTTTATTTAACATGGTGCTTATCCTCTCATATAAGAAAGATTAACGAAGAAAAAAAATGAATCAAATCAAACATGGATCAATTCCACAAATATAATACCAGTAAAAGACCCCCCCCCCCCACAAGAAGAAACGATACATGGGTCAACCTGTTCGTGGGTTGATCTGTGTTTGTTGTTTTGTGAAATAACGGTAAAAAACAAAATGAAAACCACAACCCCTATCTCAATCATCGACAAAGAGGAAAAAATGCTCATCGTTTGGGATTCAATCACATAGCACAATGATCCACATGTTGTTTCTCATTGTTGTTCATCAAAATATATCCAAGGTTGGATCCTCTCCAAAGCTCTAGAGCGTCTATGGAAGGTTTCTTGAGTTATTATACTAACCTTAGGCTTCTATTTTTTTAAAACCATCCAACGTGCCACTGCATCATGGAAATATAAAACAGAATAAAATATTATATTATTTTATTTCCTTTAAAATTTCCAAAAAACTAAATTTTACTGCTGACCTACGCTTGTCAATGTTAGGCCTCTACTAAGGTAAAGTTATAGATTTGATTGAAATAGTTCCCTCATATTTCTAATCTAGGTGCCTGTTTAAATTTTGTTTGAGTTTTTTTAGGAAAACTGCTCATGCAAAATATTGAAAAGTTTAATTTATTTCAAACTTTTATTCCAAGAACTCGAGGCCTCAGTATCACATGCCGTCACAAATCCTAGACTATTCAATATAATATTTAAAAATAATACAAGGAAAATCCAAGACATTAAAACCCCAACATTATGCTCTTCCTTGATTCATTCTGGAATCAATCGCTAAGAAGTTATTTGAGTATGGTAGGATGAGGATACTTTTATTATTCCCATGTATGTTATTTTCTTGTCTATGAATATCAGATACTTCTCAATCAACATCATGAATATGATTGAGGGATCCTTTCTAATCATTGCACCTTTCGAATTTTTTTTCTTCTTAGGATGGTTGTGGGATGAAAATTCATAATCCCTAAAAAACTCTAACCACAATTTTTGGTTCATGTTAAGCTAATTTTTTGTGGATATATACTTGAGGATTTTGTAATATGTATATATTTTTTATACTTCTCCCTATAATGATAATGATGAAAAATATATAATGCTAGGATTATATAGCTATTTCAAGATCATGGGTTGATTGTTTCATCTCATTTATATTTTTTTTTCAGGAGGTGTAGTCTAATAATTCTTCATCCTGCATGAGTATAAAACCCAAACCCTTTTAGAATCATTGTTTTAGATCAAAACTACTTTCCAGCTGTTGGGTAATGTAATAAAAAGGGTAGTGAGTAGCCTTTTATTTAGCTACTTAAATATATACTTAAATTAATCACACTAGATAAACTTGAATCCCTTCTGAGTAATCATGGTTAGTGGGATTTACTATTGTCACAAGTTTCTCACAAATCAACAGAAGTTCCCAACTAATCCGTGGAAACTACAAATTTCCATCACAATTTTTGGTCTAGGCCATCAATTTTTTTGCCTATGTTTTTAAAGGGCCTATAGATATCCCTTTACTAGTGATAATATTCCCCATGAATGTAACTAAATACAACCAAAAATCAAATTTTCTATACTATGAATCAATAATTTTTCTCTATATAAAGACTTCAATAGAGTATTTAAATGGCCCACATGTTATTCCTTGTACTTGGAGTATATATGAATATCATCTATAAAGACTACATTAAATTTTTTTTGGTAATAACTCGATACTATATTGATTAAATCCAATAGGATTAATGGAGAATTAGTGTGTCTAAATGGAAACAATATAACCTTTTAGAGTCGGTACTTTATAATAGAAGGAGTCTTTGGGATGTCCTCCTTCATCACCTTTAATTGATAGTATCCTAACCGACAATCCATTATTGTGAAACAATGGGATCTATGTAACTGATCCAACACAACATAAATACATAGAAGTGGTCATTTTTTATTATCATCATCTAGTTGAGCTCTTTATAATCAATGGAGACATGTATTTACCAATACATGTTCTTGATGAAGTAGACCAGTCCACCCCAAAGTGAAGCACCCATCCATATAAAACCATTTTCCATATTCTGAAGTAGTTATTAATTCAACTCTTTATGTTTGACAACGAAAAGTCTATTTGAGCCTTCGATAAAAAAAAGATATTGGTATAAGACTGATTGATAACTCAACCTCATGACTTTGAGGATGACCAAAAAAATATTTATAAAACACCCTAGTGAATTCTCTCATAATAGAAATGTTATCAGGGATTATATTCTCATTAGCGTCAATAATTTTAAGAAAATATTATTTCTCATAAAAAAGAAATATCCATTATTGAGACGATGATACCAAATAAAATTCAACATCATCAATGAACTTATATAGAATCAGCGGGCTATTCACATTACAAAGGGTGATATACTTAACTCGAAAATTTATGTTGGATTTATATAAGGAAATCCAATCCATATGCAGAATTTCATTGAATTCTACTACAGGGAGTATCAAAAGGTTTCATACTATGTTCATCCCACAAATCTTTTCAGGGGATGCATAACATACTTAGCAAGTGATAATTTCCCCATTTTCCATGTTCACTGATAGATATACTTTTAGGCTTTATGGTTGTGTTTGAATTGTTCATTAGAACATGAATGATAAAAAATAATGTGTATTACATGAATAAAAATGTAAATTCACTATTATTAAATGAGTAAGTAGCATAATTATCCACACATAAATTTTGGCATCCACTTTACAAGTTGTGATTACATAATCTCACCCATTCTCTTTAGGCCTTGATGGATAGTGTTGTTTATTTTTATTGATAACCCTTCTCTTAGGGCCTATATTCACATAATGTCTCTATTACTTATAGTTGAAATGTTGGGAAAATAGCATTGGGTTGATTAGATCCTTCATTTCTTATTTCTAATTGGGGGGTTTCTCCCATCAACAATCACTAGAAAGATTCCCTTCCTCCCCTCACACAAAGCCTTTCCTCTTCCCCTTTATGAAATTTACTAGACGATTCTTCCTATAATTTTGACTAGTGGGATGTTATGATATCATTACACCATTATATTTATCAATAGTACCAAAAAAATGAATCTCCATTAATCAAAAATTATCCCCATGATAACATTGAGATTCATTGTTTGGCATTTCTACTTTGAGGGAACATTTTTTTTTTCATAGATTTCAGAGTCTATAGTTTCTAATTATTTTTGTAGACTCGACTTCAACTCATAAAATATGAGACAATCCTAATATTTATGTGTAATTAAAAATATATATGGTTTTCATGTAATTCATTTGAATTTTTCCTCATATGCCCCGATAGATTCAATATTTTTTTGAGGCTAAGGATGTACCTCTCCATTTTAATTTAAGGAGTTTGTGGAAAATAATTTTTAATTTTTTTTTTCTGAATTTACTTCTACTTCATCACTTAGATCTCCCAATAAGGCATTTTATTTTAGACCCACATCCACCACTGATTAGTTTCTCTATCCATATGATAAATAGAAAACATAAAATTCTCTTTTTTATGACATTTAATGATGGATAATATCTTCTCAATGTTGTTTATCAATTGTTCAATGAATAAGGGATTGGAAGATTCATTGAATTTGGCGGTGTTTGTTCCAAAAACGTATCAATCACAACTTGTTATTTATTAGGGTAATTTTTTAATTCCACTTGATCCATGATTCGGAATATAACATGAGTCAATTGAAAATGCATCATCACAAGGTTTATAATTCTTTTTTTTCATTTGGTTGGGAATCTTATCTGGGTAGTCATCACAATTCCCCTCACACTGGTTTTTGGTCTAGTTTCTTCTATTTATAACCATTGACTAGAATAAATGAAATAATAGGGATGAGTATTTTTAAAATATTTAACACATAAATGGGAAACCATGAACATTAAAAGAATAACTCATAATAGACATGTATTATTTAACCAATGAATTTATAGTTGTCAATCTTAGATATCCATGATCTATTTCCTAACCAAAAATATATTGGATATTTTTTATCCCTTAATAATGGTTCATAACGATATTGTGATGTTTAAAAATCATATCCCACATGAGGGTCAAACTAAGTGTGAAACAAGTACCATTTTCATGCACCAGGTGTTGATCGACTCCAACTCAATGTACCTTTTTCAACGTTTTTACCACTATGTACCTATATTCTAGAGCCACATCCACTTGTAATATCCATAAAGGGATAAATTTTATTATAAAAAACTCAATATATATTACCAAAATTTTGGGTGTCTTCTTATATTTAGAGTTATACCTATGATATTATTTATATATTTCTAATCATAATCACAAAAATAACTAGACTTTACATTATTTACAACAATCACAACCCTTGTCTTAAATACACATTAATTCATGATTTGTTATAAAACATAAAAATTAATAGAACCCAAAAAATAATGAATACTAATTTATTTTCATGAGTAGGTATATAGAAAAACAATATGAACTTGGTATATAATAATATTATTAGAAAAAATGCACAACGTGAACTTATATTCCATGGATTATATAAAACTGCATAAGATAACCTGGGGACATACATAAGAAATGGGTGATCCATAAATACAAGAATTAACATAATAAAAGAAAATAATGAGGTAAAAAAATACATGTGAGCCAAGAAGAATATCACCATAACATAACATGGGTGATAATCATAATCATGAACTATGATGCATGATAAAACATGACAAAATTAAGGAAACATAGTAATGTGAAAAAATATTAAACATCAAATCATAAACATAGGTCAAGGATAACCACCAATCCATCATAATTTTTTTGATTAAGTATAATAATGGAATAGGTTTTTTCAATAATATGATACATGTTGTTTCATGAGACTATAACATTACCCAATGAATTAGAGTGCTATTTAAGTGCACCCATCATAATATGTACATTCTCATATGTGCCACATAGATCATTAAACATGAAGAAATACTTTATCACATTTAATAAAAAAATTATGGAATATGGGTTACATAACTAGAATTTATGAATCAATTAATTATAGGTAAATCTATGTGAATACCCTTGAGTTTAAATTTTTATTGGTATTCACTACACAAAAGTTTGTCATGAGAAATCACAAGAAAATTTTAGAGGAATAATTATGGATTATAATGGTACATTGGAGGACATAATGAGAGTTAAAGGGGTTATAATACATTATTCTTTAATAAGGGTAGTTATATATAAGTGTGAGAACAAATCTCATCTGGAAAAATTAAAAACAAAACACATAACAAAAAGGATGTTCTTGAATAAAGAGGAGGAAGAGAGGATCCCATAAATTGAGAGGGTGATTATAAAAGATTTAGTGAAGATTATTGATATATTTTGGGATCCTTGGGAGGGAAATATAGTAGGAATAGAACAAAAATTTAAAAATACATAATTTTTGGGTGAGGAGAAATGGGATTTTGTGCGGGTTTATATAGAAAAAGAGGGGAGAGTTATTTATTAATTTCCCAATGTTCGTTTTGGATTCTATTTAATAAAGTAATAAACACAAAAAACCATCATATGGTTTCCCCTTGTATTCTTCCAAATTGGAGTGGTTTTAATTTCGTTAATTTTATAAGAATCTATCTCATTACAAAAATATCTTTGGTGATGTGTAAGTGAGTCATGTTTATATATAAGTGATTTTAAAACCTTAAAATATAATTTATATTATGAAGGATTAATCAAGGATTTATAAAATTAATATGATTACAAAAAAAAATTACATTAAAGGGGAAACATAATTTTGTTCATGGATACCATTTATATAGATTAATATATAACGTTTTTTCTTTTATGATGTCACATTTCATACCATATATTTATAATATATATTTTCCTAAAAATTAAACTATTTAATAAACTTAAAAATATTTCACCATTGGGTAATTTCAACATGATGATGTAAAGAATAATATTTATTTTATAAAAATATTTTTATAAATATTCTATTTTACACTTTTAAATAAAAACCCCATTTAATAAAAAATAATAGCCTTTTTGAAAATAATTTATTTCCAACCCCTCTAAAAATTATATTTGATGTCATAAAATTATATTATCATTTATATTTAATAAATATTTTTATAATAATATATTATTAAAATATAATGTATTTAAGAAATTATTACATTCATAAAAATATTTTATGGAATGAAAATTCAATTTGTGTTTCATCATATCAAAATCTAAATTTTTATAAAACTCATTATTTAATCATTTAAGAAGTTATATTGAGAAGTGAAAAATATAAAAATTATTTTATAAGATTAATATATAAAAACTCATACTTTTTATGTTTATATCCATAACTCTTTATTAACCCATATAATTCCCTAAAAATGAGGTTTATGACTGTGATATTTTTTTGGGTGGTTCGATGTACAAGGTTTGGTACATGATCATGATACATGTGAAATTTTTCAATAAGAGGTTTCATTCCTGAGTTATTTTATGAATATATTCTCTGGATTGGTCAAGGTAAAATCCTAGTAGTTCCATCTCCAATGGAAGCTCTCATAAACGAACTTTATAGGGTATGCTCTTGTTGGTCGAGGACATCACTGATTTCATCAATGCAAATTAGACATTGTCATAACAAGTTATATATAATATTGATTTGGTCACTGTAAAACATCTATGTTATCAATGATTATGTCATTTAAATGTATTTAAAACCAAACATGTTATAAAATTTGAATTTATTTCAGGTTATTTCTATAACTACACTACATAATATGAAATTAATTTAAAAATATAATTTCATTTATGAGTGTTTATTTCATTAAAATTCATAAGGAATTTTTATGGATGTCTATATGTATGTGTCGATTACCATAAATTGAATCAATTAATAGTTACTAATTTCTACCCAATCCCATGGATTAATTATTTATTCAACTAAGTGAAGAGACATATTCTTTTTTCAATGATCTATTAATGATCAGGTTATCATCAAATGTGGATGAAATATTAGGGTATTATAATGAAGACTTTTTTGATTTTATTATAGGCATTATAAGTTTATTTTAATGACGTTTAGTTTTAAGAAAGATCCATATGTATTCATGGAAGTGATTAATTGAGTTCTCTAAGAGTTTTAATATTAGTTCTTGGTTGTTTTTATTGACATTATTCTTGTGTACTATGCATCCGTGGAGGATAACATAGAGTATATATATTACAATCTGGGAGTCCTTCATCACCAAAATCTATTTTGGGAAGTTTTCAAGAGAGAGTTTGGGATCATGAAGTTCATTTCACGAGGACTTTTGTGTCCCAATTTGTAATTGTCATGGATCCTTTGAATATTGAGGTAGTCATATATTAGTAATTACCTATGAATGTTAAAGAGGCAAGCCGTTTCCTTGACCTTACAAGCTATTATAAGAGTTTCGTACCTAACTTCTCTCAGATTGAGACCCCTCTAAAAGAATTGACTAGAAAGGATAAGGTATTTTTATAGATTAAACTATACTAGTCTCCTTTTAAATTTATATAGGAGAAGTTTTTCAATTCCTTAATTATTCATTTTCCAGAAGTGGGAGTCTAGTTTGAGTTCTTTTGTAATGTTTCATGCCTTGGCTTAGGAGGTATTCCAATGATAAGAATGGTAGATGTTTTGTATTGGTCATGTTAGTTATTACCCCATGAATTTAACTATTCCACCCTTGATATTGATTTAGAAACAATTTTTTCCTTTATATTGTGGAAAAACTACCTGATCAGTGAACAATTTGAGGGTTTCACCGATTAAAATGATGCAAGGTATGATTTCTCCCAATATTAAGTGAAGTTATGACAATGATTATGGATTTAATTGTTAATGGATGATCACATAAAGATTTATTATACACCTATAAAGTGTAATTTTATAGATGATGTGCTAACCAATAAGTCAGACATTCATGCTATGTGTGAGTATAGAGATACCTAGAGTACGGTGAAAGAGTTACTAACAATGAATCATGATATAGGAGATAATGGTATCATAGAATTCATTTTTTAGATGATGACGCATGTCGTCCTTAGCATAACAGTTGAGGAGTCCTAGTTGGTGGATTCTACAATGAATGTTTTGTGAGACAATTGGAACCCATAATGGTTGGTCTGAGGATAATCATCATTGTGTGTTGTTTTAGGGGATCCATTTCATCCCTTTAGTAACATGAAAGGTGTTTCTCTATGAGTTCTATAGATTTCACTTATAAGTACATCCCAGTGTTAAAAATATGAACCAAGATACGAGAGTTCAGTTTTTGTGGCATGAGTTGAAGCATTTAGTTGCAGTGTTTAGGTTCTGATGTTTAGTCACCTACATGGTGAATGCTGGACACTATGTTCCTGATTCTCTTCACTATCCATCACATGTTTCTTAGTAGAAGTGGAAGGAAATTTTGATGGTATTCATCACTATTTTTCCTTGAACTGATGAATGTTTTGATTCTATTTTAGTGATAATGGACCATAAAAAAACTAGATCACGTCTTTGAATTTAATTTTTCGACTTGAGTAGAGGTTTTTTCGATCTAGTACTTGGAGGGGGTGGAGAGACTTCACAGAGTACCTGGGATCATCAACTATAACCATGATCTATATTTTACCTCCATGGTGTAGAGAGGACTTCGGTATGATTTGTGATCCTAGTTATTATTTAATAATAATTTTCATCCACAAACTAATGGTTTGAAGGTAAGGACTATCTAGACCCTCAAAAGGATATTTCATACTTTTATCCTAGATTTTGGAGGTTCATGGGTGATACAACAACATTTGGTTATATTTTCATACAAAACTATTTTAACTGAACCATTTGTATGGAATTTTTGAATGATTCATAAGAAAAAATATTTCATTCCTCATTGTGATGGATTGGGTAAGGAGAGTTAGTTATTTTTAATCTAGAACTACTATAAAGCATAAAATAAATGGTATAATTTCTTCATTTGTGGATGAAGGTGGCCTAGGATCATTATAATTTTTATACTGACCCTATGATAAAATCTCTTGAGTTAGATGTTGGATATCATGTGTTCTTGAATGTGACTCCACATCATGGGAAGTGATGGGTTGGTAATGGGACTAAGCTTTCTCCCATGTTTGTTGGGCCTTTTGAGGTTTTGGTGTGCATTGGAGCTATCATGTACGAAATAACACTTCACCCCATAAATGGGTTGGATTCATGATGGGTTTTATTTTTCATAGCTCTACCGCTATCTTCAAAATGATTATAAAATCATTAACTGGTAATAGATTGATGTTAGTGATGATGTAGCCTTTAAGGGTTAGCCCGTAGATATTTAAGATCTCTGGTAAAAGTTGATTCAATGACCTTGAATTTCCTCATTTTCTATCTTATGGTGGAAGAATGGAATAGAGGAGAACACTTGGGAATGTGAGTCAAAGATACATAATCAATATCATAATTTTTTTAAACTCTATTAATCTTTTGAAAATATTATTTTTTATGATTATTTCTTTTAAGTTTATGGGATGGTTATATCTTCATTTATTTCTTATAGTATTTCTCATGTTTGAGGGACATATCCTTGAAGGGAATGTTCAATAGGTTGTCACCATGTTTTTATATGTGAGATGGATGTGTTCCTTTGATTTTTATATCCATGATAGGTATCTCATAGGGTGTTTTTTCCTAGATATCCCCTATATTTTACATGTGTTGGATGTATTCTAGATGTGATTGAATTTTTTTGGCTAGTTTGGTTCCTGGGTGTGTGGATATGGGTTTACTATGACTAGTGACATGACTTCAGAATCCATTTTTTGGTGTTTGAATTTAGAGTTCCTCCTACAAGAAATAAGGATGGGGAAGATATCTTAAGATTCCATTTTGAGGTAGTATATATATGCGTGGTTCTTGTTGAGAACTTGCATCTAAAATGGGATGTGTGTAGGTTAAAGAGACACGATGTTAGACATGATAGGTCAAAATTGATTTTTTTTACCCCACTCCATGTTGCAAGTCAGGATGATAGTCAAAATTCCATGATCTAATTTTTAATGGAATGAAATTCTCATCGATTTGAAAAAATAACCATAAGATCTATTAGGGTCACTTCACAATATTCTCCCTTAACCCTAATTGGCCACTTGAACTCAAACCTCCTTCTAGTCATGCCTCTTGAGTGCCTAAAATTTGATTCATCGGGATCAGAGCTTCTAGGTGTATGTACTATCCCTTCCTTTTCATATTATATTTTCCCCTTTCCCTTCCACTATTTTGGCCTTATATATAATCATGGTTGATGATGGATTAAAATGGATAGGTTCTAATTATTTTTCATTCAATATTTTCGGAGTTTAACTCTTAGTTATTACATTATAGGTGTGGTTCACTTTGAAACAAACATCAAGAGAGGGGATTCATTAGTTATAAATTTTTTAAGTTAAATCATGATGTTATCATTATTTATATCATTATTTAACTATGTAATTAACCTTATGAATGATTAAATAAGACTTAATAAGGACTTTGGTTTTGGTTTTTAGTGATTGTATGTGTTTACGTTGTGTTAGGGGGTTGCCTTTTGATCTTATAAATAATGTTCAATCTCTTATGTATTTTTTGTGTTAGCATGTTTTTTAGACTTATAAATTGGTTAATGGATCTAATTCTAATATATGATCATTGAACTAGATAATAATGATCTATGCTATATTTTTTATCATTCTTCCTTATAATTGATTGAAATTGATGTCCTCTTTAAAGAATGTTGAGAAAATATATATGTATTCATATTTTATTCCTTTGGTTTCTTGTGGTTTTGATGTATTTTATATGACTGAATTCATTAAATATGAAAAAACAATTGCATTATTTCAAAGTTTATTTTTTGGGGAAAGAGTGAACCCAATTGTTTATGAATTATGGATGCCTTTATTCTAGGTCATATATGATTTGTTATCATTTATTTTTTTTTCTTTCCACCATGTTTGTTTTCAATGGATTGGGAAACATGATATGAAGAATGATGAAAGCCCAGAATAGATGATGGTATAGTGAGAAATGGGTGGAAAATAATATGTTTGTGGAAATAGTTGGAACCTAAGATTTAGGGATGGACGATGACATGAAAATTGGTGTTTTTATAGAACGAACATTAATAGACTAGGTTGAAGATGGTATTTCCCATTGATTTTTCACTGAAAGTTTATTTTCTTAATTTCTAGTGTTTTTTTGAGGCTAAATGTCCAGGTGTATTTATTTTTTCATTACTTTCCCCAATGCATTCCATATCTGGTTGTTCTTGGTCTATGAATCTTTTATTGAATCTTTGGATGAGTCATAGGTACCTAGAATTATGGAATAGAATGAATGATAAAAAATGTAACCCATGGGGTTTATAATTCTATGGTTGAATATATATGATTTTTTGGTAATCATTTAAATTTCATGCCTATAAAAGAAATAAATAATTTAAATCCTCTTGAAACATTACTGATATTTTACAACATCTTGTCTTCAATAGTAGAATTTGAGTGTTTGAGAGATGATTAAAATAGTTGAGGTTAAGTTTGGGTATTTCCCAGAGTGTCATTGTGAGCTAAATATATTATTTATGTTTTATGATTTCATATGATACCCAATTATGTTCTTAGGGATACTGCTAACTAGTGGACTCTGAGGGGTTTCCCTAACATTCAGATTGTCAAGGAAGGATAGATGACTTCCCCTATTCCCCATTAGTTTCCCCTAAGAGTTTTTCACTATGTTATTTATATAGGTTACATTATTGTATATGTGTGTAGATTTATTTAATGGAGTGTGATTATTTTACACACATGAACCTTAAAATATAGTAATATAAATATTATTATTAGTATATTGTGTTTGAGATATAATCAATTAAGGTGTAGTACATAGTGTAGGATCCCTGGATTCTCCTAAAAAAATAAGTGGTTACTATTTGGAAATGAGGATGCTGGGGATGAGATTATTTTTCCAACAAGGTGAGGGTTATTACACAGTTTCCTTTGACACATGTTTCTTATTGAAGTGATATATTTTAGGATGTGTGGTGTTGGGGAAGAGAAGAAAATAAGTGGTGAAGTAGTAAATAAACACATTCATTTTTTGTTATGTTGTTTATTATATCAATACTTTTATGTGATACTTTGAGATATGGACGTGGTTAGGAAAGAAATTTAGAAAACCTGATTAGGTGATGATTTAATTTACTTTTAATTTACCAGGACATAGTATGATTTATTTATTTTTAATGAGAATATTCTAGGAGGATCTTACTGAGTATAATTTTTATTCTTAACCGATATCTAAATAAAATATTTTTTGGTACAGAAGATATATTTAGTAATTAGGATATACATTACTATCTTGTGGATTTTTTTAAGAGATGTTTGGTATTCGAGGTTACTGCACATGTTCAATTTTGGTATATATTGTTTCCTTTTGTAGTATTTCTCATTGTACAACATCACATTCTTATATTGGTAGCATTTATTATTTTCCAAGATTGCGTTTTTTATTGGTCTTACATTAACTCTCATCCCTTACAATATTAAATGTTAAGTACTCCCATTCTTGTGTATGATATAATATTGGTTCTAGTCATTAACCCATGGCCTATCGAAGGAGGGCATCAGGAATTTTCATCCTTATTCCCACACTACCTAGCCTTTGGGGTACATGTAGAGGATGGATGTCATGATAAATAACCTCTCATCCCATACACCTTGATCTCACATTAAATATACATACTTTTACTCCTAAAATTAAATAACAACCAAATCTTATAATTCAATGTTTAGATTCACTAGGAACCAAATAGATAATAGATAATAAAACAATAATTATACCACATAATATAATGAAATACTTTATCAAAGATTGTTTATAAATTTGTTAAATTCTATTTGACAGTAAATATCTCATAATGAATTGTGAAAACATAAGAATGAACTGATATTAGGTGGACAATATTGGATAAAATATTAAAAAGGACACATAGATGAGTTATCAATAGATCAAAAAAGTGCGAGACACGATCATGTGAGAAATGAAATGACTAAAAGAATAAGATCATGGAGTCGAAATAAGTAATCATTTGGTGTTATTACATATTCATATATCGTGGCATAAAAACCAGAAATGGTATACCTTGAAAGCATAAATTATGAAATTGAATAAGAATGTGAAATCATAAGAAAATAAATATAAAACATGGTGGAAAAAATAACAATGTGTCACATGTATAAGCACATAAAATCATAAAATATGTCAAGAATATAGGATAAGACCATCATGAAAATGAGGGTCGGTTTTATCATTCATCCCATAAATATTATGGATTGTGTTTAATCTATATTACTATATGAATGGTGGATTGAGATTACCTCAGACCTCAAAACATAGTAATCTCATGAGATAAAAATCATTACCCATTATATTTTTGGGCTATATAATTTAGTTCCCACCCTTAATATATTAGTACACCAATGCATATGAGTTCAATATGATTAAAGTAAGAAATCAATAAAAATTCATAGGATGATTAACTGGTTAAAATATAATAGTAATTTAAATTAATAAAGTAATCATTTAGGTAAACATATTTCAATTTAAATATTGAAGTATAAGATACTTACACCATATATAATAAAGGTTTTATAGTTAAGTCAATAATTTCTCTAGTCAATTGAATAGTATGGTTATCTTGGTGAACACCCTTCAATTAAATGATGAAAGTATAAGGTACTCACTCTAGAAATTAATTTTGAGAAGGGTTTTTTATTCCTAGGTAGTGATAACGAAAGATAAAGTTAGTAATAGATCATTACTAGAATAGAGAGTTCATGTGTATTATATCCCAAATGAATATGAACTTGGATAACGAATGAGATGATTAATTTTACCTAGTCAATGTTTATAAACACAATTATGGATAAATAACATCTCAAATTCTCAAAGGGTGAAATATAATAGGGTATTTATAGATATGAGAAATCTTTTAGTGAAGGATAATAAATTACTGATTTTTTAAGAAGATAATTTCTTGGTTTTTACGTAATGTCAAAAAGGGTATGTATAATTTTTAAGGAAAATAAAATATTCAATATAGAAAAACAGGGTGTTTTAAAAATTAATACTCATTACAACATATAATATAAAAATATTATTTGAAAAAGAATAATTTTATGAATAGAAATTAAAATTTAACAGATATCATTGAATGAATATTTTTAACTTTTATTTATATTTTCTTGAAAATATAGACATGGGTCACTATTAAAAATAATTTTGAAATGGGTATAAAACATGATTTTCAAATATGATTTTATTAATAATATGTCGTAGTATTGAAATATTAAATAGAAATATATTTAAAATTTAATGAACTGAAAGAGTTAGATAATAAAATTGAAAATGTTTCCATTACAGATATTATTGGCTTCGACTTAAGGGAAGAATATGAAGTGAGTTAGAAGGATATGTATATTTCTACAAGAAAAGTGATAAATAAGAATAAATAAAATAAAGGAATCATATTATAAATATGATAAATGGAATTGGCATTGATAGAGAATGATAGGTAACATAATTGTAATAAATAATCGTCAAAAAATATATATTTCACATTAGGGTTTTGAAAATGGTTATATAATTAATCTACATGAAAATCATTTCAAAAGGATTTTGTTGTTAGTTTTTTAAAAAATCGATGTAGAAATCATTTATTGATATTTTTTAATTTCATTTTTTATAAAATTGGATTAAAAACAGATGTATTAATTCTAGTTTATGATGAAAATATGTTAAAAAATTTCATAATTAGCGAGGGTATTAATGATGATTATATTTGTAGTCACTTTGAAAATTATAATTTTATGTAACATAGAGGATACAATTAAATTTTTCACAGCATACTATTCAATTTTTATAATT
Source organism: Viscum album (assembly GCA_963277665.1). Taxonomy (NCBI): domain Eukaryota; kingdom Viridiplantae; phylum Streptophyta; class Magnoliopsida; order Santalales; family Viscaceae; genus Viscum; species Viscum album. The sequence continues at coordinate 1,143,042,058 of OY728156.1, forward strand.
TTTTCATAATATTTATTACTCCATGTTATGTTTTTTCATGTTTTATATAAAATGTTTCTCAATCCAAATTTATTCATTTCAGATCTACTCTTTTCATTACCAAATTTGTTTCAGTGGTTCTTCATTTTGAATCTTCAACATGGTATTTATATTTATTCGCATGTTATTTAATTTACATATGATTATTTATATGAATTTATATTCCTATTAATGATTTTTTATGGTGAAGAATATTATTCTAGATCAAATTATAAATACAAATATTTCACATGAGATAACCTATCAAATGTATGAAATACCATAAAAATCATAAAACCATATTCCTTACGAGTTCTTTCTTCAAAATAAAAGTATATTGATGGAAACCAGAATAAGAATAGAAGTAATTTTGAAGCATTAAGTTTCTTTTTACTAATTTCATTTAGTTTTTTTAACTTTATACTTTTTCCATATTACATTTTATTCAAAGATAATATTATACATTTAAATATTTTTTTAAAATTAGTCACTTTAAATATTTTTTATAAAAATAACAAACATTAAACATATTAAAATTTTATCAAAATAATTTTTTTAATATTAGTTTTAATAATTGACTTTGAAAATGTAATTTTTATGACAGTAACGTTAAAATAACCTAAAAATGATGTTAAATATGTAATGACACTGACAATAGTATCCTAGAGCCAGTGCCTTAATTTATTACATGGAAATAAGATATATGAAACCGAATCCCAAAGGACTAAATAGTTAAGTAGTATTGGTAAACTAGATACATATTTGAAATTAAAATTACAATTTCGATATAACATTTAAAAATTATTTTATTTGATAATACAAGTATTATCCTTAATGTAACCCAGGATATCAATCATAAGAAAATTCTTTGCATCCTTGAGATTATAAAACATTAGAAAGGTCTAAGCTCAAATTCCCTATTGGGGTTAAGTACAACAGAAGCAGTAACGGATCAAGGATCATAGTTATCCAGGGAAGGAAACAAACTAAACACACATGCCATGCATTAAAATAAATTAGAATTAAAATGAATCTATATATTCTTTCATATTGAAAATCATATGGAACATAAAACCTGAAATGATGGAAATTTGTAATGTTAGATGTCTCAATTATCAAGACATATCCTCTTGATAGTACTGTAAAGTTAAATATTCATACCAGTTTAAGTATATGGGTAGAAAAACATCTAATTCTACTTGGAAGAAAACATTAAGGGTTTTTTTAGAAACTAATTTCATCCCATGAGACTAATTATTCAATTAGGGTATTCCATAATTGGTCCCCAACCCATGTCTTTTATGTCCAAAGCATTCCTCATATATTGAATAATCAATTTTTAAAAGAGATTTTTATATCGATGTGTCCCATACCACTTTCAAACATTTGAATCAACAGAACCATTTACTAATGTAATGAATATTTTATCATAATAGATAAACCTCAATGAATTATTAGATTCACTAAAGTATGTTGACATGGATGAAATTAATTTAAATGATATCATTGAAAAATTCTTAGTGAAAATAATCTCTATACATTCCAATGAGTCACAACCCACTTTGAAACATTTGAATCATAATAACCATGGAGGAATAAATTTATAAAAAAATGAAATAAAATGAGAATGATATGATACATAAAAGGGGATTTATATACACCTCATAAAAAAGGTGTGTTTATAAAATCAAAATATGCCTCAATGAAAGGAGATTGAGATGAAGTCCCTTACAATGATCATTTCATTAATCAAATGGATTGATTGTCTGTATTTTATGTAAATAAACATAAATAAGTGGAAATAAAATAATATATAATGAAAATTAATTTACCACATAACCTTATCAGGACAAAATTAATGAGATACAATTTTATCCCAATGAATGAAAATTGAGTTAAGAAATAACTCACTGCTTGTAATCAGTCAAATCATATGACCCAAAAAATTAAAAATTATAAAGTGAAACATTGAATACCATGAATATAATTAGTTTAGGGATATAAAATATCAAAGGGAAGTATATATACACCAAACACAACAAATAAATGGTGAATAATTATTATGTCTCTTAGAAGTAAAAGTTAGATGAGAAAAACCCTTACCTCATGATTCCATTTAGTGTTGCATTATTTAAACTCATATATATTAGTTTAAATATTTTATTGAATTATTCTAGAACTATATTCATATTTATAATACCTTAAAATATCCTAATATAACATCTTACAACCCATTAATTAAAAATATTTTGTTATTATCAATGTTTTGGGTTTGTTCGTTTCATGATTTCTTGAGAGGTTCATTTGTGTATCATTATAGATTATGTAGTAAAATGGGAACAAAACTCCATAATTGGAATTAAATGGTATTAATAAACATCCATTAGTATAAATTCACTAATATATCATTTATTATAACAAGAGTGTGATTTATTAGATAATATTTTAATGATAAATGTTTAGTTTATTTTTACATTTTTTTAAACAGGGAACACTAGTATCATTTTATTTACTATTATGAGTATATGTTAGTTATAGAAAATTTTATAAGATATAATATAATTATTAAAATATTATTTAACTACAATAATATTTTTTTGACAATCCATTAAGGTGGTAATTGAAAATGAATAAAAACAATTTTCACAGAGGCGGTTAACCGGAAAAACCAAGACAATAGTTTCGTTTCTTTAAATTAGAGAAGGTAATAAATAAGGGGTGATATAAGTTATTCTAAAAATAACGTAAAATAATAAAATGTAAATTATTATATAATTACCTTTACTTTTTGGATTAATTAAATTATAACATAGGAATATAAAAGAAAATACAAGAGGTGTTTTGAGAATGTTACCTCCAGAATATCACCTCCTTTAGAGACACATCAGAACCTTGGACATGGACTTTTGGTGAGTCCAGAAAATCATGTATGTGGGTACAGTGAGGATTTATGGTTTTCGGAAAATATTTATGGATTTACATGGATTGTTTTGTCAAATTTTTTTGTTGAGAGGTGGTATATATTCTTGAAGAGAGGTGGGTTTTTGTTATTAAAATAATGATTATTTTATATTTACATACATCCAAATTTATGTGAAATTAATATAAAAAAATTATATCTCTAATGAATATTTGGTATTATTTTTATGTTATATAAATACTTCAAAAAATCCTTAAATGTTTTAATTTTTAGGTATGTTGTGATTGTACCTTTTAACTTTGACTCTTCTCCGATTTTACCCATATTACGGTAAATAATTTTATTACTATGGACTTTTTTTATACTATAAAATAAAATTGGCCTTAAAAAATATTTTTTAAAATAATATTTTAAATATGGAATCCCTTAATCCTAATTCAATTCAAATAAAATGAAAATTATATTTAAAATTTGTCCCACAGACACAACGAAAAAGCGGGGGTTTAATGTGAAAAGTTAAAAAGTTAGAAATGTTTTTATATCCAATTTCAAGGTGAAATTGATTAAAATGTCATATTTTGGTTTTTTTGAGGTATAATTGAACTAATTATAATTTTTAAAAAATATATAATATAATTCAACTAAATAAATAAACTAACATAAAATAGGTTTTCAATTGAAATTACATATTTTTCAATATTGATCAAAAAATGAAACTTCTCCAAAAATAAATATTTGTTACCCTATGATAGTTTTTATATTTCAATTTTAAAAAAATTGATCTTTATTTTTTAAAATAAAACTTATAAAAGTGTCAAAATTTAGAATAAAAAATGGTGCGTCATGAGAAATTGAAAGAACTACCTTTAGAAGTATATAACTTTTTTTAAAGAATATTGGATTTATTATTATCATAAGAATATAAAACATATTGGATTAATTTTAAAAAATTTATTGAATATGTTAAATATAAATTCTGATCATTAATTAATATTAATTAATAAAATTTATTATGATAAAATGTAATTGTGGGCATAAAATGGATTTATTATAACAATACATCCTTTATGTTAAACTGTTTTTCATTTTTATTTATAATTAATTGGTAACCAATGAATTAATATTATAAAAATGTTTAAATTTATTTTCATAATTTAGTAAATTTCATTCATTCACTCCATTTTAATGGATAAGTGATAACTATCATATTTAAATAATAACATTTTGATAGATTTTTAATCTCATTTTTCTTGTTTAATAAATGATATCAAATAAATTTAATTTATTTAAGAAGATAAATAGCATTAAATATTGAGGTGTTACATTCTCCCCTCCTTTAATGAATTGTGTCATCTAAATTTGAAATTTTACATTGAGATTCAAAGTATTATAATTGAAAATTATTTTTTGGGAAACCAACATTGAAAATAGGGTAAATTAAACACACCCTTTATAAGAGGGAAAGGGAAATACAAAGGTCAATACAAAATAAGGATTTAAAATAGAATAACATTACTGAGAAGTGATAACTGGGACATAGTATAGAAATATATCCATCATGAATTAATAGAGAGTGATATGGAACATTTCCATTATAAATTCTACCATTAAAAAATCATAAATTTGTGATTCGTTAAAGAGGTCATTGATTTACTAGTAAGAATGATAAATGAATATAGTTTTTTATTTGAAATTTCTCTCCTAGATTTTAGGGATTATTTTAATACGAAGATAATAACTATATAAAAATAAACATACTTGATTAATTTTTTTTCATAAGAATAATCTCATCTTTTGGTTGTGTTTTGATCCACTTTCACTTCATCCCTTACACCAGGAAATTAATGTTCAAGATGTCTTTTTTGTACCTGAATAACATTAATGGATATAAGATAAAAAATTCATTTCTTCAGACTTTAAATGTTTACTGAAAAAATGGTTAGATAATGATATAGAATATAATACATCATACTTTAACTTCAAACAATAATATCCATGTTTTCAATTAATCAATTTCACATGTAGTTAACCTTATAACTCATAAAAAACACATGAATCAAAATTCACTGTATAAAAATTTAGAAGGAAGGTTACAAGATATCAAAAATAAACATTATATTCCCCAAAAATCAGAGTGAAACTATTATTATCACATATCAAATATATGAAAACCTTGTTCACATTAAAACCTTAATAAAAAAAGCATGCCTCCAAAACTAAAATCGTAGGTTCTTGAATATATTTCTTAAATAACAACATATAGTTGACCCATAAAATTAATAATAACTTTCATGGTGACTAATACTATCCCATATACATATCTTTATGTCAAAATCAAGCACATATTGAGGTTATCTTCCCCAAATCATGTGGTTTAAGAAATATGAACTTACAATAGAATCACTTCTCAAGATCACGAGTTGTATTCATCGCATTTTTATTTACTTAAATAATAAGTACTAAAGTACTTTCATTGTACATTTCATAACTCTTATGATGAAAATATCAGTAAAAAAATAATTTTATAGAATATTTCGTGGATCAAAAATACACAAGAATTTTAATCATTCAATTTCATTTATGTTAATTAATAATATTGAACATGATCCCTTAGTTTCATCTACAGTATATTCCCTTGAAAATTTGGGAATTTATTTGCATAGTTCCCCATTTCAATATAGTTAAACCACTGAATATCATACATCTCATAACTCCCTTTTAATTATTTTTTGGTGAAACTTTTCTCCGCACTTATAAAAAACTTCCAACCCTTTCAATCATTTCCTAGGGTGATTCCTTCCATAGTTATCACATGTGGGAAAATTATTTTAACCATTATTCCCTTTAACCATGAATTTATATGCCTCCCACTTATTCTATTTCAACCCATTGGATCCATAAGACTTGAAGAATTATCCCTATATCCTTATTTCACATAAAACTATTTAATCATACGAAGACAATATTTTAGAATCCAATTATCTTAGGAGACATGGATAGATACCTTCAAATAAATGATCAATATTTCATTCAATGTTGTGTATGTAATATTCATAATACCTTTGTAACCTTATAAATGTATCTTCATACTCAATAACTCTTTCTTCCACCATTTTATTAAACTAAGTAACATTCTCTTCATCTCAGTTTGTTTCTTATAAGGGTAATATTTTTCATAAATGATTTCCATTCCATGAGTTATATTTTCTATTACTCCCTAGTATTAAAGATCATCTACCACCATTGATTAGTATCACTATTAATATAATACACTATAAGTGTAACCTTTTCATTTTCATTACATCCCAAAGATAGAAATATATTTTCAAGGGACTTTAACCACTTATTGGATGACACTTAATTAGTAACACCACATAAATATGGGGGATTATACCACATGAAATGATCCAATATAGGTGTAGCACAATTATTAATTATAGCCTGAGTAGGATATCATAATATGGTCAGAACATTCTCAGTTATAATACCAGATGTAATGGATTCCTCGTAGGTAAATCACTACATTGGTCCCGAGTATCAATACCATTATTCCTCTAATGTAACATTTATAATAGCTGATATATACTATATGTTCTTATAAAATTATGATTTTATCATAATTTTAAATATGAAATAAGATAAATATAATAATTTAAACATAACGAATTTTATAATCATAAAAAGGATTCTTTGTGATGTTCTTTTATACTTATCCTCCAATTTTATCATAGGGATATGTTCCCTAATCTATGTTCAAATAAATCTAGTTCCCAATGATTATAGTAAACTGGATTTGAAATAAACGATAATGAACCCAACCCCAGTATCCTAGAGCTATTTCCTTACTTTATTTTATTACCATAAGATACATAAAATCACATCCCAAAGGACTGAATAGTTTAGTAGTTTTGGTAAACAAGAGGCATGTTTTAAATTAACTTACATTTAGGACATAAAATTAATAAATTATTTTCTTTGAGATCATCATGATTATACTTAATTTAACCTTTCATATCAATCATAATAAAATTCTTTGAAACCTGTGGAAAATAAATCATAAGAAAGTGGTTATATCAAATTCTCAGTAAGGGTTAAGAACAAAAAAAACAATAGTGAATCAATGAGCTTGTTTAAAAAGGAGAGGTAAATAGTAGAAAACACATTCCATGTAGTCAATAAACTAAGAATGAAAACTCACCCCTAGATTTTGTTGTATTGAAAATCCTCTGTATAGCAACAACTAAAGTGTGGGAAATGGATAATGTCAGACTTCTAAACTATCAAATTATATCCTCTAGATAGTACTGCCAAGATCAATTCTCTTTCCAATTTTTGTATTTGGATAGAAACCCATATGATTATTCTTTAAAAAACTCAATGGGATTATCATAAATTAAAATTTTATATTGAGACATTGGATGCATCAAATACCTTTCATTATCTGGCCCCAAACTCTGTATTTCACATCCAAATCATTCCTTATATATTGAATAATCGATTTTAAAAGGTTGTCTATAAATTAATTTGACCCATACCATATCAAACATTTGAATAAACATAAACCATTATATAAGGTTTGAAATATGGTATAATAATAGATAAGACTCAATGAAGTACATAATTCAAAAAAGTATGTTGACATAGATGAAATTGATTTAAATGAGATCATTGAAAAATTCTTGAGGAAAATAATCATTAAACATCCCAAAGTGTCTCATGGCACTTTGAAGCAATTGAATCATATTCCACATTAAATAATAACATTTAATAAAACATTAAATAACATGATAATGAAATTATATGTCAAATAGGATTTATATACACCTTCTTAATTAAGGTGGTGTATAACATCAAAATATGTCTCAATGAATGGATATTGAGACCAAGTCACTTACAAAGATTATTTCTTTAATCAAATGGATCGATTATGCGAATTAGATGAAAATACCCATAAAAAAGTTAAAATAAAATAGTATATAATATAAATTAATTTCATATATATCCTTAGAATGAAAAAAATCAATTAAATACAATTTTTACCCAATAAATGAAAATGATGTTATGACATCCCCACCCACTTGTAATGAGATGAATCGTATTCCCCATAAAAGTATTAATTATCATGTAAACAATTTAATACCCTAAATATAATTATATTTTTGATATTATATATAAAATTTACGTATAAATAAACTATAAAAAATAAATAAATTTTGAATAAGTCATATATTGCATAGAAGTAAAAATGGGATCAGAAAAACACTTACCACACACTTCCATCTTGTGAAACGTTCATTAAACTCATATATAATGGTTTAAATAATGTTATTAACATATTAAATATTTATATTAATATTTATAATACCTTATATAATCATTTTATCACTTATTATAAACCATTCATTAATAATATTTTATTATTTTCATTGTTTCAGGTGCATTCCTTATATGGTTTATTAATCAATTTACTTGAGTATAATTATGGGTTATCTTGTAAAATTGGAATACAGTACTCAAATTTGAATGAAATAGTATTAATTTGATTAGAGGAATATAATTGGTCCCATAAATATTTTTTCTTTCTATCATGAGGATGCTTCATTAGATAAAATTTTAGTGATAAACGTTTAGTTTATTTTGGCAGTTTTTACGAACACCGCAAACTAGTTCCATTTTATTTTATATTATGAGTATATATTAGAAACATAACATGAAATAGGATATAATATTATTATTAAATTATTATTTAACCATAATAATAGTTTTATGAGAATTCGTGAAGGTGGTAATGAAAAATGAACAAAAATACTTTTCAAAGTGGTGGTTAACCAGATTAACTTTGACAATAGGATCATTTCATTAAATAAGAGTAGATATTACAAAGGTGAGGTTTGAATATTTTACATTAAAAAATTAACATTACATTATGTACATGGCTCCGCAATTATTATTCCTTTATTCAAGAAATAGATGAGGGGAATTTAGAAAAATAAAATAGTAGAGGTGTTTTGAGAAAAATGCCTCTTGAATATCACATCATTGAGAGGCCGTAGAGGAATGTGGATTTGGTATTTTGGTGATAAAATAATCATTTAGAAATATTTTGAGTGAGTATTATAGGGTTTTGGATGATATTTTTTGGTTATTCATGTATTTTTTTCTTCAAAATGGGGTGGTGAGGGTTGGTATTAATACTTGAGGAGAGGTGGGTTTAAGTGACTAAAATAATGATTATTTTATAAATAAATCCAACCACATTGAGCTGTCATTAATTTAAATGAAATTAATTTGTAATTAATTGTTTTGGATGCCATTTAGGGTTGATAAATACATTAATATCCATTAAATGAATTAATTTTTAGGTATTTGAAGATTTTACCTTCCAAATTTAACCCTTATCCTATTTTACAAATACTCCATTGATTAATTTTTTTACCGTTGAAAAATTTAAATACGAAAAAAAATTAAATTTACCTTAAAAAATATTTTCTAACTTATTTTTAAATTATGGAAAAAAATTTACATGGTAAAATTCTAATAATTTTCAAAATTATATTTAAAATTAGTCCTGCAAACACAATGACAAAGCATGATTATAAAGTGAAAAGTTTAAAAGTTTGAAATGTTTTTATATCCAATTTCCTAGTGAAATTACTTAATATGACATATATTGGCTTGTTTGATGTATAATTGGACTAATTATACATTTAAACAAATTTAAAAAATAATTTAACTATATAAACTGATTAAAATAAAAATAAGTTTTCAATTGAAATTGAATTTTTTTCACTATAGATCAAAAAATGAAACGTCCCAAAACACTATTTTTTACCCTAATATAATTTTGAGATTAAAATTTAAAAAATAAAATTTATATTTTTCAAATAAACCTTATAATAGTGTAAAAAGTTTTACTTAAAAAAGGTGCGACATGAAAAGGTGACAAATCTACTTTTAGAAGTATATAATTTTTTTTGATTAAAATTATATTTATTAATATATTAATAATATAAAACATATTTGATGAATTTAATTTTTTTTATATAATATATGAAATATAAATTAATAGCTCTCACAAATATTTATTAATATAAATTATTAAGATAAAATGTTAGTGTGGGCATAAAATAGTTTTCATATAAAATCACAACATTTTTGTTTAATTGGATCTCAATATTTTTTATAATTAATTGGTAACCAATGAATTCATTTTATAATAATTTTTACAATATATTTTTATAATTTATTTAATTTCATTCATTACCTCGATTACAATGTATAGGAGATAACGATCTATATTATTTAATAATATTTAAATAGTTTGTTTAATCTTGGTGTATTATTAATATAAGTTATCAGTAAAATTGAATTTTTTTCAAAAGAGATATACCATACAATCATGGGGTGTTACATGCCCCCATCCATCAAAAAATTATGCCCTTGCAATTTTAAATATTACTTATTGATATAAAGGTTGATAATTTAAAATTAATTTATGGGAAACCCACATCATAACTAGGGTTAATAAAACATCCCCATTATAAAAGGGGAAGGAAAATGGAAAGGTAATAAAAAATGAGGCTTTAAAATAGGATAATATTCATGTTAATGTAAAATTGGTACATGGGAGATATATAATCCCGACCTTTTCATACTTTACTATTACATCATTTCAAATATAAAAAACATAATAGTATTACACTTAGAGGATCCAAAGGTTTAGTGTCTTGGGAAAACTAGGACCATACATAACAAATACAACATCAAGCATAAACATTCATTTAATTTATTCTTCTATAACATCTTATTGGAACTTGTCCTCTCTTTAGTACATGTACCCACCTGAGGATATACATTAAAAGGGGTGAGATAAAATCCCAGTAAGAGGATAGATAAGAAAAATATATCATGGGGTGAGCATAATCATAACATAGGAAAAAGATCATGAACATGAGAGGAGCGTAAATGATAGACTTGAAATGTGGCAATGCATAAAAATGAAACATCATGTCTTAGTGGTTAACTACCACACATAATTTTGAACCAATCTAGAATCTTTTTCAAACATCATTTCACATTTACTCATGAGATTCATCGCTTTACCCAATGCATTGTAGTGCTATATAATTCCGGGCGCACCCGTCACATTTAAACACTCATATTGCGCTATATAATTCCGAGTGCACCCGTCACATCATAACATTATCATTTATCATGCATGCCACAATGAAAATATAAAAAAAATAAACATAATGAACCCATGAAAAGGAATGGGTTTCATCTCATAATAAAACATTCATAAGATTTGGGTTCCCAAAAGAAAGAGGGAGTAACACACATGTTACAAGAACCGTCCACCTTGACTGAGAAGTAAAAGGGGTGTTCTTAAAAGAAGAGTTCTTTTGGAAAACATTTTTATGGAAATAAAAACCAGTGAAAAAAATTTATATCCTAGAAAAGTAAAGGAAGAAATGAAAAAATGATCTTTTAGGGGTAACCATATCAAAATGGAGTGAAAGAGGGAGAACCCGAAGGAAGAAAATTGGGTTTGAGATTTCCCCTTACCTTGTACGAGAATGCTTCCTTCTCTTTAATGACCTATATAATAACATTATATTAATTAATTAGAAATCCAGAACCATGTTTACATTAATAGGGTTAATTATGGTTTCATTATGTCATATTATGTTTTTTTGGATGACTTATAGAGTTTAGAAACATTGTTCAGGGATGTTCGTTTTTATGGTTTCTCTTGGGTGGTTCACTTGTATTATTAAATTGATGTTTGGGTAGAACATGGGTAAACATACAGAAATGAAGTTAAATGTTATTAATGACATTATAGGATTTTTAATGATCAAATTAGATCCATGTGGATGAATCATTAGATAAGAATTAAATGATGATTATTTGGGTTAATTTGAGCGGTTTTTTGATCACAACGAACTCGTTTTAACTTTTCACTTCGTAATATGGCCATAGGTTATTTCCAGAACATTAAATATAACATTATAATTATAAAATATCCTGGTTCAACCACAAAAATGGGTTCATTACAAGATATGAATGTAGGAATGGAAGAAGAAGGCATTTTGTTTCTTGAAAGTCATAAATTAACACCTCACGAACAACGTTCTCTTTAATAAAATAAAAGGAAGAGGGAAAGTGGGTTGGATGATATAATATCAAATTAGAATCATAAAATTACAGAATATGTATATTAATGATGTTACGACACAATTTGGATGAATTTAGGTGGGGAGAGATCAAGAAATGAACTTGAAGTTGAAAGGAAATTAAAGGAGAAGAGGGAGGGAAATTACCTTTAGAATCCTCCTCTTGAGAACCTTTTTAAGGGCCTATGCTTGGTATTTTGATGAGACCAAAAGCTCTTGGACGTGGGGTAGGGGATAGGGAAGGTTTTTGGGCAGAGTTTAGGGAATTCTTGGATCTTGATAGGTGTGAGGAAATGAGGGAGTGAAGGGTGGCTTTTATGGTGGAGGGGGAGAGGGTTTTCTTTAATATAAAATTCATTAGTTTATTAATTTCCCTTAAGACAAGGAATAGTGAGTCTTGTATGACCAATAATAGTAATTTCATAATGTAATCCCTAACCAAGTAGGCTTACATCCGAAAAACATCATCGATGACTCAATTAATACATTATTTAGCATTTATTGTGAATTATCGGATTCTACTATTCATAAAAAATTCAAGTATCTCAGAAAAATCCCAAACATTTACCCCATCCATTTTTCGACTTGTAGAATCCAAAAATGAATTCCATTTTTCAAAAATAATTATCTAAATATTATTAATTTTATATTTAACTAAAATAATAATTTACTTAAAAAAACAGTTTTTTAAGATTAAAACTGAATTTATAGTGCTTTCAAAAATTACGCAGGGTCTTATAAAATTATCTAAAAACTATAAGACATTGATTAAATAATTTATTAATAAATTTTATGTAAATAAATATTCATTTAAATTAATTAATTATAATTAATTATTTATGACTTACAAAATACCAAAATGTTTACTAAGGTCAAATTGTCACATTCTAAGATGTCTAAATTTTATTTTATTATTCACATGTAATGTCACTCTTATGTTGTATGATTTACTATTCATAAGGGTCATATTAATATTCATAAGGTTATGTTACTATTCATAAGGGTAGGTCACTATTCACCAAAAATTATTATTTTTTCATTAAACTCCAAAAAACATCTTGAACAGAACCGTGTATGTCAGATTTTTGAAATTCAAAACATAGCTGTGACAACCTTATGTTTAAAGGTCACTTATCACTTATTAGTTCATTATTTTTGTGTTTTCAAGTTATTTTATGACATATTTATAAAAAGGGAATTTCTATTGAAAAACATTGGATCGTTACATTCTTCCCCCCTTAAGAAATTTCGCCCCTGAAATTTCACTTTACACAAACAGGTGAGGGTACTTCTCCTTCATTTCCTCTTATGGTTCCCAAGTTGCTTCCTCAAACTTATGGTTCCTCCACAACACTTTGAAAAGATGGGTTGTCTTGTTGCGTAGAACCTTATCTCTCTGATCCGGAATCTTTACTAGCTTCTCCTCATAAGAGAGATCATCGTCCGGATGCACCACCTATGAGTTTAGTACATGTGAGGGGTCTAGTATGTACTTCCTCAGTAGTGATACATGAAACACATCATTAACTTGAGCCATATTTGGTGGAAGTGCTAGATGATAGGCCACGTCTCCTATACTTTCAAAGATCTCAAATGGTCCAATATACCTTGGGCTTAGCTTCCCTTTCTTCCCTAATCGCATGACTCTCTTCCATGGAGATATTCGAAGGAAGAATTTATCTCCAACGTCGAAGTAAAAGTCCCATCGATGGTTGTCAGCATAGCTCGTTTGCTGACTTTGAGAAGCTTTGATGTTTTTCTGGATGACTTGAACCTTCTCTATCATCTCTTGAATAATATCGGGACCAAGTAGCTTTCATTCTCCATCTTCATCCCAACATGTTGGAGTTCTACATCGCTTTCCATACATAGCTTCATACGGAGCCATCTGAATACTCGAGTGGAATCTATTTTTGCATGACAACTCAACCAATGGGATATTCTGATCCCAATCACCTTTGAATTCAAGAGAGTGGGCTCTTAGCATATCTTCAAGCATTTGAATAGTCCTTTCAGACTAGCCATCAGATTGGGGGAGATAAGTCGTGCTGAATTTTAATTCAGTACTCAAAGCATGTTGAAGGCTTCTCCAGAACTTAGATATGAACCTTGGATCACGGTTAGGGACAATTGAGAGTGGAACACCATGCAGTCTCACTACTTCCTTCACATATATCTTTGCAAGTTGTTCAAGCAAGAGATCTTACCGAATAACAATAAAATGGGCAGTCTTGGTGAGTCGATCAACCACAACCCATATCACATTATTTCTCTTTGATGTCTTCAGGAGACCTATGACAAAGTCCATAGTAACATTTTCCCATTTCCACATGGGTATATGCAATGGCTGCATCATACCCTTGGACTTTTGTCGCTCAGCTTTAACTTGCTGAAATACCAAGCACCTTGATATATATTCCACAATCTCTTTCTTCATGTTATCCCACCAGAAGTTCTCTCAGAGATCACGGTATATTTTGGTACTCCCAGGATGGATAGAGAAAGTTGAGCTATGTGCATTATCTAATATCTCCTTCTTTATCCCGGGTAATGAAGGTACACAAAGCCACGTTCCAAACTGAATCACACTATCATCGTCGATATGGAACTCTTGCAGCTTCCCTTACTTTACTGCATTCAACCTATTTTGTATCTCCACATCATCCCTTTGTGCTTCCTTAATCTTCTCTTGGATGGATGGTTGAGCAATCATTTGGGAAAGGTAGGATGTATTGTAACACCAGAGAATTTTATGTGAAATATTTTGTTTTTATGTCATATAAATCATCAAAGGAATCTTTCTCTACACACAACACTAGCTTGGCTTTCCTTACACGCAACCGCGGCCTTCCTCGATAGCTTGCGTCGTACACAATACCGAGTTTCACTAAATAACGATATGCTATTAAAATATTATTAAAACTAGCCGATATGAATAGTAATAACCACTTTTTGAAATTTTATAATTTTTATTTTTCAAAATGGACTTCATTTTTTGATTCGGAATATCGAATTTATCCTAGGGTGAAATTTTGGTATTTTTCTGAAAGCTTTCAATTTTTGATGAATTGTGAAACCACTAAGTGATAGTTAAAAAAACTGAATTTTTCATAAAACATAATTTTACCACTTTTGTGTGTGGAATTTCAAAAATCCGAGAGACACTTTTAATATCAAGGACTAAAATGTGGTTCAATGAGATGAAAACAATTTTTGGTGATTAGTAACTTTTTACTTTTTTTACCACGGTTAAAAGTAAATAGGGTAATTAAGGGTAAAAGTGTTATAATTATTACACTAAAACATGTCCTAATTCTGTTGGATAAGTGTAATTCGACCAAAAACAACCTTAGGAATAAAATATGACCATTTAGGCCCACTTGGATTAGATTAGGACATTTATTATTAATTTACTAAAAGAAGGGTTAAAATAGTTAAAATCAAAGTTTAATAAGTAAATCATTTTTAATATGGGGTTATACATAAGATGAATTCTAATATAAATATTAATTATAAAGATAAAAAGATTTCCTACATAATGGTATTTTATTTGTAATTTTTATACATTAAATCATTTAATTTATTTATGACACAATGACGATGCAGTAATTATCTTATTAATGAAATATTGACATAATTGATGTTATAAATACCCAAATAAATGTAATTTGAGACTTTTTATGAATTAAACTAATTTTATAGGTTAATATGACATGTTATTATTGATTTAAGTAACTTGGTTCGAATTAATCATTCTGTTATGATTTTCACAAAAATCAATTACTAAATAGTGTCAAAATTGACATAAAATAGTTTTTAAAATAAATATTATACTACTAATTGTTATTTTATTCCTAAAAATCTAAGGTTCAGAAAAATGACTTAGATAAGGTTATATATATTAATAATAAACAGCTTGGGGTTCGTTTGGCTTGATATGGTAAGTTTATTAACCTTATAGTGTAAGAAAACAAGAAGACACAGTAAAAGTTAAATTATCTAACTTAAAGTTAAATCTAAATAATAAGGTTAAAATTGATACCTAAACATGTATAAATTCTATTGGATGAGATTATTTCGACCCCTACCCACCTTATATTCTAAATATATCAATTTCGAGCTATTAAATATCGAATTTCACTTTATAATAAAATAATATTTTTAGTTATTCTAAAGGTGCCCCTCTCCTCCCTTATAAAAGGAAACCTCCTTCCTCTCCTCCTCACACCAATTTGAGCCTTCAAGCTCGGCCAACCCCTGCCACTTTCTCCTCTCCACTTCCCTAAAATCATCCTAGAGGTTCTGGTATTCTTCAAAGACCAACCCTAGTGCCCTAAGAAGAGGTTAAGAAGAGGCGCATCAAAAAAAAGAGGAGGTTCGAACACTTTCAAAGAAAATCGGACCTAAGGTAAGGGAAATATCACAATCTCATTTTTATCCGAGATTATTTATACATTGTTATTTACTGGGGTGTATTTTATCATCCACATCCATGTATCCTAAATATGTAATATTATTCCATCCACCTACAATTGTTTAAATCCAATTTTACCATTAGGTGAGTTTTTAGTAAAATATATGAAAGGAATCTTTTGTCGTTTTTCGTATGAGGTACATTTTGACTTTTCTGAAAAAAGTACGAGAAGAATGTTTTTTTAACTTATAAGGCATGAATGGATTTTTTTAAAACATTATTTCCAAGAAGCTTCCTTTACAAGTTTTCAATTTTATTTTTAATCAACTTCTTTTAGTTTAAAATTTTATGACATGTTAAGAAAGGAAAATGTTTTTGAAGTAGAAAGGATATTTTCCTCAAGAATGGAGTTCAAGTGTTTTATCAAAATTATTTTCCATCTAAGATAATATAGGGTTCTATTTCTATCCCTATTATTACATTGATTTTATTATGTTGTGATGGAAATATTTTTATGAATTCCTTTATCTTATATGAATTGTTTTATGATGTCACGATGTTTAAGATTCCCATTTTTATTACATGGGTTATGCTATGATGTATGGTTTAAGATTTTGTGGCACATATAAGAATGGTATCGTTATGAGATGGGTGGGACCTAAATCTCCCTCCAATGCATTGTGTAAAGATTTTATATCTCATGAGATAGACATGGCTGGAATGGTAGGTTATACCGGTTCTGTGAAACAGGACTGAAACGAGGCGTAAACTCAATTTAGAAATGGACTTTGTCCACTAAGATAGTCTTGGAAATGAGTCTTGACTAATAAGAAATTATTCTATATGATTATGTGTGTATTCCAAAAAGTTTCATGTTTTATGTTATGATTATTGGGATTACATTTCACTACCATGATTTATCCCATGTTATGAAATTATGATATCTTTTGCAGGTTAAGATTTCCAAAAGTTATGTTCTTATGAATTTGATGCGATTGATATTTATTTGGTTTACCCTTACTAAGAATTTGAGCTCACCCTTTTGTATGTTTTCTTTCCCCAAGTCAGGAACAAGGTTATTAAGTAAGATATGCCAAAAGGAACTATAGATATGATGAAATAAATGGGAGATAGTGTAGACGCTTTATGAACTGGTTGTTTATGTTTCCCAGTTTCTAAAGAAACTATAACTATATGGTCCTTTTTTGGTTTTGTTATATGTTGTAATAAGTATGATTCAATTTTGAAGTATTAACAATGTATGTAAAGTATGGGTCGTTATAGTTGGTATCATAGGAAAGGTATAGTCATCCTTTGGAAACTAGGATGTGAAAGCCTTAGTAAGAACCCTAAGGATAAGTCTAAGCATAGAACACAATCTCAGTGTTTTAGAAATGACCATGAATAACCTAAGATAATACCTTAACTGTGAAAGTTTATTCTTGATTATGTTTTTTCCTATTATAATTAGTGTTGCTCACACTATTCTTCTTGGTTTTAGTCAATGGCTAGAACCCAAAGGAACCGTGTTAATGCGGAATGCGATGGGCAATGCAATGATTGTACCCCTGAGCAACCAAACGTTATGGGAGCTGGAATGAAAAATCTTGTAGCCATTCTCACACAACTTTCTCAAGCTATGAATCATGCAGGACTTCCAAACGAGCAAATGAAGGAGCAACATTCTGTTGATTCCTTCTTGAGGCAGCGTCCACCCTCATTCAGCGGGTCTACCGATCCATTAGTTGCTGAACAATGGATCAGTACTACTGAAAAGATATTTTCAGTTCATCAATGTTCTGAACATGACAAAGTTATCCTAGCAGTGTATCGTTTGGAAGGAGATGCTGATCAATGGTGGAATCTAATTAAGAATACGAGGCAAAGGGATGAAATTGAGTCCATGGAATGGGAAGAGTTCAAGAACTTATTTTTCAACAAGTACTTCCCTCGTATTCTCCGAAAAAAGATGGAGAAGGAGTTTCTTGAACTGAAGCAAAAGGATAATAAATCTCTTGGTACCTATGAAGCAAATTTTACAAGACTTGCAAGGTACGCTTCTGGTATTATTATCCAACCTGAGAGTAAGATCGATCGATTCTTTAGTGGCTTAAAACCAAGTCTTTGAAGGGTGTTAGCCATAAGGGACTTCAATAGCTATGAGGAAATAGTTCGATGTGCTCTCAAAGTCGAGATGGAGATTGGAGTGACCCATCAGTCATATAGGTTTGATAAGAAAAGGAAAATGGAATTCAAAGTAAAATCTAAAGAGAACACTGAAAAGAAGATGAGCTTTCCCTTATACTCAAAGTGTGGAATGAAACATGGAAGGAGTTGTCTTAAAGGGACAAGTAAATGTTTCAAATGTGGAAAGGAAGGTCATCGTGCATTTGAATGCCGCGATGATGGGAAGAAGATGTCTAATAATGCAAACAAAGGAAGGGATACACAGAATGAATCTATTACACTATAATGTTTCAAGTGCAAGGAGATGGGGCATTATTACAATCAATGCCCAAATCCAAGGGTTGATGATGATGGTCGATGTCAGCAAACTCTTAAGGCTAAAGACAAAGGAAAGTCACATGCAATTTCTATCAGAGATTTGGAGTACGATAACGTTGTGGTGAAAGGTACACTTACCATCCACTCTAAAGTAGCAAATGTTTTATTTGATTCTGGATCCACCCACTCCTTTATTTTTGAATAATTTTCTAAGGATATCACTGTATTACCTCAACAATTAGACGTTGAGTTGGCTGTGACAACCCCTAATGGAACAACAGTCGCATCAAAAGTTTATAATTCTTCTCCAATCGAAGTTTGTGGGAAAGTGATTCCTTCAAATCTTGTGATCCTTCCTATAGTGGAATTTGATGTGATTCTTGGCATGGATTGGCTTTCTTTATATGGAGCTCATATCAATTTCCAAAGAAGGGAAGTCACATTTCATATTCCAGATCAATCTATGATCGTCTATCGATGCAAGGATGAACATAACCTTCCAGTGGAAATTTCTTCCATTTTATGGGTATTGATTCCACTAAATGAATGTTATTTATCTCAAGTGGTTGGTGAGAAACTCACGATTAAGAATATGCCAATTGTACGAGAGTTTGATGAAGTCTTTCCGGAGGAATTACCAGGTCTTCCACCAAATCGTGAAGTTGAGTTTTCAATAGAACTCGTACCAGGAGCTTTGCCTATTTCAAAGACACCTAATAGAATGGCCCCAATTGAGTTGCAGGAACTGAAGATGCAACTCCAAGAGAATCTTGATAAAGGATTCATACTCCCTAGTGCGTCACCTTGGAGAGCACCTGTTCTGTTTATTAAGAAGAAAGATGGATCAATGAGACTCTTAATTGATTATCGAGAACATAACAAGATCACTATCAAGAAAAAATATCCTCTCCCACGCATTGATGAAATATTTGTCCAACTACGCAGAGCTCAATACTTTTCCAAGATTGATCTTCGTTCAGGGTATCATCAATTAAGGGTCAAAAGGGAGGATATACCAAATATGGATTTCCGTACAAGGTATGGACACTATGAATTTATAGTGATGCCATTTGGTCTTACTAATGCCCCTTCTATCTTCATGGATCTGATGAATAGAGTCTTTAGAGACTATTTTGACCAATTTTTGGTAGTCTTTATAGACGATATTCTTGCCTATTCCAAGATCAAGGAAGAACATGAAGATCACTTGAGAATTATATTGAAGACCCTGAGAAAGGAAAATATTTATGCCAAATTTACCAAGTGTGAATTTTGGCTTCAAAAAGTTTCATTTTTGGGTCACATAATCTCAAAATAGGGGATATCTGTGGATCCAGCAAAAAAAGAGGTTATCGAAATATGGTCGAGACCAACAACAGTAACTAAGATCCGAAGTTTTCTTGGTTTGGATGGATATTATCGACGTTTTGTGAAAGATTTTCCACGATTATCTAATCCACTCACCAAGTTGACTCGGAAAGGAGTTAAGTTTGTATGGACGGAGGAATGTGAAGAGAATTTCAAGGAGTTGAAAAGAAGGTTATCCAGAACACCTGTGCTCACACTGCCTTGTAGTGGAGAAAGGATTGTGATCTGTAGTGATGAATCCATGAAGGGATTGGGGTGTGTTCTTATGAAAAATGATATGGTGATAGCTTATTCCTCACGACAGTTGAAAATCCATGAGAAAAATTACCCAACTCATGATTTGAAGTTAGCTGCGGTAATCTTTGCATTAAAGATTTGGAGGCATTAGATTTATGGTGAAAGGTGTGATATTTATACTGATCATAAAAGTTTAAAGTATATTTTCACAGAAAAGGAGCTGAATATGCTTCAAAGAAGATGGTTGGAGCTGATTAAGGATTACGACTGCTCAATTCATTACCACCCTAGGAAAGCAAATAAGGTGGCAGATGCATTAAGTCGACAAGACCATGCCAGTTTATCCATGATGAGGATCACAAAAGATCCAATATTTATGGATTTACAAAGGATGGATCTTGGAATTATAATGGAAGGGGAAAAATCTTATCTTTCTCAAATGAATGTTCAACCATCTATACATGTGAAGATTAAAGAGGCACAGAAAGAAGATGTTGAGTTACAAAAGAAGGTGAGAAATGTTCCTGAATTCAACCTTGATTGTGATGGGATAATAATGTTCAGGAATCGGGTTTGTGTTCCTCCCATACCCGAATTAAAGAAGGAGCTACTGGATGAGGCTCATAGTTCTTAATTCTCTATTCATCCAGGAAGCACAAAGATGTATATGGACCTGAAAGAGTACTTCTGGTGGGATGACATGAAAAGAGATGTTGCTGAATATGTCTCTCGATGCTTGGTTTGTCAGCAAGTTAAAGCTAAGAGACAGAAGTCTAAGAGGATGTTACAACCATTACCCATACCCGAATGGAAATGGGAAAATATCACTATAGAAATTGTCACCGGACTTCCTAAAACATCCAAAGGAAATAATGTTATATGGGTCATAGTTGATCGTCTTACCAAATATGCACACTTCATTGCTATTAGAGAGGATTTCTCTCTGGATCAGCTTTCCGAGATATTTGTAAAGGAAGTGGTAAGATTTCATGGAGTACCACTTTCTATTATATATGATCGGGATCCGAGATTTACCTCGATGTTCTGGCGAAGTCTTCAGCATACTCTGGATACAGAGTTGAGTTTCAGCACTGCTTATCATCCTCAGACAGCCGGTCAGTCTGAGAGAACAATTAAAACCCTAGAAGATATTTTGAGAGCTTGATCTATAGATTTCAAAGGTGGTTGGGATCAACACCTACCTTTGGTGGAATTTTCTTATAATAATAGATTTCACTCCAGTATTCAGATGGCTCCTTATGAAGCTCTCTATGGAAAGAAATGCAGGACTCCAACTTGCTAGGGGGAAGTTGGGGAAAGAAAGCTATTAGGACATGATCTCATTGATGAAATGGTAGAAAAGGTTAGATCTATTGAACAACACATAAGATCAGCTCAGAGTCGACAGAAAATTTATGAAGACAACCATAGAAAAGACCTAGATTTTGAAGTAGGTGATAAGGTGTTCTTACGAATATCTCCCTGGAAGAGAGTCATGAGATTTGGAAAGAAGGGGAAGTTGAGCCCTAGATATATCGGTCCTTTAGAAATACTGGATCGCGTTGGGAAGGTAGCTTACCGATTGGAGCTTCCACCAAATCTCTCTCAAGTTCACGATGTGTTACATGTATCTCTCCTAAGAAAGTACATACCTGATCCTTCACATGTACTTAGCTCAGAAGTTGTACCGCTGGAGCAAGATCTTTCTTATGAAGAACAGCCGATAGAAATTCTGGATCATAGCGAAAAGGTCCTACGAAGAAAGACCACTCTATTGGTGAAAGTTTTATGGAGGAACCACTAATTAGAAGAATCTACATGGGAGCTTGAGGATATGATGAGGGATATTTATCCTCATCTATTTGTTACAAAGTGACGAATTTCGAGGGAGAAATTCATTTTAAGGGGGGTAGAATGTAACACCCGAGACTTTTATGTAAAATATTTTGTTTTTATGTTATATAAATCATCAAATGAATCTTTCACTACACACAACACTAGCTTGGCTTTCTTTACACGCAACCGTGGCCTTCCTCGATAGCTTGCGTCGTACACAATACCGAGCTTCACTAAACAACGATATGCTATTAAAATATTATTAAAACTAGCCGTTATGAATAGTAATAACCACTGTATGGAATTTTATAATTTTTATTTTTCAAAATGGACTTCATTTTTGGATTCGGAATATCGAATTTATCCTAGGGTAAAATTTTGGTATTTTTCTGAAAACTTTCAATTTCTGATGAATAGTGAAACCACTAAGTGGTAGTTAAAAAAACTGAATTTTTCATAAAACTTAATTTTAACACTTCTGTGAGTGGAATTTTGGAAATCCAAGAGACATAGTTAATATCAAGGACTAAAATGTGGTTCAATGAGATGAAAATAATTTTTTGGTGAATAGTATCTTTTTACTTTTTTTTACCACAATTAAAAGTAAATAGGGTAATTAAGTGTAAAAGTGTTATTATTATTACCATAACACATGTACTAATTCTATTGGATAAGTGTAATTCGACCGAAAACAACCTTAGGAATAAAATATGACCATTTAGGCCCACTTAGATTAGATTAGGACATTTATTATTAATTTACTTAAAGAGGGGTTAAAATAGTTAAAATCAACGTTTAATAAGTAAATCATTTTTAATATGGGGTTATACATAAGATAGATTCTACTATAAATATTAATTAGAAAGATAAAAAGATTTCCTACATAATGGTATTTTATTTGTAAATTTTAGACACTAAATAATTTAATTTATTTATGACACAATGACGATGCAGTAATTATCTTATTAATGAAATATTGACATAATTGATGTTATAAATAACCAAATAAATGTAATTTGAGACTTTTTATTAATTACAATAATTTTATAGGTTAATATGACAAGTTATTATTGATTTAAGTAACTTGGTTCGAACTAATAATTCTGTTATGATTTTCACAAAAATCAATTACTAAATAGTGTCAAAATTGACATAAAATAGTTTTTAAAACAAATATTATATTACTAATTGTTATTTTATTCCTAAAAATCTAAGGTTCGGCCAAATGACTTAGATAAGGTTATATATATTAATAATAAACAACTTGGGGTTCTTTTGGCATGATATGGTAAGTTTATTAACCTTATAGTGTAAGAAAACAAGAAGACACGGTAAAAGTTAAATTATCTAACATAAAGTTAAATCTAAATAATAAGGTTAAAATTGATACCTAAACTTGTCTAAATTCTATTGGATGAGATGATTTCGACCCCTACCTACCTTATATTCGAAATATATCAATTTGGAGCTATTAAAAACCGAATTTGACTTTATAATAAAATAATATTTTTAGTTATTCCAAAGGTTCCCCTCTCCTCCCTTATAAAAGGGCACCGCCTCCCTCTCCTCCTCACAACAATTTGAGCCTTCAAGCTCGGAAAACCCCTACCAATTTCTCCTCTCCACTTCCCTAGAATCATCCTATAGGTTCTAGTCTTTTTCAAAGACCAACCCTAGTGCCCTAAGAGGAGGTTAATAAGAGGAACGTCAAAAAAAGAGGAGGTTCAGACACTTTCGAAGCAAATCAGACCTAAGGTAAGGGAAATATCAAAATCTCATTGTTATCTGAGATTGTTTATACTTTGGTATTTTCTGGGGTGTATTTTATCATCCACATCCATGTATCCTAAATATGTAATATTATTTCCATCCACCTACAATTGTTTAATTCCAATTTTACCCTTAGGTGAGTTTTTAGTAAAAGATATGAAAGGAATCTTTTGTCGTTTTTCGTAGGAGGTACATTTTGACTTTTCCAAAAAATGAACGAGAAGAATGTTTTTTTAACTTATACAGCATGAATGGATTTTTTTAAAATATTATTTCCAAGAAGCTTCCTTTACAAGTTTTCAAGTTTATTTTTAATCCACTTCTTTTAGTTTAAAATTTTATGACATGTTAAGAAAGGAAAATGTTTTCGAAGTAGAAAGGATATTTTCCTCATGAATGGAGTTCAAGTGTTTTATCAAAATTATTTTCCATCTACGATAATATAGGGTTCTGTTTCTATCCCAATTATTACATTGATTTTATTATGTTGTGACGGAAATATTTTTATGAATTCCTTTATCTTATATGAATTATTTTATGATGTCACGGTGTTTAAGATTCCCATTTTTATTACATGGGTTATGCTATGACGTATGGTTTAAGATTTTGTGGCACACATAAGAATGGTATAATTATGAGATGGTTGGGACCTATATCTCCCTCCAATTAATTGGGTAAAGATTTTATATCTCATGAGATAGACATGGCTGGAATGGTAGGTTATACCGGTTCAGTGAAACAGGACTGAAACGAGGAGTAAACTCGGTTCAGAAATGGACTTTGTCCACTAAGATAGTCTTGGAAATGAGTCTTGACTAATAAGAAATGATTCTCTATGATTATGTGTGTATTCCACAAAGTTTCATGTTTTATGTTATTATTATTGGGATTACATTTCACTACCATAATTTATCCCATGTTATGAAATTATGATCACTTTTACAGGTTAAGATTTCCAAAAGTTATGTTCTTAGGAATATGATGCGATTGATATTTCTTTTGTTTACCCTTACTGAGCATTTGAGCTCACCCTTTTGTATGTTTTATTTCCCCAGGTCAGGAAGAAGGTTATTAAGTAAGATATTCCAAAAGGGACTATAGATATGATGAAATAAATGGGAGACAATGTAGACGCTATATGACCCAGTTGTTTATGTTTCCCAGTTTCTAAAGACACTATACCTATACGGTCCTTTCGTGGTTTTGTTATATGTTGTAATAAGTATGATTCAATTTTGACGTATTAACAATGTATGTAAATTATGGGTCGTTATATGTATCCAATCCCTTATGATTTCCAAATCCATTCTTTTCATATCCAAGAAGATAGGGTCATTCTCAATCCGCAACACGGATAGTGTAGCAGGTTCTTTTCTGGTTAGAGCATCAGCTACCTTGTTCACCTTTCCATGATGATAGTGAATAGAGCAATAATAATCCTTGATTAGCTCTAACCATTTCCTTTGATGCATGTTGAGCTCCTTTTGTGTGAATATATACTTTAGGATCTTGTGGTCAGTGTATATGTCACACTTCTCTCCATAAAGGTAGTGCCGCCAAATTTTCAAGGCAAAAATCAAGGCTGCCAGCTCTAGATCATGCGTCGGGTAGTTTTGCTCATGGATCTTCAACCGTTGTGAGGTGTATTCTATCACTTTATCATTTTTCATGAGTATAAAACCCAAGCCTTTCTTTGAAGCATCATTGTATATCACAAAACTTTCTCCAATTTTCGGTAGTGTGAGTACAGGTGCAATGATCAGCCTTCTTTTTAGCTCCTTGAAGCTTCCCTCACATTCTTTTGTCCAGACATACTTTACCCCTTTCTTTGTTAACTTAGTTAGCGGGCTTGACAATCATGAGAAGTTCCTCACAAAACGTTGGTAGTACCCAGGAAATCCAAGAAAACTACGGATTTCTGTGACACTGGAGGGCCTGGGCCATTCCTTAATCGCCTTTGTATTTGAAGGATCCACAGAAATTCCCTCACTTGTGATCACATCTCCCAAGAACGTGACATGATTCATCCAAAAGTCACACTTTCTGAACGTGGCGTACAACATCTCCTTTCTCAATATCTCCAACACAAGTCTTAGATGTTCTTCATGTTCCTCCTTACTCTTGGAGTAGACGAGAATATCATCGATAAAAACTACCACAAATTTGTCGAGGTAATTTCTAAAGACTATATTCATCAAATCCATGAAGATTTAAAGATCATTAGTAACTCCGAAGGGCATCACCAAAAACTCATAGGGCCCATACCTTGTACAGAAGGCAGACTTCTGAATATCTTCCTTCTTCACCTTTACCTGATGATATACAGAATGAAGATCCACCTTTGAGAAGTATTGATCTCCTCTTAACTGATCGAACAAGTAATCAATCCTTGGGAGAGGATACTTGTTCTTTATGGTGATCTTGTTGAGTTCCCGATAACCGATACACATCCGCATTTTTCCGTCCTTCTTCTTCACAAAGAGCACTGGTGCACCCTAAGGTGATGCACTAGGGAATATGAACCCTTTGTCCAAATGCTCTTGCAGCTACTTCTTTAACTCCTCCAGTTCTATAGGATCCATCCTAAAGGGTAACTTTGAGATAGTAGTAGATCTAGGTATGAGTTCAGTTGAAAACTCTACCTCACGATCTGGGGGAATTCCGGGTAACTATTCGGGAAATACATCACCGTATTTCCTCACGATGGGCATTTCCTCAAGGTTGGAACTTTCCTTCGACTTAACCATTTGGGTGAGGTATGATTCTTCATAAGGGAATCAACACCCACACTATTGAAGTATTTTTCAAAGGAGATTCAGGATCTTCTATACATTTGTAGAGGAGCATGGGATGGTTCGGAATATAAAAGGATATTTCCTTTTCGCAATAGTTGATATGAGCACTATATGACGAGAGCCATTCCATTCCCATTATAGCGTCTAATTCCACCAAGGCAAGTATTACATGATTTTCGGGAAGAATCTTCCCACATACACCAATAGGAGAAGAGTCAAACACTTGGGTTTCAATGATTTCACCACTTGGTGTTTTTACATATATCTCTACTTCAAGGTTTCGAGGATTTGATTCTATAGTTCTAGAAAACTTGCAAGATATAAAGGAATGCGTAGAACCTGAATCAAATAAGACCTTTTCAATTCTAAGTGAATAGGAAGTTTACCTTGTATGACTTCATTATCATGCTCCACCTCCGCAGTAGTGATGGCATAAGCCTTCCCTTGTTCCTTTGGCTTGGTGGATGCTGACGCTGATTACCGTCGAGAGCTCTAGGTTTAGTGCACTAGTTTCCATAGTTCCCTAGATCCCTACAGTTCTATCATTGAAATATGGGTGGTTCTCTCCTTTCATCGGCTACATTATCCTTCCTTTTTGTGTCTTTTCAACACTCTTGAGCATGGTTTCCTTCTTTCCCACACATGAATCATTTCCCCATCCCTTTGAGGCAGTTCCCATTATGCAACTTTCCACATTTTTAGCATGTGGGTCGTTGAGTTCTCTTCCCACCTTTATCATTAGATCCAATGGCTTGAAACTCCATCTTTTGTTTCTTATCCCCATAGCCATGGGACCATTCTCCAAACTCCATCTCCACTTTCAGAGCACACTGAAAAACCTCTTCATAACTCCCAAAGTATTGAATTTCAAGAGCCTTTCGAAGGTGTGGTTTTAATCCACTAAAGAATCTATCATTTTGCTATCATTTTTTATAACAAAACCCGAAGCATACCTTGCATGCCTTGTGAAATTCACTTCATAGGTTGTGACAGATTCTCCTTCTTTTTGATTGATCTCTATGAATTATCTCTCCATCTTCATGTGAAGAGTTCATGGGAAATACTTATTAAGAAGCATTATCTTAAAGTCTTCCCATTCCATCTCTTCAATTTCGTCCCTTGGCTTGGTGTTCTTAATCAAAGACCAGCATTGATCAGCTTCTCCATCTAGATGATAAACAGCAAGAGTCACCTTCTCCATCTCATAATAGTGCAACATAGAAAAGATCTTCTATATGGAGTTGACCCACTGTTCCGCAACTAGTGGATCAGAAGATCCACAAAACATCGGTGGTCGTTGCCGCATAAAACATTCAATAGCCTGTTTCTCCCTCTTTGGTGAAGGAGGATGTTCCCCATTATTATGGTTATTATTCATAACCTGAGATAATTTGTTAAGTATACCCGTGAATTTTTGAACTCCAACTCCCAAATCATTTGGGATGTCGTTCGGGCAATCGTTGCATTGGCCCTCACATGAGTTTTTGGCCTGATTTCTCCTGGTTCCCACCATTTTCTAAAATAGAAAAGGATAGAACAAAACATAACTAAACAAGTCATGAATAATTTATTCATTTAAAAATTTATACCAAAAACATAACATATGGGATCCCATATGTAAATATTATTTGGTGCTTATTTTTACTTATTCTCAAGCTATAGGTTTTCCATAGGGTTCACTAATCCTAATTCCCAAATTAACTAAACATTTCCTCTGATACCAACTATAGCATCCCAGAATTTTCATACTTTACTATTACATCATTTCAAATAAAAACAAAATAATAGTATTACACTTAGAGGATCCAAAGGTTTAGTGTCTTGGGAAAACTAGGACCATACATAACAAATACAACATCAAGCATAAACATTCATTTAATTTCTTCTTCTATAGCTTCTTATTGGCACTTGTCCTCGACTTAGTACATGTAGCCACTTGAGGATATACATCAAAAGGGGTGAGATAAAATCCCAGTAAGAGGATAGATAAGAACAATATATCATGGGGTGAGCATAATCATAACATAGGAAAAGGATCATGAACATGAGAGGAGCATAAATAATAGACTTGAAATGTGGCAATGCATAAAAATGAAACATCATGTCTTAGTGGTTAACTACCACACATAATTGTGAACCAAGATAGAATCTTGTTCACACATCATTTCACATTACTAATGAGTTTCATCACTTTACCCAATTCATTGGAGGTCTATATAATTCCGGGCCCACCCATCACATTTAAACATTCATATTGTGCTATATAATTCTGGGCGCACCCGTCACATCATAAAATTATCATTTATCATGCATACCACAATGAACATATAAAATAAATCAAAATAATGAAACCATGAAAATGAATGGGTTTCATCTCATAATAAGACATTCATAAGCTTTGGGTTCCCCAAAGAAATAGGGAGTAACACACATGTTACAAGAACCGTCCACCTTGAGTGAGAAGTAAAAGGGGTGTCCTTAAAAGAAGAGTTCTTTTGGAAAACATTTTGATGGAAATAAAAACCAGTTAAAAACATGTATAACCCAGAAAAGTAAATCCAATGATGAACAAATGAACTTTGAGGAGTAACCATATCAAAATGGAGTGAAAGAGGGAGAACCCGAAGGAAGAAAAAAGGGTTCGAGATTTCCCCTTACCTTGTACCCAAATGCTTCCTTCTATTTAATGTCCTGTATAATAAAATTATATTAATTAATTAGAAATCCAGAACCATGTGTACATTAATATGGCTCATTCTGGGTTCATTATGTCATATTATGTTCTTTTGGATGACTTATAGAGTTTAGAAACATTGTTCGGGGATGTTTGTTTTTATGGTTTTTCTTGGGTGGTTCACATGTATTATTAAATTGATGTTTGGGTAGAACATGGGTAAACATACAGAACTGCCATTAAATGTTATTAATCATATTACTGGAGTTTGAATGATCAAATTTTATCCATGTGGACGAATCATTAGATAAGAATTAAATGATGATTATTTGGGTTAATTTGAGTGGTTTTTGGATCAAAACAAAATTGTTTTAACTTTTAACTTAGTAATATGGAAATATGTTATTTACAGAACTTTAAATAGAACATAATAAATATAAAATATCCTGGTTCAACCACAAAAATGGTTTCATTACCAGATCTGATGGTAGTAATGGAAGAAGAAGGCATTTTGTTTCTTGATGGTGATAAATTAACACCTCACGAACAACGTTCTCTTTAATAAAATAAAAGGAAGAGGGAAAGTGGGATAGATGATATAATATCCAATTATAATCATACAATTACAGTATATGTATATTAATGGAGTTATGACACAATTTGGATGAAGTTTTGTGGGGAGAGATGAAGAAATGAACTTGAACTTTAAAGGAAATTAAAGGAGAAGAGGGAGGGAAATTGCCTTTAGAATCATCCTCTTGTGAACCTCGTTAAGGGCCTAAGTGTGGTATTTTGATGAGACCAGAAGCTCTTGGACGTGGGGGAGGGGATAGGGAAGATTTTTTGGCTGAGTTTAGAGAATTATTGGTGCTTGAGAGGTGTGAGGAAATGATGGAGTGAATGGTGGTTTTTATAGTGGAGCGAGAGAGGGGTTTCCTTAATATAAAATTCATTAGTTTATTAATTTCCATTAAGACAAGGAATAGTGCGTCTTGGATGGCAAATAATAGTAATTTTATATTTTAATCCCGAACCAAGTGGGATTACATCATCAGAACATCATTGATGACTCAATTAATACATTATTTAGCATTTATTGTGAATTATCGGATTCTGCTATTCATCAAAAATTCAAGTATCTCAGAAAAATCCAAAAAATTTACCCCAACCATTTTTCGACATGTAGAATCAAAAAATGAAGTCCATTTTTCGAAAATAATTTTCTAAATATTATTAATTTAATATTTAATTAAAATTATAATTTACTTAAAAAACAGTTTTTTAAGATTAAAACTGATTTTATAGTGCTTTCCAAAATTACGTAGGGTCTTATAAAATTATCTAAAAACTATAAGACATTGATTAAATAATTTATGAATACATTTTAGGGAAATAAATCTTTTTTTAAATTAATTAATTATAATTAATTATTTATGACTTACAAAATACCAAAACGTTTACTAAGGTCAAATTTTCACTTTCTAAGATGTCTAAATTTTACTTTATTATTCATAGGTAATGTTACTCTTATGTTGAATGATTTAATATTCATAAGGGTTATATTACTATTCATAAGGGTATGTTACTATTCATAAGGGTAGGTCACTATTCACCAAAAATTATTTTTGTTTCATTAGACTCTGAAAGACATCTTGATCACAACCGTGTATATAGGATTTTTTAAATTCAAAATATAGAAGTGACAAACTTAGGTTTAAAGGTCACTTATCACTTAGTAGTTCATTATTTTTGTGTTTTCATGTTATTTTATGAAATATTTATAATAAGGTAATTTCCATTGAAAAACATTGGGTCGTTACAGGAGAGATATATAGTCATCATGCTCTAATGAAGAGTGATTGGTAACATGGCCATAAGAATGTCTACCATCATAAAACTGTAAATTTGGGATGGGTTAAAGATTCCATTGATTTCCCTGTAACAATTTTAAATAAGTAAAATTTTTTATTCCAAATTACTCTCATAGATTTTAGGGACTATTTTATAATCTAGATAATAACTGAAGAATAATAAACATACTTGATTTCTTTGCATGTCATAAGAATAATATCATCATTTGGATGTGCTTTGATCCACTTTTACTCCATCCCATACCCCAAGAAATGAATGTTCCCATAGATTTTTTTAATACTGAAAAAAATTAATGGATCATAAGATCCATAAGTCATTCTTTCATTCATTACATGTTTAGTGAAAAAAAAATTGTTATAACATGAAATATAATATAATAAATCATATATTAACATCAAAAAATTATATCCAAGGTTTGACTTTATTCATTCCACAAGTATTTAATCTTATGACTCATCCAAAATACCTCAATAAAAATTCATCATTTAAAAATTTATAAGGAATGATGTGATATTTCAAAAGATGACATTATATTCCCAAAAAATCATAATGTAACTCTTACTCCTACAATAAAAATATATGAATACCTTGATCACCTTAAAAACTTAATGAAAAAATAATGATTCTAAAACAAATTTTAGGTTTTTGAACATATTCCATAAATCCAAACATGTAGTAGACCCATAAAAGATGTCATAACCCATAAAATCAATGAAATATTTCATGGTCACCAATACTATCCCATAGAAATTTCTTTATGTCATCATGAAGCACATATTAAGGTTATATTCCCCAAATCACATGTTTTCAAAAATTTCCACTTATAACAGAATCAATTCTCCGGGTCACTGGTGGTATTCATCTCATTATTCCAATTTCATAATGAATATATACTAAAGTACAATCCTTATACATTAAATAACTTTTATGATGAAAATATCAGTAATACAATAATTTTACAGAACATTTCATGGATCCAAAAAATACACAATAATATTAATAACTTAAATTAGATTGTATTAATAGCATAATCTTTACCTTCATCCCTTATATTTTTATGAGGTATATTCCCTTGACACATGAGGAATTTATTTTCACAGTTCCACACTTCAATATAGTTGAAACATTGAATATTAGAATGTTCATTCCTTGATTTTCATTCTTTTTTTGAGACCCTTTTCAAAGAACTTATAAAAAACTCTGAATCCATTAAATCATTTCCTAGGGTGATTCCATCCATTTTTATCACTTGTGTAAAAAATAATTATATCCCAATGTCACGAACTACCTTCTTCAAGATGAGGTAAGGGACAACAAACTACCCCACTCTTACTTCTTCAAGATGAAGGAGAGATAATGACCCCCCCCCCCCCCCCCGATTCCCTCCTTCAATAGACCCTAGAGTGGTAACTAGAACCAAGGGTATGAAATCTCACACAAGGTGGAAATAATTACCCTTTTTATAGAACAAGAGTGGGAGATATGATGATAAATCCCAAGCAACTCCAAATTCTAAAAGTACAAGTAAAGATAAAATCTATTCCTATATTCATAATAAAAAGTAATGATGATACAATATACAACAAAACTCCAAGGTATGTTACCAACAGAAAAGAGACTAATAAGATACAATATCTAATCCCAACACCAAAGCTTGTAATGTATAACACCATCTTCAAAGTCCTCTTGGAATCCAAAAAATAGTTTTATATACGTAGGGTGAGCATACAAGTATACTCTGTTGGGAAACTAAATCTACCCATGAACAAGTGGGGGTACATACCAATGTCCTCATGAGAAAATAGTAGAACCTCAAAGCACCTACCAAGGAATTCTAACCATCCCTACCTCACTATGGAATGCTTACAAAATAATTCATGTCATGTAAGGTAGTAGTATAGGTACATCATCAATTGGGTACCCCACATCACTTTCACACTGGTTAACTGCTCATCCATAATGAATAAATCTTGATTCTACCACTCTTCCCATATGCAGTGTCACTACCATAACCTAGCTGTACACACCTGGGCCTCAAACCATAGACAATCTCGCCTGCAGACACTTAGGCACAACAACCACGCCTCTCACTTGAAGACACATTGGCCTCATCCCAAAGTCCCTAGGGAAATAAATCCTGGCCAATAAACACCTAGGCCTCTCATCCACAACATAACTACCTAGATGATCTAGAACTCTGGTAATCCTAAGACATTACACCCAACCCAGATAGGCTTGGGTTGTAAGAACCTAGAAGAGGGTTTGAGGTAGAATGTCAATAACCAGCTATCCATCATTCCACTAGGATTTTAGGATAGACACCCTCCCACATGGAGTGGTGTTATTAAAAACAAGGTGCTGAACAAGGGTGGGATGTGTATTGAAATCACAAGGAACAACAATTTAATAATAAATGTAATCAAACACTCATCCCAATCTATGGGTTTCAAACAACCAGACAAATGATCCCACCAATACCACTTTTGATGATACCCCTATATGAAAAATCACACAACACCCACATCCAAGCATAAACCCAACCCATTTTTCATTAAATAACATTCCATTTATTTATATAAGTGCATTAACCTTAATTTATTCCATCACTACTGGGAAACAACCAACTATAACCATTCATAAACAAAAAGAAAACCAGATTTGCAGTCCCCCTGCACACCCCCGTTCAAATATTTCCAACTATAATTCTTCATAGATATACAACACAATTCATCTCTCACAACCCATCCGTGTACCCCCACTTCCCTAACAATTCCCATATGCAGTCCCACTATATAACATGTTTATAACTACATTGTTGTCCTACTTACCAACATCGCTCTATGACCACAACACACATGAAGGTAGTCCCAATGTCCACAAGTCCATCTAGTCCATAATCAATCAGTATCTCAACCTAATACTCCAGTGAACCACACATACCACCCAACACAAAAACCCAGAACAAATATCATTAAAACATATCCGTACTAAAAACACATCCCACACCCTTCTCACAGAACCAACTCCTCCATCCACCCATGTACCCATAATAGTTCTCACAACTGTAGCACCACATAACTCACACAATGGAACAAAACCCAACATAACATAACACTCAGCCACACTTATTAAGCACGAAATATTCAGATTTGAAAAAACCTATTACATAAGTCCACTTGATATATAGGGGTGATCACACAAAGAATTTAATCATGGGGCATCCATTTCAATTAGCCAATTGTATGTGATTTAAAAGATTTCATGTTACAACCATTTATTATGAATCTCAACAAAATAGAACATCACTGGTGCACAAGAAAACACCACCAAATTCCATGATTTTCATAAGTCATACAACCATAACAACCATA
Source organism: Viscum album (assembly GCA_963277665.1). NCBI lineage: Eukaryota > Viridiplantae > Streptophyta > Magnoliopsida > Santalales > Viscaceae > Viscum > Viscum album. The sequence goes on from OY728156.1 coordinate 1,143,077,014, forward strand.
AAAGAACAAAATATAACAAATAAAACAAGTGATCAACATCAAATCACCTTCAATTTATTACCTCTTATTATAAAAAGTCTTGTTATCTTTTTATCAGCAACTTACCAATTGATTATTTATTAATTTTTTTAAAAAAGGATTCTGCTATTATTCATAAGTAGTCCTTATTACACCCACCCCACATGACACACAAATAAATATAGGCAGAATTAATCCTTACTTGGATGATCAAATGATTGAAGTTCCTCCTTATGCCAAGAACATGAGATCTTGCAAGTAGCAAGAACTCCAAGAAAATATAGCATGAAAGGTTTTAGAACTGGAACACGAATTTTCTTCGGAGGAAAGATCTAGATTCACCAAAGGAAAATGGAATACACACAAGGAAGGGAAGATCCTGACTTTGAAGAGATAGATCCTATATTAAAGGGAGAATAATTTACAAAAGTCATTAACGTGGAATCTTTGTCAAGATCATGTGTTTTGAGAATATAAAATCCCAAGGGATGATAGAATATTAAAGGTCTAATTTATATCCTTTGAAACTCCCATAAAAACGCCCAAGTAAGGCTTGAAACTCGGTTTACGTCAAATAAGTTGTAAGAGGGGTGAAACTGGGAAATCTTAGGAAACTAGAAATTCAGATGAGGGTGATACAACGCTTCAGTGTGCCACCATTTCTGTGTGGCACCATCATGTTTCCACTATTATAGTTTTGCTGTTATAGTTCCATAGTCATCGATCCCCCATTTCGGTGAAACTGTTTTAGTGAATCTGTTTGGTGAAACAAGATAATTGGAAAACCCCCGAAACAATACCACCAAGACCCTCAAAAACACCACAAGAACAAACTTTTCATAAAGTAATGCCCGGGAAAATATGAGTTATTACATCAGATACCTATCAATCTATTCTCATACCCAAGAATTTAAAACTATACTCAGAAAGAATAGGGGTCTTAATAACCACCTCATAAGATTCCTCTCAGGGAAAAACCACCCGGTGTTGTTTGAAAACTAGGGATAAAACATTGACATCAAAGAAGACCACCTTAAAATCTATCTCTTAAACATATATAGAAACAATAAGGCACCATTTCCCCAAGAAACCACACAAACACCAAAGGTATCACTACTTAGACAATTGGATTAGGGTTCTCCTTCCCCCATATCAAGATACTACTCACTTTGGGAGGCAATGACTTGCCCGAACGAGTTTAATTGCATCCACATTAATGTGTCTCCATTAGGTATCGGGTCCTCCCCTCTCCAGATGATGGAATTTTTTACACACATTCAAATAATAAGGAAACAACCCATCTCATAGAAAATGAGGTAAATAATTACATCATAAGGAAAATCACAAAAGTAATACACAAAAGAAAAATTCAGATCAACTCTGGGTACTGGGCAAGCATATATGCCTCCCACTCCCAAGTACTATCTTTGAGGGAACTATGCCTCTAGAGAACCCGAACCAAAGGAATGGTCCATCCATGAATCATATTATCCTCACAACCCTCTATTCTTATTGGGTGCTCCATGAATGTCGTGTCATTATTTATATCCAACTACCCTAGTTAATGATGTGGGAGTCATCGTGAAGTTACTTACAGATCTGAGAGACATGGTAGATGTCATGGATCCTATCCAAACTTGGTGGCAACACCAGCTGATATTCCACCTAACCAACTCGTCCCAACACCTGGAAATGTCAAATGAACCTGGGAGAAATCTTTCTTCCTCTTCCAAACCTCCGCTACCCACGCCGAGGGGAAACCTTCAAGAAAACATGATCCCTAATCTCGAACTCTAAGGGACTCCTCCTGTGATTGGTATATGACTTTTTTCGGTCCTGATCTTCCTCAATCCTATAATGCACAAGATGCACCTTCTCTAATGTGCTCTACACTACCTATGGGCCAAGAACACCTAACTCCCCTAACTCTATCCACAATACGTGTGAACAACACAGTCTTATATACAATTCTTCAAGCAGTTCCATTCCAATGATAGGGTGGTAGCTATTATTCTAAGAAAACTCTACCTAAGGAAATTTTCATACCCACAATCATAGAAATTCTAGAACATATGATCGCTTCATATCCTACAACATCTAAGTGGTCCTCTTTGTCTTCACATCCTTCTAAGGGTGGAAGGTAGTGCTGAGGTTTAACTGAGTTCCACAAGCATTCTCTAATCCCCTCCAGAATCATGCAGTAAGTTGTGCATGTAAATTCGAGATGATGGGTCTTGGAACTCCATTTCTCCCCAACACCTCTCATACATACCTCCTTGCTAAGTAATCCAATGTGATTGACTCCCTGATAGCCAAGAAGTGATACAATTTCATCAATTGATCCAACACTACCTAGATAGCATCATAGCCTCCCTAATCCCTTAGTATTCCTATGATGGAATCCATAGAGATGTCATCCCACTTCTATTTGGGAACATATAAGGGCTGAAATAGACCTCAGGTAACATGGTGATCAACTTTCACATGTTGACACACTAGAAACCATTCTACAAAGCTCCGCAACTTCCCTCTTCACCCCAGACCACCAGAACTATTCCCTCAAGCCTCAGTACATTTTAGGAACTCCTGGATGTACTGATAATGGCGAGCTATAGAACTCACAAAGTTTTCACTCATGCATTTCCACTGGGGAAAATAGATTCCCATTGAACAAAAAATGATTCTTACTATCCAATGACCATCCTTACGGAGCATCACCTTGTCCAACATCATCTCACATCACTTCAGCCTCTATGTCTCCCCACAGATACTCTTCCAGCTATCACACTAAGTAAGACTACACTGTCATCTAAAATAAATATCCTCTAGTACTATCCTCTCTAGTATCCAGGTGCAAAGTGTTCAACTCCTCTACTGTCTTCTAGGAATCCATAGATTCCCAAACTACTACCTTCTACAAATTCCTTCTCAATGCATCAACCAAAACATTTACCTTTATCAATATGTAAGAGATCTCAAAGTTGAAGTATTAGAGAGACCCCATCCACGTTCACTTACTTAAGTTCAAGTCTCACCGGGAAAAGATATATCTGAAGCTATTGTGATCCATAAATACCAAACGGTTCTCCCTGATGAGGTAATGTCGCCAAAACTTTAGTGAGAACATGACCACTACTAGATCTAATCAATGGGTGGAACTGTTACATTCGTGATGATGTAACTAACTATACCCATAAGATATCACTCCCTATTGCTTCATCAAGACACACCCCAAGCCTAGATCGATATCATCACAAAACACCTCAAACGAAACCCCTTTCTCTGTAGTCCTGAGAAGTAGAGAACTTACTAGCTTCCCCTTTAGATATCTGAAGGCTACCCTACACTCCTTACTCCATACGAAGGCCATGAAATTTCTGGTCAAAGTTTCTAGCAGAGCAGAAAATCAAGAGAATTTCGGTAAAAACCTTCAGTAGTATCCTATTAGACTTAGAAAAATATGAACACCCAACACATTATTGGGTGATTCTATTGAAAAAACTACTTTGACCTTTGATGGGCCCACTACTATCCCATGCGAGGACACCAAGTGTCAATATAAGTGAACCTATCATGTCCAAAACATGAACATGGAAAATTTTCTATAGATATAGTGGTGCCAGAGGACCTCCAAGACTATCCTCAGATGCTTGGATTTCTTATCCTCTGACCTTCAATAGATCAATATGCCATCGATGAACATGATGACAAACCGGTCCTAGAATTAACAAAAAATGGAGTTCATGAGCCCCACGAATGCAACTGGCATGTTCGTAACACTGAATGGCATGAACACGAACTCGAAGATCCCATACCTATAAGTAAAAGTCATTATTTGGGATGTCACACTCTTTGACCCTCAAATAGTGATACCTAGACAACCGATCGATCATAGAGAACCAACCTGATCCCCTTAACTAATCGAAAATATTTTCAATCCTCATAAGGGGGTAATGGTTTTTAACAATAACCTGATTCAGTCTCTGGTAGTCTATACATAGTCTTAGTCCGACATCTTCTTTCTTCACGAACAAGACTGGAGCACCCCATGATGAAAAACATGGCCGAATAAAACCCTTCTTTTTCAGTTCATCAATAGGAATCCCCAACTCCCACAACTCAAAAGTAGCTATCCGGTAGGGAGCCATTGAAATCATAAGAACTCTGGGTTTCATGTCTATGCATAACTCGATGACACTTTGATGGGGTATAGTCAACACTTATTTGGGTAAGACAACTAGGAACTCACTAAAAACCCTTGAAACATCCACCATCTCTATGTCTGATGATTCCACTAACAACTCAGATGACAAAGAAAGAAGAGGCTCCACACGCCGGCTACCAACATGATGACTCCACTCACCTATAACAGTTATGCACTGGAACCCTTATTTGAGAACACAACCCTTCTCCAGATGTAGAAAATAATTTAATTCAAAAATAGAAAACATTCGATACCCATGATGACATCATATGGCTGTATATATAGCATATGAATATACCAACTTGAATAATGTGGTCCCAACATTAGTCTACATCCCTAACAAACATCAATCAAACTGATTTGAACTCCAGCACGCATACTCAACACCAGGGGAACAGAAAGCCTCTCTACATCTAGACCCAGAACATGGTATAGATTAGGTGAAACAAAGGTGTGAAAATATCTTAAATCAAACAAAGAACGCACAAGGGTACTAAATAGGCTGATCATACCTCAAACAACCATCGAATCCACTAGAAATGATGCCTCAACAGTGTGGAACTACCGACGCCCATCTCCTCTTCCAATCATATGTCAAAAAACTCCCCGACCATTCCCTGGGAGAGTTCCCTAAAGATTTCCTTGAGGTCAGACTCTTCGGGCATCATCATCCTTTGGTGGAGCGGGACCTCATTTCCCTTGCTACTGGAAAGGCATGACTGGAAGCTTCTGTTGCTGAGATGGGTGATTAACCTTCCTACCTCACCAAATTGAGTTTTAATAGGGAACTAGTTCATAAGAATCCCATGAACTCAATATACAAAGCACTTCGGTCTCAGGACCAGGAGGAAAGGGAGAGAACCATGAGATCAAAATTGGAACAACTAAGGCCTACTCCCCACGAGCCGAAACCTGTAAGGCCATGACTCCAGACACCTTCTACTGACTGACTTCTTCTTCGATGAACATTGATGGATCCCCTATCATGGTACACTTTCCTAATACTGAATCCTCTCTAGTAGTTTGGACTTCATTTGAACTTCCATGTATGCCGGAAGAGTAAAGGGAGTGCCGATATACTGATGAGAAGGTCAGAGTGCCACCTCTAAGAATCTTGCCTACGACTCTCATCCAGAAAGAGATCTGGAGAAATGAATCAGATATCTTTGAACATGATTCATAATTCCCTCATTGAAATAATCCTTTGATAAGGGGATATCATCTCCTTCCTCTTCTCACCGTTCATTGTGGAACAAAGGAATTTTGCCCGAAACTGCTTCTAAATGTCATCCCCTAAGACATCAGTCTGCTTCCTCTCCCTGAGGTAAAGATTCCATAACAGATGTGCCACTCCTCTCATCTAGATCACTACTTTAGGGACCTGATTCTCTATTAGTACCTAGATCAGGATGAAATAGATTACCATCTCCCCATGAAAACTCTCTGTCTCCATGTCCGAGACGTTTCCCTTGTACTTTCCTAGAGTCTTCTGCTAGAAGGCCCAAAGAGTCTTGTTCCACTGGTCATACTCCTCCTCTCGATCATCCCTATTATTATCAACCAGGTCATCCTACAAGGACAAAACATCTTGTTATAGATGTTTGAGATATCCATATTCCATAGCTAAAACAGAAACAAGAATCTCTTACACCTGGGTAGTATGAATTAAATTCAGTTCAACGCTTCATTTTTTTTTAATTTCTTGAAACACCCAACTTAAATAATAACAATTGTAATTTTGATTCATGTACAATTCCTAGGGTCTCTACCCTACAATTAGTGTATCCTCACTTAGCCGTTCAGTAGTTTCAGTGTCCTTCCATAGGATCTTGGGGGGCCGTAAAATCCCATGACCTAGCCAGGCTATTGAAAGTGGGTTCCCTAGACCCAACTTGTTTTGTACTTTGATTACCGATACATGTATTTATTTTTTTATAATACATGTGTTTATATTTCCATAATAGTGTAGATACTTCTGTATCCACTATGTTTATGGAAATGTACTTAGATTACCTGTCACAACAAAGGGTTATAGTAAATACCTGGCTATAATGATAACCCTGAGATTCTAAGACAGTACTCTTAAAGTAAAATCCTATGGTCCAGTTACATCATTATGAAAGGAAAGAGATGATGTATGACCATCAGCTGTGGGGGGATAAAAAGCTTTGAGACTTCTTCTCATGAAGTTTTCACTTGATGATCTCTAGTAGTTGAGATCATGAGGACAAACCCACATAATAGGAACACCACATGTTTTAGGTGTCATTGGTTGTTCCTATCTACAGACATGTGTAATGGTCTTTAGACTTGAGATCATTGTCAATGGATGGAATTTAATTACGTACATTTTATGCAAAGAAAAAACCACGGTGACAAAGTCATGGAGAGGTATTTTTTATCGGGTACGTCATTAATGGATTGACATTGATTGAATGATCAAGAAAGGACTTGTCACTTCCGAGTTTAAGAAGAGTTATCTCAGGATTAATTGACTTGGATGTTAGAACCTTCATTAAATCCTTGGGCATGGTAGTGGAAAGTAAGACTGTTCGGAAAAATAAAAAAATAAAATAAAACAGGATAATGAATGATGATACTTGTTTGCATTCTTCTTTATTGAGGCATCGATGACGAAGAGATTATATTACACAGACTATGTTCGTAGGAAGGTAGTAATTGGTTTGAATTTTTATTATCTCTATAGGGGCCTCAATTGGTTTCTAGACCCCGCTCTAGGTCAGTGGATATTATTTACTACTATTGAGGTAAGGGCCTAGAGGGTCACACACAATAGCGCCTTGAGAATCTTCCTTATTCGGGAAATAAGAATATAGAACATGGTGGTCCGCACCAAAGGATCTGATGAGGAGGTATGATTCGAGTTAAAGACTCAAGTTTATCACCTAATATATTTATATATATTACTAGTATGTGATAAATTATAAATATTATTTATCGCAAAATTTTATTAGTCATAAATAATTATTTATAGACCCTATATAACAGATGTTTATTACACGGGGCATGGAAACCATATCTCTTGTTTTAAACATTCCCTATATAAGTGAGAGAGAGGATGTCCCATGGAACTATTCATGTGTTGGATTTGAGATATTCTCTCTTTTCCTGAAATCTGGAGTGAGAGTTTCTCAAGAGAATGAAGATCTTCCAATTTATCAATCTCAGAATGAAGGATCATGCCTTGCGGTGATCATTACTGCACTGAAGTGAGCATTGAAAATCCGAGATAGCACCTGGATCTTGATGAACGACGTGCTAGCAGATTTGAGAGGTGTGTATGGATGATCTAGAGGGCTTTAACATTGGAGTCTTCGAGCAACAATCGTCGGCGTCCTACGGTGGACATGAATACGTCAAATCCAAACTAGGTACATGTTTAATTTATTTATACTATGTTTAAACCTTGCGTGATCCTCTGACCGAATCGGGACAAGATCACCAGAGTTGACAGGGTTATGTCACTCCGGTGATGCAGAAAAGTTTAAATTCCCAGCCCACCAGCTTATATTACACTGTCCCGATACCTAAAAGTGGTATCATAGGGAACACATGATTTTTTAGAGTCAAAAGAAAAACGGAATTGCATAAAATTTAAGTACGGGGGATTAAATCGGTTGCAACGCAACTGACCACATGTCGATCCGTTTTCGAATGGCCATTTTAGGTCCATTTGAAAATTATAATTGGACCGACTCATCGGTTTAAATTTTTTTCGGATTATGTTTTGAGAAGAAAACGTTTTAAATTTATTAATAATTTCTTTCAAAATTACTGAAATTCGGCCATGCTTTGGCCAGAATCTGGTAGATGGATATAATCTGGTAATATTAACTTTTAGGAGATAAAATAAAATAATAGTATAAAATAATTTTTTTATTTTTCTTATATAAAATATTATTTAATGACTTGGGGTCAAGTCAAGTCATTCCTTTTAATTGTATAAATAAAAAAGGGGTAGGGGACCAAGACTCATTTTGGGGTTAATTCATCCTCCTTTAGTTTTATAAAAAAAATAAAGGGGAGAATAAGACCCCATTTTGGGGTCTTCTACATTTTATTTAAAAAAAGGGGAGGGGACATGGAGGTGGCTTTTTGTGTAAGGGAAAAAAATTAGAAGACCTAATGGGGTTATCATCTTCACACGGGGCATGGATCCCCATTATGAACCCTTGACACACCCCACCCCGCTCCAGGCCGCCAGACAGCCTGCCCGCCGCCTCGCTGACGGACGGACACTGCCGACCCAGTTCACTTCCCCTCTGCCCGCCAGACTGATGCCCTCAGCCGCACCGGACCCCCCGTGCTGCACTGCTCTCAAACCCCGGCCATCGGACCTTCACCTCGTGCTGCCTCAGACCAAGCCCCACAGGACCGCCGCGTCGTACTACTCCCGAACCCCGACTAACGGACCTCGGCCTCATGCCTCCTTGGACCGAACCGTGCCGGGCCTTCACCCTGCCGGCTGGCCAGAGAAGTGGGCTGCCGTCCATGCGACTACCCAGAATGTTGACCGGCCTCCTCCCACTCCCTTCGAACCTCGCCAAAAGTTGCTTCCACCGCAGGAGATGCTAGACCGAGCGGTCTTGCTGCGGTCAGGCTGTGGTCATGTGTTGGTCACACCGCGGTCACTACGCGGTCACACTATGGTCAAGCCACAATAATGACTTGATTTAGCCCTACTCTAGGACGACACCCCGTGACGGTTTGCAGTCCTACCAGACTCCTCCCCGACTAGAGGTAACCCTGTCTTAAATCAATTTTAATTAATTAATTTTTTTAAATTAAATTAATTTGAATTAATTTGGGGGTTTAAATTTATTTTTAATCCAAAATATTAATTTTATTTGAGATTAAAATTAAATTAATGGTTTAATTTAATTTTATAATTAAAATTAAATTAAAAAATTGGAACAGATAAATAAATTATTTTAATTTAATCAAATTCATTTAATTAAATAGAACACCCTCATACTATTTAAATTTATTGAAATTTAATTTTCTAGCAGATATTTTACCCCGACTGTTATTGAACAAGTGAACGAACTGTGTATGTCTGGTGTTTATTTATTTATATAATTATTTATTCAATGCGTGCGATGATTGTAATAAATAATTAGATAAATGACTGTCTGTGAATCGTCCTTTTAATTTCAAATATATATAAGGGCATGTTTTTCCAATGCACAAGATGAATTTTGTACCCCTAGACCCCCTCTCATGCGTGCGAGTATATTTGGAATTAAATGAACCTGAGATGCAGATCCCGCCAAGACAAGGCAATAAACTAGACGAGAGCCAAGCTTATTACACTAGGATAGTTGTGACATGAGGAAAGTCACTACTCTGGTATGGATTCCCCTAGGTCAATATTGATCTATTATGGATCGATCTTTATAAAATGCTCAAGACCAGTCAGATTTCATGATTTACATTATGCATAGTTTAATATTTTATGCATCTGCATGATTATTGCATGATCACATAGAATAGTAAACAAGATAAAATATATAAATATGTGAAAATTATATTCTATTTCATGGTTAGTTGTGAGCGCAACAACCCAATTTGAACATAATAAATAGAAAAAATTTATATTCGTCAATAAATTGTAAAAATCCCTCAATGATATATTAGGTCCAATAAATGCCTTCAATTTATCACATCTAAACAAAACTGGATGTTTGGGATGCTTTTCATCCATAGTTAAGAGTGCATCTTACTACCGTGGCATTTTCATGGGAGAACTGGGTTGACTTAAACAAAAGTGAGTATTCAAGGAATAGCCTTCGCTAACTTGGTATTACTTTAGAGGCAAGATGTTGAGGGAATCAAGTTCAGATTCCAAAAGCTGGGACTTTACTCAACAACACAAGGAACCACAAGAACAAGTGGTTGGATATCCTAGAGCCTACCTTGAAACCCTCCAAGTAGTGGCGTAGCCCTAGCTTGTAGACTACGAGGGAGGTTTCGAGGATCCTTGACACTAGAATACTCAAGCGACAGAGTATTTAGAATTTAACAGTGAGGGATATTATGGTTCACTAAAATAGTGGGAGACATTAAAAGGATATAATAATTTATTAATCATAAATTTAAAATGGTAATCAAGAAAAAGTACTAAATGCTAAATGTTTATCTGATGTAGATTCAAAATGGATATCAGCAACACCACAAGTACTTTATCACTTCGATCAATTTTGGAGAAAGAAAATATGCTGACTGGTAATAACATCCAGGATTGGTACTGTAACAGCCCGAAATTTTGAATAAATATTGTTTCCTAATTTCATGTGTTATTTTATTTTTATACTCAACAAAAATGTTTTTTTTGATAAACATTATTATAATTAAAATGAGACCATTGGGTTCTGACTGTTATATGACCATCGGTCAATATGACCGCTGTGAACAAAATGTTTTGATTATTGTCTCTAAATACAAGTAATCTTGGTTAATTATTATAGAATGAAGATTCGATGGCCTCACCCAGTAGTCTTGGACCAATCAAAGCCCATCTAACAGAACTTGGGAAGGAGCTAGCACCACTGGGCTTTGCTCTGGACCAAACCCAAGCCGAACTTCATCGTGTGAAGCTAGAACGGAATCGCCTTTGCGAGAAGTTCAAACTAATAGAAATTACTACTTGTGCGATGGTAGCCGAGCCTCCCTCAGATTATCTCACCTTAGCACACCTTACACTTAGGTCATATGCTGGTGTGATAAGGGGCTATGTAAGGAGACCGTAACTGCCTTATGAAATCCTTTGTTTTAAATAAAAAATTGGGATTTCTTCTTATGATGAAGTTTATGAATTTTCAAATGACCGGATAAATATAGTATGCATATTTTTGATGAATTTTAGAAAAAGGTTATTTTAAAAATATTTATGTAAACCTTAAATAATTAAAAATGTGTAATGATTTTCAAAAAATGTTCTTCTACAATTATGTTCAGTACAAAATTTGGAGTCTAATAAGGTCAACATGATTTTTGATGAATAGTAAATTATGAATAGTGATTTTATGATTAGGATTAGTAATATGACCAAATGGATTAGTAATCTCACTTAAAGAAAGTTTTAAAATAATATAGGCACCTTGATTAAGTAATGTGATTCAATAAAATGGTTAAATAACGGTTTCATAAATTATTATTCAAGTATTAGTTTTTCGGGTGAATAGTGTTTTTTTAATTAAAAATTTAATTAAAAATATTTAGAAAATTATTTTAATAAAACGGATTTCATTTTTGAACTCAGAGCACCGATATTATGCTATGGTAATTTTTGGGGTTTTTTTTGAAAAAAATGATTTTTCGGTGAATAGTGTTTTTATTTAAAAATTAAATTAAAAATAATTAAAAAATTATTTTTTTTAAAATGGAGTCCATATTTTTAATCAGAGCATTGATATTTGATTAAGGTGAAATTTTGGGATCTTTCTGAGAAAGTTGAATTTTTAGTGAATAGTGAAAATACAATTTTAGGGTTTCGGTATGTTTAATGACATCATAACTGTGTCATGATGATGTCATTAGTTTTTTTAAGGGTTGGCCGGCAATGGGTGATGAATTATTGTGTGGGGGTCCCCATGTGGCCTAACTTTATGGGAAGTACCATGGGAGGGCCCATGCTTTTGAGAAAACCACTTTTGAGGTGTCCCTTGGCCATTAATGCCTTGTCCCCTCACTTTCCCTATAAATACCAAGCCCTCCTCTCATCTATTCGACTCCCCACTCTTCCCCAACGAAGTTCTGGTCTCATTACCTCCCAAGGAGTCCTCCCAAGGTTCCCCCAATCCCTCAAGGTCCCATCCTTTGAGATTTAAGAGTTACATTTTAAGGTAAGGGATCTGACCTCTCTCTTTCATTTCAAGTAATATATTTTATGTCATTCCTTTTCTACAACTTGTTCTTATGTTTGAGGATATTCTTTTATACTCCTCTTACTGCCCTTTTTATGTTCAAATAATGAGAGATCCCCTCTTACTCTCATTATTTCATTTTATGAAGTTTTAAGTGGCGCCGTTAGGCTGCCGAAATTTTTGTAACAGATTCTTTCTCCCTTCTCATTTTTCAAGATCTATTTTCATGTAAAGTATTTCAATTTCCTTTTTATTATGTTGGGGTATGGTCTCTAAATTTATCATACTGATATTTTATGATCATATGATGAGAGACCCCATTTGATCTCTTCAATTCAGTATTTTGAAGTTTTAAGTGGCGTCGTTAGGCTGCCGAATTTTTAAGTGGTTCTTCACCCTTCTCGTTTTGAAGTTCTACTTTAATGTCAATTCCTTCAAGTTCCTTTTTGTTATGTTGGGGTATGATCTCTATATCTATCATACTGGACTCTTATGTTCATATGATGAGAGACCCCATTTGATCTCTTCAATTCAGTATTTTGATGTTTTAAGTGGTGCCGTTAGGCTGCCAAATTTTTAAGTGGTTCTTCACCCTTCTCATTTTGAACTTCTACTTTCATTCAATTCCTTCAAGTTCCTTTTTGTTATGTTGGGTTATGATCTATATATCTATCATACTGTACTCTTATGTTCATATGGTGAGATACCCCATTTGATCTCTTCAATTCAGTATTTTTATGTTTTAAGGGGCGCCGTTAGGCTGCCGAATTTTTAAGTGGTTCTTCACCCTTCTCGTTTTGAAGTTCTACTTTCATGTCAATTCCTTCAAGTTCCTTTTTGTTATGTTGGGTTATGATCTCTATATATATCATACTGGAATATTATGTTCATATGATGAGAGACCCCATTTGATCTCTTCAATTCAGTATTTTGAAGTTTTAAGTGGCGCCGTTAGGCTGCCGAATTTTTAAGTGGTTCTTCACCCTTCTTGTTTTGAAGTTCTACTTTCATGTCAATTCTTTCAAGTTACTTTTTGTTATGTTGGGGTATGATATCTATATCTATCATACCGGACTCTTATGTTCATATAATGAGATACCCCATTTTATCTCTTCAATTCAGTATTTTGATGTTTTAAGTCGCGCCGTTAGGCTGCCGAATTTTTTAGGGGACTCTTTCACCCTTTTCATTCTTTTCAAAGTTCTACTTTCATGTCAAGTCTTTCAAGTTCCTTTCTAATTATTTTGGGGAATTATCTCTATAACTATCATACTTAACTCTTATGTTCACATGATTAGAGACCCTATTTGATCTTTTCAAATCATTTTTGTTGAAGTTTAAGTAACGCCGTTAGGCTGCCGAACTTTCATAAGAGAAATCTAATTTTTGTCTTCCTTCCATGTTTTTCATTTCAAATGGTATGTCCGTGAAATTTCATTACCATGATCATGTATCCTTCTTATTCTGTCCATCTACTGTTTTATGGGTCATTTATGAATGTTTGACCCATTTCCCTCTCTTTTTAATGTCTTCTAAAACCTCGTAACATAGCCGTTATGCTGCAGAATTTCCGTCTCAAAATGTCTCTCTCTTTTTCTAAATTCTTTTACATTATTGAGTGAATACTCAAAGCTGTTTCTTCTAAAGGGTTATTCACATATATAGCAAAATGTTCTATTTTAAATTCTAGTATTTACATACTTTAGACCCACCTTCCTTTTCTGTGGGTTTTAAAGTGACGTAAAGATAATATCTTTAAAGCAGTTTTTAAAACGTTGTGATTATGAAATAAAACCCATTTATTTTATGCTATATGGGTTATTTATGAAATGTTTGATGATGATATATGTGGCTCACATGATAATAAAAGAAAATTTAAGGGTGCGCCCTGATAGCGCTCCAATGCATTGGGTAATGATGTAACCACTAGAGATTACAATTTTCATTATACCTTGGTGAATAACCTTGGTAATTTTCAAATGACACCTTGGGGATGGACCTTGGTGATAAGTTCATGATTGTCTATGTTAAATGATGTAGCCACATCTTCATGTTATGAAAAATGTTACTTTAATTATGATATATCTCATGATTTCTTTCTCATGCCTTAAAGTTCTTTTCATTACCTTATTGAAGTATCTCAAGTTCACATGTAAAATGTTTCTCTTGTTTTCCTTACTGGGCCTTCTGCTCACCCTCTCCTTTGATGTATGTCCCCAGGTTCTGAGATGCAGTAATGAACCTAGGACGAACATAAGGAGAAGCCTTTCAAGTGTTTAAGAAGAATGTTTTTTTGTTGTTTCATGTTTTAAGTTCCTGGTTTCCAAGACACTAAACATTAAAGATCCTCAGTTTTGTAAAATGTAATGAAAGTTTGTGTGATAAAAAGGCAGGATGCTATAGTTGGTATCAAAGGATGGTTTAGTTATTTGTGGAAATTAGGATATGAAAACTTTAGGAAGAAGCCTATAGAAAAGTTAAAATATAGGAAATCTTCCTGGTATTTTGGTGAGTATTGAGTAAGGGGTTGCCAAGAAAATACATCCCTGTCTGGATACGAGCAGGTAGAGGTGGCTCTGGCACCGATGTACATAGGGGTAAAACCCGAAAACACCGCTTTGAGCTAGACTCGAACGGGAACTGGTACACGACAACGGGCCTTGCTGCACTCTTGGTTACGACTCTCCCATGGGATATGCTTTGGTAAATTCATAAGCTTAGTATGAACCATTGTTAAAGGAACAAAGATAAAATAAAATGAAGATTCACATAAGAATATATGATCATGGATAACCTAGATGGGAACCTAGGGGGATCACAAGTTAGGGTATACTTTTCAACTACAATTTATCCTTATATGCTTTATGTTTCTTTTCATGATTATTCTCTAAGTATTTAATCCCCTAATTATAGTTTCTTTTCTTAGTTAATGACGGGAAATGGAAGAACATGTCTCAACAACCAATGTGATAGGAAATGCTACGGTTGCCATATTAATATGACAGAGATGATTAGGGGATTAAAATATGTTTTTTATTTTGGAATATGTTCACTATTTTGGGGACCCTATATGATCGAGGTAAATAGATTACAACGGTATTTTCATTGAGGAGTAAGGTTGACTTATATTTGAAGAATCGATGAATTTAAGGTGGACTTATAGTAATTTAGGTTACTTATAGGAATAATTATCCTATCTTGGGTTAAATATGTTTAGGTTAGATACTTTTGTTATAAGATGTTAGGAGTGGTTGATGTTGTTTGGAGATGAACAATGAAGTTTATTTGGGAAGACTATGTTATCAAATCCTTCTTGTATTTGGGTTTCAATATTAGTTTGGTTTATTTTGAGGAATTTTAAGGACCGTTATTTATTGAATGGACTATGATGAACTTTGGGTAGTACCATGGAACTTTGAAGATTTAAAAGTAGTTTCCATTCTTATGGGATTCTTTCTTTTAAGAGTGGTTTTACCTTACCCTTTTGGTTTTTGAAATAATGTTTAAAGATAAACGAAATAGATAGTTAATCTTTTGTGGATTATGTGATTCTCTGGAAGATGATTCTTGCTTTTTGATGAGACCAAGTAGTTTTTAATGCTCATAGTTTAGAGAAAAGATTAGTTTTGGGTAGAAACTTGTTAAAGGATGAAACTCTACATGAAGGTAGATATATTTCCTTATGTTTTTGTTCTATGTTGTAAATGAATTCCTCAAAGTTATGAAAAGGAACGTAAAACAAAAACGTTGTTGGTTTACGTTTCCTACTAGGTAATCAAAGACCGCTTGCACACATCATAATTTTGGGATTTTCTGGTGGTTAACTTCCTCCTAATCATGTTTTCTATCACTCTCCTTTAGGACGTGACCCTTTGTTTTCTCCTCCATGTCCATGTTTCCTACATGGAATCCTAGTATGTGTAAACTCGGGTGGCCTTTGTACTTCCTTTTCTTTCTTTTAAAGTAACGGTGTCACATACTCTTTTTCCGATGTGGGACTTTCAATGAAATTTCAAAACCCAATTTTTTTTTTCAAATTGCGAGGACGCAATTTCTTAAGGGGGGAAGATTGTAACGGCCCGAAATTTTGAATAAATATTGTTTCCTAATTTCATGTGTTATTTTATTTTTATACTCAACAAAAATGTTTTTTTTTGATAAACCTTATTATAATTAAAATGAGACCATTGGGTTCTGACTGTTATATGACCATCGGTCAATATGACCGCTGTGAACAAAATGTTTTGATTATTATCTCTAAATACAAGTAATCTTGGTTAATTATTATAGAAATAAGATTCGATGGCCTCACCCAGTAGTCTTGGACCGATCGAAGCCCATCTAACAGAACATGGGAAGGAGCTAGCACCACTGGGCTTTGCTCTGGACCAAACCCAAGCCGAACTTCATCGTGTGAAGCTAGAACGGAATCGCCTTTGCGGGAAGTTCAAACTAATTGAAATTACTACTCGTGCGATGTTAGCCGAGCCTCCCTCATATTCTCTCACCTTAGCACACCTTACACATAGGTCATATGCTGGTGTGATAAGGGGCTATGTAAGGAGACCGTAACTGCCTTGTGTAATCCTTTGTTTTAAATAAAAAATTGGGATTTCTTCTTATGATGAAGTTTATGAATTTTCAAATGACCGGATAAATATAGTATGCATATTTTTGATGA
This sequence comes from Viscum album, assembly GCA_963277665.1. Classification (NCBI taxonomy): domain Eukaryota; kingdom Viridiplantae; phylum Streptophyta; class Magnoliopsida; order Santalales; family Viscaceae; genus Viscum; species Viscum album. The sequence continues at coordinate 1,143,093,803 of OY728156.1, forward strand.
ATTTTAGAAAAAGGTTATTTTAAAAATGTTTATGTAAACCTTAAATAATTAAAAATGTGTAATGATTTTCAAAAAATGGTCTTCTACAATTATGTTCAGTAAAAAATTTGGAGTCTAATAAAGTCAACTTGATTTTTGATGAATAGTAAATTATGAATAGTGATTTTATGATTAGGATTAGTAATATGACCAAATGGATTAGTAATCTCATTTAAAGAAAGTTTTAAAATAATATAGGCACCTTGATTAAGTAATGTGATTCAATAAAATAGTTAAATAACGGTTTCATAAATTATTATTCAAGTATTAGTTTTTCGGGTGAATAGTGTTTTTTTTAATTAAAAATTTAATTAAAAATATTTAGAAAATTATTTTTATAAAACGGATTTCATTTTTGAACTCAGAGCACCGATATTATGCTATGGTAATTTTTGGGGTTTTTTCTGAAAAAAATGATTTTTCGGTGAATAGTGTTTTTATTTAAAAATTAAATTAAAAATATTTAGAAAAATATTTTTTTAAAATGGACTCCATATTTGTAATCAGAGCGTTGATATTTGATTAAGGTGAAATTTTGGGATCTTTCTGAGAAAGTTGAATTTTTAGTGAATAGTGAAAATACAATTTTAGGGTTTCGGTATGTTTAATGACATCATAACTGTGTCATGATGATGTCATTAGTTTTTTTAAGGGTTTGCCGGCCATGGGTGATGAATTATTGTGTGGGGGTCCCCATGTGGCCTAACTTTATGGGAAGTACCATGGAAGGGCCCATGCTTTTGAGAAAACCACTTTTGAGGTGTCCCTTGGCCATTAATGCCTTGTCCCCTCACTTTCCCTATAAATACCAAGCCCTCCTCTCATCCATTCGACTCCCCACTCTTCCCCAACGAAGTTCTGGTCTCATTACCTCCCAAGGAGTCCTCCCAAGGTGCCCCCAATCCCTCAAGGTCCCATCCTTTGAGATTTAAGAGTTACATTTTAAGGTAAGGGATCCGACCTCTCTCTTTCATTTCAGGTAATATCTTTTATGTCATTCCTTTTCTGCAACATGTTCTTATGTTTGAGGATGTTCTTTTATACTCCTCTTACTGCCCTTTTTATTTTCAAATAATGAGAGATCCCCTCTTACTCTCATTATTTCGTTTTATGAAGTTTTAAGTGGCGCCGTTAGGCTGCCGAAATTTTTGTAACGGATTCTTTCTCCCTTCTCATTTTTCAAGATCTATTTTCATGTAAAGTATTTCAAGTTCCTTTTTATTATGTTGGGGTATGGTCTGTAAATTTATCATACTGATCTTTTATGATCATATGATGAGAGACCCCATTTGATCTCTTCAATTCAGTATTTTGAAGTTTTAAGTGGCGCCGTTAGGCTGCAGAATTTTTAAGTGGTTCTTCACCCTTCTCGTTTTGAAGTTCTACTTTCATGTCAATTCCTTCAAGTTCCTTTTTGTTATGTTGGGTTATGATCTCTATATCTATCATACTGGACTCTTATGTTCATATGATGAGAGACCCCATTTTATCTCTTCAATTCAGTATTTTGAAGTTTTAAGTGGCGCCGTTAGGCTGCCGAATTTTTAAGTGGTTCTTCACCCTTCTCATTTTGAAGTTCTACTTTCATGTCAATTCCTTCAAGTTCCTTTTTGTTATGTTGGGTTATTATCTCTATATCTATAATACTGGAATCTTATGTTCATATGATGAGAGACCCCATTTTATCTCTTCAATTCAGTATTTTGATGTTTTAAGTGGCGCCGTTAGGCTGCCGAATTTTTAAGTGGTTCTTCACCCTTCTCGTTTTGAAGTTCTACTTTCATGTCAATTCCTTCAAGTTCCTTTTTGTTATTTTGGGTTATGATCTCTATATCTATCATACTGGACTTTTATGTTCATATGATGAGAGACCCCATTTGATCTCTTCAATTCAGTATTTTGAAGTTTTAAGTGGCGCCGTTAGGCTGCCGAATTTTTAAGTGGTTCTTCACCCTTCTTGTTTTGAAGTTCTACTTTCATGTCAATTATTTCAAGTTATTTTTTGTTATGTTGGGGTATGATCTCTATATCTATCATACTGGACTCGTATGTTTATATGATGAGAGACCCCATTTGATCTCTTCAATTCAGTATTTTGAACTTTTAAGTCGCGCCGTTAGGCTGCCGAATTTTTTAGGGGACTCTTTCACCCTTCTCATTCTTTTCAAAGTTCTACTTTCATGTCAAGTCTTTCAAGTTACTTTCTAATTATGTTGGGGAATTATATCTATAACTATCATACTGAACTCTTATGTTCACATGATTAGAGACCCTATTTGATCTTTTCAAATCATTTTTGTTGAAGTTTAAGTAACGCTGTTAGGCTGCCGAACTTTCATAAGGGAAATCTAATTTTTGTCTTCCTTCCATGTTTTTCATTTCAAATGGTATGTCCTTGAAATTTCAATACCATGATCATGTATCCTTCTTATTCTGTCCATATACTGTTTTATGGGTCATTTATGAATGTTTGACCCATTTTCCCTCTCTTTTTAATGTCTTCTAAAATCTCGTAACATAGCCGTTATGCTGCAGAATTTCCGTCTCAAAATGTCTCTCTCTTTTTCTAAAGTTCTTTTACATTATTGAGTGAATACTCAAAGCTGTTTCTTCTAAATGGGTATTCACATGTATACCAAAATGTTCTATTTTAAATTCTGGTATTTACATACTTGAGACCCACCTTCCTTTTCTGTGGGTTTTAAAGTGACGTAAAGATCATGTCATTAAAGCAGTTTTTGAAACGTTGTGATTATGAAATGAAACCCATTTATTTTATGCTATATGGGTTATTTATGAAATGTTTGATGATGATATATGTGGCTCACATGATAATAAAGGCAAATTTAAGGGTGCGCCCTGATAGCGCTCCAATGCATTGGGTAATGATGTAACCACTAGAGATTACAATTTTCATGATACCTTGGTGAAAAACCTTTGTAATTTTCAAATGACACCTTGGGGATGGACCTTGGTGATAAGTTCATGATTGTCTATGTTAAATGATTTAGCCACATCTTCATGTTATGAAAAATGTTACTTTTATTATGATATATCTCATGATTTCTTTCTCATGCCTTAAAGTTCTTTTCATTACCTTATTGAAGTATCTCAAGTTCACATGTAAAATGTTTCTCTTGTTTTCCTTATTGGGCCTTCTGCTCACCCTCTCCTTTGATGTATGTCCCTAGGTTTTGAGATGCAGTAATGAACCTAGGACGAACATAAGGAGAAGCCTTTCAAGTGTTCAAGAAGAATGTTTTTTTGTTGTTTCATGTTTTAAGTTCCTGGTTTCCAAGACACTAAACCTTAAAGATCCTCGGTTTTGTAAAATGTAATGAAAGTTTATGTGATAAAAAGGCGGGATGCTATAGGTACAGGATCTTGCTCATAGTACTACACCACGAAAGGAAGTTGTAAGTGCTGGAATCCCCAATTCCTGCTGAGCCTCCTCAGGGTGTAAGTAAGGCAGAAAAAGATAAATGGAGAAAGCATGTAGATGATGCATTTTATGTACAATGCATCATGTTTTCATCCATGTCAAATGAATGAGGATGTGGATTCCTACAATATGATTTCAATTCTCCATGAACTATATGAGGAGAGGGCTAGGAAAAAAAATTTTGAAATCCAAAGTGATCTTTACATGTGTAGGCTAGAAGAAGGGCACCAAGCTGGTCCTCACGTACTCAAGATGATTGGGTATATTAAGAGGCTTGAAGCCCTAGGGTTAAAACTAAACCAAGAACTGGTAGTGGATCTTATTGTTTTCTCTTTACCATCAAGCTTCTAGACTTTTACTATCAATTATAATATGAATGATATGATAAATTCACTCCCATACCTTTTGGAATTAGTTTACCAAGCTGATAAGGATATGAAAAATACCACTTCATCTATCCTTATGGTGAAAAAGAAAAACATGGGCAAGTCAAAGGGGTCTAAGGACAAGTGAAGGCCTAAGACACCAATGCATCGTCCTGCAGAGCCGCCAAATATTTAGAGGCAAAGTAATGAGCATGAATCTGTCTGCTTTGGACGTGGCAAGAAAGGACACTAGAAGAATAATTGCAGAGGTGGGAAGAAGAAGAAAACTGATGCTTTTACTTTAGTTATTTTTTTCATTAAATGCAATATATATTTATCTACATGCTGGGTATTGGATATGACATGTGTCTCACACATTTGTATACATATAAAAGAACCAATTAGGTTCAAGAAGATTTCAAAAGGTCAAGTGGATCTCCGAGCTGCAGATGGTGCAAGTCTGAAAGCCTTGGGAGTGGGAGACTATCACTTAACCTTTCCAACAGGTTTGGTTCTAATATTAATTAATTGCTATTATGTACCTTCTATTACCATAAACATTATCTGTTTGTCATGTATACACACTATGTGTTTTTATTTCATGTTTGGAAACTAATTTTTTCTCTTTTATATGGATAAAATATGGTATGGTATGACACATATTAACAATGTTTTATATATGATGGAACTAGAGAACTCAGTAATGGAAATCAATAACAAAAAAACCAACTTGACTCAAATAACACCAGCTTATGGCACTTCAGGCTTGGTCATTTAAACGAGAAGCGATTACAAAGATTGCATCAGGAAGTGTATCTAGACACAATATAGTTTGAACCCTTAGATGTATGTCAATCTTGTTTACAAGAAAATATGACCAAATCACCTTTCTCATGAAAGGGAGAAAGAGCCAATGCAGTGCTAGAATTAATACATACTAATGTATGTGGTCTATTTCTAGTAGAGGCAAGGGGTGGTTTTCTATTCTTCATTACTTTTACCTATGACTATAGTAGGTATGGATATACCTACTTAATGTGGAATAAGTCATATTCATTTTGGATATTTAAGGAATACCAAAATGAAGTAGAAAACCAACTTTGTAAGAAGATAAAAGCACTTCGCTCAGACCGAGGTGGAGAATATCTTAACCAAGACTTCATTGATCACTTGAAAGAGTGTGGGACAGTATCCCAAATCACTCCTCCTTATACACTACAATGTAATCGTGTTATTGAAAGGTCTAATATGACCTTTCTTAACATGGTCAGATCTATGATGAGTCATGAAACCCTTCTATTATCCTTTTGGGGATGCTCTTTGCAGACAACAACATATACCCCTATCTGAGTAGTAACTAAAGCTGCAGATGGGATTCCATATAAGTTATTGTATGGAAAAAACACAACCTGACAAACATACATGTATGGGGCTGTGAGGCATTTTTCAAGACTTTACCAAGTGACAATTTTGCATCCAGAAGCACTAAGTTAATGTTTACAGGTTATCATAAGGAAATTAGAGGATACTACATATATAAACCTTTAGATAGAAAAATCATTATAGGACGATACACCACATTTTTATAAAGGGAACACATTTATATTGGAAATAGTGGGAGAAAGATTGACTTCAATTAAGTTAATGCTTCAGATGAAAAGGAGTTGTTAGAGGAACAATCTTCATAAGAACAAGTGGAAGAAGAAGTTGTTCCTGAGACACAGATACTGCGTAGGTCTACACGAGAGGCTAGAGAACCAGAGTGTTATGGTTTCCTTGTCCCCGAGTTAGGCGACACATTAGACCTTTAGTATGATGAACCTCTAACCAACAAGGAAGCAGTAGAAGTCAAAGAAGCTACTAAATGGAAAGAAGCCTTGAATTCTAAGATGGAGTCCATGTACCAAAATCATGTTTTGATTTTGGTAGACCCTCCAGGTGATTTAAAGCCCATTGGATGCAAATAGGTATTCAAGAAGAAGCTGTACATGGATGGTGAGGTTAATACCTTTAAAGAAATTCTGGTTTCAAAGGGTTTCAGGCAATGTCAAGGCATTGACGATGATGAATCCTTATCACTAGTAGCAATGCTTAAATCCATCAGAATATTTCTTGAAATAGAATCCTTTAATGATTATAAAATTTGGAAAATAGATGTCAAAACAACATTTCTAAATGGGAAGTTGGTTGAAGACATCTATATGACTCAACCCAATGGATTTTTTAAGTAAAAGAATGAGAATAAAGTATAAAATCTACAGATATCCACTTATGGATTGAAGCAGGAATCTAGATAATGGAATGTTCGTTTTGATGAGGCTATAAGAGATTTTGGTTTCATTAAAAATAAAAGTGTGGGTTGTGTTGATAAAAGGGTTGAATGTAATGCCATTGTTTCCCTAGTATTTTATGTTGATGACATATTAATTATGGGAAACGAGGTGTAAGTCTTGTAGTCAGTTAAGACTTAGTAAAATGAATTCTTCTCCCTGAAAGGCATAAGTTAAGAAGCCTACATTATAGGGATCAAGATCTATCGAGATTGATCTCAAAGGCTACATGGCCTAAGTCAATGTACATATATTGAAAAGGTACTCAAAAGTTATAGTATGGAATAATCCAAGAGAGGATTGTTATCTGTGTCACATGGTGTAAATCTATCCAAGAAAATGTGTACACATGAGGAGACTGACAGAATGAGTAGAGTCCCTTATGCTTCGGTAGTGGGTTCTATCATGTATTCCATGCTATGTACTAGGTTTTATGTCACCTTTGCATTAAACATGGTGGATAGATGTCAACCCAATCCAGGAGAGCTGCATTGGAATGCTGTTAAAAATATCCTAAACTACTTGAGGTATACTAAGGATATGTTTCTGGTGTATGGAGGAGAAGAGGAACTAGTTGTGATGGGATATAATGATGCTAGTTTCCATACATATCATTATGATATAAAGTCATAGTCAGGAAAAATAGTTTGCCTGAATGGCAGTGAAATAAGCTAGAGAAGCTCAAAGCAAGCTCTGGTTGCTGATTCTACAGCAGATTCTGAATATATTGCAGCTTCTGATGCAGTAAAGGAAGCAGTATAGATACGTAGCTTTATCTCGGACATTGGTGTTGTACCTAGCAGTGTAGAACCTGTTCCAGTGTATTGTGATAATAATGTTGTAGTGGTGCTTTCCAAGGATCCCAGGTCTCACCAGAGGACAAAGCATATTCTTTGTAAGTTTCATATCTAGAAGGACTTTACTCAAAGAGGTGAAGTGATAGTTAGCAGAGTACCCAGAGAGGAAAACAAGGGAGACCAGATGACTAAATCCATTTCTTAGCAAATGCATGATTCACATGTGAGAGCTAGTGGATTGAAACCTGTTAGTAGTTGGCTCTAGTGAAAGTGGGAGTGTGGATTGTGGGTGCCCTAGACCCAACATGTTTTGTACTTTGATTACCGCTACATGTATTCAATTTGTTATAATACATGTGTTTATGTTTCCATAATAGTGTAAATAATTCTGCATCCACTTTGTTTATGGCAATGTCCTTAGATTACCTATCGCATCAAACAGTTGTAGTAGATACCAGAATATAATGAGAACGTTGAGATTCCATGACAATAGCATTAAAGTAACGTCCTATGGTCCAGATACATCATTCTGAAAAGACACAGATGATGTGTGACCATCAGCTGCTGGGGGATCATAAGCATTGGGACTTCTTCTCATGAAGTTAACACTTGATGATCTTCGTTAGTTGAGATCATGAGGACAAACTCACATAGTAGGAACACCACATGTTTTATGTGTAATTGGTCATTCCTATCTACAAACTTGTGTTATTTTCTATAGACTTGATATCATTGTCAATGGATGTCATTTAATTACATACATTTGATGCAAGGAGAAAACCATGGAAACAAAGTTGTGCAGAGGTAGTTTGTATCAGGTATGTCATTAATGGCATGGCATTGATTGAATGATCGAGAAATGACTTGTCGCTTCCGAGTTCAGGAAGAGATATATTAGGATTGACTGATTAGGATGGTAGCACCTTCATTAAATCCATGGCCATAGTAGTGGAATGTAGGACCGTTTGGACAAATCAACAAATAAAATAAAGAAAGATAAAGAATGATGACACTAGTGTTCATTATTCTTTATTGAGAAATTGATGACAAAGAGATTATATTACACGTACCATGTTCGTAAGAAGGCAGTTGTTGCTTTGACTTTTCCTTATCTCTATAGGGGCCTCTATGGGTTGAGAGACCCTGCTCTAGGTCGGTGGATATTAGACACTTCTACTAAGGTAAGGCCCTAGAGGGTCACACACAATAGCACCTTGAGAATATGCCATATTCTAGGAATAGGAATATAGAAATTGGAGGGCCCCACCAAAGGGTCCTAGCACTATCCAAGTTCTATGGATGATCAAAGAATAAATAAATTCATTAATTATTCAAGTTTAGAATAATTCATTGAATTTTTTTATAACTTCTACCTACAAGTTATATAGTAAATATAAGTATTAATATTATATGAGTAGATTTTAATATCATAAGGTTCATTTAATATTAGTAGGAGGTATGAGACGAGCTAAAGACTATATTTTATCACGTAATATATTTAAATATATTATGTGCAATTGATAAATTATAATTATTATTTTTGGAATAATTTTATTTTCATAATTAATTACTTATAACACCTATATTGTGGATTTTTATTACACAGGGATGAGAATCCATATCACATGTTTTAAACATTCCCTATATAAATGATAGAGAGGCTATCTCATGGAACTATTCTTGTGTTGGATTTTAGAGCTTCTCTCTCCTCCTAGAATTGAGAGAGAGAGTCTCTCAAGCAAAAGAAGATCTTAGAATTTATCCATCTCTAATTGAAGGATCTTGCCTTGCGGTGATCGTCGCTACGCTGAAGTGAGCATTAAAGATCTGCGCTAGCACACAGATCTCGATGAATGACGCATGACATGATTCGAGAGGTGTGTGCGGATGATCTAGAGGGCTTCGATGTCAGAGTCTTCAAGCAAAGATCATCGGCGTCCTATGGAAGACTTGCACCCGTCAAATCCAAAGTAGGTACATGTTTAATTTTTGTGTGCTCTGTTTAAACCCTGTGTGATCCTCGGATTGAACCGGGACGAGATCACTAGAGTTGATAGGGTTATGTCACTCCAGTGATGCAGAATATTTTAAATTCTTCGCCCACCAGCTTCTGCGGCACCGTCTCAGTACCTAACGCAGGCTTCCCTCGCTTATTTCACCCACCGAGGTCACCTAACACTGTTTCCCTAAAAACATATGTGATTTTCATTTTTCTTAACTCTGAACTCTATCCTATCACTCAATCTACCTCTGATACCATTTTTTCATGACCCACCTTCTTCAAGATGATGTAAGGGACATCACACTACCACACCATTTCTTCTTCAAGAAGATAGAGAGATAATAACCCATATGTCCCACCTTTAATATGCCCCAAAGTATAGACTAGAACCAATGATATTGAATCTCACACAAGGTGGAAGGTATTACCATTTTTATAGAACACGATTAGGAAATAAGATGGTAAATCCCAAGAAACTCAAAATACTAAAAGTAAAAGTAAATCCAAAATCCATTCCCATATGAATGTTAAAATGTAATGCTGATAAAATAATACAAAAAAACTCCAAGGTAACGTACCAACATAAAAGTGACTATGAAGTAACAATAAATAATCATGATGCCTGAGCTTGTAAAGTCTATCATTACCCTCAAAGTCCTAGAATCCTAAAAATAGTTTTATATATATAGGGTGAGCATACGAGTATACTCAGTAGGGAAACTAAAGCTACCCGTTCAAATGTGGGGGGTTAAACTAATGTACCTATGAGAAAACAATAGAACCATAAAGCACCTACCAAGGATTAATTTCCATACGAACCTCAGAAATTCATGCTCACCAAATAACACTAGTCACGTAAGGTAGTAGTATAAGCACATAGACATCTGGGTAACCCACACCGCTTTCCCACAGGTTAACTGCTAATCCCCAATGCATAAATTCTTGATGATACCACTATTCTCATATGTAGTCCCACTGTCACAACTTTCCCACACACACCTGGGACTCAAACCACACATAATCCCACGCACATACGTCTGGGCCACAACAGCCACACATCTCACCTGAAGACACTTGGGCCTCATTCCAGAGACACTTGGGAACACAATCCTGGCCCGCAAAAACCTAGGCCTCTCATCAACAAAAAAAATTCCCAACAGTTTTGGGACAATGGTATGACTCAAGCCATTGTAGCATGCCTAGATATGCTCAAGCAGTAAGAACCCAAAAGAGGGTGCAAGGAAGAAACTCAGCAACATGCCACCTATCCTCCCACCGAGATGTTGGGAAATACACCCACCCCTATGAAATGGGGGTGTTCGACACATGTTTCTCAACAAGGTTGGGGTGCGTACAGAAAAGACAAGGAGCTAAAATTTATACATATAGGTTATCAAACACTCATCCCAACCTATGTGTTTCAAACAACCAAAAAAAGAGGGCCCACCAGTACCATTTTGCTACTACCTATACATGAACAACCACATAACACCCACTACCAAACATAAACCACACCCATTTTCATTTAACAACTTTCTATTTATTTAATTAAGGGGATTCAACATAATTTATTCTAGAAACACTGGGAAACTACCAAATATAACCATACAAAAATAACTACAAATCCATATTTTTATTTCCACTACACACCCCCATTTAACCACTTCGAAATATCATTCTTCAATGTTATACCACACAATACTTCTCTCACAACCTATCCATGCAGCCCAGCTACCTAAAAAATTTCCATATGAAGTCCCAATACATAATAAGTTCATAACCACACCATATTCCTACTGCCCAACATCGCTTAATGAGTAGAAAAGAATGTAGTCCCATCACATACCAATCCATCAATTTCACAATCAATTAATCTCTCAACCTGGGAATCCAAAGCACCACATGTACCACCAAACACACCAAAACCACAACAACTACAATAAAACCACATCCCCACTACACACACGTCCCACACCCATCTCACAGAACCAACTCCTCCATCCACCAATGTACCCATAATCGTGCTCCCAATAGTAGCACCACACAACTCACACAATGTCAAAAAATTCAATAGAACATAGAACTCATCAACAACTATTAAACATGACATATTCGTATTTGATAAAAACTCTTATTTATGTCCAATAGATAAATAGGGGTGATCACACAAGTTTTTCATCATGGGGAATCTATTTCAATTAAACAAGTGTTCATGATTAAGCAGATTCCATGTTACAACCATTTATTAAGCATCTCAACAAAATAGAGCGTCACTAGTGCACAAGAAAATAACACAAAATACCATGATTTACAAAGAAATCAACCATAAAAACCATTAAAGAACCCAAGATAACAAATAAAACAAGTAATCTATGTCAACCCATATTCAATTTCCTGGTCATTATTATAACAGGTCTTCTAATCCTTTTTTCATAAACTTCCATGTACCATATTTATTACTTTAAAATGAAAATAATTCAGTCCTTATTTTTAAGGAATAGTTAGTACACCAACCCAGATGATTCACAAATGAATATAGGCTGAATAAATCCTTTTTGTATGATCAAATGATTGATATTTGTCATTGCTCCAAGAATAAGGGATCACACTAACAACAGAAACTCAAAGAAAAATGAGAAGGATGACCTCTAGCATAAGCTCATGAATCATCATTGTAGGAAGGATCTAGAGTAAATAAGGGGAAATAGAAAACACACTAAGATAAAAAGATCCCATCTTGGAAGATCCAGATCATATATTAAAGGAATAACATTTTGTAAAAGTCATTAATGTGGAATTGTGGTCAAGATCACGTGTTTTGAGTATCTCAAATTCCCCATGACATTAGAATATTAAAGGTATAGTTAGTATACTTTTTAACTGCCTTAGAAACATCAAAGGAAGGATGAAACTTGATTTAAATCAAATAAGATGTAAGAGGGGTGGAATTGGGAAAACTTGAGAAAATTGAAATTCGGCGAAGGGTGAGACGCCACATTTGTGTGCCATCGTTTCAGAGAGGAACAATTACCGTGACACCATTTTGGGGTGCCACCATTATAGTACAACCAATACGAAGCCACCATAATAGTTCCCCTGTTATGATGACACCGTTTTAGTGAAACTATTTGGTGAAACAAGATTTTTGGAAAACCCTGGAAATAATACCACTACAACCCTCAAAAACACGATAAGCATTGAATTTTTACAAAGGAAAGGCCCAATGAAATCCAAGTCATTACACCCTTATTCCCTTTATATATGATTTTTTCAACCTCCCACTATTCTATTACATCCCATTAAATCCATAAGACTTTGTGAATTATTTATCTATCATTATTTCATATAAATATATTTAATCATTTGATGAAAATATTTTAGAATCCAGTTCCCTTAATAGTCTTGGCTAGATACCCTCATATAAATTGTCAATATTTCATTTAGTGTTTCATATTTAATCCATAGGATACCTTTACAACCATGTAAATGTATCTTTATACTCGATAATGATTTATTCCTAATTTTTCATTAAAATAAGGAACATTATATTCATCTATATTTTTTCATGTGGGAAATATTTTTTGAAAAATATTTTCATTCCATGAGTTATATTTCCTCTTCCTACCTATTATTCTAGATCAATAACCATCATTGATTAGTATTTCAATTTAGGAAATACACAAAAGGTGTAAACGTTTCCTTTTTATTGAATCCCAATGATAGAAATATATTTTCAAGGGGCTTGATCCATTTATAAGCTAACACACGATTAGTAGTCCAACTAAAAGATGAGGGATTCTAATGCATGCAATGAAACAACCATCGTATAGTGTAATTATTCCTCATATCCAATGTATTCTATCATAATATGGTCATAACTTGCTCAGATACAATACCAACTACATTGGCTTCCTCGGTGGGGATATATGTTCCTAGGTCACAAATATCAATAAACTTTTTCCTTCCATGTTCCATTTGTAATCAATGATATATAATTTATTTGCTTATAAACTTATGAACATTGAATAATTTTATATATGGACTAATCTATATCCAATAATTTACACCTAACAAATTTCATAATCATAAAAAGGATTCTTTGGGATATTCTTCTATATATATCCTCAAAGCTTATCATAGGTGTATGTCTGTTAATCTACGTCTAACTAAATATAGTTACCATGGATAATACTATACTAGATCTAATACCAACTCTAATGACCCCAACTCTAGTAGCCTAGTGGCCATGCCATACATTATTATATTTCCATAAATTACATGAAATCACTTCTCAAAGGATTGAATAGATTAGTAGTCTTGGTAAACGAGATACATATTTTAAATTAAAATCATGTATAAGAAATAAAATTAAAAAATTATTTTCTTTGATATCAACATTATTCTCCTTAATGTAAAGTTTAATATCAATCATAATAAACTTTTTGGAAACCTGGTGAAAATAAAACATAAGAATGGGGTGAGATCAAATGCCTCATAATGGTTGAGTTCAATAAAATAAATAATGAATCAATGAGTATATTCAACAAGGAAAGTTAAAAAATGGAACACACATTATAGTTTTCCAATAAACTAATAATAAAAATTCATCCATAGATTTTGTTATATTAAAAATCTACTGGATTGTAACAACTAAAATAAGGGAAATGCATAATGTTAGATGTCTGAATTATCACGTTGTATCCTTATGATTGTACTATCAAGATCTATTCTATTGAACGTTTAACTATATGGGTAAAAACCCATATAATTATACTTACAAACAAACTCAAATGTAATTTTACCAATTTCATTTTTTCTAATGAGACTACCGATGCATCAAGGGACTATCAATAAAAGGTATCCAACCAGTGTATTTCATGTCAAAAGTATTCCTCATATATTGAATAAATGATTTTAAAAGTATATTTTTAAATAGAAGTGTCCTATACCATTTGAAACATTTGAATAAATATATACCATTTTCTAAAGTATAGAATATGTTATCATAATTGAAATAAATCACAAAATAACATGATTAAACAATGTCTGTTGACATAAATTAAATTACATTAAATGAGATCATTGAAAAATTGACGAGGAAAATAATATTTAAACATTACAATGTGTCCCATTACACATTGAAACATCTGAATAATAATCCCCCTCATGGAAGAAAATTAAAGAAAACATTAAATAAGGTGATAATTATAATACATGTCAATGGGGATATATATCCAAATCCTAAAATATGGTGGGTGTATAAAATCAAAAAATGCCTCAATGAAAGGAGATTGAGACGAAGTACCTTGCAATGATCATTTCATTAAATACATTGACAAATAATGTGTAATAAATGTAATTAAAAATAAAATAAAATAAAATAAAATATAATATCATATAATCAAAATTATTTTCACACATTGCCTTAACATTACACCTTCAATGAAATATAATTTTAACCGAATGAATGAAAATTGAGTCAAGAAATCCCTTCCCACTTGTAATCAGTCAATTCATATTCCCCAAAAGTACTAATTATCTTAAGAAAAATTTAATACCATGAATATAAAGAAATTTTTTATATTATATATCAAAGGAATGTATACATAAACCACACATAATAAATAAATGATGAATAAGTCAAATATCTCACGGATGTAAAAGTGAGATGAGAAAAACCCTAACCTCATTCTTCTCTTTAGTGAAGCATTATTTAACCTCGTGTATAATGGTTTAAATATTGTTATTAAAATATTCCGAAACTATATTCATATTTATAATACCTTATATGATCATTTTATGACATATTGAAATCCATTCATTAATATATTTCCATTATTTTCATTATTTTAGGTGTGTTCGTTCCATGGTTTCATGATCAGTTCATTTGAGTATAATTATGGATAATATTTTATAATGCAAATAAAAATCAAGAAGTTGAATTAAATGGTATTAATTAAATTCTTAGAGTATAATTTCTCACATACATATTTTTTGTTAATAGATTCAGGATTATTCATTAGATAAAATGTTAATGATAAACATTTAGTTTATTTTGGCATTTCATATAAACATCAGGAACTATTTTCATTTTATTTTCTAGAATGAGTATATAATAGTTACAAAACAAGAAGTAGAAAATAATATACATATTAAAATATTATCTAACAATAATAATAGTTTTTTGAGAATCCATTAATGCAGTAGTGGGAAATGAATAATTTTTTTCTCACTGAGGAGGTTAACCGACATAACTTTGACAATATGACTCTTTCATTAAATAATAGGATGTAATAAAAATGAGTGGTCGTAAGATATTAAATTAAAAAAAAATAAAGTCAAGTTTTGTAAAATATTATTTAATTATTATTCCATGATTCATAATCAAGATGATGATAATTTAGAAAATGAAAAAAATAAGAGAGGTGTTTTTAGAAAATTGCTTCTGAAATATCACCCCCTTGAGAGACCCTTGAAGAACTTGTATTTTTCATTTTCATGTTAAAATCATCACATGGACATATTTAGAGTAATGAGGATTATATTTGGGAAGATAATTTCGGATTATTATATATTTTTCCGACAAAATGGTGTGGTGAGGGGTGGTATTTATACTTCGGGAGAGCTGTGTTTAAGTGATTAAAATAATGATTATTTTATATTGAAATCCAAACACAATGAGGTTCTATTAACTTCAATGAATTAGATTTATAACTTATTTATTGTATTATATTTAGGGTATATATGTACATCAACTAACCATTAAATGTTTTATTTTTTAGGTTTGTTATGCTTTTACCATTTTACTTTAACCCTCATCAATTTTTTACCTATAATGCAGTAAATATTTTTTTTTTACCATGGTAGCATTTTTATAACTAAAAATAAAATTGAGCATAAAAACTAATTTGGAACTTTTTATTATGAATATGGAATCTATTTTAACTAATTCAATTCACATAATTTTTAAAATTCGATTTAAAATTAGTCTCACAAACACAACAAAAAAGAGGTTTTTAAATAGAAAATTTGAAAAAGAATGAAATGTTTTTATATCCATTTTCAATTTAAAAATAATTAAAATTAAAGAAATTGGTTTTATTGATGTATAATTCAACTAATTATACTTGAAAACAAATTTAAAATATAATTTATCTATATAAATATATTAAAAGAAAAAGTAAATTTAACTAAAATTCAATATTTTTTAGAATTGATCTGAAAATGAAACTTCTCCAAAAATACCTAAATTTATCTCTAAGATGATTTGGATATTATTATTTTGAAATAGGATCATTATTTTCTTAAATAATATAATATAAGTGAACAAATTTATATTTAAAATTGGCTCTCCATCAAAATGATACAAAAATACCTTTACAAATAAATTTTTTTTTTCTACATAATTTTTGTTATTATTATCCTAATCCTTTAAAAAATATTAGATGAATTTAAAAACATTTAATTTAATATATTACATATAAATTAATAACTTTCAAAAATAGTAATTAATTTAATTTATTAACAGAAAATGTGTTTGTGGGAATACTATAGTTTTCTTATAAAAATAATCATTTATGTTCAATTGGTTCAAATTTTTATTTCTAATTAATTGGTAACTAATGAATTGATTTTATAATCCTGTTTAAAATATATTTTCATAATTAAATAAAACTCATTCATTCCCTATATTCTAATGGCTTGGTGATAACTATCTCAATTAAATAATAATATTTTAATATTTTTTTAATCTCAATGTCTTATGTACTGTAAGCTATCAATTAAATTGAATTTATTTAATAAGATACGTACCATAAAATCATGGTGTATTAAAAAACCAAAAAATCATTGAAAACCGAATATTTTTAAACTATTGAATAATGTAATATAACCCTTGTGAATAATGTAAGGTATGGACATTAAATATATAATAGATGAATATGGACCATCAATAAATAAAGATTCAAGGGAAAAATAGTAAGGTATTCATTTAAGATATTGGATACAAGAAAATAAATATGATACAAATAGAGGAAAGGAACGTGAAAATAATAGATATTGGAAAATAAACCCTTACTTTGAGTATAGATTCATTTTGTTTGTCCTATAGACTAGAAAATAGTAAAGTTACAAATACTATTTACTTGATTGAAAACATTATTCATGTTTATTTATTTAATTAAATCTATTTAAATTCATTTATTACCTTTTATTATTCATTTATTTGATTAAATTTTCTTGTATCATTCATTTTAAGGTAGTTAAGTTTATCATTACATGAATGAATAAATGCAATGGTAAATGTAATGGGTTATTGTATAATGGTTCTATAAGATCCATAAGAATTAAGGTATAATATTTTTTTCATTATATAGGTTCATCATTTCTTTATTTTAATATAATTTATAAAATAGAACAAAATAAAAATGTTCTTCTTCGGAGGCTTGTTTTAAGTTATAAAAATGACATTAAATATTTACATTTAATATGTTTACTATCATGTACATTCTATCATTAAAAATTATGTGAAATAAAATTAATATTTATTATTGTTATATTCAATCATGAAATAAATTATTAATAATTTCCATGAATGATATAAGTTCAAATAAATTAACTAAATTTATTTAGTTAGTATAAAATTACCAAATGTAAGATATTTATTTTAAGGGAGTTTAAAAGAAGAGGAAACCTAATTGAAATTTCAGTTAAAAAATGATATAGTGTAATTGAACTAGTATTTATGGTAGCTTTCCTTGATGAATTTTGTTACATAATGGGTAAAAGTAGAGTTAAAATGAAAAAAATTGATTTTGAAAATTGTATTTTAACATATTAATGACTTATAAAAATTAGTTTGATATGAGATAAATAAAAATCTCAAATTTATAAATGGTAATATTGATATTAATAAAATGTGTATATCATCATGGAATATAAATAATATGATGTGTAAAAATTTTCAAAGTATTTTTTTGCAAATAGGATAGGAAAAGACAATTGGGAACCCTTTATTTTTTTCTTTGAGTGTTCTAATTTGAATTATGTCTACGGAATTCGAAGGAGATAATGTTTTCCAAAATAGAGCCTTAGGAACATTAAAAGGGGATTCTAGAGATGTATTTGTTATTATGTTTGTAAAAGGAACGTGTTTTAGATGTGATGAGAAGGAGGTGGATGAATGGAGTTTACAAAGCTGAGGGGAAGGGGTATCATTGAATTAAAGATTGAGAATTTAATAATTTTGTCTTAGGACTATCAATAATATTTATTCATATGATTTTTGTCGTGATTTATTATAAAATATAAGTTTATTTGAAATGTAATCACACCCAAAAATGAATGACACTGTGGAAATATTTAATACACTTTTTTGAAAAATTATTTTTTCTATTCAAATAAAATATATCATAAGATTTTATATATTTCTATAGGTTGGGGAACTAAGTTTATTATCTTTAAATACATTATATTCATAATTAAGTACATTTTAAATCTTTTAAAAAAATTTAGGTGTATTTATATTATGATGATGTCATAAAACAAGTTGTAAATATTAAAAAAGTATTTTTTACTATTCCGTAAAAAAAATCAAATTTCCTTGAAAATGTCTAAAACTCATCCTAAGATAGTTTTTACATGATTATTTAAAAAATAAAATCATTTTTTTAAAATTTAAGATATAATAAATTGAAATTTATAATATATATATATATATATATGTGAATTTTTTGTGCAATGATTTTTTTACATTATAATTTCTATACTATATCGATGACCATTTTATGTAACTAATACCTAATATAAATATAATGTTAATACTTTGAAAATAAGACACTTTATATATTTAAAGAATTATAATTTCAAAATAAAAGTATAATTACTTCATAGTACAATTTTTGTGTAAAAGTCCTCACATAAACACTAAAAAAATTTAGTGTATCAAAATATGAACATTATGGAAATCATTTAAAAAATAATTGAATTATTATATAAAATTTTATACAGTTTATAAAATAATTTTTTCATAAACCTATAATTTAAACATTAAAATTTATGGTATCCTACATATAAAATTTCACATGATATCTCAAATTATTACATTACATTCATTAGTTATATGTTATGTTTATAATATTATTTAAATATATACCATAGTTTTTTAATAGTTGAATTTCAATGAATAAATTTTTGTTTATGTAAAAATATGAAAATAAAACTATTAAAAAGAGAGATGTATTTATCAAATAAAACAATATCTACAAAACTAATCCAGGGTAAAATAAAATTGAATTAATATAATATTTTTGATAAATAATAATTATTTATAAAAGTATACTATGAAACAAGAAATATGAATACTTGTGTATTATTTATTCAATAAAAAATTTATAATGGAAGAATTTTCACATCCAAACCTTTGTGCCACATGATGGTTCTCCAATCATGTTCGTTACTTGACCTTAGGCACACCTTCTCATACATCAAAAGCAACCAACTATCAATGAGAGAATAATATGAAATTTGGGGAGATTATACACTCTTTATCGAAGATGAAAAATTGCATAAAACAGTAAACAATATAAAAATGATAACAAATAATGTCATGGATAATAACAAAATCAATAAAGGCCAATATTACATGATAATCCAAAAAAATGGAAAAAATGATCATAAACACAAGTAGTAGATATGCCTTTCCATATTGAGTGTCACATGTCAAATGAAAACCCAAAATAAAGACACACTGAAAACTCCCAAGTGGGTCCTGACATCATGTAAGGTTCCTTCATCCATGCTGCATCCCGGATACAAGCTCAACCATCTAACATAGGGCTCTCGCTTTTATCCTGTCTTGAAAACATGATGTATATTGGTGCACTGATCAGTCAACCCATGTAGGGAGTGGGTACAAATTAGTAGACCTCCAAAAACTATGTCTAAAAAAATATCATATCTATAAAAGGGTTTGTAGTTTTATAAATAATTAAGTACAAATTAAAAAGTAAACATGTTTTAGATTTAATAATTCTTTAATCAACGAAATAGGCTTCTAGGTTCTCAGTGACACCTGAACCATTCATACCTAATTTGACTCATATTAGTGTCAAAACACATAACATAGGTATTTCATTGATCATTATCTCATTGGATTTACAAATTCATTTAACTACAATTCCAAATTCATACATTAGGGGCCTAGAGTAGAAGTCTGGAAGCCTGTGGGTTTTTGGAGTAGAAGCCCATGAACAACAACTTAGTGATCACATGAAAATTAATATATATAAATATATGTATCTTAGGGACTAGATTAGTAGTCTAATATCCCATGGTTATTTGGAGTAGTATCCCCTAACCAACAACTTATTGTTCACATACTATGGTTCCAAATTCATAACCATTTATCCACTATTTTCATAATCTATTATTCAACTAATTTCATAATACAACTTCTCAATCATGAATGTAAATATTATTAAATTTAATAGAGACATTATTTCCCATTTCCATATCTCAGGATTCATAAATCATCATTTCAATTTAATGGGAAAATATGGTGGGTTTCCATCATGTCTGATCTCAAAACTCCGACAGTTCCAATTGGATCCAGGAAGGGTTCACAATCACCAAGGAATCAATTAGTTAATTAAATTTAAAATTTAATTTCCCAATTTTTATTATAAATTTTATAATTACCCATATAAAATTAAAAACTAGGCATTGTTAATTATAAATTATACATCCTACCTCAGGATCATTGACAAACTCCTACCAAACTAAAACCCTCAATTTGATGTAGCATGGTATAGTTCACAATGGAGGAGGAGATATAGGATAAAAAATTATAAATATATTGCAATGAAAATAAATCATCCATAACTGATATCTAAACCATCAATAATATATTAAAAACCATTCTTCTCCAATGGAAATAAAGACATGAGAAAGAGGAGACCAAATGAAGAAGAAAATACATACAAAATAGGATTTGATTCCTTCCATTGTTTCTTCGATTCATACTAGAAGGGATTCTAGGAGCCTTGAAATCTTCTCAAGAGACTCAGAAATTGAATAAAAATGTTTTAGGTTGACCAGGGGTGAAAAGGAATAAAAACATGTCTTATGAGGATTTTTTATAAATTTTTGAGCCTAAATTCCACGTACATGATTTTCTGGTTGGGGATGCAGGGTTTTTCAAACCGTGTGTCATAACCATGTTCCCACGGATTAGGGTTTATGGTTTCTCATATTTGGAACATGATTTGATAATATATATTACAACCGTTCATTTCCCCTATGTCTCTGATTCATGATTTATAGGGGGAGGGCGCACGATTTGGGAAATTCGTGCACTAACTGTGCACTACCCAAGAACCCTTCAAACATTTCAAAGACTCACCTAAAATCACATGATAAAATGTACAAAAATAATAAGATCAAACAAGTATGAAAATATACTTGAAAACATGTATGATATAAATCTTAAATGGTTAGGATATTACAATATCCCTATCTTATAACATCATATCCTTGGGATGTTCTTGAATCCATCTACAAGGTTCCTTAGTAAAAATGTCAAGCCACAGGGTCTGCATATCTATTTCTCCATCCCATTTTTCTTCTAGAATATAGCCATGCTTCCACCACACTCAAAATACCGGTATTGTATTTCCATAGAATTTTTTTTCACTTTCATCGACAACACGAATCAAATGCTCTTTAAAGGGTGCATCATCCTCAAGCTCAACATCATCCTCAAGATCAATATCATCCACATATATCACATTATAGGAGTCAAGGTGATAGAATATAAGCTAAGACATGTGGAAAAAACCATGCATAGAATAACACCTATGATGAAGATCATATCGGTACGCCACTAGTCCGGTCCTCTCCACAATATCCAAAGTTCCAACAAACCATGATTCCATCTTTCCCTAATATTGAATCGTATGGTGACACAATTTCGAAAAAACCGGAAGGAATACTTGAAAAAATACTATAAACTAAAGGTTTTTATGATTTTAATCAACATACAACTTATACCTACTCTGAACCATAGCCATACATTTCGAAATTAGAAAAACCCGCTCGGATGTATCTTGCATGACACTCGATCATAACAAATCTAACTCACATGACTCTTTAAACAATCGATGTGATCTTCAAGGCCTAAAATAAGTTCCTCATATGGTTTCAACTATATATTATCCTAATAACTATTATTATAGGAGAAATTAATAATGAAATAAATGATTCTCAAAAGACCAACAAAAAACAAGGATGCATGCTCTCAACATTTCCTCTAACACCAATTTAGTACTCTATTACTGACCATCAATCTATGGGTGGAAAGACGTACTCAAAAACTCCTTTCTACCAAGAACCTTCAATAATAATTTTTGGAATCATGAATTGAAATGTGAGTCGTAATTGTAAACTATACTCTCTGGTACCTATGTATATGGACTATCATCTGAAAATATATCTCACCCGTAAAAGTATCCCAAATTGAAAAGAAATGTGCTACCTTTTTCAACCAGTCAACAATCACCCAATCCACAGCATTATTATAGGGGTTCCTTAGAATATCCACCAAAATTTAATGGAAACATTGTTCCACTTCCATTATAGAATGAGGAATGTAGAAAACAAACCCCTAGGTCATTACAACTTTGTTGTCACCTATTGACTAGTGTAGCATTATGTCATAGAACCTGAAATCTCTGTTTTCACTCATGGAAATAAATACTATTGATATAGGCCATGGTAGATTTTGTTCAAACCATGATGCACCACCAACTTTAGGACTTAAACACATGCATCATATCTTTTGGAATACATGTAGGCATAAGAATACGACCCTAATCATAGATGATATCATTCCTATATATAGTCTTATTGGAAGTTGAATCCTCACCATTAATGATTTACCTTAGGGACAAACACTATAGATAGACATACTACCTCTCCCTGATCTACCTAAGATGTGTGGAATAAAATGTTAAATATAGTGTTTATCTGCTCACAACCCTCCTAAATCTTTATATGTATCTTATCCAACACGGTGATCATTTTATACTTAGAAGAACTGGACTCTTGAACTTCATGAGGATGTTTCATCAATCTTAAATCATCAAAAAAATTATTCCCTTTACCAGTGTATAGGCTAGATCAAAATCAGATGAATTCATATAGTCAGACCATATCTGTTGTCGGAGGTTCAAATATTATAGTGAGATGATGTAATTTATCCTTTTATGATCGGTATACACAGTGAATTTTTTTACCTAATTGGTTATTCCAGCAACATATTCTTAAACCACCACAACCAACATGAGATCATGCATAGGTTAATTTTGTCCGTGTGGACTCAACTTCTATGACCCACACACCACCAATAAATCTTCCAACATCAACACTACTCCACGTTCAATCAATGATGCATTTAAAAATTTGGTATACACTTCACTTAGTTTGGGTAGGATCAAAATTGGTGTGGTATTCAAATTATTCATCAACTCCTTGAATTTATGCTCACATCTGGTAGAAAATTCAAAATTGTTCCCCCTTTTTTCCAATCTGGAATGTAGTGTGGCTAAATGGGAAAACTTCCCTGATATAACTCAGATAATAAAACACAAGTATGATCCTATGGAACCCTCCAAAGTAAAATTATTTTTGTTTTGTTTATATTCTAGTTTATTTCCTAATGTGTGTTCCTAAGGAGATCATATGCATTCTAGGGGTTTCCATGGCTTATTAGGATTCCTAAGCACTGATTTTTGGGAAAACATGGTAGGATGGATTGTTAGAAGAAACTGTGTGGGTAGTACACATGGTTAACACTAACTATGAAGGGCATAAAAGTGGGGTACAAGATGTCACACAATATGGTGGAAACTATGAAACCATAAGAACATGCCAGTGTAAGGCTGGTAAATTGGGTGGAAGAGGCCGCACAGTTTGTGGAAACCATGTGAGCTAAGGGTCATTCATGTGTTGGAGCACATTCAATTTTTAGGAGAGGTGTGAAACACAATTTTCTCATGGGTACCCAAACCATGCACGTGATGTTGTGTGATGGCCCCCTTGACATTGTAGAGGGCACATGGTGGGCACACAGTTTGGCCAACTATGTGAAAAAACCATGCAACTAGGATTTTGAGGTTAAATGACCAAATATCTATTAAAATCTATTAAAACCTAACACTATTTCAATTTCACCTATGGGGAGAAGCCTTCAAAATTATAGGAATCCTTTGAATTCAAGTCCATAACTTTTTCTCTCGATTCCCAATCCCATCACAGAATCAAACTCTACCTGTCTTGTTGGATTCACACTGATGATTTATTCACTCCTAATATTCTATTCTCAGTTTTTATTAATATCATATGTGATATTTAGGTGTGGTCTAATGTTCCCTATTTTAAGGATTTTCATTCGTTATTCATTTTCCCCCCTATCAAGGCCAAAACAGATCTCGGCTGTGTAAGTATTCTCCACTACAGACCTATGTTTGGTGGTCTATAACATTTCCCATATGGTTTGGTGTTATATAAGTCATATTGTAATTGTTACACATTATAGGATTATTGGAAGAGCCTATTTAATTTAATAAATTGTTGAATTGAAATAATTGGAAACTATTAGGGCACCCCAAGTACTTTTGGATTTGTTGAAGGTTTTCTATCTCACCTAGGCCACACTAGGTGTGAGCTATTGTATTTTTACCTATTTTATACCACCTTTGGGGTGTGTGTACTTTACTATATATAGGGACACCTTTTTAAAAGGAAATTTAGTTTATGTTAATGATTAGAAAAAGGCATTCCAATTTCTTCATGTCATAACTTGTCGTTGATTGATTTAATTAGTCAAATGGATTTTTATAGAAACTGTTAAATGATTTAGAAGAACTCATGGAATGTGAATGTTTATGAAATTATTATTTAATTAAGATGATGATTTGATAATCATTATGAAAACACATGGTCAATATACATTGGGAATTGATTCCATTAGACTTCATTTACATTTATTACAAGGATCTTGATTATATTAGTTGACTCTATGGACCTGTTTCCTCGTTATGTCTTGATTTCATATGATTCCAAGTGCCTTGATACCCCTGGGATCTAGCACTCTTGGAATTTTGTAGGACATGGTCTTTGGACATGACCCTTGGACTTCAAGAAGGTCCTCTCCCAGTTTTGATCGAGATTCTCCAGGGACATTACATGGATGCCTGGGTATTTTATCCCTTGGATTCAATGGTTCACTGTATGAAACATGTTATTACACGATACAAATTTTGTGGATATTTAATTGGTTATATGGCATGGCCATGCTAGTTCTTTTCATCGTATTATATGGAATGAACATGGTATAGGATTTACATTAGGTTATACAACATGTCTATGAAGGATCTTTTGGAATGCTGTAAATATTTCCCTAGAATGGGTATCTACATAAATATATTAGATTGGACTTATTTTACATGTTTATTTATATTTTACCAATAAACATGGTGTGGGATCCTAACTATTGTCTGAAGGGAGCCTTGTTTGACTAGGCATTTTCACTTTACTTTAAGTATTTTTATACATACAATATATATTGCACACATATATCTTTTAACATCAAATATATTGGATTGTTGTAGACACTGTTGAGGGTAACCTACTATGTTTTATCTCACACCCTATTTGGGACAACCTTGGGTACCTAGGTAGTCTTTATGGATATAGGCAGGGACTTGGGAAAGCATGCGCAGTGTGATGCTAGATTTTCCATGCTTAGGGGGAGGGGAGAATGGGACTGATCTTGGCTCGTGATTCTATCTAGGAAAATCCTTTTTTTTATTTCTATTGTTCTGATAAATTTATTGTACTTTTTTATTATACATCCATTTTATTGATTTGTAGAGACATGAAATGACCAATATTCTTTTAATATGATATTTCTTATTGCATTTTTCATCTATTACTACCTTAGATGATTATTGTGTATCAGAATATTTATCTGGTTGTTCTATTGATCTATTGTGTTTACTATCACTATGTTATAATCTAACATCTGGGTATAGTCTTTATATAAAGACACCCTAGGTCCCCACATATAGTCGGCAACCTCTAGCGTACAAGGATGTGCACTTTAGGCCATGAAACCCACTAGATGGGGGTAATATGTAGTGGAATCTATGTCGGGATGTTACAACTCTGTATATAAACATTTATTTTCTATTATTACTATTATTTTAACATAATAAAAAGAGATTAGAAAGGAATTGGAATTTGGTAATTACTTCTTCTTGGGAGTCTCTAACCCATGTTCAAAGAAAATCCAAATTTCAACAATTTGAAATGTCTATTTTCTAGATTTTGACTATTATAGTTGATTTGATACCCCCATTGGGTGATAAAATTAAATTGGTATGATATTGATATTATTGAGGATTTTTTTACCATTACTCAATTTTATGGGGTAAGCATATCATTAATCATTTTAGGCACCTGTTAGGATTCACAACCAATGCATTTTTCCATGAAATATAATATGATTTGATTTAATAAATGGATTTATGGTATTTTCTTTGTCTGATATTTTGTAATAATTCTAGTGTTATTGAAGAGAATTGAAAAAACAAAGTTGGTAATTAGAGTGCATGACATATCCTGAAGAATGTTTTCCATATTAGGCTATATAAGACAACCAAAATATTAAACCATGGAACATAGAGTCATAAACCCTTGGTTGGATGGAATGGAACATGTTGTGTTATGTATTAGGAGGACACCACATATTATTTCATGTATTATCCCTTATGGATTGGATGTATTGAACTATTTAACTTGATTTGTGACCAATATATGAGTTAAAATGAGATAGAAATGTTTGAAATAGAGTTCCTAACCTAAACTCTACTGTAGAGTGGGATGTAGGTAGTGTATCTTGATATGTTCAGCTGTTCTTATTTAAAAGGTGTTGTATTTCAGAGTAGTAAGAGGGGTTTTCATTTTAATTGTAATTTATTGAACTCTCATATAATTTATCTATGTTATTTTGGTTTTAAATATTTTCTGAGGCTTGTGTTTGGAATTTTTGAGACATGCCGCCGTGATGCCCTCCACTTGAATGCTAGGAGGGTGGATATGAATATGCTATGGAGGTGGTAGGAAATGAGATACTATTAGATCCTCTTATAATTCCAGATGCGGAAACATAAGTTTTACTAGAAACAGGTGCTAAAGAATATTTTAACCTAGGTTTTCTATGCAATATGAAAACATTTCATGGTGCACCGCTACCCGCCTCCTCTATGGCAGGGCTGACACATTTCTTCCAAAAACAACATCCTGCAACATTTTCAGGGGATGGTAATTAATAGTATCCTGAGGTGTGGTTGAATACTAATTTATCGACCATTAATGATATAAGGACACCTACTAAAATGGGAGTGAACCTCACAACTTATATGATTTAGGGAGAAACAATGTGCTGGTGGGATGTTTTGAACTAGGATGATGTGCTAAAAGATATGTTTGGGAGAGACTTCTAAAGGTGTATTTAGGAATAATTTTTCAAATATGTTATACGAGATGATCAGACCACCGAGTCTATGCGTTTGGATTAGGGAAAAAGCACTTTTATGGAATATTCAACATCCTTTATATAGATTTTGTGTTTTGCAATGATTTATCTTAATGATGAGCTACCAAGGGTGAGATGATTCAAGGAAGGTGTCAGTGAAGCTGTTTGATCACAAGTAAATTTTTTTAGGTTGGTGAATATTATTGGGATAAATAATTAGGTTATAATTGCAATGAATAACCTAAGGGAATATAGGGGTGTATTTTAGGGTAATTTAGTATCTCGATCCATTGGTTCTGGTATTTCTAACAGGAAGCACCATTTTAAGGCATCTTATGAGGGGAGGTGAACTCTAGTATGTTAGTGTTGTTAGTGATAAAAATTGTTTGTAGTATAGAAGATGAAAAAATATGAGGAATTAGTGTAATCAATACCCAGTCATGTGCTGAGCATGCGGTAGGATGGGTCATGTACAATTATTTTTCACAACCATCCCTCTAGAAATTAGTGTAAGGGGAACATCTCTGACTCTAGGTTCATGAGTCATTTTTATAGCTCCATATGCTCTTCCTCAGTAAAGGGAGCCTGATTTACCACTTCAGAAAATTTATTCAATTAAAACTTTCTCATATGGACTTATTGTCACATTTTTTAATACTAAAAACATTTTTTTACAGTTTCTTCATATCCTTCCAATGATGGGAAGAAATGACAAATCGGTGGAGCGACTATAGGAGTCGATCATGGAAATATTCTTCTAGGTGAATCACATAAACATAGATTCTATTTTATATCTGAGTCTCTATGGGTAAAAGTGTTTTTGGGAGACATCGTGACAGTATTTCAATACCTTGTTCTCTAGCTTCTCATCCAAAGTCTAAATATCCCACCAACACTTCACTGATCTGTGCAATATATTAGTAGCCAATTTGAATATCATCCCCACAAGAGTCTCCAAATGGTCAAGAATAATATAGACATACTCAATCCATAAATAAACTGCCTTAGGTCCACCCTCTCTAATAATAGTCGATGGGGTTCTACTACTAGAATTCTTATGCAATATTATACATATTCTGTATTTCCCACCATGGTTATTTCTCGATAATCTAAATAAAAAAATAAAAGATCTCATAGAACTTTTCTCATGGAATTTCACCCAAAACTATCAGGTCCTCATGTTCCACTACTAAAGTATCATTTACAAATATGTACTCATGTCGCCCAATCAACAAGCACTGTCATCAATAAATCTATCTACAATTCCAAACACACATTTTAAGAGACATTACACATCAGTAACATATTTACATATGAGGTATTTACATTAGGTGGTAACAAGTCATCCCCCATACTCCACCACACTATCAAAATTGATAAACTACCACTACCCTCAACCATTCATCATCTAGGTCATGACTAAAACGATGTAAACAACATTGATAATACAAGTTTTCTCATTAGAAAACATTTAATACCATTTATATTAGAACATTTAACATTGTTTTGAAAATTTAAATTCAACATTTAGCACTAATTATTTTTAAAATAATTTTGTAAATAAAATAATATTCATTACTCCAAACCCACTCAGAAATATATTTTCTGTGCATTCCTAATATTAGTCATTTCAAAAAATTTCTTGAGTTCCTAAAATGATGAAAGTACACAGAAATTTCGTTCCATACTAAGATATTAGGAAAATCTCATAAAATGATAATATCACATAAAAATTGCATCAACCAAGGTGAAATAACATTCAAAAGTAATAGAAAACATCAAGAACCACAATCCCACCCTATAAACATGGGGTTTCCCCCACATGGGTTAGCTACTCCCATGAACAATATTATGACCTAGGCTCGAATCATCCTAGTCTCCTGTCTACCTTTCCAAAATATTAATACAACTAAAAATAAAAAACACCTCTGATAACACTTTCTATCATAAAAAATACAGTTCCACATGCTGGTTCCCTGAGCCAGTTTTCAAGTTACCTTAGGTGTGCCTCCCTATATTCTAGAGGTGTTCCAATAGTTGTGAAGGTCTAATATGTAACATGGGGAGACTATAAACTCTTTATTTAAGTATAAAAATAATGGAAAATAATAAAAAACATCCATATTCTAATAAATAATAATTAGGATAATACAATAATTAATAAAGGCCCATATCTAATGATAATCAAAAAACATGAAAAAAATATCATAAACCCAAGAAGAAGATATGTCATAGAATAATGAGTTTCTTGTGTCTAATGTTAACCCAAAATAAAGACACAAAAGAAACTACCATGTGGGTCCTAATATCATATATGGTACTCTCATCCATGCTCCATCCTAAATCCAAACTCTTCCATCTAACATTGGGATCTTTCCCTTATCAAATTCTGCAAACATGAAGTCTATTTGGGTACCGATAAAGTTGCTCAAGTAGGACTTGAGTACAAATTTGTAGTCCAAAAATAGTGGAGTGAAAATAAATATTCATTCTATAATTGTGTATGATGTTTTATAATGTATAAAATATAAATGAGAATGTAAACGTGTTTCACATTTAAATTTTCTTTAATCAACCACTTAGCCCCCGGGTTCATGGTGACACCTGATCCATTCATACATTCTTTAAAATGTACTACATTATGAACCACAAAATATTGGAATTCCCCAGATCATTATATCATTGGATTTCAAAATTCATTTAATTATAATTTCACATTCATACATTGGGGTCCTAGAGTACCAGATTAGAACCTTATGGGTTTATTTGATCAGCAATCCTTCACCCAAAACTCAATGACAACCTGAAAATAAATAAATATATATTGGGGTCTAAGAGAAACAGTCTGTAACTCTATGGGTATTTTGAGTACTAGTCCATAACCCAATTTTTTTTTCATATCAATCAAAAATATCACCAAACATGTTTCCAAATTCATAAAAATTTATCAACCATTATCATTACCTGTTCCTCAATAAATTTTATAATTAAATTTATCAACTGTGCATAAAGAATTTTATTCAATTATACACACCCATTATTTAATTTTTTGACATATTATGATTCATAAATTATCTTTATAATTATATGGGAACACACTATGTGGTTTCATCATGTCATGTCTCAAAACTCCAATGGTTACAAAAGGATCCCTGAAGGGTACCAATCACATGGGAATCAATTTATATCTTCAATTTAAAATGAAACATCCCAATGTTGAAAATTCAATTAACTAGTTACATAAAAAATTATTATCAGGACTATGGTAATTGGAAATTAGACCACATACCTCTAGAACATTGATGAATTCCCACCAAAATAAAATCCTCAATTTGATGTGGAACATTCCAATTCAAAAAGGCGGAGGAGATCTATGATCAAAACCATGGATCAAGTTCTGAAGAAATATGTGAAATCAAAACCAAGATCTAAATCACAGATAACATAGGAAAATCATTCATCTCCAACAAAAATAATTATATGAGAGAGAGGAAACCAAACAAGGAAGAAAATAAATGCCAAAGGCATTGATTCCTTCAACTAGATCATCAATTCACCCTATAAAATGTTCAAAGAGCCTTAGAATCTTTATTAGATCCTCCAAAATCGAAGGAAAATGTTTTAGGATGAGAGGGGTGAATGAGAATACAAACTAGGGGTTAAATAATTTTATATGAAATATTCATCTGTTTAAATTCCCTATGCATGTTTTCTTAGGTGGGGCCTCATAGTTTTCCAAACTGTGAAACCAAAACGCTCAACCCTGCTATCTGGGGTGAATGCTTTATCTAAAGTAGCACATGGTTTGAAAAACCATTCAACAACCATTCATTTACACTTTATATGGGATACACTGTTTATAGGGGAGGGCGCAGAGTTTGGGAAAATTATTCACCAACCATGCACAACTGAAAAAACCTTAAAAAGTTTCAAATACACATCCAAACTCACTTGAGACAAGATTGATAAAAAAAGAAGACAAAACAAAGATGTAAAGGTACTGTAAAACATGTACGAGGTATCTCCAAAAATGTTGGGATCTTACAAGAATATTTATACAATATTAACTTTATGAAAATAATATAACTATGAGAATTAAAATCCTTAATATCATACTTTTCGGATAAAAGATAATTTATTAGTTAATTTTTTCAATAAATTTCATTATTAATAATATCTAGTAATTATATATAATAATGTTATTCTTACTTATTTTAAAAAATAATAATTAAATTTTATATTTAAATATTTAATTTGTTAGATTAATATTATAAATATATTTATAGGAATTTTAGGATGTTACAATCTATCCCTTAATGAAATTCTATCATCGTAATGTTTACTCATAGATAATCATGTACCTATTTCCATGAACAACAATACTAGGCCTTAGGTTTATCTTACTCAACAAATATAGTATATTTTTGATATGAATCATCTTAAATGCATTATATATAGAGACCCAGTGATAATATACTTGCTATACTTAACCCATTACTATAGAGATAATGGTTATCTATCTATGGAATTATACCAAAATTTCAATAATACTGATTACCAAAAAAAACATAACTTTGAAACCAACTAGAATTACCTTAGGCCCCCACTTCTAGATATTTTTCTAAAAAAATATTATTCTATACATAACATTATATATCAAAAAACAACAAGAATCCAATGTTTGGTGTCTTTTAGAAGTACGTTCATAATAGATCATGAATCTTCAATATAATTTAATCCTATCCATTTAATATCACATATAAAATGATCAAAATCGCATTTATGCCCATGATCACCTCAGAAAATGTAGAAACATAAGAAATAAGTGATATTAAATTCTTATATATGGGTAAACTATTAATAAGGTGACCTAAAAAAGTTATTTATTTTTCATAAACATGCGAGATACATGATATTGTGATAAATGAAATAACTAAGGGAATAAGATCCTAAAGTCAAAATATGTTATCATGAAGAATGATAGAATTATCAGATAACATGACATAAAATCCATAAAATTCTGATCATTAAATCATAACATATACCATAGCCTATAGATTTTAAACTATAATATTATATATATGAACCTTGGAGAAAAAAAAGTAAGGTAGTTTCACATGGTTAATCATATAAAATCATAAATTATGTCATGTGAATCTACTAATTCCATAATAAAATTATGGATATATTTTAATCCACAGTCCCATAAACATTATAGATTGGGTTTACAATCTAGTTTTTTTAAGAATTGCAGATTGGGTTCCAATTTTTGTCCCATAAAATAATCACATCATGATATATAAACCATTTCCCAATGAATTGGAGGGATATAAAATTTCAATTCCAATATTCACATAGAGATATATCCAAACATATTTTTTAATGATAAAAATATAAATCAATAAAAATTCATTACATTACAAAGTCATAATGATATAATTTGAATAAATGACAAGAATTGGTTATCTTAGTAAATTCGCTCCGATCAAAATATTTATATAATTGATATTAATATTATATAAAATATATTAAATATTAAATGTTTTTATAGTTTCCTGAATAAATTTAATGATATAGTTATCTAAGAAAACACCTTCCATAAAAAGAAAAAAATTCAGATAATTTACTAAAGATAGGTGTTATAATAATGGTTTTATTTATTCCTAAAAGTTGATAAGTAAATAAAAAGGTAAATATAGACCATTCAACAAAAATAGATTTCATTTCCACTATACAGTAACTACATTTGTCCATAGATCTTGAATCATAGGATTATTTATACACAGTATGCATTAATAAAAAATATGCCATTCATGAAAATTAAACATGAGAAATTGTAAAAGGGTTGAACATAAAAGAGTATTGGAATGGTATAATAATCCATTTGTAGAATAAATAAAATATATAAGTTTTATAAAAAAATCTTCATTTTGTATGTCATTTAAGAATAACAAAAGTGCCATTATTAGTTAATGAATTATATAAGTTTGTTTTTTAACAAGGTTATTATTATAATATTGAATAAGTATTAGAAATATAATATAAATATAATTTTCTGTAATATAATATTGTTAATAATATAGGAAATAATGGAAGATAAATCATGCTAATAGTTTTCATAACGTTTTTTGAAATTTTCATAAAAGTAGAATATTTAGTCAATTTTAAAAGTTATTTTAAGAAGGGGGATGAAATGGTATTTTAGGATAATATATTGATAATATAATTTCTTAATAATTTAACCATGAAATAAAATACTTTTAAAATAGAGGAAACATGTAGGGTAAGGTAATTAAAATGTAAAAATATCCATTATCAATATTATATGTCTCTATTCAGGGGGAGAATTTCAAGTGAACAATAAAGGCATGAAAATAAAAAGAAGAAATAATTGAAAGTTATCATAAAGAACATAACATAATTATATTTTAATGATAGAAAGAAGAAGAGAGGGAGATATATGGACTGACCTAGAACATAACAAAAATAACAAAAAATAGTTGGAAATACTCCTAACAAATGTTATAAGGTATAAAATATAATTAAATGAAGGAGTAAAGAAGAAAATAAATTAATTAAAAATAAAGGAAAAAAATATTAAGTTATAAAATCAATACATTAGATATGACAAATATAAAATAATATAGGAAATAGAGGAAATATACATAAAAATAATTGAACTTTGGATAAAATCCCAAACTCGATTCTCGACTCTTATCACATATCCTATAAGATAATAAATAGAAGATTATATTTTTTTAATTAATTTAAATTATTTTTAATATATATTATTTGATCATTATAATTTATATTAATTCATATATTACCATTAACTATTTTGTTATTATAATAAATTTTATTTTATTTTTTATTTTGTGGTACTTTGGTTCATCATTCCAAAACTAGTTCAATGTAATGGTAATGGTCATGGGTAACTGTATAGTGGTTCCATAAGCTTAAATATTGTTAAGTTATATATTTTATGTCATACCATACATTCATGTGTTCCTTAGTTTAATATATTTTAAAATATAGAACCATTCCAAAATGTTAGTATTTATAAGCTTGTTTTTAACTATTAAAATAACTATAATGTATATTTATAATATAATCATTGTATTTAATATTTTATAATTCTAGAATAATTTAAATTTTTTTATTTTATTATTAAATTTATACTAAATCATGAAATAATTTTTAATAAAATCCATCTTTATTCGCTTTGTTAATAGAAAACATTTTTAGTTTAAAACTACCATAGGTGATCCCTATATTTTAAGAGAGTTTAAAAGAAGAAAAAATTTAATAATTATTATATTTTATAATAATTTTTTTATAATTAAACTAATTTTTATGGTTGAAATTAATATTAATATATATTATATATTGGGTCTAATTGGGGAATTCAAAAGAAAATTCATGGATTTTGAATCCTGTATTTCAATGGAGTAATAGATTTTGAAAATGGTTTTGATGAGAGGGAATGAGAAATATCTCATCTTTAGTTGGTTAATGTGAAGTTAATACCATTGAAATACAATAATGTAAGCCATATAATATTTGTTATAAAATAGTTTTTAGACAATATTATATCACATAATTATGAAAAGAGATACTTGAGAACCCTTACCTTTCTCCCTAAGCCAACTCCTTTATATTCATTTTAATACCTTATAAAAATAAAATTTTAGCAAGAGTGTAGCCTTAGTTATAATTCTAGTGTAGTTTTAAGAATATTTTTTCTTAAAAAGTCTCGAGTGGTTCCTCATCATTAGTTCCTTGGGTTCCCACGTTGCCTCTCCCATCTTATGGTTTCTCCATAAAACTTTTACCAGATGAGTCGTCCTGTTTCTCATCACTTGTTCTCTTTTTTCAAGAATCATGATGGGATCTTCGCAAAAAGGTAGATCAGGTTTCAGTTCTAATTACTCATAGGTGAGTACATGCGTTGGGTCATGCATGTATTTTCTCAACAGTGATACGTGGAAGACATCGTGAACTTTGGAGAGACTTGGTGGAATTGCCAAATGGTAAGCTACATCCCCAATTCATTCTAGAATTTCGAATGGTTCGATGTACCTGGAACTCAATTTACCTTTCTTAACGAATTTATAACTCCCTTCCATAGAGATACCTTCAATAAAACATGATACCATACATGAAACTCCAAATCCTTCCTTCCATTATCGACATTGCCCTTCTGCCTTATTGATATTCTTTGATGTGGTTTTGGATTACCTTTTCCTTTTCCATCCTTTCCACCACCAGTTCTAGGACTACGAGTTTTCTTTCACCAATGTCATCCCAATAGGTTGGTGTGCGACATCTCTTTCTATATAACGCTTCATATGGTGCCATACTAATACTTGAATGGGAGCTATTGTTATAGGAAAATTCCACCAGAGGTAAATATTGATCCCACATTCCCTGAAAGTCAAGTGAGCATGATCTCAACATGTCTTCTAAGGTTTGAATAGTCTATTCTGATTGTCCATCTATTTGAGGGTGGTAGGTAGTGCTCAAATGAAGTTAAGTATCCAATTCCTTCTAAAGACTCTTCCAGAATCTTGGAGTAAAATGGTGATCACGATCAGAAACAATCGATAGAGGTACTCCATGAAGTCTCACAACTTAATTAATATATAGTCTTTCTAGAAGTTCTAGTGGTAGATCTTATCTTATAGCAAAAAAATGTGCTGACTTGGTAAGTCCATCAACAATAACCTATATTACATCATCCCTTCTAGGAATCTTTTGTATCCCCATGACAAAGTCCATCGTAATATTATCCCATTTCCACTCCGATATGGGAAGAGGTTGCATGACTCCTCCCGGCTATTTCCTTCTAGCTTTCACTTGTTGAAAAACCATACATCTTGACACAAAATCAGCAATCTCCCTCTTCATGTTGTCCCACCAAAAATGTTCATTCAAATCTCTATACATTTTGGTGCTCCTAGGGTGTATAGAGAAATTGGAATTATGAGCATCATCTAACAATTCCCTTTTCAGATCAGGTATATCGGGAACACAAAGTCTCTTCCCAAATTTCAAAATTCCTTCTTCATACACAAAGTCTCTCAATCACCCATCATTCACAACATTAATCTTCTTTTGAAATTTTTCATCATCGATCTGAGAACTCTTAATAATTTCTAGTAAAGATGGTTTGGAAACCATTTGAAAAAGCATTGATGTTTCACCTTCCATGGTGATTCCCATATCCAACTTTACTAGATCCATGAAAATTGGATCCCTTTCAACTCTCATCATGTTCAAAACTCCATGATCTTTTCTTCTCAAAGCATCTGCGACCTTATTTTCCTTCCCCGAGTGGTAGTGTATCTTGTAATCGTAATCCTTGAGTAGTTTAAGCCATCACCTTTGCCTCATGTTGAGTTCTTTCTGTGAGAAAATGTACATTAAACTCTTGTGATTAGTATAAATCTAACATTTTTCACCATAGAGATAATGTCTCCATATCTTCAAAGAAAAAATTACAGTAGCTAACTGAAGATAACGAGTATGATAGTTTTGCTCATGAATTTTCAGTTTTCGTGATGCATAGGCAATAACCCTATCATTATGCATAAGGACACAACCAACTCCTTTCTTTGAAGCATTACTATAAATAAAAAACCCATCATTCCCCGATGGTAGCGTCAATATAAGATCATTGAATAATCTTTTCTTAAGTTCTTCAAAACATTCTTCACAATCTTTTGTCCAAACAAATTTAACCCTTTTACGTGTGAGCTTTGTTAATGGGTTACCCAATCGGGCAATGTTCTGGACAAAATGCCGATAATAACCTTCTAAACCAATAAAACTACGTACCTCGGTTATACTCGTTGGTGCTGGCCATTATTTGATTGCTCTTGTCTTAGAAGGATCAATAGAGACTCCATCCTTAGAGACAATATGGCCAAGAAAAGAAATCTCTTAAAACCAGAATTCACACTTATTAAACTTACCATATAATTCATGTCTTCTCAGAGTCTTCAGGATAATGCACATGTGATTTTCATGATCTTCGTAGATTTTGGAGTATAAAAAGATAACATCAATAAATACCACTACAAAATCCTCGAGAAATTCCTTGAAAACTATGTTCATTAGATCCATGAAAATAGAGGGTGCATTAGTCATCCCAAAAGGAATTACTGTAAACTCGTAATGCCCGTACTTGGTTCAAAATGTTGTCTTCAGAATTTCTTCCTTCTTCACACACAACTGATGATATCCAGATCTAAGGTTAATCTTTGAAAAGTATTGAGCTCCATGAAGTTGGTCAAATAAATCATCATTGTGAGGTAGGGGATACTTGTTCTTTATTGTTATAGCTTTGATCTCCCTGTAGTCGATACATAACCTCATAGATCCATGTTTCT
Source organism: Viscum album (assembly GCA_963277665.1). Classification (NCBI taxonomy): domain Eukaryota; kingdom Viridiplantae; phylum Streptophyta; class Magnoliopsida; order Santalales; family Viscaceae; genus Viscum; species Viscum album. Next base: position 1,143,131,764 of record OY728156.1, read on the forward strand.
TTTTAACAAAAAGAACAGGGACTCCCCATGGAGAAACACTAGGGAGAATAAATCCCTCATTACTCAATTCCTCTAGTTGTTTCTTTAGTTCAACTAACTCCACAGTGGCCATTCTATAAGGGGTATTTGATATAGGCCATGATCTAGGAATTAAATCAATGGTAAACTCAACATCTCTTTCTGAATGATGTCCAGGTAAATATTCCAGAAACACATCTACATATTCATTCACAATAGGTACATCCTCTATTTGAAAATTACTTTCCTCACCCACAGTCATTTCATTCTCTTCCTCCCCAATAATTGAATTTAGTTGAGCTACTGGGGGTGGATCTAGATAAGAATTAGGTGGTGACGATTATGCTCAAAAGATAAGGTGTTTGTTATCATCATTATCAAAAATTGTATCCTCCTTCTTCTTATAATAAATCTTTACATCATGGTCCGAAAGACAATCCATAACGAGGATTATATCAAACTCAATCACAACTATGACGATGAGATCAGTGGATAAATAACACTTATGTTCTCTAATGGGGACTGATTCACAAAACATTGTTGCAATGATACTTCCCTTAAGAGTTTTAACCAAAAACTCCCTTGTTAAATAAAATTGGAAATATCTAATTTTATTAGCAAATTGGGAAGGTATGAAACAATGTGATGATCCATAATCAAATAAAGCATTTTTTTTAAACTTGAGGAAACCATTAAATTACCTGCCACCATGTCTTTTGGAGATTCTACCTCAGTAGTAGTGATAGCGTAATATTTCCCTTGATCTCTTGGACTTTTCTAAGGCCATTTCACCTAACGCTTAGGACATTCATTTGCATAATTTCCCATCTCTCTATTTTTATAGCATTCCACGTTGACAACAACTCTCTTTCCCTTGAAATCATGAGCTTGGTGGCCTTTTTCACCACACATGTAATAGACTCCCATTCCCTTCAAGAAAGTACCGGGGTGTTTCTTCCCAAATTTACTATAGGATGGATAATCAACATTTCCCTTTATCCCTTATTTAAATTTCCAGAGTAGTCAGCAGATCTTTTCTTCTCATAGTTTTCCGTAAAGTCGTAAGACTTAGTGAATTTCTTTTCTATCTTGATAGCACATGAGACAATATCTTCGAACGATGAGAAAGATTGTGAGACTAATACTCGACGGAGAAATGATTTTAACCCATCAAAGAAACGATCAATCTTACTTATTGGGTTACATATATAATCTGCTACATGCCTCGCTAACCTTGTAATGTTAGCCTCATACTTGGTGACATTCTCATCCTCCTTTTTCCTCACACTTAGAAATTGTCTTTCCATATCTGCTCGATGGTCACAAGGAAAGTATATTTCTAAGAAAATATCTTTGAACTCCCTCCATTCCATATTTGACACTTCAATATCTTATTTCATGTTTTTTATCAATTACCACCATTGATTAGCATCTCCAGTGAGGCAATAAACATCCATGAAAACATTTTCCCTTTCACTACTCCCCAAATCCTGAAATATTTTTCTCCAGGGAACTTATCCATTTCTTAGCTACTAATGGATTTTTAATCCCATTGAATGTTGGTGGTTTCTACCGCATGAAGAGATCCAACATTGATCCTCCACACTGTGGATCAGGGTGCTCCATATGGGTAAGGTTATTATTCATAACCTGAGTGAGTTGTCCCAGTATGGTGATCAGCTGATCAGCACCAGTTGCATCACCAGCTCCACTATAATTATCTTGAGCAGGAGGGAAATCCCTACATGGAGTGTGTGCATTGATACAGTTTCCATTCCATCTTCTAGGCACCATTTCTAAACAATTGCATAAAGAAGATCAGTTTATGAATCAAAATAAATAATTCCATACTTGTAAAACACTTAACATAAATTGAACTATTTATAGATATAATCAATAATCATAAAAAAATGTTTTCTTTGAGGAAGTATATATTGATAAACCCTTCACAATGGATTTTAAATAAAATGAGAATTATCCTAAGAATATCCCCCATGAGTGTCATAACCAAGAGTGCAGTAAGGCCCATTGTCGTGCACCGGTTCCTGTTTAAGTCTAGCTCAAAGCGGTGTTTTCGTGTTTTTCCCCTAGGTACATCTGTGCCAGAGCCACCTCTACCTGCTCGTATCCAGAAAAGGATGTATTTCTTGGAAACTCAAAAAATCTATACAATTCCAAAATTCTAGGAAGTTCTTCTATAATAATCCTCAAAGTCTATCTTAGGTCTATGTGCTCTAATCAGAGTTTATCTAAATCTAGCATCCAATGTTTGTACTAAAATTCTTCTGATAACAATTGTAATGCCCCAACCCCATTTACGTAGAGTCGGTGCATTATAAAATAACATTGGCATGATAAAAAAATATCATGTCTCAAAAGACCAATTAGTTTTATTGCCTTGGAAACACTAGATACATTCATAATGTTTACATTAAATCATAAAGTAAAAACTACAAAAAAATCTTGTCTCCACACTCATATACCCTTATACAATCCCTACAGGTCATTCATAAAATACTTCTTCATATCCTGGGAAAAATTAAACATAGAAATGGGTGAGCTCAAATGCCCATTAAGGATAACAATATAGCGGAAACTTTCATAAATAAACATAAACATGTAATTCAATTCATAAATAAAACAAAATCATTTTAAACTTGAACTTCATCGTAATATGGAAAATATAAAATGAAATAATTCCATTTACTTATTCACATGGGTATTCTTCTAGTTGAATAACCACATGCAATATCTATAACCACTTTCATAATGATGGAATGCATAATTCCAGACTATCATAACCACATAGCCAAGGCCTCGCGCCAAGACTACAAATAATAATTTTTCAAGGCCTCGTTCCAAGACACTAGTTTGTCTCATGAGACCTACCGATGCATCAAGAAGCTATAGCGGGCTCCACCTGTCACTTACTAAGTCAAATGCATTCCCATATTAAAGGGTTTAAACATAACATAAAAATTCGTATTAAAAATAGCATACGAAATCTAAATACTTTATCCATAAACCATGATTGGTATAAAAATAACACATCCATAGTCAAAAATATCACAAAAACTTCAATACAATATGGAAGTTTTTTATTATAATAAATCAACTTCAAATAAGCTTAAAATCCATCTAAGGATGTTGACATAGATGAAATCAGAACTATTTGAGAGAAATATATATTTTTTTGAAATCATTTAAATGTCACATAATTATAAAAGAAAAAATTTAACTTTAAAATTTTATTATAATCTTGTAATGGAAGCTTCAGAGATTTTATAATGACAGAAAATAACCGCACCCGCCGTATAAGTTAAAAAGACATTCTTACCTTAATTTTTTCTAAAAGGTAAAAAGGACCTTGTTTGGAAAATGACGGAAAGATTCCTTTCAAACAGTTTCATAAAAAAGTCAAAAAAGGGTATAAATGACATTAACCCATATTCAAGTAAACAATAAAAATGTTTTGGAATACAATTTCAAGAAACATGGATGTGGATGATAAAAAGGTCTCAGTAGTTAATTATATATAAACAACTTCAGATAATGAAGAGATTGTGAAATAAACCCTTACCTTGTAATTTTCCTTGATATAGTGTAGTTTAACCTCCTGTATAATAGTTAAATCATTTTTATTAAATTATAAAATAATCATATACGTAAATATGATATCATATATGATCTTTTAATATTTCATTGTTAATAATATTTTAGTATTATCGTCGTTTCGGGTGTAAACTGATTCGTTTTACATTATATGCTTCGTTATGTAAGCCGTGTTTGTTATGGATAGGTTGTATCTTATTAATATCCATAATTATATCAAGTACTTAAAAATTAATTTTTACCATCAGATGAGAATTAGTATTGAATGAATATTATGGGGAAATGAATCTCATCGTGTTCAGGGAGACGGTAATCCGTACGTACGCACGAATGCTACTTCCATTTCATTTTTCATTTTAAAAGGAATAAAAAATAAATGATACATAGGTATATTATTATTACAGTATAATATAATATCTTATATGTGTTACTTAAGTTCATTAACACCATCCTTTATACGTTTCATGTATGGTATTAACGAGTTATATCACTTTGAGGGGGCGATTGTCCGCATTTCCTCAAATGAAATTATCGTATATATACAACATGAAACGAATAATGGTATGATATATAATGGAATTAAAAAAGATTATATATAAAATAAAAATCATTAATATCATATTTAATTATAGTTCCATCATAATGGCCACTATGAGAGGTGGTAGGAGATAATTGAATAATCATCGTTTCGTGAGGCGTTTGGTTGACATCCACAGAAACATTATGTTTTTCAGCCATTAGATGGAGGTGTGTGTAAGTTTAGTTTGAATACTTATCATAAAAATATCCTAGTATATTTAGGATACTGGTTTTGTTACAAAATAAAATAATAAGAAGAGTTTAGGGGTTGGAGAAGTTAAAAAACGCTAAGAGAAATCTTTACCTTTAATTTGGGTAACTCTCTTTGGTTTGAACCAAAAAAGGGCTCTTAATGTGCCTTCTGCCTAAGGTAAGGCTTCTAGAAGGAGGAGAGGGATATTGTGAGATTAATTGGGTAGAGTTTTGATGATCCAAATGGCTTCAGAGGCATGAGGAATTGGTTAGAAGTGGTGTCCTTTTATAAGGGGGAGGAGGGGTCTTTAGGAAAAACATAAAGTATTAATTTATAATAAATTCATATTCAGTTTATAATGGCTCCAAAGTGGATTATTAAAAGTAAAAGGTGGTTATGGGTCTAAATCGTTTCAACCAATATATTATAGATAGGTTTGGGTCATTATATTAACCTTATCTTTTAGATTTAACTCTTAGTTAAATAGTTTGACATTTACCATGTCACTTTTTATTTTTATATTATATAGTTAATAAACATACTATATACATCCAAGAGACCCCCAAGTGGTCCATTAATGATACACCTATCATTATATAAGTCCATTTTACAATCCTTAGATTTTTAGGAATAGAATATCAATTAATAATATAATACTTGTTTTAAAAACTCATTTATGTCAATTTTGACAATATTTAATAATTGATTTTTGTAAAAGTCTTAACAACTTTATTAATTAGAACCAAATTCATTTAAGAAATAATTACATGTCATATTAACCAATAAAATTCAAGGATGGAATCAAAACATTAAAATTATGTTTATTTTAACTTTTATAATACCAATTATTTGATTCATTCATTAATAAGAAAATACAGCATCATTATTGTGTCATAATTAAATCTAATTATTAAACGTATAAAAATTATAAATAAAATACCATTATTTAGGAAATATTTTTATCTTTCTAATGAATATTTATAGTCTAAAATATAACATATAAAACCCTATGTAATTTTTTTTTTCTAAAAGATATATTCTTATATCATTTTTGTATTTACTTTAACTTAATTAATATAAAGTGTACTTATCACCTACAAGTGGCTCCATGGGGTCCCAAAATCGACCCAAAGATGCCCATGGTCGGACATGTGTCATCCAGTAAAGTTTTGGACACGTTTTAGGGTAATTTATTATTATTATAATATTATTTTTTACCCTTATTTACCGGATTTACCCTTTAACCGTGGTAAGTAAAATATTTATCGAAGTAATTATTCAAAATGTCTAAAAATAAAAGTTAACTATTTACACAATTTTGAAATAGTGATTCCAAATATGGAATCCATTTTTCTATATTCAAAACAAAGAAGTGGCAGAAATTAATTTAAAATTAATTCCCGGTGTCAAAACAAAAAGCGTGTTTTCAAGAAATAATAACTATCAAAAGATTGACACTTGTTTATATCCGGTTTAATTGTAAAATTATGTACAATGGCCAAAATTGTTTTAAATGGTAAAAATATATTCTTAATATACTTTAAAACCACTCAAATTCAAAATTTATCACTATTAATTATTTTGATTAAAAAAGTTGTTTTTAATTAAAGTTTAGTAATTTTCACTATTCATCAAAATATAAAAGTTATCCGAAAAGTACCAAAATTTCACCCTAGGATAATTTCTATATTCCTAATCCAAAAATTAAGTCCATTTTGAGAGATAAAATTTACAAAATTTCAAAAAGTTGGTATTACTATTCATAACAAATACTTTGATTGGTCACGGTGTGTTAGAATCTCAAAATTGCGTACAATGCTAGCCATTGCGTTATTCAAAGGGAAACTTACCGTGGAAGATTGGGGTGTTAAAATCTCACTGTAACTATGAAGTTCTTAATATGGATGAAGTAAAATAAATGTATTTAAACATCATTAGTATAATTTCATTTATAGTTCTTGGAAATAGAAACAATGAACTCAAAGGATGAACGACTCCTATGAATAATTTTATTGTAGTGGGATCTCTATCTTATGAGAGTTTTAAACCTCGAGGGTTAGTGTGGAAAATATAAATTATAAATGTTATACACTTAGCATTTCTATACATTTCTGCATTAGAAGTGTATTCTCTATAGAATAGCATGGTTTGAGTAATCAAAGTATGACTATTATTTCCAATTGTATATCTTTTAATTTTTAATTAATTTTCAATTTAGGTTAGAGATTTTTCCATATAAAATTAGTAAATGTTTTTAGAGAGGGATAAAATAAAAGATCTACATTATCAAATTCATCACCTAAGGTTATTTACCTTACTCGAGAACAATAATGTATGGCCCAAGGTATTAGAGTGAAGTAGACTAAACACAATAATGGATCCATGTTAGTGTGTTCTGTTTGTTCAACACATTATCATTGTATTATCCTTATATTATCCTAATGTCTGGTAAGTAATTAAAATTATTATGTATTCTATGGATTCTTTACTTACATTCTAAAATATTTAAATCAATATGTGCTTGAATATTAATCATTGATCAAATTTGATTATGGAAAATATATTCAATATATATGTTGACCATAATTGAAATAAAAACATAAGTTTCACCCTTATAATAGTTTGGTAATGTTTATTTAGGATAGTGAAAGTTTAAATATTCAATGGTCAAATTTGAATTAGCATTATAAGACGATTTAACCCCCTCTCAGTGTTTTACACAGTAAAGACCCTTGTCGGCCTAACAAAATGGTATAATAGAAATGGTTTATCTTGTTGGGTTTTTTATATTCTAAATTATTCTAATTACTCATCGAGGTTGAGTTTTTTCTATTTTTGAAATAACCCAATGAGTTTAAAAAGATAATGAATATGAATAATAATAATAAATCTGGGGGAATTTTATATAGTGGAAAGGTTCTCAGTGATCGCGACATTCAGTTAGCCAATGCCAAAAACTATCAAAAGGAAGGTATTAATTAATCCTATTGTCAGTATATTAATTCATTTGAGTATTATATAATATTACGTGAGGTATTTATTTTACAAAATAATGTGGTATATACTAATGATAAATATATATTAATAAATTTAGTGATAGAAGCTATTGACTCATTGGAGTTTCTAGATTTGGGGGAACAATGAGAAAACACAATCTTTAGAAAGGATAATACACCTCATGATATCCATGTTTTATTGCTAAAGAATGATGTATAAAAAGTAAAAATCTCAAAAATATTATAAAAGTGTCTATCGATCTATAGGAAAATAATGATTTTTAGAGTGATGAATTTGATGATATATTCACAAAGTTTCATAATCCTAAATATGGTTCCAAGGAGAAGATCCATATTTCTATATAAATTCTAAAAATAAAGTCTTAAAAGGATGAATGGATTCAAAATTGTAATAATTTTCCATGGATAATAAAATTCTAAAAATATAGTGTTGTTTTTGAATGTATATATTATGAAAATTTGAGAAAAAACATTAGGACGAAAAAATTTACTCAGAGAACATTGGAACAATATGGAAGGAAAAAAGGTCAGGTATAAAGATCTAAAATCTAGTATTATCCTTCTCGAAATGTAACCTAAGTAGAAGATAAATTATACTATTTTAGTCAACTTAAGGTTGAGAAATATGAATTCCAAATTCATAGTGAATGATTTAAAGATCAAGTAACTTGAAGAAGTGATGTGAACCATTAAGGAAAAGAAGAATATACCTCCCATAGAATCTACAAAAAGTCTACAGAATGAATTTTCAAATATGGAGTTGAGAGTTAAAATGAAAATTCATGATAAATATGAAATAATAGAATCTTAAATTATAGTGTCTATAAATTTATTCTATTAAATAATAATGTGATATACCATGAGTTTCAATCTAGAATTCTATGGGAATGAGGGATAAATAAAATATTATTCAAATAAATCTCAACTTTGTAATAACTATATTTAGTTTTTTTAGAAATAGATTCAGTATTTTTTATAACCATATTTATATTGATAGAAATTAAAATAATATATGAACAAATTATTTTATAATTAAAAGACATCAATCTGATGAAAAGTAGGTTTAAAGCCATTAATAAATGATTTTTTAAAGTAAAATAGATTTACTGACATGGAGTATAAGAATTGAGCTTAGTAATGGGTGGACCACGAACTAGTAACAATTTATCAAAGAATCCCCTATATAATGAAGTAAAATAAATTTTAAAGGAAAATAAATAATATTTTATATCTACTAAAAATTATATGTACACGTGGGATTATTATCAAAATGAATGTGGAGAAGATGATAAGAAAGTATAATTCTATAGAAAATATAAAAATAGAGCTTTTATAAGATGTATCACTCATAGGCGAACCAATAACACATATTAGATGAAATTTGGATAAAAAGGGCTGGTTCAACATCTCAAAAAAAATTCCTAAACATGAAAAAATTAGAATTTACCCTCTCCCCATATTTTTATTCTATATCTATTTTTGATGTTTATTGGATTTTGGGGTGGAATAATCCCTGGAGAGATTTAATAGAAATACCTAAGTTGTATTTTGGAATGTTATAATGTTATAATTAATGATTGAATAATGTAAAAAGGTATAATGTGAAATATATAATGTCAAGTATATGAGTGAAGTAAGAAGAATCAAGGAAAAGAAATTTTTATTAAAAGTGATATGAAGATCATGTTTTAGTGTTTTTGTCAAGGGATCATTATATCTATTGGTATCCAAGTTTTAATATGAGAGATAATACCTTGATAGAGAAGTTATAATACTTTTTCATGGTTTTTATACTAAAACATGGTATCAGCTAATTATTTTTATGATATCATAAGATTTTAGAGAAGGATGATTATTATACTAAATATAAATAATACATTTGGTAATGAAGCTGAGAAAGTAATGGAGTTTGGATATAGAGTCTTGAGAGGTGGTATTACTAATATCCAAGTAAATACATCCAGTAGAGTATTGAAGATATCTATTTTAAAAATTTATATTGGGTTTATTTCTAGAGATATTCTTTAAATATGAAATATGGTATGACTCACACACTTTTTGATTTATGATGTATTCAAGAATTATATTGCGAATGTATGATTGAGTATACAAGGATAGTTACTTATCATAATTTAAAGTTCTATGTATTATTAATATACATGGAAGTAATTGAGTGGAATATCTGAAATTGAATTTATTAACTACATCTTTGGATTACTACACCATGTTCTAACTAAGTAGGCCTATAGTTATTTTTGTGGCTATTTACTATGGGTCATGTACACCCATTGAAACCATTTCAGAATTATGGTTTAGATAAAATATTCTTTTATGTGATATATGGAGAGAAAATATGTTATTTAGATTTCAAGTAACAATATTTTTATGTTTTTCATATCTTAGCGAACACTTGGTATCTCTATGTCAGAATTGAGGAATGCATTGAAGAAGGGGGAAATGATCTATTGGGAATACCCTGGACCAAATAATTTCTAAATGAGATGAAGTTCATTGAGATCATGTATGGTCTCCATAGAATAAAAAACTATCATGAGTTATAATATTTAATTATAAGAATATGTGGGGAGTACAATAATATATCATACTACATTTTTCTTGTTCTTAAAGAAAAAGTTTCTTCAAATATTATTAATTTTTTACCTTTAGTGGTGGATAGAATTTAGATTAATGTAAAAGGGGGAGAATATATATCATGAATGGAAAAGGTAAGAAGATATTATCACAAAAACTCATAGATATTATATGGTATGTGTTTAGTGTCATATTGTGCATAAGTTATTGGATCACCAACAGTGTTACGAAAAAATATAAAGGTTGTGTTTTTTAGATTCTAATGATAATTAATATAGCAGTGTATTATATTTGAATCCAAAAATGAAATGGAAAGATAAAAAAAGATTAATTTATTTTAAAACCAGTCAATATTTGAATAAGGAATTGGATTTCCCATTGTTAAACGTTACCTTGTGGTTAGTGTTATTTGGAGGTGTGAATACGAAAAGTAAATGCGATTTCAAGTAGGAAGGTGTGTCATATCGAGAGACTTAGATTTATATCATTGGTATTTTATGTGGTAAAGGGATGATATTATCTAAATATGTTTCACGGATTATCGAACAGTTTTTTTGGAATACTTCTTTATATAATATTTATCATTGATGACGTTCCAATCATGGACAATATATGAATACTTTCCCAATATAGACAAGCATCAAGTAATAGCTCCAACATGAAAACTTTATAATAAAGTTCTATAAACTCAATGTCCTTTATATATTCATGAAGGGGTGATTATAAATTTTTATATTTTGATGGGTTGATTTCATAATCAGTCATCATAAATAAGGCATTAGTGCAGAATGTCATGCATGCTCATGAAAAAGTGGGGTTGCATGCACATTATGACAATTTAATATAGAATTTTAGCATAAATAAGTGTGTAAAAAACTAACATGGTCTCCCATATCAACTAGTACATGACTCATCCCACAATATTTTATAAGGGTACTCCTGATCCCCATGCTATGGAAACTAGTTCTTGGGAATCACGAAACATACATTGATAACAATTAATCTCTCACATAAAAATATCGATATGTAGTAGAAAGAAAATAAATAAACAAAATAAATAATATATAATCAATAATTAACCTCAAAAAACAAATATAAAACTAAATCCTTTTACAAAGAAATAGTGAATTACAACATAAAAAATCCATGTTAGATAATACAATGATCTAATGTGGCTGATATAAAACCCAGAGTTTAAATAAAAACACCCACCACTCCAACATGGCTCTATGTGACCCGTAATGAACATCCAAAAAAACATCTCCCTTGAAATAAAAAATAGGTAAAAAAATAATTAAACACTAATCCTACCACAACATAGAACATATAATATATATAGAAATTATCTAAATAGCCTAGTAGGTCACCACATTTCATATCTTTGAAGTCTCTTTATTAAAATATCTGACAATTCTAGTTTAAAAGCACAATATAAAGGTATAAGATTTCTTTTCGATTTTATATAAAGAAAAAACCACACAATAAATATGTTATAAAAATTATTTATATACTTTTATTAAATTAAAATAATCATTTTCAAAACACTTTTCCTTAACTAAATCCATTTTTTAATAAGTCACCATTTTAATTACCCACTTTAAAACAATCTAGAAATACATATTTTTAAATTCACATTTGGAAACTAAAAATAGGTTTGTAATATTCAATGGGTTTGAAAATCATCATTGAAAAAAAATCTAAATAAATGCTTGAATAAAGACAAAAAACTATGTTTCAAAAACCCACACCCTAGAACTTCCAAAACAACCAATTTTTTAAACTTTTAATTTACTCAATATTTTTAATCACTCTTTTTTGAATAAAAAAATTATTTTCATGTAATTACACCTTTAAAATAAATTTGTAAAACATTTAGGAGATAAAAAAATCAGAGCTAGGAAAATGGTAAATAATCAATGCATGAATCATAGTATCAATGAAAAATAATAGTAAATAACTAAAAAATTAGGTTCCCTATAATAATTACAGATGTAGTGGATCCAATAAAAAATTAAATCTCCCAAAAAATATTTATTAGGAACCAAATATAATTGGAAATGATATAAGTTATATGAATTAAAAATGTAAATAATTTTATTCAAAATGGCATATAAAAAATATTACCACATTTAATATATATCATAGTATTTAACCATTATAGTCTAGTGTAAGATAGAATAACAATATATACATTTATTTCTATATGACTAGAACAATTTTTGAAGATCCATCAATCATCTCCCGGACCTTCATTATTTACAAGGGTTCCCTTAGCTCCCTGGATAACATTCATTTCATAGGATTACTTAGCTCACATTGATAACACTAAATCCATGGGTTCTCATAGTCCCATGTATAACACTCCCTCTATGGGATCTCTCAGCATCATGGATAATGTTCCATCAAATCTCCTATTGGTTCACATGTGTAATGTTACATAGCCAGTTGAAAAATGAGGTTATGGATAATTCTACCTAAGACTACTATAATTCCATGGTATTTTAGGTGACAATTAATTAAAACCACCTAAATACAAAGCAATTTCTAATTAGATAACCCTCAAATTCCCAATTCATCTCAAACATAAGAGTTGAGAAATAATGATAATCGTTATGAAAATTGTCACCTCACCTCCAACACCATTACATGAAACAACCCCTTTAATCAACTCCCAAACACCCCATTCAATGAATCCCACCCACCAGTGTGAATAAAAATCAAGGATAAAATGAGGATCTCACCATCTTCATTAAAACAAATTCTCATAAATCACCAAACATGCCTTTTCTAAACACAATAGTAATTCCAATTCATTTCAAATCATTGAGAAGTATTTAAAAATAGTTACTCGAGAAAAATTTTATAAAAAAAATTCGTTAAACCCATTAAGGAACTCACATTTCCCCTAAATTCACATCTTAAATATTAAAAACAATAAAAAGGTTTCAAATGTCACTCAAAATGGTTAAATAACCCCTTTGAAATCAATAAACCCATACCAAGCACATTGAATAATTTAATACAATTAATTGTTTTTTAAAAATCCCTTTATATTTTATGACCATTATATATTTCAATTATCGTTAAGAACCACTTTTAAAAAATTCACACTGTTTTTCAAGCCAGAGGGTCATTTTTACAAAATCATGGCATGGAATCCCACTACATGCCAAGGGTTAGTTCCATTTCAAAATCCCCATCTTTCCCAAAATGGAATCATTATTTGGTATAACATTAATGAATAAACACAACAATAATCCAATGAAATATTATATAAAGTTGAAATATAGAAACACCAACCTCTGTTTAATTAAAAACTAGATAAAAGTCAATTCGTGTGATGGAAAAAAATACATAAAGAAAAAAATTCCCTATATAAACTCTATATTAACAAAACCCCATTATTAGTTCAAACATATACCCTAAAATCACTAAATAAAAACTTTTTGGTTTATAAGAAAAATCTAAAATCAAGATGAGTAATTTAACGTAGAAAGGGGCTTATAGAGGCTTACAATGAATAAACACAATTGAACCCATGGAGAATAACCCTAAAAATGGAAGAAATGGAAGGGAGGAATATCACTAGGATGTTCATGCTTTTTTCAAGTGGGAGATAGATGAATATAAGTGTTGGAGGATAACAATAATGTGTAATGAAACTGAAAATTTATATTTTTGGAATTTTGATAGGTAGTATGATTTTCCTAACTATGAACAAATTGTGCGGGAACCACTTACTAGTCCAACCCACCTCCAATGTATTCACCTGGAGGCTTCACATGGTTAGGAAAACTATGTGATGATCGTTCCATGTGGAAAATTCAAATATAATATCCAAATATTATTCTTTCTACATGGGTTTCAAAACTATTCACAAGACATGGGCCCCTACTCATAAATACCATAGATTTCAAATGGTTCTCTTAGGAACTATACAGTTTGGACTAAATTGGGTTTCACTCATATTGACTAAACCATGAAATAACGATTTGAAATGAAAAACATAGTTACATAATCTTAGCAACGTGATTTACTATAAACCATCTGTTCAAACAGGGTATCGAAATAACAATTATAGAAACATTAAAAAACAACCCAAAACTCTCCCAAACATAAAAATAACCATTAAAAGGATAAAAAAGTATTGAATAAACCACAACTTGATGGGGAAGTTATCAAAATTATCCCCACAACTCAACTTTCTACCCCTAGAATGTCTTAGGTCAAAGTAGAGTAAAATTGAAGATGAATTCATAGATGAACCCTAAATATTAAAAGAGATTTCCTAGAACAAGTGAACTAATTCTCATACAGAACCAATAAAAAACAAATAAAAAAAACACTACGAATTAATAGACCAATAATAGGTCTCCCAATAATTTTAAAATGATCTGAAAGTGTGGAAACACTAGGAGCCTCAAATCTATAAATCAAGTAGATTCTGATGAAAACAACCATTATAAAAATATTCAAGGGAATTAAAAAAACAATGGGAGGCACCAAGCTAATAATAATCCCAAAGGACCCCAAAATTGGGTTACCAAAACTATAAAAATAAAAAATCTTGGAGTAAAAATTGGAACCATGCCTCACTAAGAACTAATAGGGTTATATCCCTAGGTCGAAAAAATACATTTGAGGGTGTTTATATCCAAACCCATATAATCCCATCATAAATAAATTCTTGTATAAAATATATATCTGTGACACCCATAGTCAATTAGAAAACAAATTCACCCCCAGTCACTCATACACATACCCTAGATTTTCCCAAGTGAAAAATATAAAAGCAAAGTCCAAACCATGGTTTACCCCATACATGAAAAATATTATCACTAGGAAATTGGTATTTAAATTCTCAAAACAAACGTAAATTATAATGAGAAAATAGAAAGGCACCTAAAGAAAACACCTGGAAAGGATATCCTCAATCCAAAACACTAGAAACTTGCATTGAAAAAAATAACTAAATGGTTCATCATATAAATAGAGACGATCAATAATCCATAGGATATAAGAAAAAATTACCATTACATAAATATAAAAAATCTCCATGATATATTAAAAAAATACTCAAAATAATAATCATCCTAATCTAGAGATCACATTAGATTCTCCAAAAAAACTGACCCTTATTAGTCAAACAATCAAATCAAGGCATACAACATAAGAAACATTTCCTACATTATTCTCAAATAAAATCTATAAACCAAAAAAAAACCTTTAATAACTCCAAATAACACAACTAAGAAGATGTTACAACACATTAAACTATATATTGAGTATGGGAAGTGTTAAAACTAGAATAATGAAAGACCTAAATGACGAGGTCTATACTTCTACTCTAGAGATAGTTTTAGAGACATAAAATAAACCAATAAGATACATGGGTCAACCCATAATTCATTCTAAATAACATATATATTTCCAAAAATGACAGAAGGTGTGATTCCATTACAGAAAACTAGAAAAATCAATTCAATTTTATAAAATTCCTATATTAAAATCTTGGATACATTTTTAAAAGATCCTGAAATTAAACAACGAAAGGGTCCAAACCTAGGACTGAACCACTAAATTGGAAACACCAATAAAAAACCCCATAGACCCCCAATCTAGGATACCAAAACCAGTTTTGATACCCAAGGAACAATTAAAATTTATCACATTTATATAAAAATCTAAATGGAAAACGTTTTACCACAACACCTCCATGCCTGAACTCAACAAGTCAATTGAAAAAATTTCTTTAGATTATTTCCGAAAAAGACTAAATATTTTTAAAACTAAATAAACTTTTATATTTCAAAATGAAACAAACTCTTTAAAATAAAATTTGGGAATCCAAATATCAATTTATAAACAACCCAAATGGTATTGTTTAAAATAAAATAAAAATTTCTCTTGAAATACACATATTATAGCACACAAAAAATAACATAAGAAAGGGAATAATATGTGACTTAAGCAAAATCCAATTAAAATAATAATACATATCATAAAACCAACCATGGTCCTTTTACTATTTATATAAAATACATTTGGTAATCCAAGAGTCAAGGGGTTAAATTGAATAATTAGGTGGGATGTGGAATTATGTCTTACTTTGCCACATAGTTGATGAGCACTTTCCAATTGTTTATTAAACCCTAAAACATGTATGTCACCAAGTGTTTATTTTCAATATGGTTTTCTAGTCCATATAAGAAAACATCAAACATAAATCCCCTTTTAAATTTCCTTCCCAAAATCAAATATGACCTTCAATTTAACAAAACCCATTTCATTTAGGGTAACAACACCACCACTATTGGTAATAAATCATTATGTTACAATTCAATTAAATTCAAAGCTTGAATAAAAAAAATTCAACTAAAAATGGAAAATAGAGGCTTAAGAACATAAATGACTTATGAAACTTTCTTCGTACCTATATATCAAGTCCCAACATATTTATATCATAATTGCAATCTTGGAAAACAATAATAGTGAACATCTAAATCATATAATGCACTGATAAAATGGGATATACTGTTATTTTTCAATGAGACAACTAATAATTCCTTCCTAGACAAAACTTGATTTGGCCCACCACATGATTGAAGAGAATTACTAATCCCCACTAGCTGGGAACAAGTTCATGAACATCACATAACATACATTGGGATTGATTTAATCTCCATATCATAGTATAAATTCTAGAAGAATGAAAAGAAATAGACCGTCTAAATAGAGGATAAAAAATATCAAATTGCCAAACCTGATATAAAAATTAATATATAAACAATAAAATGAAGGATTCCAATATAATAAATATAATTTAGATAAAATAATAGGCCAAAAAGAGTGATAAAAATACCAATAATGAAATAAAATCTCAACTGTTCCGACAAGCCTATATATGACCCACATTCATCACCCAAACCAACATCTCCCCTGAAAGAGAAAAAATATCATAAAAGGATGAAAACCCAACCCATAAACAACATAGAACCTATAATAGGTATATAAATATATATTAACTAAACATCATAGTAGGTATCCACCTATCGAAACTATGTAGTGGATTTCAAAAGACATCCTTAAAATGAATGTTTGAAAAGATATTATAGAATTATAAATTCTTTATAATAAATTAAATAATGAATAAAAACAAAAAATCTCTTTTAAAAAATATTAATTTCATTAAGTTAAAATGAAAAAGTGAAAAAACAATTATTTGGATGAATCCACATTCCACCAAGTGACCATTTTAAATTCCCACATTAAGAACATCTCAAAATCATGTCATTTCATATGCACATTTTGATACTGAAAAGAGGTTTCCATTTTTCAATTCTTTTTAAATATAATAAATGAAAAAAAATTCCAAATAAATCTAGGAATTCTAGAAAAAAAATCATGATTTTAAAAAACACAAAACATATTTTTCAAAAAATCCATTTCATACCTTTTTAATTTACTAAATCATTTTCAGAAAACCCTTATTGGGAAAACACCAATATATATTCAAGGAATTACACTATTAAATCCTTTTATAAAACAATTATAATAAATCCTTAAAACCGAAACCATTTAAATTGGATGTAATCAATTCATGAACTATGAAATCAATGAGAAAGAAATATGAGGGACTTAATAAGAGGTTTCTTGAAATAAAACCATATGTAGGGGATCTAATAAAGCTGGTAAAATTACATAAATTATTTTTATTATGATATTAGAATCATGGGAAATAGAAAATGATATCCAATTAAACATGGGGATAAAAAAATGAATTATGGTATTTAAATAAACCAGGAATAAGTAATACACATAATGGGATCTAATTGTTATGGTAAAGTGTGCCATAGAATAAACCACAGTTTTCTAATTTCTAAGTATAAAAAATTTGGAATATCTCTTAGTCATCCCCTGACCCTATATTATTTCCACGGGATATCTCAATCCCATGGTTAACATTTCCTCTATATTAATCCTTGGTCTACATGGACAACACACCGTTTATGGGATCCCTTGGTTATATGTATACACTACCTCTGTAATCTGTCTCGATCCCACAAATAATGTTCCCTCCATGGATCTCTTCATGTACATTGGTAATGTTCTATAACTAGTTGAAAAAAAGACTAGGTCTAATATTTTCATTATTCCACATCACACATGTTTCCACTTATGTTTTACTCAATACCAAACATATAAATCCATAACATGTTCCTATTTAATAACTTACACATGCTTATTAAAAGTAAATAAAATGTTGTGAGTGATTGATATAGTGATTATAAAAGAACTCACCTCACCTCCAACTACATCACATAAAACAATTCCATTCGCTAATTTCAGAACAACAAGTACACTAAACTCCATTCATCAATGGGAATGGATCTCATTGATCATAAGTGAGTCATACTGGTTTTATTAAAACCCATTTCTTATAAAAAACAAAAATTGATTTTCCAAAACCAACATGAAATTCCAAACCATATGAAACTATTCAATATATTCTACCATTTAACTATTGAGAACAATTTTATCAAATTAATTTTCTAAATTGTTTTAAACAAAAACAATTCCCTTAAAAACCACATTTGATATCTTCCACATCCATGAAAAGGATTAAATTGTAACCAAAAGGGTAAACACAAACACATAAAATAAATAATGCCATATAAAACCCAATAATAATTTTAAAACACTTCAAACACTTAGATTGAAAATCATTCAATATAAAATTACCATTTAAAATCCCAATCCATCATTAAGAAGCACTTTTAAAAATAATACACACTTTTAAAAACCACATAATCATTTTTACAAAAACATGACATTGAATCCCATTTTTTCCAAGGGTTACATACATATATACATCAATATTTTCTTCTCAATTGGAACATTCATTGGTATAAATTTAATAAAAAATACTTTAAGACGATCAAGAATCAAATGGAATGTAATTTAAGATGAAAAAAAAGAAGCACCTACCTTTATTCGATGGAAAACAAACAAGAAGTCATCACCAATTTTGAAGAAAATTCCAACAATCTAAGGAATTACATCTACCACACCTATATAAACAAGTCCCCTTGTCTTGATGTAACATATACACTAAAAGTATCCAAAATTAACATTAAGGCTTCTATAAATAACTATAATCAGGAGTATTAGAGGAATAACATAGAGAAAGGTGTTAACATACCTTGAATAATCCCATATGAATCCAGGGATAAAGAGTATTGATATAGAATAAAAGGAAGGGAGGAAGCTACTTGGAGGGTTCTTGGTCCATTCTAGTGATAGGTGTGAGAATATGATGGTTGGACGATTAAAATAAAGTTGGGGTAAAACAAAAAATTCATCTTTTAATTAATACAGACTGCAAAAATAGTTTTGCAGTGTGGTTTCCCAAAATATACACAAACTATGTGATAGACACATTTTAGGAAAACCAACCTTACATGAATTCTCCTTATGGCTTCACCATGTAAGGAAACAATGTGCAAAGCATTCTAAATGGCACAATGAAATTAAAAATCCAACTCCCACACTTTCTACATTTTCGACCAAATCCTGTGCAAACTAAGAATCCTTCCACTTACATACCATAGGTTCCACACATTTTCCTTAGGAACCACACTATTTAAATATAACTGTACACTACCATTTAAAAATACCATTCATGGTAAATTTTAACTAATGGACACAACTAAATAAAGTAAATTACATTGTTTCCACTAAACCATTCATATAAACCACGAAAAATTAACTCTAAACACCTAATGATACATCCGAATACTCTCTAAAAAATTAACATAAATAAGAAAAATTAGAAATAATTCCTGATAAACCACACATTGATATAGTGGGGTTGATATATTATTGTACAAAAAAAAATTATGCGATTTGGAGTTGTGATAATGTAGGATTTCACTATATATAGTTTTTCCCTATAAATAATAAAGACCAAAATAAGAAACAAATAGTGAGAAATTGGTTGAGGAAGATTATTCAAAATCTGAAAACCCTATTTTCTTTAAAAGGGGTGTTGTGGAAAATATTTATGTGAATATTTTCTATAAGTAACTTCAAAAAGACACTAGGTTCGGTGAATAAAATTTTTGTTCAAACCATGGACTTCTGTGGAGAATATTTTTTCATGAAAGGAACTAACTTGAATTGGATATTTTATATGGATTCAAACTAACGTACTTTTTTTTTTGACAAACTCAAACTAACGTACTTACTTTAATAGAAATTTGTGAAAAAAGTATGTATTAGGGATTCACAATGAGTGAATAGTGTCAAATGTGAATTGGAACACATTGAATACATTTTCCTTGGATGTGGTTATTACATAAAGAGTCACTAACTATTATTAGTGGTGGTGATGGTTTGTTTATGGAGTATTTCACATTTAATGTGTGAAAGATCAGTGTGTAAATTTAAATACAAACCTGCATATAATTGGTGGAATAAATAGGGATTGAAATCTTACATTGGATTTTGTTATAAATATATATATTCTACCAAATAATGAGAAAAGAAGGGAATAATAAAGTAGCCCTTTATGTATGGTAGTGACCTTGTGTTCTGTGTGACTGAACCAAAAGTCATTTTAATGGGAGAAACCCTTGAGAAGAAGTGTAAAATCCTAACATATTGTAAGGGTAGTGTCGCTATGTTTTTGATTGAACCTTCATAAACCCATCACTAAAAGGGAATTAGTGGATTCTTTAATTTTTTTTCCATATTTATATTATATTATCTATAGATTATCTTAGTGTATGTGATTAAAGAAAATTATCATGTCTTGTGTACACGATTTACTTATTCTCTGCGGTACATAAATTATTATGGGTTGGTTATGTAATTATTGATCAAATCAGATTAAAGAGTATATATGAAATATACCTATGAGATCATAATTCAAATAAGAAAACTGTATTGACCCTAATGATAATGTGGTAAGGATCATATATAGATGTAAGGGTATGAGGATTCAGTGCTATATTCAGGTTGACCTTTATAATCTAATTTAACCTCCCTCTTAGGGTATCTCTCACAAAATATCCTTTTGATCCTAACACTCACCCATATGAATATATAGAAATATCATAGAAGTATATATTTGTTCTCCAATATCATTCTCAACAACTATAAATATATTAATATGATTTTTGTAATGTCTTGTTAATAATGTTCCTATTATAATTAATAATTAATTGATTAAAGCTATTATATAATGATTTTAGGGTAAATATTTTATCTAGATATTACTTAATAAATGTACACATGCTTACCAAATAAATAACATACCCAATAATATTGGTAAAATTAGGGAAAAATGAATTTCTATTAGCCATATTATTCTAAAATAATTCTTTAGATACTTTATAACTCATACACCGAGTCTGTTTATAATATATTATTTTTGAGATTTTATATTATCCAATTATTATATATATTTTCATGTTTCTTTTTTAAAATGGGATATATTAACATAATCTTAATCATGGATATTCCCTGTGAATCCTTTTTAAGATAATTTTAAGAATCTTTTTCATCTTTACTAGAATCTTCACTAATATTGTTAAAAAGTATTATCATTAAAATATAAAACATTTACTCTTATTTGAGAACTATTATAAAACTTTAAAACTCATCCAATAAATTTATACTATTTGAAATTTAGTTTTCAAAAATTAATAAAAAATATAACTTGATTATTATATTTTGTTTGATTTTATTCTACAATAAATTAAATTTTAATTGAGTATCATGTTTCATTAAATAAGTATTTTCATTACATATTATCCAATTAATATAATGGCCCCCATAGATAAATTATATCAATTATTCAAAAAACATTAATATTTCACTAAATCCTAAGTCTTAGTAGTATTTATTAAGGGTTTAAATAGTTAGGTAGATCATAATTCTATTTATAGAACATATAAGTGTCATATAGTTTAGAATACAATAACATTCATTTATTTATGAAATTTATTATCCTAAATTCATTCCATTAGTTACCTAAATATTTGGCTCCCCAAATAAATATATCCAAAATAATATGTTCAAATATTTCACTATATAATGAGTATTATTTGATATCCTTCTAAAATAATGGCTAATTTAACATTAATACTTACATGAGATGGTCCCTCGGTAATTATAATTAGCAGAATGAATCTATATTCAATAAATGTGGTTTGGATAAGTGTTCATTTTGGAAGGAATTGAACTCTTGGTAATTTTATAAAATTTATATTCTCAAAATATCAATATAAATCCCATTTATATAACATATTATGATTCCTTATATAGAACAAACCTAAGATACCACCAGAACCAGCATCTGAATCACTCTTCCACTTTCCGAAAGTGTATTCACGATCCCCACAGGCAGTAGATAAGTTATTTTTCATTAGTAGGAAAAATATTTAAACAGTTTTACCTAACAATAACATGAATAAAAGATAACTAGGGGATATATCAACCAAACTAGGATACCCACAACTGAAAAATCATCTAAATATGGTACAATGTACAAAGTCATAAGACACTACCACTATAAATAAACCTATAATATCTATTAAACAAGTGGATCACATCCTCCACTAGTCATATCTGGAACCCTCCTCCCTTTGATTCTCCTCCTAGTACAGTAATGATAGAAGGGTTATGGTGGCTGCCTAAAGACCTACATTAATAGGAAATTTGATGGCGATAGGCACCAAGGTTATAATTAACATCTAAATGGGAGGAATTTACCTTAAAAATAAAATGTGGAATAAGAGATAGTCCAAAAAATAAAATAAAATATTTCATAGATATGGAAAAATGAAACCCATTTACATTCATGTAATTACATAAAAGATGAAAAGAATTGGAATGAAAAACAACAAGTTCCAAATGGAAAACATAGAAGCAACCATGATTCCCAAACAACTCTTAAACAACCATGAAATATTAATATCCCTCCCAATAACCAAATTTATACTACTAACATTAAAAGTTATTTATATATATATATTGTTTGGGAATAATAGGTGTAATCATTAGGATCCCCTCCAAGCCTCCCACAAAAAAGATAACGAAATAATATTAAATCCCAGTGAAAAAAGTGAAATAAATTCTTCACTTAAATAGGTATACTCTGATAAAATATCCCCACAGGTATCTCTCACAAGTAACTCATATAATATGTAATATATTTTAGAAAAGAAAAATTTTACCCCACTTCCGCTTCCATACTGGTATGTTTCTATACTATAATGTTGTTTGTTCGGAGCCATTTCCCTCCAAAAGTAGACATCCTAAAGACACATAGTCTATATATATTAACATGTATATCATGTATCGAAACATCACATCATCCCATAAACATCTCCAAATAGTAACTGATATGTTTCTTGTGTGGCATCACAACTCGTATTCCATGTATCAAAGGTTGGGTATTATACCTGAAGCCATCCCAACCCATACACTGATTATGTACCTCCATCCATCAAAACTCATAAAGATCATACCTGTAAAAACCATTTGGATAATACATCTAGAGATAAATGTGATCAGGATAACCACAAGACATTACAAACCACTGTACACATATATAGGGAAACTAACAACCATACAGACTAGAATATAATACTTCTAGGAGAACAGTGGGGGGGGGGGGGATAGAGTGCGAACTTATCCATCCATCCATTTCAAAACTATATAGTGGGGAAACCACCCTTCCAAATTACACTAGATTCCAGTCTACAAATGGAAAAGGGTAGGGTATCATAAGATATCACAAAACATAGAGGATATAATATATCTCACAATAATACAATATTCATTATCTTAGTTTTTGAATAAACTACATCTATCATCACTCAGACATCATCTTTCCACTCCTAAAGGATAGATATCATAAATATAAATAGTCAAATAAGAATATCAATTAAGTTACTTAATTCCTTTTTAAAATACATGTTGTGTTAATTAATAAATTTCCATTTAAGTGATATTATTAGGATTATATTTGTTTAACTATTTGAGTGAATTCCATTCCCTCTAAGAATAATCCAACTCCATCTACAGTTTCTCAAAATCAAAAATATTTCCATTATGTTAATAACTAATAATATGATTGAAAAATTAATAATACCGTATTATCATTTCATAATTAGAAGTATATTATGAAACATCCTTATTTACCTCAAAACATACATTACCATGTATATCCAGTTTTCTCCAGATGTGTGGAAGGGAATGAAGATAACCATCCAACATGGCCATTTGGACTTTAAAATGATTTTTTAAGAAAGCATACCAGATTTAATAAAAACACAAGGAAATCCTATATTCAACTCATTCCATTATCTCAGGTTCCATCCTTGATATCCTAATTCGTATCCCCATGCATATCACCGTCATAGGTATCAACTATTATAGTGAACTAAGAGAATCCCATCCCATATCTCATTGTACAAAAACAATTTGAGGGTCACATAAAAATGAATAATAATGTTCACATATAGATAAAAAATACATAAGGGAAAAAATATTTACAAATCCAAATGGGAATCTAGTCTCTAAGAATAGCGCATTCATCCTCCACTCACAGGCAGAAGCACTCATCCCCAAACACGATAGGTGTTCATAATTTCCAAAAAAACATTCTCACATTTCCCTAAGGTTTTATCCGTATCATAAAATAGTTTTATGAACATATTGGACTAACTAATTCTTTTATTACAGGTTACAACCATGCGTAAACAAGGAATTTAACTATAAAAGCTATAAATGTTTTTAAACATGCTATCTAACAACAATTCCAGTTTCCACAAAACTTTAAAAAGATAATTCCCATTTAACATACCCATTTATTATCATCATAAAAACAATTATAGCTTCATATTATTTAGTCAACTCCATTAGTACATGGATGGAAAAAACAACTAAACATGCATTTTCCCTTAATCTGATTACAAAAAATTTACACTAATATAAGGATTAAATAAACATGCCTCTTTATTTTCATTATCCAACCCGATATTACCCTATATGTATTATTTACCATTTTAAATGAAACTTAAAATGTTAATCCAAGAATAAAAATATGCCACTAAATCATATATTTAGACAAAAAATATCTATAAAATCAAGAGGAAAACCGTCATGACAGTGGAAGAACACAATAAATCACTAACTAGAAACCATTATTTCATTAGTCCAGGTTATCCTTTTTATGAGTAATTACACCACTATAAAAAGGTATAAATAATTGTGAATTTATGGTTGTAT
This sequence comes from Viscum album, assembly GCA_963277665.1. Classification (NCBI taxonomy): domain Eukaryota; kingdom Viridiplantae; phylum Streptophyta; class Magnoliopsida; order Santalales; family Viscaceae; genus Viscum; species Viscum album. Next base: position 1,143,157,075 of record OY728156.1, read on the forward strand.
AAAATAAAAGTATAATCAATAAATTACCTTCTATAATATGTTAATATTCATTAAATAAGAACAAAATCAAAATGTGAATCTTCAATCACCTCCACCATAAATAATTCTAAATCTTCTCAAGAATTACACACCATAGAAAAACCAAAAAACATCAAATGAAACTCCATTATAAAGATATGGATGAATAAACATAACATGGAAAGATAGAATGGTATGAAATAATATGAAAAATGGAATAAACTCTATAAAATAGGGAGATATCACCTTGGATCACTATAGTTGGAACACCAAAATCTACGGAAGGAATACAATTGAATGGGGCTTCCTAGGTCTTCAAAGATATCTATTGAAAACCTTATGTTCAAGAGTGAAGGGTGTGAGAATTGTGTGTTTGGAGGGGTTTCGTGTATTTATAGTAATTATTAGAATTATGAGACAATGAAAGAGACTTATAGACCATTATACAAAATGGGACATCATTTTAAATTCTACGGTGTTGTGAACGTGACCCTATAGTGGCCTTCATGTTCAAAACCACAATCGAGGAACAAGGCAACCTATATTATGAAGATACTATAAAAGGGGAGAAGAAATAAATAGTAGCAGATACCATCATGATGATTCTCAATGAATTGATTTTACACCACAACCTACATCTATGACATTGCATCCTTGAAAAATGTATAACACTGCTTAGATAACTATAGTGTATATTGTTACTCCACACCAAGGGATTAAAATGGCTAATGATACATCCTAGAACCATGAGATATAGATCATCTAGGCTATGCCAAATCTTGTCATTGTTCTTCATCCATGCGAAGAATGACAGTGTCTCTAAAACACCCACTACCAAGATCTTATTCCACGACCTATACCACTACACCACAACAACCACAATTACAACACATCCCAAGGATTCAAAGAAAGTCCATGCCAAAAATGGTAGTAGAACCCTTAAAAATCCCTATCTCTTTCCATAGGATTCATTAGGAACCACCAACACCCCAAACCTATAGAAGAATGAGACACTTTGATTTGGTACATTAAATCATATATGTATCAAACTATTTTCATACATGAGAATTTAAAACCAAACATAGAGTGAAATGATGGAAAATGGACATGACTAAAAAGACCCTGTGAGATAACTCTCAAGAGTATCATCATCATAAGAGATCCACCCCATTACGTAGATAAAACAAGGGAAAAAATATGAAATATTAACAATAAAATCCCTAACACTTTCATAGGATAGGTACATCTCAAACAAGAGTAAGGTTACTAATGAAGAAACAATGAATATAAAACTATCTCATTGACAAAAAAACAACCACAAATAATAATTTCTAAATAATAGTTGGTAAAGATTAAATTTATCGAGATACTAAGTATAAATATAAAACTCATGTTCCTGGATACTATCCTCCATAAAATTATGCCACTAAAGTAAATAAACCCATGAAATAACATGTTTATGAAACACCATCTCATGGAATTTTGGGATCTCCAAAGGACACTCCTTTATGGTCTCATCCTCTTCAATGTCGATCATACCCCAATAAATTATGTGAGAGTTGTTATGAAGAAAATGGTTAAGATTAAACACATGGAAGACATCATTTATATATTATGTCTATAGTTTAAGGTCTATCTAATATGATAGAGATTCCACATGAGCTTACATCTCAAAATCCTCATCTAACTATGAAAAAACTCTACTCCCATGACCAAACATTCAAGACCCATGATTACGAGTCTTCTTCAAGAACAAATTATCTCTAACAACAAATTATATAGGTATCATATGATGATAAAAATATGACATCTAATAATCCTTCAATACCTTCATCCTTTAATGAATACCAAAAACCATCTCCATGATGTCGTGCACTATGTATATATAAAAAATTAATTACTCTTCAACCGAATACATCACATCAATGAACTAAAAAATAGTATGTATATAAATTCGAAAAATTACATACCAATCAATGAGTGAGAACTATTTTTGTATGAAAAATCGAATAAGGGAAGGAGAATAAAACACAACCGTGTAAAATGTATTATAATAGAACAAAACATTTCATCAAAATTTCTGATATTCCACTCTATTTGACCATCCATATCAAGATTTAAAGGAGTGTTAAGGTATAACTAAGATCCAAATGAATGTTGGATACCTCTCTACAAGATGAACATAAAATTAGTGTCATTATCAGAGATGATAATCCTCGGGACTCCTTCCAGTTTCACCACATCCTTTGGTTAGTTTCTTGATAATACCTCCAGTAAAATCAAATCCCCTATTTCTAAAACATGTGTTGATTTCATAAAATAGTCAATTGTCACCCATATAGCATCAAACCCTTTTTGGGATAGAGGTATACTACTAATGTTGTGTATAAAAATTTCCTATGAATTCCCCTAAGTAATATCCAATAGCTAGAGAAAACCAACGTGAACACTATTCTGGACCTTAAACTTCTAGTAAAACAAACATTGAGACACTATATATAAAACAAAATTCTTCAACCCATTCTACCAAATATGAACCTTAAGTGCTCGGTATAACTTTTCCACACAATGATGTACCACCAAGGTTGATCTATATGGCTCACTGAGAACCATATCGCATATCTCTAAAATATGGATGTATTCCCCTTGAGAAACACCCAATTCTATTCATCCTTAAAATAAGCATCATGGGAAGAAAAAAAAAGTCTATCTATATATCAAGCTAATAATCACCTAGCTCTGTCTCATCTACCTTCTATGCCAAAGACGATTTCACCATCATCTGAAAAAAAATACAACCACTTCCACTGATCACTCATATATCAAGATTCATTACTACGATCTCTTCCGTCACTCTTTAATAATATCTTGACTGACACAATAATCAATAATAGAACTTCCTTCATAGTACATCCACCTCAACATTACCATATCTTTGGGTATAGTAATTCTTGAAGTCATAATACATTATGAATTTAATCCATTTTGACTACCATAAGTTGAGGTCAAACTGATAAAAAACATACCTCAGGCTCTTATGATTGGTAAAAAAATAGGACAGTCACCTTTGCGGTAATTCCACCAAAAAATCAAATAAAAAATGGATGTTGTTAACTTGAAATCAAGTTTGGTATATTTAATCACATAGAGATGTAACTTCCCAGACCCATAAGAAACAAAAAATCTATGATTCATCAGAACACAACCCAAACGAAGACACAAATCATCATAAAGAAATATAAAAATGAACTATATCTACTGGAAAATAAATTAATCGAGTGTATACCAACTTATATTTTATATACACAAAAACTGGCTTACATTTTCCAATCACTGACAATGCATGATAAATTTCAACCAAGGCTTCTAGAGCTGATGATTTGGCTACATCAATCTTTGAAGGATCCGTAAAACCCCCTATTATGACACAACATGCCCAAAGAAACAAAATTCATTATTCTTGTATTAAAACTTCAAAATCATTCTAAATACCTACAAATAATATAGAACACCCAAAACATCCAACTAATTCTCTCTATTATTTTATTCACTTATAGATTACACATCACATTCATCAATGAAAACCAGGACTAATCAATCCATGAACTCCCTAAATTGATCATTTATCAACCCCAAAAATATATATCGAGAGATTATTATACGAAAAAACATCTAGACATGATTATAATACCAATAATAAAATCAAACAGTAGTCTTATGAATATCCACATCTTTGACAAGAATATAGTGATATCTTAACCATAGACCTGTCTTAGAGAACCAACTCTCTCTTTTCACTTGATTGAATCAATAATCAATCCATGGTGACATATTCCAATGACAAAACCTCACTAGAACAGATCATCGATCTGTACTCATATCACTCATAACTTAAAAGTTTCCATGTCATATGAAGACATCAAGATAAGAGAAACTCTTAGTTATAGATCATTCCAAAATTTGATATCCCTTCTAGGGGATAACACCATAAACTCATCATGATATAAATCATATTAATATTTAAAAACCTTGTTAAAAAACATAAACTAAACCTATATTGAACTCATCATCTATTCATACATCAAAGAAGATAAGGAGGGAATACATCTCTGTCTCATATGAGGGGGTTTCTATCCAGACAACACTACTAGTTCAACCTCAAAATCATATAATAGAACATTTTTTCTGAATAAATATACAATAGCTTGAATAAAATATATCTACTCTATAATGAGGATGATTCCATAGGGATCTATCTTTAAACATATGAAGTCTCCCCAAATATGGTTCTACCCCAAAATATTTTTTGCAGCATCAACATACCTTTGAAAAAAAAGCTCATCCTCCAACTAGTATAGTCAATGCTAAGGGAAATGGAAGCCTCTACACCTAGTGTCACAACCGATAGACTAGGGAAGGTGATATGAAAGAGTGTGTAGATCTCGAATTAAATAAGATATACACCCAAGTAGAAAATAAAAAATGGTACCTAAAACAATGTATAAGTCCCCAAATAGTAGCGAAAAAATACATGAAGCTGACCACATCCTACTCTATAACCTTTATAACCCTGATTATGAAGAATTTTATTGTCACGATATTCACAATGATGATGAGATGTAACTTGGGATAACCACCAACATTCCCCGACTCCTATCTTCTCATCCAAAACTAGTTCATCCTGCTACCACTACCTTGACTGAAATGACCACAATGGTGGAACATGAAGAGAAAAACATATTTCAACCTACCTAGTTAGAAAGGTTAAACATTATCTCTGATGATAAACATGAATTACCCAAAAAAATAAGGTGTATGATCCATTAAAAAATTCCAGAGATCCTCTACCCTCAAAGAAGAAGGATGATGAGATATGGGACCTACCCCCAAAAATTCAAAAAAATTCATGTCTAGTAATCTAAGGAATAAATACCACAAATCTGCTACATGAGGAATCATGATGAATCCCCTTTCACGACAATATATTTCTATCCACCATCTCTTGAATGAACTTTTTTCTCACTAGAACCTTGAGGTAGGTCGATACCATAAACGGGGGGACATGGAACTATATATGTGGATGAAAATCCTCATATAAACCCCCCTCCATGGTCTCCTCATCTAGAAAAATATCTCAATTATATTAGAGAAGTTTCCTAAAATGAATTCTGAAATCCCAAACACCAAAACTCTTCTATCGAAAGATAACCTCTCTTGTAGATTGATAAACATCACATTTAATGTAGGAAAATCGAATTATTTACTAAACATATCCCATGAGACCTTTGAATCCTCATGATCCTCAAAGAATAATATCCATCATTTACTCGCTACTACAAATAGTGTTTTCATGTCCAACGAAACCCAGTTCCCCCCCTATGATCCTAGATTGAACTAAAAGCTATCCCAACATATTTAAACTAATCTTCTGTTAATGAGTTCTAAAAAGATCCTTCATATATTTGTATACTCTAGCACGGAAACTTTCAGAGTGTCCTCCTCCAAGTGTAATCATCATAAACCTCCACATTGAGTTAATCTACTTGAATGTCCTTTTGAACATATTTTGCACAAACATGATGAGGTAATCAACCGGGAGACATACATATAATAAGGAAAAACTCTTAGAAACTCCTAAAACTAGAATAGGTATTTTTGAATATTAATTAAACAATTTAATATTTTATTTACTTGTGGTTTTAACAAATTCCATGGTCCACCCATTTAAAAAATAGGGGCAATGAATAATGATGCACGATAATTTCATCGGTCTCTAACCCATAGCATGTAACACTTCACTTAATAATCTTGGTAAACATAACGGTCCATTAATTAAATAATCTGGGGCCCTAAATACCCATTCAACTTCTTGTATCCCTTGTTTACATAACTTAATAAACTTAGCTGACACAATTTTCCTACCAACCCATGCAGTCTTCACCTTTTCCTAACTCCAAACCCAATACTATATGTGAACATGAACCTATTATACTACTCAATCACGACCCCCTTCCCAAAGAAGGTACTCCTCCTAAGCTGATAATATGTGAATCGAGTTAGTCAATTCGTGATGTTCTCCTCCAATAGGCCATGTGTTAGCAATAAGAACCAAAGGTATAAATACCTACTAATTGGAGACCTTACCCTATAAAATAAAATAAAGTATGGGAGAAAAAAAATTACACCAATAAATTCTTTCTTAGAAATTGAAAAAACGAAACCCATGTACATTCATGTAATGACATACAATGTTAAAACAACCTTAAAGGGAAACAATAATTTATAAAGGGTAAAATGAGTAGAAACCATGAATCTCAAACATCTCCTAATACAACATGATCTATTAATTTATATACTAAAATAAAACTTGATCCTTAAAATCTAAAAAAATTATATATACATAGGGTGAGAATAATAGGTATAGACAGTAGGATCCTCCTCAAATCCACTCATGTAGAAGATAATGAAATAAATCAAAATCTCACTAAACGAAAAATTAAATTAACTTATCACCTATATGGGTAAACTATGTTCCAAATATCCTTGTGTATATATATATATAAAATTAATTCCAACAAGAGATCATATAATATTTTAATAATAAAAAGGTACCCCACTAATACTTACTAACTAATTTTACTCTCTTCCCCAATGTTTCACATCCTGAGCCATCTCTCTCCCAAATAATCTAGCTCAAATACCCACAATACATGTATCATAGCATGAATCTCATACATCGAAATAGATCATCATCATATCCACATACCCATATTATAACAGAGTAGTTATTAGAAACCACTATCACCTGTATAACAAGTATCATACATTAGGTGTAGTACCTCAACCCATCAAAAAACCATACACTAAGTATGTACCTCATGCCATCACTTCCCATATGTGTCATACATATAATAAACATTCGAATACTATATCTTGTGATTCAGGTGTGAGAAATTTCTATAATTCCATAATTTCCTCTACACACATATATGGTGATAATTACCTCCATGTATACCATCAAAAAACACTAAATAGAGAAGAGAGTGGGGAAAAGGGGTAGTTATCTATATATCCCTCGCTAACTTAGATACGGGTTAAAATCCCATCACATAGTCCATTTGATGTTAGTATCCCTACCATAATTGGTGGGGATGGCCTATAAAATCATAAAACTTACCTGATATAATATAGACCACAACCACTATATGGGTATTAACCTAGTCTCAATTTCAATTATAGCTATAGTCTATCAGATAGCCATATTCTACTAATAATAGATAAATATTTTATAAGAAGATAATAAAACAAGAATTTTGAATAATTTATATATTTCATTTTTTACAATCAAACCATATGTTAATTAATTCATTACCCATCAACTAACATTATTAATTTTACATTTATTTATCCATTAGAGTAAATTATATTCCATGTATGCCTAATCCAATTGAGAAAATAATTTCTCAATATTAAATTGTTTTTTATTTCAGAAAGAATCAAATCTATGGATTTAAAAATTAATTAGATATTATTTCAATCCATAATTCAAGTTACTCTTGGAAACATCTCAAGATACCATAAAAGATGCATAACCAAGCATGAATAACTATATCCAATAGTGAATAATTAATATAGGTAAATGGGAAACATTGAAATAATGGATTTAAATAGATTTATTAAGAAACCGTCCTTGATTTATGTACAATAAAGGGAAATCCCATCTTCAACATGTTCCACCAAATCTAATTCCATCCCTAAGACCCTAATACATATTCCCATGCATCTCTCCATCACATGTGTCAACTATAACCAAAGAAACTGGGCCTCCTCACCCATATCTCAACATCCAACAAAAATCCCAAGACCACATCACATTTCATAAAAAAGATTAAATATAATGTAAGAATATATAAAAAACAAAAAAAACAATATCAATAGGGTATAATTTCCAAAAAAACATGGAATTAAACCTTTTTATTCAAATAGGCTCACTAGGTCCCAAACACAAAAGACATTTAGTATTCCCATGAAAAAGGGTTCCCTCAGGCCTAATGATTTACCTTTTCCAAAAAATAAATTTTATGAATATTATTTATTAATTGATTCATTTATTATTGTTTAAAACCAGGGGTGACCTAAGGCATCATATATAAAATCTATAAATAAATTTAGAATGATATCAAGAAACTACTGTCATTTCATCAAGAAGTGATTCTAATAATTATCATTTAAAATTGATTTTATTATTATCACAAGAAGAATAAAATATTTCTATTATTTAGCCAAATTCATTAGCATTTGTATGAACAAAAAAATTAGATAAGAATTTAACATCAATTTGATTATAAAAAAAATATAATAATATAAGTATTCATTAAACATTACTCTTTATTTTATTTATCCATCCTAAAATTAATGGTAATGCATTTTTTACCATTTTTCATTGAAATAAATTGATGAATTAATGAATAAAAAAACACTAATAAAGAATAGATATAGATATAACAGTATCTATAAAATCAAGAGGCAACCCATTATCAATATGGAAAAACACATAAGAAAACTGACTATAAACCATTATTTCATTACCCTAGTTTATCCTTTATTATGATTGATTACATCACCACAGAAAGGGATAAATAATTTTCAATTTCAGATTCCACATAATTAAAATTATAATAAAATAATCCTCAAACTCAAGATGATAACTTTCTTCAAATAAGAATTGAAACAGGATGAGAATTTCCAATCACCTCTCCCATAATTAAAGTAACATCCCACCAAAAAAATAATTAAAAATATGAAAAAAACATAAAAATAACATAAATTAAATTGAGGGATATTAAAAACTATAACATGGAAAGATATCATGGGATTTAATAAGATCACACAAAGAAGAAACCACTAAAAAAAGAAGAACACACCCTAGGTCACCAAAGAACAAACATAGGAAGCTGAGGATCGAATACGATTGAAAAGGGAATTAATTGACATAAAAAATATATATTGGTTCCTATGGTTTGAGAGATACATATGAGAGGATAATGGGATTATATGAGGTTCCATAATTTGTAGTAATTGTGTAAAATAATAGATCATTACCAAAAATATTACATCACACTATAGAGTGGGATGACACATGATGTACTACGGTGCAACATAAGGGACCAATCCATAGAGTACTAGGTAAATCCTAAATTCAAGGAACACAATCACCTACATTCCATAGATATTAAAAAAGTGGATATGAACTACGGTAAAACTGAGACCACCATGCTATAAAACTCATTCACCAAGATGGGATGTTATGTTGTAGCCAACTCTATGATGAACTTTCCTCAAAAAGAAATAACACTCATCAGATCACTATGCCCTAGATTATAACTACACCATTCAAGGTTCAACTGGGCTAATCCTCTTACCTTCTCCAAAATATATAGATATACAATGATACAATACAAATTTCCTCTACATTACAGCCATGAAAAAAATGGAAGTGGCTCTAAAACTCCCACCTCTTTTATCGTTTTCTATATATTGCTCTACTATGCTACATTGAACACCTATATGATGTAACAAAAGGAGACATGCCACAACCCTGCAGGAAAATGTACATCTCACCCTTTTGATACATTATCATCTCCATGAACCTCCGATGGTATCCTCAAACTCCCTAAACACACAAAGGAATGGGATACTAAGATCCAAGACCTAACATGTCACCTACAACTTCAAATTCATTCTAGTCAACTACCCCTACCACCTCTGAGTTGTTCTTCCCATTTTACATGAGCTTGAAAGAGAATAATATAATACTACATGAACCTGAATTAAATAGTGGGGTGTGAAAAAAATGCACAATTGGATTTCAACAATCATTTAATTACAAATCCATTTCCAATAAACATTTTATTCATAATTTTAAATAAAACATAGAATGGAAATATTTTCATAGTTCATATTAAAACATTCATGAAAAAATATTTTATAGGATAATGATATAATAGGGTTATGAATTACATTTCTATTATGAATATTATTTATAAACATATTTGTTAGATGGGATTGAATTAATAATTTTTCTCAAATATACATGAGTAAATCAAATTCACATTTTCAGTCAAATAATGATCCAAATAATGTAAATGGAAAGTGCATAGAAAAGGATTAAATGAATAGGTTTAAAAAATATAAGTGAATAAATAAATTAGTTCAATAAACATTTTATTATAATAAACAAATAAAACTTAATCACTATAGTAATATTCTCTAAGGTTCATTTGTTCTTGTCTCTAGGATGCTCACAATACTCAGCAAAAAAAAAAGAAAAAATAAAAGTGTGCACACATCAATAAGGTATATATCTTTATCATAGAATTATTAAACACCCAAATAGGTGATATATTATACTGAAACTAGTTTAGTCAGTGTGGTCATCATCAATCCAATTATATGGGCTCAGAGTCCACATGTGCTTTCCCTAATCAGACACTAAATCAAAAGGATAACATGTAAATTTAATTAATCAAACATTAAATCATGGTAATATTATATATTTAAATTTAATTCATCATTTACAGTTAAATTCAAAATTTTGATATTGAAAATTCCATTTTAACATCAAAACCAAATCATGTATTTTTATCAAATTCACACCTTTAAAAGTCATCATAAATTTTAAGTATTTTTTCAAGAATCCGAATCATCTTATTTCATTAAATTACATATTATTTCATTCCAAAATCATCTTAGAAACCCAAAAAATAGTTTCAAATGCCTTTGAAAATGGATTTTATTTCATAATTCCATTCATTTTATTTTTAACACTAAAATAAAATGGGTTTTACTCAAAAATCCTATCATTTTTATTATTAATCACCATATTTTCTATCATAAAATAATTTTTCCCATACATCTATTTAAAATTTGGACATAATTAATTATTTCAATTCAAGGAAATTTTAGGGAAATCAAAAATTATTTTTTAAACACAATTGTCATTTATTTTTATCGCAACTATAATTCTATTACAAAATATTTACGAAAAGTCCCAAACTAATCATTAGAAACCCATTGAATGAAAAAAATTAATATAAAGAAGAAATATAGGTTTCCATTGATAATTAATGATTTATCAAATTTCATATGATTAATATAAAAAATCATAACACATAATGATGGATATGAACCAATAGTAGGAGAATGTACACACCCCATGATTAAAGAAAAACAAAACAAAACTAACTTATGATGAAAAATAAATTGTTCCAAACCCAAAAATCATCTAAAAATATTTAGAGGAATCAAAAAAAGGGGTCAATTTATTTTTAAATAAATATAATTGACAATCGCAACACAAAACTCCCAAAATTTAAAAATACATTTAGTTTTCCATTGTAGTAAAATATTGAATGAGGAGGATTTGAAAATTTAAAATATGAGATACAACCATTGAAATAATTTAAAGAATATATTTAAATTATTTAAAACATTTAAAAATTATTAAAAGGAATTATAGATCAATCTAGAAGATGAAGAAAGGATTATTGTGTTTATATTTTTCTCCCCAAAAATATAACTGTGTAGTGGAAACATGGTTTTAACCATGCACAAATATTTAGGGTTGTGTGTGGGTAGAGTTACTATTACACATATTTTGAAAAGGAGGGAATACATTTACGAAACATTTTTTACCCTTATACAGTAGTTATTTTACACTTACATAACCATTGAAAATGCATGGTTATCTATACACAATTCCATTACGCTATTCATTACCTTTAGGTGTAACCCTAACACAATAACGGAAAACAAGGGAATCTACTTACTGAACTCATATTTAAGGAGGCCTATACTTATATAGCCCATATAAAAAGGGATTCACCTTATATGAGATACAAAGTACCCTTATGAAACACTTAATAATGATTGGTTACCGTTATGCAGTAGCCTAGATTACCCTTATGCAGCACAAGTTTACCCTTATGAATTATATCAAACCCATACCTTACCCTTTCATAGCTGAGGAATATCCTTATAAAGTGCATATAATGTTCAGACTACCCTTACCTTGTAGTATGTTTACCCATACGTAACCCCTAAATAAATTTTTTTACCCTTATAATGACCATGGATGGTCACTGTTACCCTTATGAAACACAAAGAAACAAGGAGTTACCCTTATGTTACTACTAATAACAAACCTTCCTAGGTGTTGGGGTGCATACCATTACATAAACCCGATACATTGTGTAAAGTTTAGAATAAGTCATAAAATATTAAAATTTTGCTTAAAGAAACATATAAAACACCAACAAAAGGGGTTTTATAGAAAAATTAAATCCAAGAGGGATAAGAAAACACCTCCAAAACTCTCCAAAACCACCAATAAACAAGAACCATGAATATACCATAAATTAAATGTCAATATGTTACAATTATCCACAATATAAGGAATTTTTCCCATAAGAAGGTTCAAGGACATTATTTGATCAACATCGGGGAGATATGACAACAAAAAACATGTCATCGATTATGAATCATAAAAAACATAAAATATTTAAATCTCAATGATGGAAAAAAAATGATTAAACAAGAATAGAATAATATGAGATCAATGAAAGAAATTACCACGAATTTTATCCTCAAAATGGTACTACCAAAGAAAAGTAGGGAATTAGTTCAAATAAGGAAAAGAAACTATTCAATGAAGAACCACCAAGAAACAAGTATTTAAAAATATAGAATCAAAACAAAACATATCAATAGTGAGAAATGAATTATTAAAATTTAATAATCCTTGATATCTAAGTAAAAGGAAACTTCAAACATCTCGTTGAAAAATAAATTCTTGAGAAGAATTTTGTGTCAAGAATTTCCCAATGTTTTTGCAAGAGAACCCTAGAGAACAATTAAAAATATATTTGAACGAAAATGAATTATTATATGTTTTTCCATCTTAAATTTAAGTTATGATACCCTTGTAACTGCATTCCAGGAACACCATATTCTTGTAACGTCAATTTAAACCTCATGTAAACATTAACACTACCTCTGGAGAACCCCATTACTTAAAAAAATATACACTATTTTTATCAAGAAAAAGGGACTCTTTACCCAATTCAATGTCCACATCAACATGAATGAAGAGAAGAAGAAAAATCATCAAGGCACTTGTGCTTGAAAAACCAACACAATAAAACAAGTAATAGTTATTGGGGATGATAATAACATTCAAAAAATAGATCATATCCAAATAACCAAATCCCATTCAAATAGAAAACTCACACTTGGATTACACAAAGAGACAATGTAAATACTTATTTAGATACAACCCTGATAGAGAGGATCATGATCGAGGGAACTATAAATTCAAAACATGAATTCATCAGAACACATAAAGAGATACTTACATGGAATATAAATAGACACCATTCATTGTGAATAATTTCATACTTGTAGTCTTCCAAATTTTTTTAGTTTCTATAGAAAACACACTTCTTCAAATAAACTCATAAAAAACAAGATTTCCAAGAAAAAATAAGGAAATATGAAAATACATTAAAATATATTCATATATCTGTAAGATAGAATCCAAAAATGACACATGAAAACTCAACACATAATCCATACAACCAGGGTAACTAGATAGATATCAACCAAATCCACTAGATTACAGGTCAAAAATAACATTATTAAGATAAAATAAATGGTATTAAATCCCAAATTATGATTAACAAAATATTCCCCAATATCATCTTCCATTGTTTGTTTTTTGACCATGTGGAAGGATTTCTTCTGAGGCATATTGATAGAGTCCAATTTTCATGAAAATTAAATCTATTCTATAGTTACCATAGTAAATGATGGTTCTTTAAAGTTCAAAGACATATGGAAAACCTGTAAGACACTATTAAAATTACCCAAACATCCAAAATTTTATATGATTTAGGATAATTCTTATAGGTGTTATTTATATAATCCAACATTACATATTGAAGAAAACACAGTGCTTCTCTCTTGAGGAATCTGACGAGATAAAATAGAATGAAATTCTAATTTCATTACCCATAGTGTCTAACTTGGTACTCTTCTATTTTCCATTGAAGGAACTTTTTCCTTCACATCTTGGAATTATACGAATTCCTAATTCCTGTATCACTCTTTCCAAGATTTCTTCAACATTAAAATGACCAAACAACAACATATAATAATATTTGAGGATATAAAGAAACTAATCATGTGAAAAATACTTTTAACGGAATATTTGGAAACAAAATTACATAAGAGATTCATACATGGTCAATTCGAAAAAATATAACATCAATTAGATAAATTATACAACATACTCCAATAGAATTTCATCTCCCTGATGGGGTCCATAAAATTCCATTGACATTGAAACCCTAACTTAATTACGAAAGAAATATTGTAAAAAATACACTTTTAAAGATAACCATCAATGGTCCCTCTATATAATATATTGATTAACATAATTTCACTAGTTCCAACCCAGACTCTCGAGCAAAAAATTAACAAAAATAAACTTTGTGAGATTATATAAGTTCATGATTTGAAAATATCACCATGATCAACTCCATCCACGCCACTTATTCTTGAGAACCCCATTTTCCAATGAAGTGTTTAGGATTTGTTCATAAAAACACTCATATGTAATCCTCACACTAGGGTATGAGTAGAAGAACATTGGTTCTTGAGTCTGGATTTGATGGAAAGCTATTCCAGGAGAATCAACATCAAAAAAGTGTGTATAGAATATTTATTATGGAAAAATATAAAAGAAATAAGAAAAACTCATAAAAATAAACATCATATGATATGTCTTATAAAGAAAATAATAATAATCTTCACAACCAACAAATATGTGTCTTAAATTCTCTATGAAAGATGCCTACCTCATTAACGTAATAGGTTCTTACCAAAATATTGTTGAAAAATAATATTCATTAAAACATTTTCACATTTTTTAAAACTTTTATATAAATTTCCGTATAACTGAAATATTTTAAAATACATTTTAAAACATTTCAAACTTAAAGGATTTAAGGAGTACCAATTAATATTTATCACCTTCAAATGAAAATCTTGAAAAAATTTAGTTCCCTAATACTTTTTCAGAATTATCAATTTCTTTAAGAAACTTAATTCTTCATTTTAAATTCAAAATATTTTGGAAACACCAAAAATAAAAAAACCAATGTTATTTTAGAACATTTTAAAAAATCTTTGAAAATCCTAACTCATTGACAAATATCATAATGTTCCTATATTTATAAGATCATTTAGAAGAAAAAAATCCCCCAAAAATTATCCTAAAGTAATTTCACAAAAATTTGTACAAACTAAACTAAAATTAAAGAAAGAGAAACCCCAATATTGAAAAAAATAATTCAATAAAAATCCAAGAAGGAAAAAAAGTTACACATGGATTGGTAAGATAGATTGGAAGACTATGAAAAAATCATGAAATGTTTATTTATATTCAACTAGAGATGGGTACATAGTCTAAGTATGGTTTTAAAAACTATATTTAGTAATTTCCACCCATAAAAAACCCCTATAAATATCAAGATTTTATAAATAATTTATTAAATCACAATTTCTCATAGAATCCCTCAAAAAAATATTAAAGGCCTTAAGAAAATTTAAGGTCAACCTTTGAACTATAGACATACTCATTCTAAAAAACCATTGTTCCCAAAGAATCATCTCGGAATGGTAGGGATCAAGAACCCTCATATGATAAAACACATGAGTTACAATAGTCCTACCCAAAAAATACTAGAAATCCCAAAAAAAGAAAAAAATTCCATTTCATTTCATTTATAATGAAATAACATAGGAAAAAAGAAAGTGGAATCTAAATCTCCCCTCTACTAGATCTAATGGTGTTCCAGATCCCCATGGGCTTTTAAAGAGAACCGAAGCATCCTAAAAAACAAGATGAGAATGATTTCACTCAACAAACATACGAAAAAATTGATAAAAAGCAAACAGTTTATCCAAATTGGTATATTAAGAAGTGGTAAAAATAATTCTTAAGATTGTATGATAGCCCAAGTCATTAGACAAAACCACTAGAAATAAACCTAGGGGCTCCATGAAATTTCTTCATCACATTATCCACAAGTTTCCACTAACAACAGAGTCCTACTAATTAATTAACCATACAACATCCGCGTGGTTCATCCCCTTTTCCTTGAACCTTGCATACAAAAAAAATTACAAAAAACTAAAGTAAAATATAAGGTGTGATAAAAATTTTTAGAAGGATTGCAACAATAATTTTTCCATTAATCCAGGTCAAATAACCCATTTTAGTTATTTTTAAATATGACATGGGATTAGAATATTTTCACTTTTCATATGAAACCTTTTTTGAAAATCATTTAAATGGATAATAATAAAAATGGATTATAAATTATATTTCAATCAACACTGGATGATATAACTATATATATTAGATAGGAATGAATTATTCATTACAGTAACAATGGCATGAGTAAAATTTTTTCACTTCATTAATAAAAAAAATTCACACCAAGTATACGGATGGTAAATCAGTTTAGCATAATTATTTATTTTATAAAATTGAAGTGGTTGAATAAATCACTTCAATAATAAAATTAATGTAATAAATAAAATTAAATGAAAGAGTCATGGTAATATGCTATGAAGATCATAAGATCATTGATATAATATCATCTCACTACTTAGTCATTCCATCCTAGAAAAAAGGTTTCACTCTTCCTTGCGGATCACACCACTAGGATAATATCACTCAACACCCCTATTTATAAAAAATAATGTCAAAATTTTTTTAGTTGATGTTGTTATTGTTAAAACATTTATCGGGGGTCAGATTTCCTATGAGCTGGAGCTAATCACCCACTAAATATAAAGGATGAGATGTAGTATCAACTAGTCTACTATTAAATAATGGTACAATCATTATTTTCAATTTAATTAATATTTAATAGATTAATTACCAATATCATGTTTCAAAATTCCATTTCAACTTCAAAATAAAATATGGGGTTATTATAAAATTCATGCCTTTCCTAATGATATTTCATTTTTATTCATTTTTTAGGAACTAATATTAGATAAGTTCATCAAATCACTTTTCCATTTCAATCATTTTTCTCCTCAAAAACCACCAAATATTTTCAAAGTCCTTTTAAAAGGGGTTTTATTTCTCAATTTTATGCCCTTAATTTTGGAAACAGATATCAAATATATTTTATCAAAAAATCACCCATTTTTATTTTAAATCATATTATTCCCAGTAATAAAATATATAAATACTTTTAATCTCATCATAATCATGCTTCTATTTTTTATTTCAATTTAGGAATATTTTTTTTGGGAAACAATGATTAATATTGAAATACCAATGTCATGTATGTTCAGAAACCCCACCCTGCCATTTCAAAGCATTTTCCAAAAGTCTAAAATCAATATTTAGAAGTAAATTATAATACTAAGTATATATAAAAACTAATTAAAGTTTTCAATTGATACAAATTTCATTATAAAATATCCTACCTTAAATATAAAATTATAGAACACCAAGTGAGGGACTTGAAATAGTGATAAGAGAAGAAACAAAAACTAGTATTAGGAAAAAAGTACACAAAATAGCATTATTATAACAAACCAATAGTTGGACACCCTAAAATCTGTACAAATGGTTGAATATAATTGAAGCATTAAGGGTATGGGTATTTTTAATAAATACATGAGGTTTTCAGAATAAAAAAACCATGAAATTAAAACAACAATATAATTTTTTATTTCACTTTAATATTCAACGCAAGGGGTTTAAAACATATAATATAGGAGTTAAATCTTTTAAAATTGGTTAAAACATAAATTTACATGATTTATAAAATTTAAATTTTTTTAAAAGGTTTTACAATTCATCATGGAGGATGAAGAAATAAAAATTAGGTTTTTATTTATTTTTATTCAAAAAAGAGAATCACGTTAGGGTCACATGATTTTACACTTATGAACCTCTTTAGTGATTCCTAAGGGATAAGTTACCCATATGGATCTTTTGGAAAGGTGTGACTACCTTTACAGATATCCCTTTAACCTTTCATGGATTCTACATTACCCTTAACTAAACATAAAAAATGTGTTGTTTCCCGTGCGCAATACCATTACACAGGTTAGTACCTTTATGTGATAACACTATGAAACGAGAAAAAAAACATGATGAAACTTTCACAACTCATATTACAAGGTGATTACCCTTATGTAGTGCATAGTAAAAGGGTGTTACCCATACATGAGATACATAGTACCCTTACATAACCCTTATAAAAGATTGGATAACCTTATGAAACATTATGGATTACCCTTATGCAACGTACAGCTAACCGTACACAACACATAAAAGCTAAACCTTACACTTACACAGTACCAAATTACCATTTCAAATTGTAGATAATGTTATACTTAACCATACAATATGATAAGTTTATGATTACATTATCCATATACAAAAGGGTGTACCCTTATTGGGAACATATAAACACACCCTTACCTTTATGAAAAAGAAGGATATAAGAAGATACCCTTATATAACCCCTAAATCAACCCTAAATTAGGGTAGATGGAAGATACCCTTCTATAACCTATACCATGCATATGGTAAAAAATATGCGACAAATTATATAACTCCCACTTATAAAACCATTACAACAATACCAAAAGGGGATCTAATGAACATCTAAAACCAAGGGGGATATAAAATACCTAAAACACTATCAGAACCCAAAGAGAACAACAAAAAACAAAGAATATTAGTAAAATAAATGGTAAGCTATTAAATTACCTTTTTTATATGGATGGTTCTATTTGATTTAATTTATAAATAATTTGTTAATCCAAAATATTAGCAGGTTCCAATCATGTTATTGTGTATATATTTATAAATTTAAGACTATGTGTTATTAATTTATTTTTAAATTCTGATTATAATATTTAATGTATATTGACATCCATTAAATGAAAACGGTATATAAATGTATTTCATGTAAATGATTAAAATCAATTAAAACTAAAATCTAATTTAAGACCACATATGGTGCAGTACGTTTTCATCTCTGTCATTCTAAAAAAAAATTCAACCTCTAGTCCCATGAGAGTTAGTCCCAATGTCCAACTATTTGTAGATCATTATAGAAGGGTAATTTATAGTTCAATAATAATCTAAATCCACTATATTTTTAGTAATTATAAATTATTATTTATAATTAAATTATAAAAAAAGAAGCACCATAGTTTCAAACAAAACAAAACATATGTTATACTTTAAATTGAAACTATTTAAATTTGTTGTATAATAATTCATATAATGAAATTAAATAATTTAAAAAGATATAAATTAATAATATAATAAAATTATATTCATCCATAAATAAATAAATAAATAAATAAATAATCCATAAATTTATACATAACATATTATTAACATTTCATAAAATATGATTACAAACAATTTAGAATTCAATTCAATGTTTTTATACCCTTATATAAAATATGAATATAAATAATTTTTATTTATATTCCAGTACATGAACATGTAATATTTTATATTTACATGGTAGAGATATGATGTAGATAATATTTCAAAATATTTATCTATTAAAACTTGAATTATTTTAATTTTAAATCATTATGAAAATTTCGAATAATAATTTAAATAATTTTCATTATTTAAATATCATATATATTTTTATTTATTTGAAATTTAGTATCATCCACCAAAAATATTATTCTACAGTTTATATAATTATTTAGAATGAGTAATTAACAAGGAATTTCATAAATGTTCCCAACAAATTCAAAAAAAAATGAGAGAGATATCACATAAATCCTCATGAACTTATTTTCCTGAAATTTTACTTGACAATGGAACAACCTTGGGTATTTAACCATATGGTTTGATCTAAATAAACCCCATAGTATTGATAAAACTACTAAATTTTAAATTTTCACATTCAAATAAAATTTCACATATGTAGTATTTTATAAACAATGTTTTATAATATGGAATATACAAGACAATTATATTATCCAAGAATTATAGATAGGATGTAACCACATGCAGAAGTTATAAATTTAATAAAGACTGAGTTAATGGTTAAATGATCATGAATGTCTCAAGATATATATAAGGGGCCATTTACATTCCTATTGGGAGTGTTCAACCATTCCCATTTTGATAGTGACTGTTTGAAATTTCCTTTTCATCCAACGATTCACATGTATGTCTCTCACTCTTCTATTTAACTCTAGAGGCAATAGAATTCCCTGAGAATAGTAGAGGGTCTAGCCTATACATTGGTAGATAAATTTATTACAATGGACACCACATAGAGAACGAATTATAATAGATTCTTTTGAGTGGTGTTTATCTTGATTTTTTAAATATTAGTACTTTGACCATCTCGGGTTGGTGGTACACTAGTTCATCATTTTTATATTTTTACACTATTTATTCTTTTCTCATGAATAATCTATATAATTCAAGGGTTATAATTTATTCAATACCTAAAATGAGTGTCATTAATTCATTAGAAACCCATTTATTGTATTAGAGAATGGGTAAAAGATTTTACTAATTCTTTATAACTCTTATACATGAATGATGATGAAGTGAGACTCGCCACTCCGAGGCACCAGTGTCTTCACAACGAGTTTCACAATGGAAAGAGATGGGGAAATGAAGTGATTTTATAGGTTACATTAGATATCACATTAGAATGGTTTATATAATAAATATAGATTCTTCTACCATAATTAGCAAATGATCATCACTATGATTTTTTATTTAATGAAATCTTGTTTTGAATGAAGATATTATGAAATATATTTTCTACAATATTAAATATCATAAATAATATATAGAATATTATATGTGGATCATATTATGATATTAGATATTGTTTTTTATGGCTAGACCAACTTTTAAGATGATGTATAAATTTTTAATAGATTTAGTTGAAAATTTTAGTTTTGATTTGTCGTAACATATGGAATAATAACATTGTAACATTTGATAGTGATGATTCATGTGAGAAAAATTAAGTCTCATATCACATAAGTTATATTTTGACATATCATAAAACAAAATAGATAGGTTTTTTTAGGAGGTGTATATGTTAGGCATTCCTCATGCCCTAGGATATGATAACCAAGAAACATGTAGACATTATTATAAAACATTTATATAATATGATGAACATTATATTACCAAGAACCAATGGATAATATCTTTACACACTACATTATATGATTTAATTACAAACGTTCTGAGACTATCCTAAAAAAAATAATCTACCTATCACAAACTATTATATAAATAATAAAATATGAGTGATAGTTCAACAAAATGTTTTAGCATACTGTATTATAATAATTTTTCAATATGATATAGGGAAACTGTTAAAAATTTCATAAAAGAAAATTTTGTTTTCTCAAAGTTATAATTATCAATTGAAAAATATAATTTATAAATTGATTATAAAATATTGAAAAAATTATTTTGCGATAATTATTAAATTTATAAAATATTAATGAATTAATTATAAATTGTTCATAAATAAGAAATAAATTTTTTATTAAATATTTAGAAACAAATTCATTCATATTTCATGTTATTATTACAAATAATTATATTTTAGATATAAAATCATTTTATGTAAAATTATAAGATTGTTTTTTACAAAGTTCATAAATAAAAAAATCAAGCTAAATATAACAAATTTTATATTAAAATTCATAATTGTTCATAATTATTTAATTTTAATTCATTAAATTAAAAGGCATTATTAAATAGATTATTTAAAAAATATCAAAAATGTTTTTATAATTAATATGACCAACATTTAAATAAAATTAAGTAAATGATATTTTGATTATGTAAGTTTAATACAAAATAGAATTTTCATATAAAATGTTTATATAACATTTAATAAAATATATTTATGTAAATGAAATATAATTTTTATTTTGGGGACTTCATAATAGAATTAACTATGAAGAGATTATATTTACTTATTTATATCCTTTCCATACAGAATGGATAAATTATATAATGTTTTTAATTTGTTGTATTTTTGAATTGATCGTTAATAGTGTATCTCAAGTTTATGTATATGAATTATTCCACTATTTATTTTATTCATCCAGTAATTATTGATATATAAAATTTGTATATTTTGAACTGTGATATTTACATTAGTTTACATAGTTAAACAAATTGTTTAAATTTTAATACATGCATATAAAGAGTTTTGCTCTACTTAAGAGAATTTATTTACATTTTATCTTCCTTAACATTGGGTTGTATTGGGTTATGGGCATCAATTTAAGGGTAGATTATAGTTATACATATATTGAGTTAATATTATTCTGAAATTGAGGCGTACCTTGAGTAGAGTAACATTGGGTAAAGGGAATTTAGGTTAGAATTATTACTACCATTGTGGAATATAACTTGTATAAAAAAGTGGGAGTTATCAATCTGTGTCTCCAATCATACCCTTGGGGGGATATTAGGTTTTATATTAATTGAATCCTTTACATAAAAGAGTTTTTTAGAACCTATTTTTGGGGACAATTTGGATATGTGGAAATATAGTTGGCTTATAATTTGGCTCAACAACCCAATCATTGGGATCAATAAATCATGAAACATCAATATCGTTTGAATATATTTATTTGGTGGAAGGAATATGATTCTAATTTTATTTTATTAGTAATGTGATGTACCACAATGAATGGTGTTTGGTGAATTAGTTATACTCTATTATAATTTACCGAAAACTAAAATTATCATCTCTGAATTGTGAGATAAATAATATTATTGAAAAATATTTTTCAAATTTACACATATTAAATAGGAATAAAAAAATGTATAGATAAATGATTTTTATAATATTGGACTCTAATGTAGGTCACTATGTTTTTTTTACATTTGCTAATAATTCATGATAAAAATATAACACTATAATTAATAAAAAATTAAGAGTGGTATGGGATGGATTCACCCATTACAGCAACATCCCTGATTTGAGGTACATTCTAGGTTCTAAAAATTATTTTAAATCATTTTATGGTGTTTTTTGGATTTAGGGAGATTTTGTGGGTTTCTCAGGGAGGTTGGGAGTTTTTTGGATTTTTAAGGTCACTATGGGATGAAACAATCCATGGTGGATGGAATGGTGTGTTGGGAATGCTTTTGTTAAACATGGGAACACAAAAACCCAAAATAGTAGCCATGTTCATTTATCAGCCTTGGGCACATTACGATGGTAATTCTCGGTATAGAAAACCTATAAGAAACTTCAAAATGCCATGGTCCAGGGTTTTGAGGCTCTAAAATGATAATTGACTTTTCAAGTCACTATGGTGGCTTCTAATACATCATGTGACCGAATTCACCACATATGTGGAATATAAAACCAATCCCTAGTGATGGTCAAACTAGTTTTTTTAGATGAATTACTCATGAATAATTTTTAGGAGAGGGAGTTATAGGATATGAAGGGAAATCACTTGAAAGATTTTATAGGTATTAAATTTTATTTTTAATATTTTTAAGCACATATTAATGAATGTTCTCACCATCCACAATTTTAATCTTGATTTAGGGATTCATTAATGATTTTATGGACTAACATTCCCCCTATAATTCTGATTCCACATTTACAAAATTTTGTGTTATAATTTTCCCAAAATATACACCATTTACTGGTTTTTATTAAGATTTCAAGAGTTGGGAGGATTGTCACATTCTATCCACTTGTTATATAACATGGAGGATAAATTTTTCAATTGGTTTAAGGTTGTTTAAAAGGAACAATCAATATGATTTATTGATTGATAACACAAATTATTATATTATAAGATGAAACTTATATTTCCTTTCAAGGGTTACTAGAAAAACCCAATTTGGTTTATGAATATGAAACATTGTATTTTGAATGTTTTCTTAATAAAACCATTCTTGTTACTTGGTTTTTAATTTTAGTTTAACAAATAAAATATATGGGATTAGCTATTTTAAAATATTGAGTTATTTTTAAAATTAAATGAGTGTGAGAATGTAGTATACATTTGGAATTACATGATTTATTGTTATATTTTATGTTTCGTTGCTGGGTTCAGAAAAGGGGTTGGTTCCATTTGGGTACCTTGGATTCACATCAGAGTGTTGAATTGGATGATTGGATATGATTATTATTGTGAGTTAATAATCATCCAGGTTGGAATCTTGCATGTTTTTTGTATGTGTGATGTGGTATGGGTATTAAAAATGTAATAAAGAGGTAAAATAATTTTTTTAATTTAGCTAAATCGAATTATATTGGTAATCTATATCATATTTCCTTGGTTTTTTTAATTATATTTCAAAGTATGAGCTAATTTGTTCTTGTATTAGTGGAATGAGTTGGGAAGTGTGTTGGGGATTTCATGTTAGGTTGTATAATCATCTCCTATATTTTAAACGTATTTTATATATAGGAGTTGTTCATCATAAAATATTTGAAGGAATATTATTTTATTTTTCAAGGTTATCATCATGATACTACAGTATTAGGATATTAGTTAATTCTTAGAGATGTTCATGGTGTATTATTAAGACCTTACACAATGATGTAATTTCCCATATTATGTTTAAATATTTTCGGAAACTGGTTATATTGATTGTTGATATTGACTATATCTGTCACAACCCATCCCCCGAGGCCCATATCATGACTACCCAAAGCCCACCTTCCATAGGCCAGTGGCTGGAGACTAGCACCAAAGGCGTAATTCTCTAAAACTGGGAACACATTGCCTTTAGTAAATCGTAAACACACACAACCAGAGTAGAAGCAGAAGAAAACACTAAGTAAAAGCTATATAACAACTGTACTGAAAGTAATGGGGGGCCAGAATACAAGCCCAACAGTAAAGTAAAAATACAACTGAAAACAAGTACAACTGAAAAAGGGTCAAACAACTGAAAGGTAGAAGCAGCTCCAGGATCATCGTCCGGGGTTCCTACCGAAATGGTAGGTACATATGTCCAACTCAGCACTCCACATCTATTGGTCCGCTCCGTGTACTGTCACGTCGAGTGGTCCACCTCTGGGTACCGTCCAGTCCGGGCTCACTCTTGGCTTCTGTCAGTGATGCCCGCCACCTGCATCCAACACAATGAGGTGTGGGCATAGACCGCGGAGGGGTGAGTATAACGATACTCAGTAGGGACCCCGAGACCCTCAAGGTCTCACAAAATCCAACAAGGATAAACCACAAAGTATGAAATCAACGGATAACCCTTTACTTAGGTATATTCACATACATATACCTAAGTTATCAAGTTATCGAAACCATGGCTGCTGGAGAACTCCTCCTCTGTAGAGTACAGTGGGCCTATCATGACACCGAGGCGCTACTCACTAACCTTGGACTACTGAGGTACTCCTCCTATCGTGTACTACGGGTTTGCTACCAACTACCAGGCGCTTCATCCACTGTGGGTCTGCCGCCAAATACTGTGAGCTCCCACTAAGAGCCTACATAGGTACTCCTACTATCAAGTACCACAGGTCTGTGGCCAAATACCAGGCCCTCCATCCACTATGGGTCTACCGCCAAATACCAGGCACTTTCCACTGGTCTAGTTGAATCACTCTGAGTCGAATCGGCCCAGAAGTCATCAGGTCTGTTAGCTACAAGGTCTCCGCACTCTTCCTGATCATCTCCAGGAGGATCCACTCCATGAGCTACTAGTTGATACTCCAAGTGTCAAGAAGTCTAACTTTAAAGTATCTCAAAGTACTACCATGTCATAGGGGTCTCAATGCAATAGACAGTGCATCAATCGAATGCACGGTCTGTGAGTTAATGGCATCTCCGTCCCAGGGGCCTGGTTGGTTTTTAGGTTCAAACAAACCCGACCGTACTCCAAATGTGTCCAAAACACAAGTGGGATATTCGAAATGAATCGCCTCTCTCTAAGATTTTTGTTTCCGTAGACGGTTATTTGATCGGACACTCGTGGCTCTTGATAGGGGCGAAAAGGTCTAATCAGGCCACAGTGGGTCCGGGTCTGATTCGACCTAGTTGGACCGACCCGGCCCGACCCGGGGCAAAACAAGGTCTGAATCGGTCCAAGGGGACAGGCCGAACCATGGGGGTGGCCCGGCCCGAAGGCGCGGCCCGCCAAGAGGGCTACCCGCCCGAGGTGGCTCGGCCTGTGGTTGCCCGGCCTAAAGGCAGCCCAGCGGCCCGACTGGACCGGCGGCCCTGTCGGCCCGGTGACCCGCCATCCTGGTGGGGGTTCTCCTTAGCTACGGCCAGGGGGAAAACCGCACGCCCCTAGCACCCAAACAACTTAGCAATTCGGGAAGAACCAACCTAGCACCAGGTGGCGCCGGTCCGACTAACACAAGACCCGACAGGGTCCTGCACCTCTCAACTAGCCCGACCGACAAGACGCTTCCCACCACGATGTGGCGTGACGGCGCCTCACCCCTCCGCCGCAGCCTGGACTGACCGCAGCCTCCTGCTGGTCTCTGCACCGTGCGACGACACCGCGCTTATCGTCTGATCACCGTGGCCCTCCTGGCATCAACCCTTCATTCCAGTGCGGTGCGACGTCACCGTGCCCATCCGGCACCGCAGTGGCCCACCTGGACACGACTCGGCTCTTTGTGCAGCTCAGCGGTGCCGCACTCTTGTGGAGACCCGACGGCCTTGCGCCGCCGGCTTCTTTGCGTCCAGCTCGTTGCTGTTCGCCACGTTTACCACCATGGTCGTCAACGAAGAAGAACAAACAAAAGGGGAGGGTCGGGCCATGTTCGTGTGGTCCTAAACCTCATTGTCACTGTGATATCATTCGGTTCTCATACCATAAATTTGTACGATGATGAACGAGTACAAAACAATTCAAACCACCTACCTCATTTTTCAATCATAGACGAAGTTGCGGGATGAGGCGAGCGTCGATTTTTCGTTCACTGCGTTCATCACGCACTCCCAAACCCGAGTTGTGTCGGATCGTTGACGATTCTCCCCATAGATAGGTGTCCAAGGAAGGAGTCGAAGAAGGTTGGCGTTCATTATTCTTCATTTTCATTCTTTTTTGGAGAAGGCGTAATCCTCCAAGTGTTGGCCGTCACGTCTCTTTGCCAGCGTTTCGCCGCTTGAAAAAGCCATTCAAAAACCTTCCCCCAAGATTCCTTTATATAGTAGAGGGAGGAATTGTCTAATATTACATTGGAATGTAATTCAAATTTAGTGAATTAAAATAGTGGGCCCCAACAAATTAATTCATGAGAGGTGTCACGTTTAATTAGGTGGATTGGAAAGAGGTTCTCCCTCTTTAAAGAGGGAAAGGTGGGAGGTTTTATCCTCCACCATCAATAGGGGTCGGATGGTCCCCACCCCTATCATAAAATAGAGAGGTTATGGGTCCCGGGTGGTCCCCACATTGTAACCTCTCGCAGAAGGTTAAGCTCGAGTGGGACCCACCGCCATAACCTCTCATGTGATGTTGGGGTGTGGCGGTTCAACCATCAACTCCCAAGTGGATGTTCCAACTACCCGCACTCACGCATGGCAGCTAAAAAGAAATAAAATAAAGTGTTGACCTTTATTATTTTTTTTACAAAAATACAAAAACTAAGTTTTATTCTTGATCATTTTCCATCGAGGTGAAAGTCTTCTTAAGAGAATACCGGTGCTGGGAGTTCAATGGTGTCCTCAGATTTCAAATCCGAGCACCGGTTCAAATGTTACATAACGCCGCTCGCACGTTTACTGAACGTAACCGAAAAAAAGTTCGAATAATTATTATCAGTCACCCTCGACCCACTGCGGTCGAGGTTAGGCTCTTCCTAAATGAAACACGCCCCAAAAAACCCAACCGTACTCTCGGATTTTCAATCCGAGTTACCATATAGATGTTATGAATTTTACAATAAAATAATTTTCAATTATTTATTTTATTTGAGGCTAAAAACTATCTTTTTATGGCGGCCCGCGCCAGCCAAAGTTAGTAGATTCTTAAATAAATAATCCCCTCACAAGTTCAGCGGTGGTGTCAGATTTTTAATTTGAGCTACCATTGGTGAGTTATAAGCATTTGAAAAATAAAATAATTTATTTAATTATTTTTATTTATGGTTACGCCATTTTTTGGGATTTCTCACAGGAGGCCCACGCCGACTAAACATAAGTTGTACCTAGGGTCAACCCACCATCCTGAGTGCATCAGCACCTTCATATTTCTAATCTGAGTAATCATTTAATAGTTATTCCATTTTTTCAAAGAAACTGCTTACGCACATTAATTTAAGATTAACAAAACTTTGATGGATCATTCCGGGCACTCTGGGCCTCAGAATATCCTGCCATCAGATTTCATGGACTCATAAAATTATAATATATTTTAAAAAAATTACATGGAAATTTCAGGTCTTTACATTCTCCCCAACTCAGGGCTTTACATCCCCGTGAGATATAACTCTAATTAAGGGAACAAATGGGGTTACTGAGCACGCATCTGAACCTCATGCTCCCATGTGCTTTCCTAGAGGTTCCCGTGCTGCAAACGAACTCGCACTAGGGGTATCGAACATCCACGTAGGACCCTCTTTTGTCGATCCACAATCTACACTGAAACCTTCATAAAATTCTCCCCATCATCGATGTCCAGCTCTCCATGGTCGATGATGTGAGTAGGGTTGTGTACGTATCTCCTCAGATGAGATACATGGAAGACGTCGTGCACCCGGTGCAACTGAGGTGGAAGAGATAAGCGGTAATACACCTCGCCAACTCTACTAAGGACATGAAAAGGTCCGATGAATCTCTTACATAACTTACTGCCTCATCGAGGTGAGACCCATAGAAAGACATGGTCGCCATCCCCGAACTCCAGAGGCCTCCGTCTCTTGTCAGCATATGGCTTCTACCTCCTATGTGTAGTCTTCATCCCCTCCTGGATGATCTGCTCCTTCTCCGTGGTGGCTCGTACCATCTCTGGTCCCACTAGTGCTGACTCCCATGGGTCTGTCCGGTACAGTGGTGATCTGCAAGGCTGACCATACAAGTCCTAAAAAGGTGCCATACCGATGGTGGAGTGGAAGATATTTTTGAAGTAAAACTCCACCAAAGGCAAGTTATCCTCCCAGATGCTACTAAAGTCGAGGAAACATGCACAGAGCATGTCCTCAAGAGTCTGAATGGTCTTCTCAGTTTGACCATATGTCTGAGGATGGAAGGCGGTGCTCTAATGAATCTGTGTCCCAAAAGCTTCCTGCAACCCCTTCCATAGCCAGGAAGTAAAGCTTGCATCCCTGTCAGAGACAATCGAGGATGATACTCCATGTAAACACACTATCTCCTGCACAGAGAGGAATCCCAAGCTCTTTATTGAACCCTGCTCTCTGATCGGTAGGAAGTGGTCCGACTTGGTGAGTCGGTCAACGATCACCCATATCAAATTATGAATCATGGACGTACCTGGAAGACCTATCATGAAGTCGATGGATAACCCATCCCACTTCCACTCTGGGACCACTAAGGGATGTACCAAGCCTACGGGCACCTGTTGATCTTCCTTTACTTGCTGAAAAGTGAGGCATCGTGAGACAAAATCCGCTACCACCTTATTCATACCTAGCCACCAATGCTGTTGTTGAAGGTCATAGTACATCTTCACCACTTTTGGATGTATTGCTAGAGGGGAAGTGTGAAACTCCCTCCACACTTCCTCCTAAAGTGAAATTGGTTCCATAGTACGTCTTATGAATAGGATGACGTGCTCCCCACCTTCAGAAAATCCATCAGGTGCCTGTCCTGGGGATATCTGAGCACATCGTGTCTCACAGTCAGCGTCCCCATGTTACACCTCCCTGACTCGCTGGAGAAGTGGGGTTGTGATTGTAAGAGACTAAAGAAAGGTTGCTCCCCCTCTATCCACAAAGGATATCTATAAGGTATCCAGTTGCTCGGTCACCTCGCCTAGCAGCTGTATACTAGTCCTCCTGCTGAGTGCATCCGCAACAACGTTCCCCTTCCCAAGAGTATATACTATCATGATGTCATAATCCTGGAGGAACTGAAAACTGAAAACTCCTGCTTCCACGAGGGTAAGGCTGGACGACTCAAGAGTGATCAGTTGCCCCCTCATATGCATGAGTTTAACCTATGCTTCCTGGGTTTCATTTTTCAACGACTAAGGAAAACCTCTTCTCAACATTTTAGATAAACCACAACATTTTTCCTAATACAGTCAATTTGTGTATGAACTATGGTTGCCCAGTCCATATGAAAACAAACGTCGTAAGGCGTCGACGCTACCACCAAGAGGTTTCAACCAAGACTCTCACCTCAAGGGTCATATCACACTGTCAGTGTAACTATGATTGTCAAGTCTCCTCCCAATGGTATCTCCGGACGTGAGGGTCAAGTCAACGGTTTATCTAGAAACTCTTGGTCTGGGGCAAGATTTGTGAAAGGAAGGAATGATTGGTACCTTTGTCTATTGATAAGGTAGCTAGTAGTAGACACAGACCATACCTGGAATCATTCATAGAGCACTTGGGTCACACTCCTTGACTGCATACAGCTACTCTCTTTTTCTTCCCTACAGTTCCCTGAGCCTGGCGAGGACTACAATGGTGGGTGGTTGTAACATGACAAAATGTGCACTACCTCATGCTTCTCTCCTAGCTCTAATTCCATGTCTGTTGTCCTGAAGATTCATCTGTCCCTATCACATTATCTTTCTGAAACAGTTTACACGCCCAAGTCTCTAAGACTGGTGCTAGTTTCCTGCTTTCACACTACAAACATTCACAGGCTGTATCTGCTCAGCAAAAGAATATTCAACCTCAAAGGTTCTCTCTAGAATCCTAACATAGGTAGGAATGCACAGAGGAAAAAGAATGTGCTGGCTCAGATGTACCTAAACACATATCACTCATAGGTCCAAGCTCTGAAGCACTGATCGTATTATATTCATCGAGTACCAGGAACAATTGGTATGCCTCGATGAATACTCAGCTGCTGACATGTCGTCCTTCCAAAGCTATAAAAGTTATAGAGAACTCTCAACCACATCCTCAGGCCAGTCCTCAGCCGCCTGTAAGTCGGGATTGCCTCAGAACCTGAGGGGTATCTGATGCTGAAACACATGTAAGGAACTAAGCCTACATGTGTCATCTACCGGTACCAAAAGTTGAAACTACTGACCAACAGGTAGTGATATAACTGACACACTACCTGATGGTACAATCTTGGGCAATGGTCCACATACCGAAGCCTCATCACTATGCGGAACAACCTCATGGTCACTCACTGGGAAACACAAGAAACCAAGATCACCATCTTCACTAATAGTGTCTCAACTAGGCGGAGAACCCTAGAAATTGACTCATGTCAGTCCTCTGATGCCTGGGAATCTGTCTCGCCTCGTATCCTCGGAGGCCTTTGTTGCTGGTACTCGTGCAACGTGCTCTGTCGGTGTGCATTTTCCTCCGATGAGTTTGGTGGAATCTACTTCCCAACGGGTGGTGGTGATGCTGGTACACCACCCGAAGGTTCCAACATAGTAAGAGGGCCCTGCCCTGGAGCCTCGTTGCTCGGTGGGCCATCATCGTGTACTCTCTCGAAACACCAACTGGATATCTGTGTGGAGGCATCCTGAACAGATGTGACATGGTCAAAATATTAAACCTGTTGAGCTGACCTGATTGAGCCGACTTAAAGAAAACTCATGAAAATAGACACATAATCAGTTTTTTTGTACACCGAGTCATATATCAAATGTCAGGGTCCTGGTGTATGGATACGTAGGCCTCCACAGCAACACTGAACTCCCTGAATTTAAAACCACACTTGGTAACCTTAACACTATTGCTTCATAGAAAATAAATATCAGAGTCCTATTTTCTGTGGTATAACCAACTCCTATGATACCAATTTATCATGACCCGTCCCCTGGGGCCCGTATCCTGACTACCCCAAGCCCGCCATCCGTAGGCCAGGGGCTGTCGACTAGCACCAAAGGCGTAATTCCCTAAACTGGGAAGGCATTTCCTTTAGTAAGTCGTAAACACACACAACCAGAGTACAAGAAGAAGAAAACACTAAGTAAAAGCTATATAATAGGTGTACTAAAAGTAATTGGGGGCCAGAATACAAGCCCAACTGTAAAGTACAAATACAACTGAAAACAAGTACACCTGAAAAATGGTTAAACAACTGAAAGGAAGAAGCAGCTCCAAGATCGTCGTCCGGGGTTCCTAACTAAAGTGTAGGTATAGATGTGCTCCTCAGCACTCCAAATCCATCATCTTGCTCCATGTACCGTCACACAGAGTGGTCCACCTTTGAGTAATGTACAGTCTTGGATCGCTCTCGGCCTCTGTCAGTGCTTTCCATCATCTGCATCCAACACAATGAGGTGCGGGCATAGCCCGTGCAGGGGTTAGTATAACGATACTTAGTAGGGACCCCGAGACCCTCAAGGTCTCAAAAAATCCAACAAGGATAAAAAAAAGTATGAAATCAAAGGATAATCCTTTACAGAGGTATATGATCATATATATACCTAAGTTATCAAGTAACCCATCACAATCATGAGGAAAACACAAAGGTCATTGACTCAGCACAAACCGGGATTTTCATTATCGAAACCACAGTTTCCAGATAACTCCTCATTTTTCAAGTATAGTGGTCCTATCGTGACACCGAGGCTCTTCTCACTAACCATGGACTGCTGAGGTACTCCTCCTGTCGAGTACCACAGGTCCGCTTCCAACTACTAGGCACTCCGTCTGCTGTGGGTCTGTCGCCAAATACTGGGTGCTCCCCCTAATAGCCTACATAGGTACTCATCCTATCGAGTAACACATGTCTACTGACAACTACTAGGCACTCCGTACGCCATGGGTCTGCTGCCAAATACTAGGCGCTCCCCACTGGGCTAGTCGAATCACTCCGAGTCGAATCGTTCAAGTAGTTGTCAGGTCTGTCAGCTACTAGGTCTCTCTACTCTGCCTGCTCGTCTCCGAGAGGATCCCATCCATGAGCTACTGGTCAATACACCAAGTGTCACAATATCTCATGTGAATGTATCTCAATGGACCGCCGCATCATAGGGGTCTCAACGCAACAGACGGTGCGTCAATCGGACGCCCGGTCTGTGAGTTATTGGCATTTCCATCCCAGGGGCCAGGTTAGTTTTTTAGTCAAACCAACACGACCATACTATAACTATGTCTAAAACTCAAGTGGGATATTCCAATAAAATAGTCTCTCTCTACGATTTTCATCACCGTAGATGGTTCCTTTATCGGACACCCGTGGCCCATGATATGGGCGAAAAGGTGTAATCGGGCCATAGCGGGTCCGGGTCCGGTCCGACCCGACCCCGGCCGAACCGGGGTATGACTCTGTCTGTGGGTCCGACCCAGTCCAATGGGGAAGCTCGAACCATGGGGGCATCCTGATCCAAAGGGGAGGCCCGACCCGAAGGCGCGACTCGGATCGAGGGCGGCCCGACCTGAGGCGGCCCAGCCCGAGGTGGCCCGGCCCGAGGCGGCCCGACCCATGGTGGTCCGGCCTGAAGGCGGCTCAGCGGCCCGGCTGTCCCGACGACCTGGTCGGCCTGGCGACCCGGCTGCCTGGCGGGGGTCCGCCTTAGCCACGACCGGGGGAAAAACTGCGTGCCCACTAGCCCCCAAACAGCTTAGCCGTTCTGGTAGAACCAAACCGGCGTTGGGTGGCGTCGGTCCAGCTCAAGCGGGACCAGACGGGGTCCCACACCTCCCGGCGGGCCCGAGTGGCCAGCCTCTACCCACCATGGCACAGCACGATGGGCCATGCCCCGACGCCGCAGCCAGCCCGGACCGCAACCTCCTACTGGTCTCCGTGCGGCGCGACGACGCCGCACTCCTCGTCCGACCGCCACGACCCTTCTTTCCGGTGCGGTGCAATGACATCACGCCCCTTCGGAACCACCATGGTCTGCCTAGCTGTGGATCGTCTCTTTGCACAGCACGATGGTGCCACGCCCTTATAGTGACCTGGTGGCCTTGCGCCGCTAGGTTATTTGCAGACAACTCATTGCTGGTCGTCGCGTGTACCGCCTCCATCGTCAACGAAGAAGAACAAACAAAAGGGGAGGGTCGGCCCGTGTTCGGGAGGTCCAAACCCTCCTCGTCACGGTGATATCATTCAGTTCTCATTCCAGAAATTTGTATGATGAAGAATGAGTAAAAAACAATTCAAACCCCCTGCCTCATTTTTCGTTTGTAGATGAAGTCACATGATGAGGTGGGTGTTGATTTGTCAGTCGCCACATTCATCACGCACTCCCAAACCCGATTTGCATCGGCTCGTTAACGACACTCTACATTGGTAGGTGTCTGAGGAAGGAGTCAAAGAAGGTTGGAATTCTTCATTCTTCGTTCTTCGTTGTAGAAGGCACGCCACGCCTCTTCGCAAGCGTTTCACCGCTTGAAGAAGTCTTCCCAAAACCTTCCCCCAAGCTTCCTTTATATAAGAGAGGGAGGGATTTTCTAATATTACATTGGCACGTAATTCAAATTTGGTGAATTAAAAGGGTGGTCCCCACCAAATTAAATTCCTAAGAGGTGTCACATTTAATTAGGTTAATTAGAAAGAGGCCCTCTCTCATTACAGAGTGAGAGGTGGGAGGTTTTATCCTCCACCATCAATAGGGGTCGGGTAGTCCCCACCCCTATCATTAAATAGAGAGGTTATGGGTCCCGGGTGGTCCCCACATTGTAACTTCTAGTGGGAGGTTATGCTCTTGTGGGCCCCACCACCATAACCACTCAAGGGAGGTTGGGGTATGACGGTCAAACCATCAGCTCCCATGTCGAGGTTCGAACTATCCACACTCACACATGGCCGCTAAAAAGAAATAAAATAAAGTGTGAAACTTTATTTTATTATTTTTTTATAAAAAGCCAAAAACTATCTTTTATTCCCGATTTTCTGCCATCGAGGTGAAAGTATTCTTAAGCGAATACTGACACTGCAAGTTCAATGGTGTCCTCAGATTTCAATTCCAAGCACTGGTTCAAAAGTTACAAAATGCTGCTTGCGCCTTTACTAAACATATCTGAAAAAAAGTTTGGGAAATTATTACCAGTCACCCTCGACCAACTGCAGTAGAGTTTGGGATTTTCCTAAATGAAACACGCCCCAAAGAACCCAACGGTACTCTCATATTTTCAATACGAGTTACCGTTTAGATGTTATGAATTTTACAATAAAATAATTCTCACTTAATTATTTTATTTTCAGCCAAAAACTAACTTTTTCTAGTGGCCCGCGCCAGCCAAAGTTAGTATCTTGTTAAATAAAAAATGCCCTAACGAGTTCAACGGTGGTCTCTTATTTTTAATCTAAGCTACCGTTTGTGAGTTATAAGCATTTGAAAAATTAAATAGTTTATTTAATTATTTTATTTATGGTTATTCCATTTTTGGTATTTTCACAGGAGGCCCACGCCAACTAAAACTAAGTCACGCCTAGGGTAAACCTACCATCCTGAGCGCATCGGTGCCCTCATATTTCTGATCCGAGTAACCATTTAAGAGTTATTCAACTTTTTCCAAAAAACTACTTACACACATTAATATAAGCTTAACAAAACTTTGGCAGATCATTCTAGGTACTCTGGGCCTCCAAATCATGTGCCTTCATATTTTGCAGACTCGTAAAATTCCCATATATTTTTTAAAAAAATTACATGGAAATTACGGGTATTTACAATTTGGGAACTCAAACACCATTAGTTTTTCAGTAAATTGGTAACTAAGGGGTGTTTTTTTCCGGAATATAAATAAATGCACTAGTTATACAACCTCAAATACCAAAAGTAGAGGGCATTGAGAATGTTGTTTAACCTAAACCATTGGTTTACTTACATCTTGTTCAAACAATTTTATGAGCATTTAAAGCTGTTAATAATAGAAATTGTAATGAAAAACCATGATATTTGGATCATAATATGTAGTTATAAAAATAGAATCCACAAATATTTTAGGTGGGTTTATAACCTGAAAAGGGTGAATTTTTTCTTAGTAGAATGTATTAGATCTTAGATTTTAATGGATCCCCAAATGTTATAAATGTTAATATTTTATTATACATCATGGTGGATCGTGCACATTAGTGGAGGGATTTTGAAATCCACATTAATTTTTACCAAGGCCTTACTTGAGAGGAATTAAAATAAATTTTCCTTAAAAAATTCTATACACACCTCTTCAAGATATCCAGAATGATATATTTATTTTAACATACATATGAAAATATATCAATGATTGAATATATATCTATGTTTATGAACAAAGTTTTTTATTCCTCCAAAAGTGACTATGAGCGAGTCCTTATAGGAATGTGCATTTGAGTCTTAAATATAACTAAAAAATCAGTATACAATAGTTTTTATAGGAATTATTGATTATAAAAACATGGTTAATAGAGTGGTAGTGGAAAAATGGTATTTCTAAGACACCTACTATAGGAAACAGGTTATGCTACATAGATGTAGGAGGGTAACTATAATTATAGAAATAATAAGAAGAGTAGTAATCACAGGTATGCATGGAATCACATAATTGGCCATCTCAATAATTTTAATTTCTTTCAGATCCATGTAATAATATTGGACGAATATAATATATTTTATTAGAGAATAAATTGTTATATTTTATCACACCACCCAAAGTGTTTCACAACCTTAATCATATGGTACATCTTTGAAATTATTAAATAAAATTTTAAAGGGTGTTATTGGGAATACCTCCCTTGTGCTGTAGATATATTGTGATTTTATTGGGAGATCATTTAATGGAATATAATTTTATAAATTGAATTCCTATATGAATGAATATATTCACCATTAAGTAATGTAGTTATAGAAATAATTTGCACTATATTTGATTTTTTATTTTTATAATGTTATAATATTTGGTAATGATATGACTATCCATATTAAAAGTCTATTAATAATCATAAACATTTTTATAAAACCACTTTATTGTGAAAATAATGATTAATATATGTTATGTGTTATAGTAAAATCTAATTCACATATTAGAAAGAAGAGATGGACTCAAATAGTAGGATCTTACCATATGGAGACCATTTTCAGAGATTTTTGGGGAGATAACATTATTATGTTATTCCCTTGGCCAATCCCAATATTATATTCATGAACTAAAACATGAGTAAAACCATTTATGATAGAATATCATGATTATAGATATCACTTCCCAAACAATGTTCCCTGAACCACCAAATTAATGATCTACTATCGAAAACCTTACCCAAAGGGCTTATTATA
The DNA here is from genome assembly GCA_963277665.1 of Viscum album. Taxonomy (NCBI): domain Eukaryota; kingdom Viridiplantae; phylum Streptophyta; class Magnoliopsida; order Santalales; family Viscaceae; genus Viscum; species Viscum album. The sequence continues at coordinate 1,143,194,525 of OY728156.1, forward strand.
CTATAATAAGGGCATATATATATTTGGAACCGAGTTGTTTGAATTTTAATTTATATTTTTGAAAAAATAATGATCATGTTGATATATTTTAAAAATTAAATTTATAAATATACATGATTATATAATGAGTAGAATAATTTTTCAATTTTTATACGAAGATGCAAAATATTAAATTTTAGGAAATACATAGTTTCAATTAAAAAACAGTTTTTTAAATGAAAGTGTTTTTAATTAAATTTTATTTTCATGAAATATTATTATTAACTAAAATTTATTTTAATATAGATTTTATATAATTTAATAAAGTCTCATGTAATTTTTAGGATTTAGAAAGTTCTTTATGTAATAATTTATTTTATTTTTCCACAACTACTGATTTCAATTTAGAAATAAAAATTAGAATATATAGAATATTATTATTTTTAAAATAATATCTATTTTTGAATTAGCATTTAAAAATTAGTAGTAGATGATTTTTTATAATATTTTGGGATAGTCGATGTTTTTCATAAAAAATATTGATTGTATAAATATACAATTTGTATTAAGACATCATAATAGATCAATAGTGATATAACATATACAATAAAATGAACACATGATTTTTTTCCACTGAATATTATGTTGTTTTGATGTTATTTTTTTACTTTACAGACCTCTAATGAATCCTCGAATATTTATATTATATTTTATGGTTTTGAATTTTTTTATGAACAAGACTCAGTTTGACATCATAGATGATATTATTTTAATGATTTATATTTGTAACTTAAAAAAATATGGGATACCACTCATATTTTATAGAAAAAATTGGAAAAGACTATGGTAATGTTTTTGGTTTTGATTATTCATTACTTAGAGTCAAATGAAAGATTAGAAATTAATAAAAAAAATCCCTATCTTTTGATATAAATAACAACCCAATCTCAATTTAGTATTTAATAAAACGCCATTGATAAATAATTTCCCCTATATATCACTATATAAATAATTTCTAGGGAATTTATAATCTCTTAATAAGATCCTCCTAGTCTTTAAAAAACATTATATCAAGTAAGGAATTATCTTCATTTCCCTCTTTATTCGACTACTACCTTGGTATTTAGCTGTCTAAATCACAAATGTTTCCATGTGTTTATAAAAATGAATTTACAATATTATTTATTTTATAATAACGATATATTATTCCTCACCTTTCATTATAAAAATTACCTAAGCTTTTACTATGCCTAAGTAAGTGATGTCTTTCTCCCTTCTATTCTATTCAAGTACTTTATTTGTTGTTAGACTTTTTTATTGGAAATTTTTCATGCTTTTAGGTTATTTGGAACACCCCTTTACTCCACATATCAATAAAAAGTAGAAATATACCCCATATATTTCTCATTAATCCCTTCGATGAACCTTTATTCACCACCGTTATATAGTCGAAATTATTATGTGATTCTCCATTCCAATCTTTTGTGTTGGGAATACTCACCATAATTTCCATAAAATGGTATTCAATTAAATGTATCAATACTTCATTAATTGGTGAATTTCATGTATTCAACCCATACTTATTAATCATTATATAACATATGTTGAAATATGTTTTTTTATTGTATGATCAATTTGGATTATAAATTCACATACATTATACAATTTTGCCTACTTGGCCCGAAATTATACCCCCTACAATGTATTGGGTATGGTTTTTATCTAATGATATATGAATCCTGGTTTATGGGAAGTTATTATAAGTACTCTATATTATGATTTCTCATAGGTTATCCTTAACATATGCTTGTTATGTCATGTTGTTTATTTTTTTGACAATCCTATGATGCTTTGATGTTATCAAATGATGTCACGATTTAATGTTCATGATTAGGATCCCCCAAATAAAATTCCATCACATTATTCTTATTGACCCAGATATAATACTTTAATTTATTAAATTCCTTTATTATTATTTTATTTTTCTTTTATAGCTCACACTTTTCTTATGTACATCCCTATATTATCTCATGTTGTATTATAATATCAATCTTATTTAAGGAAATATTATGGATTATTTAAATAATGTAATTATACACCTATATAAACTTATAGTTCGCTTTCTATAATTTCCCAATGATATGAGACCTCTCTATTTTCTGGTATTATATTGTGTGTATAATTTTGTAATATATCATTTAAAAAATTGTGTACAAGATATTGGTTGTGATAGTTAGTATCATTATATGGTGGAGTTTTTTGGGGATTAGGATTATAAAACCTTAATGAAAACCAAAAGGATAAGACAAAATATAGGAAAAGATGTATAAATTTTGGTGAAGCATATATTTCTTGGTTTTATAATAAAATACATCCCTACATAAATATTGCAATGTGGATGTGGTTTTGGAATAAATTTACCTTGTGGTAATAACTCTAAAATAGATACTTGAGTATTATCGTGACCTATACCTAGTTCATAACAAATATTCTAATTATTTCACTCATAGGTGGACAATCATGATGGATATTCCTTTAGTAATTATGTTTATATCAAAACCATTTATATTGGTATAAAAAATTAATAACTAATTTATTTTCATGAAATAGGTCATGGATAACATATATTGAAACATAGAAACTAATAGGTTAAAGAATACATGTCATTTATGGGTTATCCCTTCTATGTTCATAGTTTACCTTTTGTAAATTAAATAGTTTAAAACAAATTCATCACTATTTTTCTTTTATCTTAGTCAATGGATTAAAAAAGGGGAATTGTGTCAAAAAACAGTGTGATGTGTAATGTGACGACTTCCCAAATTAGATTTCCAACCTGATGGGAGAATTATCTGATTACTTCATGACAATCTATAAAAACATAAATCAATTTTTAGACAAAATTCTAAATCCCAAGATATACACACATTCCCAAAAAATGATCATGTTTTAACTGAGACCATTATGTGACAAGGACATCAAAATTTTAGTGGATATTCTGATCCATTATCCTTAGAAAAATGGATACAATCCATTGAAAAAGATCTTTTATATCCTTTAATTCTCTTAGTAGGAGAAGGTTGTGTTTGTTTTTTATCTATTAGAGGGGATAGATAATTAATAGTGGATGTTGATCAATAATCAGTATCCTAAGGATGATATCGAAGGGTCAGAGTAGAGAGAATTCAAGAAAAATATTTTAGCATATATTTTCCAAAAAATATCTATCTCAAAAAGGATATGGAGTTCCTACCCCATAAGAAAAAGGGGGATGAATCCATCAAGGTGTATGAGGAAAACATAACAAGACTTGGGAAATAAACATATGGCATTGTTATTCACCTAGAAGGTAAATTTTACCACTTCCTTTGAGGGATAAATCCAAATCTATGAAAATATTTATGTTTCAAGAATTTGAAAATTATATTTATATTTTGTAATGTTCCCACAAAGTCTAAATCAAGATTTGAGAATTTTATAATTTTCATAGGTATAGAGATATGATGAAGATAATAAAGGTTAATTTTTGGGGAGTCATAGAGAAATACAATCGTGGTTAAAATATTATAACATTCCACTTATCAAAATAACATGAAGAATCATCCCAAAACTACATTAATGGGATAAATAAATTATTCAGTTTTGGGAAGGAGTGGTTCCTAGATATAATATTCTAATGAGATATGAATAAAACCACTAATTTCATGAAAAAAATAATGTTATAATTAAGCCTTAGCCTATTGTAAAATGTTTCGACTAAAAATTACGACGAATCACTGAAACCCAATTAAATAATAAATTTTTTTGAGGATAAATTTCACTAAAAACCTCCATGTCCTAGATAGAAATAGAGATAACATTCTATCACATTTTTACATGTATAGAACACTACCCTAGTATCCTATATTAGGAGGTTACGTAATTACATTAGTTCTTGATACAAGTGATTACATCACAAATGACTGAATTGTTTAGTAGTAATGGAAAACTAGATAAAAACTTGAGAGTCACATTATGTTTTAAAACATAAATTACAACAATGTTAAAGTAAATTTTTTTCATCTTCCAAGACATGCAATGATTCTTTCTTCATATATTAGTGAAGAAAAAAATAATAAGAGTGATAAAAAAACCCAGTAAGGGATACATATAGTGTAATATATCATGAATAAATTAGGAATAATCTATATGGAAGGGTAAATAATTGATCACACATGTAATTTAATCAACAACTTGAAAATTATGATTAGATAAGGGATAATAAATATGGAAAGGTAAATAACTAAAAACACATTCCATTTACAAATAGATTGAGAAAAAAAATAACCAATGGATAATATCAATAAAATAATATCATGGATAATAATAAATAAACTATTAATGAAGGAATTTATTAAAATTTAATTTCATGATCTTAGACATCATTATATCAATACCACTAATACCTCTATCTAGGATAGTTTAAGACATTCGTAGAAGACCAATTTATGCTAACTTATTTATTTTTATCATGTGACATATCGATGAATTGAGGTGATATATAATTTTTCCCCACCCATCATTGGATTCCCAAATCATTCCTAATTTAACAATGATATATTTAATTCATGAAAAATACTCCTTATCAAAAAATATTCTTATAGACTAATGAATTTAGATTTATCAATATTTCCCCAACGAATCAAATAACATAAAAAGTAAAACATTTTATGTAAAAATGATATATAGTTTAAGCTATAGAATATCAATGATATAAAATATGGGCATTGAAGGGAAATTAAATGTTTATTTCCTATATGAAACTAAAAATTTCACGAGAGGGTTAACAACCACATAAGTAATAAAGAAAGTGATTTTCAATACATTCCTTGTTAAAAATTATGATAAACCATCCAAATAATGATTAAGAATGGTATCATTATAACATTTTCCCTCTGAGTTATAAGTAAAATAATGGTTCATTTTAGTTTATGAAAAGAAATACAATAAAATTTAATTAAAACATTCATGGTGAAAATAATATTTTCAATTTTAAAATCATGTATAACGACTGAGTATTTCCAAAATATCAAGGAGTATATTTTATATGAAAAAATATTTTTTAACTTTTCAAGAAATATTAATATCATTAATTAGTCATGAGGAAATGAACTATTTTTTTGTCTTAGTATGATGAAAAACTATTTCCTTTAATATATTTGTAAGAAATATGAAAAAGTACCTTATCTGAAAAACAATCAAGAGATTACTTCTAAATTATTTTTTAAAAATCTAATCATGGGTAAATATAGCATTAAAAATATTTTAGAAAATATTACAAAAATTCTTTGGATCATTTTTATTAAATATGTATTTTGAGGAAAAATAATTTTCATCAAAAGAGTGAAATAATGTTTGATTTTTCCTGAAAACATATTTTTTATCATTTCAAATAATAATGATATGGAAATAATACTATTACATTAACATTTTATGAATAATAACATGAGAAAGAAATTAATGTTGTTTGTTAGACAATAATCAAATAATTTCCTTCAATGGAAATTCAATCATAAACAATCTCGATTTAAATATGATCGAATCATAAATCCTTACCACTTTGGAATCTTCTTAATCATAACCCCTATGAAAGGCCATTAATACAAATATATTCATGAGATAACATAATCTAGTGGTATTAGATACACCATAAAAATATTGGATCCATTTTTTAAAATGTAATTCATATAACTAGATTAATTTTATTTAAAAATAAACCCGTAAATCATGTAGAAAGATGTTTTTTCATGAAATGAATTTTTCAAGCATAAGAGGATCATATATTAAATATATAAATATGAATAATAATGAAAAATATTTAAATTAATATATTTAGATATATAGTATCTAAATTTCATTTAAATCATATCTTATTGGTGGTTATTTTAATTAATTTAAATGGAGGAATAATACACTCTTAAAATTGTTTTATGAAAAACTCATTTTAAGTCTAAAACAAAACATATACCGAAATCATCCTAAAATATAATTAAAATGAAAATTATTATTTTTAACCATACTATAAAATAATTGTGTTACTTTAAAGTTAAATTAAATGAATAAAAACACTTATAAATTGATAATAAATGGAATTTTTATAAAAATAACTAGTTTTGACTATTCAATGAAAAATCACTATTTTTCAAAACTACCAAAATTTCACCCTAAAATAATTTTTAAATGATGATTTCTAAAATGATATCATTATTAATAAATAAAATATATAAATGTGGTATAAATTAATCATAATTCAAAAGATTCAAATTCGCAATAAAATTATTATTTGAGTGAAAATGCGTTTTTAATAATAATAAATATTTAATAACAATTTTAGTAATTATTTACTAAGAATTTATCTATTAATTTTTATTGATTCAGACCTATATATATATATATATCATAATATAGTTAATACTATTCAAACCCACCAATTAAATGGTTATGTTATAACAATTTTATGTAAAAAATGTATTTCATTGGTCATTTATGTTTGGTGTTATGTGTCATATAAACTATCAAATATAATGTTCCTCCTTTAAAACATCAGGGTGATACATTCTCCCCAACATCAATAAATCTCATCTTGAATTTGAACTTTTTCGTCGAAATCATGGTTATGATATATAAAAACACATTTATTGAAAACCCACATAGTCAAATGATTAATAAAACATCCTCTTAAAATAGGGAATGCTAAATAATATGGTTATATAGAGTAGAAAATAACTAGGTTTCTATATGTGAGAACAATGCGGGGTAGTGAAAATGTAGATAAGGACGAAAATAACAAATAAATATAGGGAGTGATAGAGATATTTATCATAAAAAGTGTATGGTCAAGGTAAATTTAATGACCATAAAACAATAAATCTATGAGGTGTTAAAAGACATATGATTCATTAGATATAATGTTAATAGGATAAATTGTTTTTTTCAATATCCTAATCATAGTGTTTAAGGGTTCTTTTATTATTGATATAGGGAACAATATAAAATAAAATTTCTTATTATATATCTATTTTCATATTAAAATTTTATCCATTGGTTTTTCTTTGATCTATTTTCGCTTCCTTTATTACTCTAAGAAACGAATATTCAAGTTGAATTTTTTTAGGCCCAATTCCCTAATATTAATATTTAACTGATCATAAAATCTATAAGAAAGTGATATGTTTTTCTATTTTTCTCTATTTATGTATAAAACAATTTTGTTATCAAAAGATATATAATATTATATATTAATATCTAAAAACTCAATTAGAATACCCAAAGTTCAACATAATAAATTCTATAAGTACATTATTAGATATAATGAATTATTATCCTGAACATCATGTTGGAATTTATTAGGAAATTTATCCATTTCATTCTTCTCTTGTGGATTCAAGCCATGTGTCCAGAAATGATGTGATAGGTTGTCACATGACAAGACGGTTTTCCATTTTTTAAACTATATCAATATAAATTTTATAATTTTTAGAAAAAGTATATGAACATTATAAAAAATAACATTTTTTATTAAATGATCTTTTAATGACATGGATTTTATACATGAATTATTTTTTCCCTGAAATCAAATAATGGTAATTGATTATTGTTACCGTAAAATCAACAATCCTGTTAACCTTAACCATTATTAACACCTTTAAACATATAGAGAGTGTACTATTCATTAAATAACCTTTTTGCTAAAACATATACAAAAAATGGGTCATATTTCCATAAATAAGTCCCAAAATACTCATAGTATTGATAAAATTATCATCTCATAAAACCATAAGAAAGGGCTTTTATGAGAATAAAAATATGAATAAACTTAAAATCATAAACCCATGATGATATCCATAATTCTTGAGTTAATATTTGATAAATAAATATATGCATCCAAAAAAACTAACACAATATTTATATGTTTTATGATTATTATAACAAATATTCCATTGATAAAAATAATTATACAATGTTATTCTTGAATCCAAATACATGAATACTTTACTCCTAAAATCATTAATCTATGCCTTATTTTTTCATGAATAATATATTTTTATGTTCCTTTGATAAATCCCCCTTGTTATCTCTTTCGACATTTTTGTCATGAAGGAAATCAAACCTTCATTTATTCATGGTCTCCACCACATGATCTCTTAGAATACAGCATCATTTTCATCTATGGTGAGTCAAGTAATTGGTATAGGTATTGTTTATTAATAATATATCATTACAAATGACAAGGAATAGTCATCATATCACTCACTCTAATCATCATCACATTTCTCTTCACAATCACCACATTTTCCATCAAAAATCAATTTTAACATGATTTATTTGGGTGCCAGCCAATAAAAAAACAAAAAATATTAGTTTGAGAGACCATAATTATAGCGGTAGAACCATATAATCATGTATACAATCTCTAAATTAGGAAAAGTACTTTTCAGTATAATACACCATAGGTTTATCAATGTTTTTTCGTTGTCATCATCTATTGAAATCCTTCATTATGGTTTCTAAAGAAAATATGAATTATTCAATGCATATACACCAGGAGTGTCACATAGGGTTCATAGAAAGGCCCATTTTTATGCACTAGGTGACGATCAATTAAAAGGCCAATACACCCTTTTTTGAGTCATTACCACTTTGTACAACTATTCCAGAACCACGTTGAGTTATAATATAAATATAAGGATGTAGTTTTTTAACAAACACTACTGTAAATAAGGCCATTAGCGACCGCCATTGGCGGTCGCTGTTGCCTCGTCGGTAGAGGCCTTTAGCGACCGCCAATGGCGGTCTCTATTCTAAATTTTTTTTTTAAAATTTTTTTTATTGAATTGAATATATATATATATATATATATATATATAAATATTCATATATATACTATTAAATACAATATTTTAAATATATATATATATATAATATATTTTAAATTTTTTAATATATATTTAATATATATAAAATATCAAATCATTGTGCTATAATAATTTAAAAACTTCGATTCAAGAAATAATCTCATTTCAGGTCTTTCGGAGCACGTTTGCTCCGAATGGGACCGCCACACGCCGTTTTGGTGTTTTATGGCGCCGGAAACGTGTTTTCGGCCGCCGCGGTCACACGGCACCTCCGAATGAGGTGCCGTCTGGCCGACCATTTCACAAGTCACGCCCTGGATGTTGTCGTACGGTTTCGTGGCATTCGGAGGTCGTTCGGGTGGTTTTGACCCCCAACGCGCCATTTCAGCGCGCGCCGCACTGCTGAAAACGACACAATCGGACGTGCCGCGTGCACCGCACGTCCGATGGACGTGAGGCCTCCTAATGCATCTCAGGAATAATATTTCTATCGTTCCCGGGCGGTTTCAGGTCGTTCGGAGCACGTTTGCTCCGAATTGGACCGCCGCACGCCGTTTTGGTGTTTAATGGCGCCGGAAACGCGTTTCCGGCCGCCGCGGTCAAACGGCACCTCCGAATGAGGTGCCGTCTGGCCGACCATTTCAAAAATCACGCCCCGGATGTTGTCGTACGGTTTCGTGGCATTCGGAGGTCGTTCGGGTGGTTTTGACCCCCCAACACGTCATTTCAGCGCGCGCCGCGCTGCTGAAAACGACACAATCGGACGTGCCGCGCGCACCGCACGTCCGATGGACGTGCGGCCTCCTCTTGCATCTCAGGAATAATATTTCTATCATTCCCGTGCAGTTTCAGGTCATTCGGAGCACGTTTTCTCCGAATTGGACCGCCGCACGCCGTTTTGGTGTTTTAGGGTGCCGGAAACGCGTTTCCGGCCTCCGCGGTCAAACGGCACCTCCGAATGAGGTTCCGTCTAGCCGACCATTTCACAATTCACGCCCCGGATGTTGTCGTACGGTTTCGTGGCATTCGGAGATCGTTCGGGTGGTTTTGACCTCCCAACGCGCCATTTCAGCAAGCGCCGCGCTGCTGAAAACGACACAATCGGACGTGCCGCGCGCACCGCACGTCTGATGGACGTGCGGCCTCCTCTTGCATCTCAGGAATAATATTTCTATCGTTCCCATGCGGTTTCAGGTCATTCGGAGCACTTTTGCTCCGAATTGGACCGCCACACGCCGTCTTGGTGTTTAATGGCACCGGAAACGCGTTTCCGACCGCCGCAGTCACACGGCACCTCCGAATGAGCTTCCGTCTAGCTGACCAATTCACAAGTCACGCCCTGGAAGTTGTCGTACGGTTTCGTGGCATTCGGAGGTCGTTCGGGTGGTTTTGACCCCACAACGCGCCATTTCAGCGCGCGCCGTGCTGCTGAAAACGACACAATCGGACGTGCCGCGCGCACCGCACGTCTGATGGACGTGCGGCCTCCTCCTACATCTCAGGAATAATATTTCTATCGTTCCCGTGCGGTTTCCAGTCTTTCGGAGCACGTTTGCTCCAAATGGGACCGCCGCACGCCGTTTTGGTGTTTTATGGCGCCGGAAACGCGTTTCCGGCCGCCTCGGTCACACGGCACCTCCGAATGAGGTGCTGTCTAGCCAACCATTTCACAACTCACGCCCCAGATGTTGTCGTAGGGTTTCGTGGCATTCAGAGGTCGTTCGGGTTGTTTTGACCCCCCAACGCGCCATTTCAGCGCGCGCCGCGCTGCTGAAAACGACACAATCGGACGTGCCGCGCGCACCACACGTCCGATGGACGTGCAGCCTCCTCCTGCATCTCAGGAATAATATTTATATCGTTCCCGTGCGGTTTCAGGTCGTTCGGAGCACGTTTTCTCCGAATTGGACCGCCGCACGCCGTTTTGGTGTTTAATGGCGCTGGAAACGCGTTTCCAACCGCCGCAGTCACACGGCACCTCCGAATGAGGTGCCGTATGGCCGACCATTTCACAATTCATGCCCCGGATGTTTTCGTACGGTTTCGTGGCATTCGGAGGTCGTTCGGGTGGTTTTGACCCCCCAACGCTCCATTTCAGCGTGCGCCGCGCTGCTGAAAACGACACAATCAGACGTGCCGCGCGCACTGCATGTCCGATGGATGTGCGGCCTCCTCCTGCATCTCAGGAATAATATTTCTATCATTCCCGTGCGGTTTCAGGTGGTTCGGAGCACGTTTACTCCGAATGGGACCGCCACACGCTGTTTTGGTGTTTAATGGCGCCGAAAACGCGTTTTTGACCGCCGCGGTCACATGGCACCTCCGAATGAGGTGCCGTCTGACCGACCATTTCACAATTCATGCCCCGGATGTTGTCGTACGGTTTTGTGGAATTCGGAGGTCGTTCGGGTGGTTTTGGCCCCCCAACGCGTCATTTCAGCACACGCCGCGCTTTTGAAAACGACACAATCGGACGTGCCGCGCGCACCGCACGTCCGATGGACGTCCCGACCAATAATGCGATGAAAGATCTCATCCCGTCGCATGGGAAGCTGTCGCTGGTCCTCTGGAAGATGTTCTAACTCAGCTTCAAATTGATCCTGTGAAATATTTAAATATATATAAATATATATATGTTAATATATAGATTTATGTAATTATTGGTAAGTACAGACACTTACTATCAATGCTGCAACCTCTAGATCATTGCGATCACGAGTACTTATCCACACTGACATTTTATCAGTTGCTGCACCTTTCCCTCTCAACTGTATTTTAAAAGAATATAAACACAAAACCATATTAATTAATAAATTAAAAAATGAATAATATATACCTCATGTCGGATCTGAGACACGTGACGAGTCCCGAGCCTGTGAGCTGGTCCCTGCAATGCTCGATACTCCGAATGGCGTGTTGACACCTCCTACATTCAATTCATTAAAATTCCAAACAAATCACATATTCTTGAAAATATATATACAGCAAAATAATTAATATACAAACCGCAACACACTCAGTAGACCAATATGCAACCAAGTCACGCCACTGAGCCGGGAGGACACCTCTCGGGAATTTTTCCAAAATGTCAAGGGCACCCACATTTGGTACCCAGTGGTCCCTCTTCACTTTGCCTTTATAATCTTTCCACAGCTTACGACATTTGCTCATACACACGGGCCGAAACTCTTCAGGGCATACTTTCAAATTTTTCTATAATGAAAATAATCAAACATATTAGTATTATTTATAAATAGAAAATAAAGTAAAATTATTTTCTTACCTGAACCTCCCTCCATAGACGATCTAATGTGTCCCGAGGGATAGAAGACCAATCACGCGTGGTCAATGGAAATCGATGTGGGTCACGTATGATATGACCCATCTGACGAATAAATGCTGGGGCATTCGGTCCCACGGGATGAAATACCTCATCAAATGAAACATCTATCGTCGTGTCGGAATTCCATGATAATATGCCATGACAAGGGCCTCTCCTGCGAGAGGAAGAAGCAGCAGAGTCTGATCCTGTTGAAAACAATTTTATATATAAATTGAAAAATGTTATATATATATATATGTCAATTACATAAAAAATATAGACAATGACATTCAAACATACCTCGACCCCGAGGCGTAGATGCCTCAGATGGATGGTGTGGATTTTCTGCCTCTTCCCCTGACATGTCTGCAGTCATAAAAAATATCAGTAATGAGTCCAAAGTTTTTAAAGGATAAATTGGATTGTTCTTAATAAATCAAACTTGTACAACTGTTAATCAAACAAAAAATGGATTGAATAATTAGTTGTGAATGAATTTTAAAAAATCAGAAAGTTAATCAACCTAAATATTTATAACTGAATTAACTTACAAAAGTGAGGATTAAAACTTATAAGGATTTATAAAATGATTAGATAATTTATGATATCCTAGGACATTATACTGAATAGCGGGAAAACAATTATACCTTTCATTAAGCATGCAAATCGACCGTTTCTCCTTCAACAGCTGCTCTGACCCAATAAATATCTTCTTCACGTTGAACTACGGTATGTTGATCAAGTTGCTGGTAAACAAACGGAACAGTCTCGGGTTCATCTTCTTCAAATAAAAACACTCCTCGCCGAGACATTTTGACAACAACTTGCCAACTTGGATCCGAAGGCAAAGTAACGAAGAATACTTGTTCCGCTTGTGATGTCAAAATGAAAGGTTCATTCTCAACTCGTTCATTATTTCTGTATAAAATATAGTTAAAATTCACCAATGAAAACTGATATTGATCGACTTTACATCCACACACTGGATCAACCCAATTACACTTTTACAATATGTACTTCAAACCGTGTGTGTATACAACTTCAATGATGTCTATCAATTGACCATAGTAATAACTAGAATCGACAAAGGGACAACTGATGCCACTGTTTTGTGTTGCTCGTTTTTCGTCAACATCTTTAATGCGAAATCGAAAACCATTAGCATCAATAGCTTTATAACGACGAGCCGTTATAGATGGACCCTTAGCCAGTTGGATAAATACTTCAGGTTGTGTGGGGTCCCCTAACTCCCTCAGCTTACAAACCTACATAATTTATAAAAAACAATACTGATATATGCAGAAAGAATTAGTTTAATACTTCACTCATAATGAAAATCAATTTATACATACATAATCCTTGAACCAATCATGAAATGCCGCATAATGAGATTGTTGAATTTGCAACTCAGTCGCACGATGCATCTCTTCTTTTATCTCATTAATGTGTTTTCTGCAAATGATTACGCGATGTTTAAAAGATCAACTTATGCAAAAAAAAACATGTAAAAGTTATACAAGCACATTGATAAGATACTTACTGCATTAATGGTGCAACTGATGGAGTGTTGAACAAGATATATCGATGTGCTTGTATCCACTCGATGTTGTCCATATCAAATGTGGTTCCTTCTTTAACTGGACCATCATGAATCCGAGAGGGCTTATCTAATTTTGTTTCAACATCCGTAAGATATTCTGCACAAAAGGTAGTACACTCATCCATCAAATAACCATTGGCTATTGATGCCTCTGGACGAGCTCTGTTGCGTACAAATCTTTTCAATGTACTCAAATACCGTTCAATAGCATACATCCACCTGAATTGCACTGGACCAGCAGCCATTACTTCATCAGTTAGGTGCACTATCAAGTGGACCATAACATCAAAAAATGAGGGGGGGGGGGGAAAGTTTCTCAAAGTGACAAAGCGTAAGTACAATTTGGTCCTGCAAACTTTTTAAATCACTCATTCGTTGATTTCTTAAACAAAGCTGTCTAAAAAAAGTACTCATCTCAATCAAGGGATGAACAAAATTGGGGGATAAACAATCACAAATTGCGATTGGAATCAACTGCTGAAGTAATATGTGATTGTCATGACTTTTCAACCCTTGCAATGTATTGCTCTTCAGATTCACACACTTTGAAATATTAGAAGAGTAACCATCAGGCACCTTGACCATATTCAAAATGGAAAAAAATGTCTCTTTCGCCTCTGTAGTCATCGAATACTATGCAGCAGGCATATATGCCTTGTTTCCCTCAGCTAACTGTAAATGCAACTGTTTCCTTAAACCCATTTCTTCCAAATCACGACGTGCATTAACATGGTCCTTTGACTTTCCACTGACACCTAAAATGGTCCACAATATGTTATCACAAACATTTTTTTCAATGTGCATGACATCCAAAGTATGCCTCAACATGTTAGTTTTCCAATACGGAAGACTATAAAAAATACTTTTCTTTTTCCAATTGTGACTGCGCTGCCTACCCGCAGCACGAATATTACGTACTGGAGGAGCCACCAAATCCTGAATTTCATATACCGTGCGGATGTTTTCTTCCTCAATCTGCGATAACATTTCGACTCCTATCATGATCTTTGGTGCTGGGATGAACTCTCTAGAACCATCAAATGCCACTCTGTCCTTTCTGAACCTGTGTTGGGGAGGGAGAAAACGCCTGTGACCCATGTATGCCCATTTTTTGGAATGTTTAAGCCATACAGATTTTTTACTTTTATTGCAACAAGGGCAAGAAAATTCCACTTTCGTACTCCAGCCTGATAAATTTGCATAAGCTGGGAAGTCATTGATTGTCCACAATAAAGCAGCATGCAGTTTGAACATTTCATTCGTTTCACAGTCATAAGTCATCACACCATCGCCCCAAAATTCATTCAACTCATCAATCAATGGCTGAAGGTAAACATCAATCTTATCCCCCGGACTTTTAGGTCCATCAATAAGAGTGGAAAGTAATATAAATTGTTGCTTCATACAAAGCCACGGAGGAAGATTATATGGAACCAACACCACGGGCCATGTGATATGAGTTGCACCAACCATAGACTTGAATGGATTGAAACCATCTGCTGCCAATCCCAATCGGACATTACGAACATCTTTAGCAAAGTCGGGATGTCTCTTATCAAAATCCTTCCATGCATGAGAGTCTGCCGGGTGGGTTAACATGTCACTTTCATGAACTCTTTCTGCATGCCATCTCATTAAATTAGAAACTTTAGATGACATAAAAAATCTTTTCAACCTCGGTTTAAGGGGAAAGTAACGCATTTGCTTTACGGCAATCGGTTTCCCCTGTATCGCAATTTGACTTTGATGAGTCTTATTTCCCCTGTTCTCTTTCCACCTGGAAGCGCCACAAACCGTTCAAATATCCAAATGAGCAGTTTCATTTCTAAACAACATACAGTTGTTTGCACATGCATCTATAGTCTCATATGTAAAACCTAAGTTCTCTTTCAACTTACGAGCATAGTAATACGACTAGGAATCTTAGCGTCGACAGGAAGAACTTTTTTCAATAAAACCAAAAGCATGTCGAATGATGTGTTTGACCAATTATTCAAAGTCTTCAATTGCAACAACTCCACGATAAACGATAGTTTATTGTAAGAAGTACATCCAGGATATAATTCTGTTTTCGCATCATCAAGTACTTCATAAAACCTCCTCGAATCACGATCTGCACCAGAGCGAAGATTTATCTCACCGGTCTCAAGATTCTGGATGTCAATGCCTTCAGGATCAAACCCACGTACCATTTCAGTAAGCATTTCATGCATTGGATCAGTCATCCTTGCATAAACATCCATCTGAGCTGCATCTGTATTTTGACAACGAACATATTCTTCTCCATGACGAGTCCAACTCTTATAATTTTTCAGAAATCCATTAAAGAAAAGGTGCTCCCTCACAGTATCTCGTGAGAATTGATATCTGTTAGCACATTTTCTACATGGACAACTAATATAGTTACTTTCAAATCCTATCGTGAAGTCAATAAACTTCATAATGCCATTGAAATATTCTCTAGACGTTCGATTTGGAAGATCAATCCAACTCTTATCCATAATAATATCTGTATAAGAAACATTTACACAATACTTATTACATTTACATTTTTCAAATCAACTATATTAAAAATAAATATTAACCATTTGTTTATGAACCATTGATAAAATAATAATGCAACTGAAAGCTCATGTTACCTGATTGAGCTACAAACCTGAAAGGGAGGGGAGCCGAAGGCGGTGCTGTGAGGGAGAGGAGGCAGCGAAGGGGAGCCGGAGCCAAAGGCGGTGCGGCAAGGGAGGGGACGGGCGGCGAGGAGCTGGAGGAGAGGAGGCGGTGAGGGGACGGGGGACGGGCAGCGAGGGGGGGGGGGGGTGTCCGGGGTCGGGGGGAGGGGAGGGCGGCGAGGGAGGGAGGGGGTTAGGGCTGCGATGGAGGGGGCGCGGGGGGGGGGGGGGGGGGGGGGCGCAGAAGCCCCCCGATTTTTTTTATGTAGGTTAGAGACCGCCATTGGCGGTCGCTATTGGTTAGCTTTCGCGACCGCCAATGGCGGTCGCCCGAGTCTGGGGGGATCCAATGCCCCCTTTTCTAGTAGTGAAACCACTTAAACAATTATTTTAAAAAATGATGTTCTTCTATACATATCCTAAATTTATTATATAGGTTTATATTATATGATATAAATTTTTCAAAATTTATATCCTATGGTTTCCAAAAAACTTACTCTCACACCAATAATAATGATTCTGACCCGATTTCCCCATGTTGACAGTTAATATATTACAATTGTGATTCATAAAATAGATCACATACCAAAGTAACAAATAATTTAGTAGTATTTGTTATTAGGATACATAATTGATCATTTCATTACATTTAAAAGTATAAATTAAAAAATACTGAAATAATTTTTTTATCAACCTTGAACTCATACCATGTTTCCTTCTTCATATCTTAGAGAGGGGAATCAAAATAATAGTGAGCTAAAATACTATCTAAGGAAAATTTATAGTAGAACATATGATGAATCAATAATACATATTCATTATGTAAAGGTAAATAACTAAAGACACAATAAATTTAGTTAATATGTTTACATTCATGATTAGATACAAAAAAATCAATATGTATAGGTTAATAACAAAAAACACGTTCCATTTAATCAATAACTTGAGTAAAAAAATCATCCATGGATAATATCAATCAAATATTATTATGGATAATAATAATTAAATTAATATTTAATGAAATGTTTAATATTGATTTTCAAGATATAAGAGAACCTGATATGTATACCATCGACATATTTCACTATGATAGTTTATATCTATGGATAATGACACATTTAATGTCATCTTATGAATTGGTCTACTAAGACATGTAAATGAATCGTGGGTACATATAATTCTATTCCCATCTCATCATTGTGTGTCAAATGCATTCCACATATATTGAATAATATAATAAATTAAATAACTATATGTATTATCAATAAATATCTTAATATGATAATGAATATAAATTTATCAATATTCTAATTTTTATAATAAAGTGAATGTCTCAAGATAATATTACCAACCACCGAATTAATTGATAATGTGAATGTTTATACTTTCCTTGGTCAATATGATCATAAACCATCCTATGAAAGAATAAGGATGGTATCATTACAACATATCCCTAGTGGAGTATAAGAAAAAAAATTGGTTTTATTAATGAATAAAAATACAATAAAATATAAGGAAAAATTTTCTTGAGGAAAATAAACTTTTGGATCATAGAGGGAATGTGCTACGGATTAAGACCATTCCCCTAGATAAAGTTTCATATTGAATCCACTAGTTTGAAGAAGCTACGTGGGGAGATGAGGAAATGATGAGGTGAAGTACCCCCATTTATTATTATCAGAGTGATGAATTTCGAGGGAGAATTTTATATTAATAGGGGTATAATGTAAAACCCAAATTTTTTATAAATTGGTATTATTTTTTGATGAAATTAAATTTCTTTGATAGTTTGTGTTACACACAACACAGAGGTTTAAAAATCCACAATAAATTACTAATATTATTATTTAAAAGTGATCGTCATAACCTAGATGGTAAACCTATAGATATTAATAGTAATAAATAATTTTAAATATTATGTATAATTGTTTAATATAAGGAAAAATTGTTGATAAAAAAGTACTTAATTTTTTTATAAAGAATATATATGTTTTGAAAATACAATTTCGTCCAAAATAGTTTTTATTTATTTATTGTGATCAACAATAAAATTAATTTATAAAACATTTCTAAATATAATTTGATAAAATAAAAATCATTTTTGAAATGATAATTTTGAAATTAAAATAGGGTATATTTTTGATATTTTTTTTAAAAATATTATTTTTTTAGTAAATAGTGAAAACAATGTTTCTGAATAAAAAATTCCTTTTAGTTTAATGAAATTATAATTTTACTTGTTTTTAAATGGGATTAAAAGTAACATTAATTCAATTACATATCAGTTAATCTAATTTATCCCATTCGAATCATTCTCCTATTGTACATTTCGTAATTTTTTTTAATCTTTTGAACATTTTCACTTTGGAAAATTGCTTTCCCATCACGACTGTAGGATCATTAAAAAAATTGTATTACAATTTTATGAATGTAATTTAGAATTTTGATTCCACATTTTTGAAATATCATAATTTATATTATCTAAAAATGTCAAATTAATATTTTTACAAAATAAAAAGTGAGAATAGTAAAAATTATTTACCACGGGTAAGGTAAAAATGAGTTTATCGGGGGATTAATTAAAGGATAAGGGATAAAAATTCAATCAATATATTCAAAACACTATTACATGATCATATGTAGTCTGTATCTATTGTAGGATAGATAATGGTCCATTTTTTATCCTTTGTTCATGATAAAAATGTGGGATTACATTTTGCTTTTTACGAAATTACAATTGTCCCACTAACCTCGTATATAAAAGGATGCCCAATCTCCTCTCCACTAAACACTTACATAACCATTTAGATCAGAAAATAACTAACAAAATTACTTTTCCACCTCCATCCTCACATTATAGATGTATTATTTTTATTATAAATCCTACCTATGAATCATTTTTGTTCACACCAAAAGATATTGTTTGAATAAGAATTAACAACCTTAAGTGGGTGTTTTTTTATTTCCTTTTAAATAGTGTAAATTATTATTAAACCATTATGATAAAAAACATAATTAAATTCCATATAATGATATTTTTTTATGTTAAGGGGATTTTTTACACCCATATTCACTTCCATCAAATGGATAAAGAAATAATTATTCATGTATACAACAGAATACCACCTCACGAACATATGTTATTCGTTTTCCATTACCACCAGTGAAAACTTGATATAATGATGAGTTAAATTATCATATATGATATTTATTTCATTATTATAATTATTCAATTATTATATCCCATATACCATTATAATTTACATTCAATGGAAATACGATAACGTCTCCCATATATACGGAAATCTAATTCCTTGAGAAGTGATGTGATTAATCCACACATTATATGGAAGGTAATAAGGATGAGTATAATAAAAATATAGGATATATATTACCTAAAAATTATTTTTTAATTTTAATATATTATTTAAATTTATTTCTCTCAATCTATTTATTAAAATTTGAAAAATTTTCATGTGTATGTTTGACCAACTGTCTCAATGAATGATGGATTTCATTTTCTTTATTGAACTATTATTGATTACTATAATAAAATTTATAATAAATATGTATGATATTTATATCTCGCATAAAATATTTGAGATTATATATCCTTGAATGATATAATAGTACCAAAAATAACAAATCAAAACATACATGAAAAACAAAGCAATTATTCACTAAAATGTGACTTAAACATGGAATTGATAATAATCAGGTAATAAATTATCATGAGTAAACAATAGATCATATGATATATATATATATTTATAATAAATGTATAATATACACACATATATTATATATGAGGTTTGAACATGTATACAATAAGTCAAGAGTTATGGTAGGGGAATTTCATCTCAAATTATCTTCTTTGGGACATATATTATGTTGCAAACCTATATTATTCTAGGAGGTGTATATACTAACCCTTTTATACGTTATATAATGAATTTAATTATTTAATATTTTTTTGTATATTTTTATTTTATTCTCTAATTTGACTTATTATTTAAAAGATCACTATATAAGTAAGAGATTTATATTTGACAATTATTTCCATATGATACACCTTCCATATTCACAATATGTTTCATTCATGTAGTGTATATACAACCCATGAATGTATCTTATGATAATTATCCTAACAATTATGGGGAATTACATTTCCCTTTTAGGATATCTCTTTCTTTGAGTTGATAGTTCCAAACATACCAAAAAGTAATGTATCCATATCTCAATTTTCTTTCCTTGATACATATGTCATGTTATGCACCTATTTATTTTGAAATGTATATATATCCTATTTGAAATGTTATTTAATGAAATTATTTATAATTATGATATTTTTGGATTAATTTGTTATTATTTATTCATGGTTATTTTAAATAAAAGTTACCAATTTGGTAATGATTTTATGTTACAATGTCATTATTTATCGTGATTGTTTATGATTATGTGTAATATGAAAGAAACTATTATGATAAATCTCCAAGGAAAGTCATGAATATTCTTATCCTATTAAAACTTCATTATAATACATGTTTAAAATAATTTTACACTCTTTATTTACTCAAGATTTCAAAATAATATTCGTAAGAAAAATCAATTTTAATTTTGTCCTTAGTCGAAAACCATTTATTCATCTAATACGATGTTTTTTAAAACTTTTTTAGAAAATGTTTTTAACAATAGAAAAATGATTTATTAAATTAATTCTTCTTGATGATTTACAATTTTACCTTTTTTTGAATTAAATATTTATTTCATTTTCCAAATAATAGAAATATGTATTTTACTGATAAATTGAATGGAATTTTTTTAAAATGTATGATATGAACATAATTATATACCATATTGAACAATAATTTCATGAAATATTCCTATAAAATCTTCCATGGTTATTTTTAATGAAATTATTTTGAAAATTTATTATGATTTAATATGTGGTTTTCAAAATAGAAAAGATATTTTCATCAATAAATGTTCTAAATCAATATTAAAAATTAATTTCCATCGAAGATAACATCTATTTATTTTATCTATGACTTACTAGGGACATGATCCAATGATAACATTGTTATTCTTCCTCTTAATGTTTTATGATTATTATTGAATGATGTTTATGAAATTTTTTTATATTCTATATGTTATACAATTGGTAAATTATTATGAAACATAATTCTTTTCATTGGTTATGTTACGATGAAATATTGAAATTATTATGAAACCTGTATCTTTTACTCATGTAATGATATGATTAAATGTATGTGAAATCCATTTTATTTCATTGATTATGATATAATGAATGTTTTATGATCTTGTGACACACATAAAAATGATTTTCATTATGTGATAGTTGGGACATATATCTCTACCTAATTCATTAGGTAATAATTTATATCTAATAGATAGAGATGACTAGTATGGGAACTGAACCTAGTTTAGAAAGATAATTTGGCTAATATAATATTATTTTGTGTGAACCTTTACTAGTAAAATGGTTTGTGGATTGAAACCATTCTACTATGATATCCTTGGAAGTGATATCTGATTAATATGTTAATGATTTTCTACACTTATTTTTATTCCAATATTCTATGTCTTATGCCAACGTTATGATATCAGGATTCATGTTCTTTGATTTCTGTACGGTTTTGTTTTTATGAATTACAATTCATTATTCCATCACACAAATTTTCTGATCTTTGATATATATGGTGTGGTTTTTATATGTTGTGATCATGTTATTATACCCTGATTCTCATATTACACTTACATATCTCCCTTTTTTACCCTTACTGAGCATTTTATCTCACCCTTTCATATGTTTCCACTCCCATGGTTATGAAGAAATGTATTATGTATGATTTTTCTTAGAAGGGTTTTATTCATGAAGAACTTATTGGGATATGATGTAGTTCCCCTAGAAACCATTTTTTTATTTCCATGATTCTAAAGGAACTATAACATTACAATCTTTAGGATCATGTTTTTGTTATGTATTGAATTTTAATCTTAAAATGAGTTATAAATATGTATAAAAATATTGGTTTTCAAAATATATAGAGGTTTTAAACATGTTATTGATTTTTAGAAGCACCATATTAATAATTAGAAGATCATACAATTTATTATTATAACATCCTATCACCTATTTCATATTAATATTTAATTATTAACATTTCTATCATGACTTGACCCACTAAGGCCCACCTGGCTAGTGGAATGAAGACCCAAAACAACTCCAAGCCCTCCTCTATTGGCCAAGGGTGGTAGATAAGTTCTGAAAGGAATAACTAATATGAGATTAGTTTTACAAATGTCTTTGTATGAACACATCCATCCATCTACATGTATAATTATAGAGTAATATAATGGAAATACAATTACATCTAGATTAATGAACCTGCATGAAACAATCCTATATGAAATAAAATAGTGTGATAGTTAAATCGAAAAAGTAAAGTTAAAAAATACATAACCTACAGGAAAAGATGTACCAACAAGAAACTAATTATAAAAGTAAACGGTGAGAGATCCCAACTCTATATCTCCAAGACCTAGCCACCATATATGGTCAAATGTACCAGGGTAACCCTGTGATTCTCTGAAATCATTGTCGACCAGTCCGTCATCTTCACAAGAAATGACATGTACCTGAAAGGAACATGTAGGGGCCCATATATACATACGTAGCGGTATATCATGAAAATGGTTGAGGAGAAATAAGTGACACTATATATTTAGACATCTCAACCCATGGAAACTGAGGAATGAAATCCAATACTCAGATAATATATATATATTCTCATAAAAATTATCGTCTATCATGGAGAGAGGAGATCTTCATATCAAAAACTATCCCCAGATGAGGAGTCTCCCAAATGTTCCAACACGGTCTACTAATGACTCCCAAAATCTTACATATATTTCAAAATTAGTATCCATATACAGACACACCTCACCACTATGTCACAAAGTCAATGGGACCCAATATCTACGTAGAAGATCCATACACTAGTGAAACAAGATGGTACTACACAATAGGTTGAGAATAAATTTCCTAACCATTAATGATGGTTCCAATTAGTAGGTGGAGGACCCATGACATAACTATATAGGAGGGTTTGACTGTGTTGGTAGATGACCCATTATATGGATCTATATGAGGGTTCCCTTCAGTATGTAGTGGACCCATTCCCTCACTTTGCATGGGGTTTCATTCATTAGGTGGAGGACCCATGCCCTAACATTAAAGGATGGTTCCACATAGTGTGTGGAAGAACCTTGCCTAGACTCCGTAGGTGGGTGACACGCAGTAGCTAGAGGACCCTTTCCATGAATCCATAGGATAGTTCAACTAAGTCATTAGAGAAACAATGCAGTAACTCTATAGGAGGGATCCACTCATTAAGAAGAGAACCATGTCATTGCCCTATAAGAGGGTTCCACTGTCTGATGATCTAGCCAGATCATTGTCATCATAGTGCATTGGCTAATGAAAACCCATGCTCAAGACACCCTACATTATATCTAAAATTCCACTAAGAAGTTTAAAATCACAAATTATGTGAAGAAACACATAGGGTTGGATACTCTTTTGGTAAAATCGGAGTCCAATCAAAAGATATATGAGAGATAAGAGATTCATAAATGAGTACATGGAGTGTAAAGGGACCATATAGCATGTGACCTCATTAAGATACCTAAGAATGTGATTTATATCTCAGAAATCATTGAATTTGTAGTATTATATGTTTTTTCTGGTACTTCATGATCTGTCTATAATTCCCAATCCTGCGACGCATTCACCTAACCTTGAGAATGTCCTTCAGGTAGTGTATGTGTACACTAGCCATGTGCTAGTACACTATCTTTTCCCTATTCAAAATAGTGTATAAGACCACATGGGCTCTGATATGTGTATTATCTTTACATGGTGTGTTGGTATACTATGTGTCACAAGGTGTGTGGGACCTCAACACGGTATATGATATTTAACTCCATCTTGAAACCCTAGATATCGTAGAGAGCTGAATACATGGCGCGTTTTGTTCAGACTATATGATGTGTAGTTAGGTTTCTTCATATAGAGTTAAATATATTTCAATAACCTCATCTCTATTTTCCAACTTATGAATCTACCGTTTTACCGATAAAAAAATGGTCGAACACCTTATACTATAGATTATGTAACTCCATCTGTCAAAAATTATAATTCAATTCTCCCACACAATGCATGAACACATTGAAACATCTCCCATGTTGCTCACATGTCCTCTTCATATCCAAGATCCAGGAATCCATCTCCCACATCATATGATTCATCCCTATTCAACCAAATATCATGAAAGCATCCATCTCACAAGAATTATCCATTAATATAGAGGTTCGATCATGCTCGAACCCACATGGAAATGTTTAACAGTGGCCAGATAGGCTAATGGTGGAGAACACAAATAATGATGAGGGAGAAGCACAAAAAAATGAGAATATAATTGTCCAAGAATTTTTTACCAACAAATATAAATTGGGGGAAACTAGGGTGAGGAATATTACATAATGAGAATAATAGATTTAAAAATCAATTTTTAATATAATACCTGGTCTCATGGAAAGTATTATTTAAACCCACATCAAAGAATAGTTTTGATCATGATCAATCATTTAATTATAAGTGAAAAAATTGAAAATGACGATTCCTACTTCAATATTATATCACTCATTGGAGAATAAGTCATTCTCCAAAGATGGGGAAAATATGTTGCATTCACTTCACCATAATCAACTGTGATATGGATACTGGTCATTATAGATACCATAGTCTTTTACATATAACATTCAATGATTTTAATCATAAGTATACATCAAATTACAATCCATGTATCATAAAGTCTAGTGTCTTGTAAGACAATGTACATAAAACTAAAAACATGGAACTAAATAAAATATTACTTTATTTAATCTTACAATTGAGATCCCAAATTCCATTATGCTCAAATATCATCATAGGGTACCCTGGGGAACAAATGAATGATGGGATGTGCTAAATTGCCTAGTATTAGAATAACCATAAGAACACAGCGTTATCACATGTGATAGATGGCGTGAAATAATTATATAAAAAGGCATGTAACATGTAAAAATGGAATCATATAAAAATAGAGTCATAATAATGTGAAAGAAACAAAAGACACGACTTTATCATTAGTCAA
The DNA here is from genome assembly GCA_963277665.1 of Viscum album. Classification (NCBI taxonomy): domain Eukaryota; kingdom Viridiplantae; phylum Streptophyta; class Magnoliopsida; order Santalales; family Viscaceae; genus Viscum; species Viscum album. Next base: position 1,143,220,207 of record OY728156.1, read on the forward strand.
TGTTACCTTCCAAGACTATTTCACATGGTAGTATAAGACAAGTCTAACAGCCAAGACCGTCCCACATGGTAGCACAAGCCAAGGCTAATCGCCCAAACCATCACACAGAACGTCTCATGAGACTCAATATTACCCAATGAATTAGAGAACTACCTAGGTTCACCCATATTATCTTTTAATCAAAATGTTTGACACATAATTATTAATACATAATCAATCTTACACAAACATAAGGGTTATACATTGAAATAATTGGGTACCACAATCATGTCATAAAGCATAACATATACAAGTATAAAAAAGTGTCCATGAAAGAAATGAACTAAAATATACATTTAAATTAATAAGGAATAATAGGCATGTATCATGGTAATTTATGTCAATTATAATTTATAATAGGTAAGAAAAGTGTTAAAGAAATTTTGGAATTAAAACATTTTTGTGCGGTTTTAAGGAAAATAATATGGAGCATTTAAATTAGAAAAGAGAAAAATACTTTATATAAAACCTAAAGTGAACCAAGAAAGTTTTCATAATAAAAAATATGATTTTATAGATAAAATGGTGGATTGAAACAAAAGATATAGGTAACTTGAAATTGGGTAAGAATTTGGGAAGTTCCCTCGAAATAGGTTTGCTTATCGGGAAGTATTAAGGAGGGAATCAATTAAATACATGTATATAACTGAAAGATAATGATGAAAGGTTCTTGATAAATAAATTTGATACATGTTCACAGAATTTATACAATTAAATCAAAAATATAAGATAACCTCATTTTGGTAAAATGTAGATAAGGAACCCCGTAGGAACAAAGCAGGTTCGGGTAGAACCCCTTACGAATTATCAACATGGTATCAGGTGTACTTAAGAGGGATTAATGAGAGATAAAGGAGTTTATAAATACATATACATCATGAGGGAAATATGGGGGATGTTTTAAATCATAACCCATCATTAGGGATTACACATAATAGGGCATAACATAGAGGGCATTTTTTGAATTAATGTGAAATAGATTGGATCCCTTACCTTATGTCTGATCGTGCTCTCCACTTAATATTAATGACCTAAAAAATAAAATTAGGTTAATTAATTAATAATTAAAGAAACTATTATATTTTTAAAAGAATTATTATAACATTTTTATGTTCATTGAGGAATTTTTTGATGGGTTAAGTGGTTCAATTTCATTGTTCGGGTCCATTTGTTTACTTGTAATTTTTATGATTGGATTACATATTTTCATGAATGGAGAATCATGTAAAATGGGAATGGTTGTCTAGAATTGGAGTTATATTTTATTAATTATCATCTCTAGGGTTACATGGTTGTAAATTTAATTTGTTTAGTCAGAGTGAAGTTGAATCATTGTATAAATCTTTAGTGACCACCTATTGGGTTTTTTGGTAGTTTTTGATCACCACGAACCCATTTTCATTCTTATTTAATATTTTGTGTAAAAATATATTAAATAACCTTAAATAAGATATATTACATAATAATATGGCTAAAAAACAAAAACATTCATGACCAGAATTGAATATGTAAAATAAATTGATAACCCATCATCCTTGAATGTGGTAAATTAACACACCTCAGATGGTGTCTTTACTACAAGTATAAAAGAAGAGTAAGGGAGATATTATTATAAATTATTCCATTATAATAACAAAATATAAGTACGTTTATGGTACTATGGTTTTCATAAAATTTTGGTGTGGAGAGGTAAGGATTGAAAAGAAATCAAATGAACTTGAAAAGAAAGTAAAATAATTGAAAAGAGGAATTTACCTCTTGAATTAATCCTCCTTGAGAGCCTATTAAGGGAAGATGATTTGGTCTTTTTAAAAGACTTAGGGATTTAGGAAGTGGGGAAGGATCTTGGATAGAGATTGGGGTTGAATTAAGGCAAGGAACAAGGCTTAGGAAGAGTGAAGAGAAGAGGTAAAGAGGGGTTGTATTTATATTAGAGGAGAGGAGGGTTTTTAAAATATTTAATTCCTTAGTTTTTTAATTCACCCCACGACCATAAATAGTGATAATTAAATGGAAAAAATAGTAATAAGTGCATCTGAGTATGAATCAATTGGTCTTACCTCATCTTGAAATCATCACTGACCCTATAAATCATGTATTTATCTTTATTTTCAAATTATTGTTTTTTACTATTCATAAAAAATTAAAGTATTTTAGAAAAATCCAAAAAATTCACTCAAACCATTTTTTGATGTGTAAAATACCAAAAGTGACTCTATTTTTCAAAAAATAAATTTCTAAATATGACTAATTTACTTTTTAATTAAAGTTATAACTTACTAAAAAATATGGATTTTAAAACCATAACTAGTTTTATAATGCATTAAAAATTTACAAAAATTCTTATAAAGTTATCTTAAAACTAGATGACATAACTTTTCTAATTTATGAACACCTTTTATTAAAATAAATTTTCTTATAAATAAATTTATTAATTGTAATTAATTGTTTATGACTTACTAACATACCAATACTTTTTCTATGGTCATATTGTTACATATAATATGCCTAAATAAAATTTATAAATTCATGGGTGATGTTTCTATTCTTTTGTAGGTTTTAATATTTATAAGGGTAACATAACTATTCATAAGCATGACATTAATATTGAACAAAAATTATGTTTGTCTAATCGGACCCCAAATATCCTGATGATCGCAACAGTGTATGTCATATTTTTGAGATTCAAATCACATAAGTAACAATATTTTGATTAAAGGTCATGTAATACTTAGTAGTTCATTGTATTGTAATTTCATGTGATTATATGACACAATTATAGGAAGGTAATTTTCATTGATAAATCATTGGGTCATTACAGTCATTGTTTGATCTCAGTCCGTAAAACAATAATAGTTTAATACTCCTCTCAATGGTCCCAGGGTTATATAGCTAATAATTACAATTCACTATAACAAGTATTATATAAAGGGGATAAATTTTTGTTAATTTAACAAATTATTTATTTAATTCACTTAACGTACCCACTAACAACCACATTATCTAAACATCCAACATCGAGTAACCTTAGGTCATGCATAGGGTAAATCCTGTACTCTGGATTCAACTGTAGTCAATGATTTTTGATTCAATAGTTGGATTAAGAGATATTATATAATTTTTTAAAAGCTATGTGTATAAGATACTAAATAAATTTTAAATTTTTATATATTTAATTCAAGGTGAACCAGTCCCTAGAATCATTTGTTTTCTCAGCATTTGGCTCTGAAAATATTCCTTAATATAGTTCAATGTATTTCAAGGAAAAGAAATGGTCTCAAAATTATTTCCTTCTTCAAGGATTTAATCTTAAAAAATAAAAAAAATATGAAAAATGTTGGACATATTTATCCTGCATCTCGCTCTCCCACTCCCAGGATATCTCTTTCATGCTCTGATGTATCCACAACACAAAAACTAAGGGAATGGTATGTCGATGTAGGGTCACATCCAACCGATCCTTAATTACCATTGGGTTCTCCAAAACAGAGGATCAATCCTCTATGTACATTTCTCCCAAGGCAATCATTCTTTTTTTGGATCATGTTTGTATCTATTTTGATGTGATTCATAGAAGACATCATACACCCACTCCAATAGTGAGGCAAAGGTGGGGTTGTAAGAAACCTATAAAATCATATAAAGGACCTAATATGGTTCGATGAATGTAAGGGATATCTTTTCTCCCAAACTAAACCTCTAAAACCCTCGTCATGGGGACGCTCTTAGGAAAACATGGTCTCATTTATTGAACTCTAAAGGCCTATGATGCCTATTTTCAAATGATTTATGCATGATTTGAGCTATCCTAATCAACTTTTTTATCACTTAAACATTATCCATCACCACCTATACCATCTCTGGCCCTACATGATACGCCTCACTAATCTCAGATAGGCATAAGGATAAATTGTAAGGTCTTCCATACAGGTCCTTGAAAGGATCCTTTCCGATAGTTGAGTGATAACTATTATTATATGAATAATATTCTAAAAGAAACTGATCCTCCCATATATAACCATAATCTAGCACAAAATCTCACAACATATCCCCCTACACCTAGATAGTGTACTCGGTCTACCCATCTATTTGGGGGGTGGAATATTGTACTCATCCCCACACAAGTCTATAATTCCTCCTATATGACTCTTCACATCTGTGATAGACACAGTGCATCACATTCATAGAGAATCATCAATGGAACCCCATGAAGGCAGATTTTCTCCCATATATACAACTTACCCAAACTCTCTATCAAAATCTTCTCCATGATTGAACAAAAGTGATCGGACTTTGTAAGTCGATCATCTATCACATAGCTTTTATAATGTCCTATTGCATAACATAGAATATCTATTAGGAAGACCATGAATATGTTGTACCATTTCCAATTTGGAATATTAAAAGTCTACAAAAATCATATCGGAACACAGTGTTCAGCCTTCACTAGTTAACATAAGAGGAATCAACAGAAATACTCCACCCCACTCTATCTCATGCCTATCCCCCAAAAATTAAACTGACCGTCTATGTAAATCATCCCCTTAATGGGATATACAATCAAATGAGATGTGTGAATCTCCATCATTAACTTCCCTTTCAACATCAATGGGACAATCGACCATCCCTAAAATTGAATGATGTGATTTCATCCATTAGAAAATCTCAATAGAGAATATCCTTACAATATATGGTGATGTTAGACCTCAAAGTTGACATATCCCAACTGATCCTCCCTCATGTTCTAGATAATAAAAGGAGACAACACCACCAATTGAAGAATAAATGTTCCCTACTTATCTACCATGATCATATATGAGGTTTCCAACTACTAATATTCCTCCTCCTCAAAAAATTCCTAGAAATTACTGCTAATGGAATCTTCCACCATGATTTCATTCCCAAAAGTACATATTATTTAAAAGTCATAGTCCACCAGGGACTCCAAAAAACAATTCTATCATAGGTTTATGTCTCTCTACATGAATACATATATAATACTATAATGGTCAGAGTGAAAAAAGTTCTCTCCCATAAGATAGTGCCTCAAAATACTCAGAGAAAAGAGTACCACTTCCGTCTATAGGGTGTGAGTTGTATAGATTTTCTCATGGTGTCTCAAATACCTTGACCTATATACCATAACTACATAACTTTGCATCATCAAGCAGGTGATCCCCACCCATGATACATAACACTATACTATATACTACACAACCACATACAATAGTTTCAAAACAAGATCTCTCATCACTGTAAGCCTCAACAACTCAAAGGATATCTGGATCTGATTATTTTAGATACACATATTCTCTTTATATATTATAGTGGTTAAAGGGGACACCATCCTAGAGATGTCTTCCACAAACCTCCTGTAGTACGACACCAATCCAAGAAAACCTCCACTACTAAAATGATCTTCAGTGTATAAAAATAAATCAATACATAGATCTCCAACTTGTCCACATCTAATTGATGCTTAGAGATGACACACCCTAGAACATGAATTTCATGGATATAAGAAGTTGCACTTGAAATATTACAATAAATCCATTACTCCAAAATAAATTCTATGTATATCCTCAAGTGCTCTCCATGGTTCTCCTATGACACGAAGTTTATTAGTATATAGTTAATGAATAATAAAACATATCAATCCATGTATGGTTGAAATATATGATTCATCATATCCAAAAACATAGTTTCATAATTTGTCACATCGAAGTGAACCACGAGGAACTCATTGTGTTTGTTATAACAATAGAATGATTGACTCAGAATAGCATCTTCATGAACAATCAAATGGTGGAACACATACTAGATATCATTCTTTTTGAACCATCTTGTGCCATAGAACTGATAAAATATGGCTTTTATATTCATTAATGGGTACATATTATTTATCAGCTGCTTATTTGGGCCATTATAATCTACATAAATATTCATGTTCCCTTCCAAATGTTTCATGAAAAACAATGGGGATTCCCATGGGGACACACTAGGTCTGATGAAACCCATCTCACAAATGAATTTCATGTACAACTGTGTCACCCATAGCTCAGTTGGGGTCATTTTAAATGATTAAAACTATATTTTAGTGGTCTTAGGGTGTAATTTATTGAATAAATAAATCTAGTGCATAAGAGGTATCCCAAGAACATCCTTATTGAAGAAATCCATGAAATCCTCCATAATTAAAGGAATATAGATACATAAACAGAACTCTTATATAAAGGAGAAATCACCAATTTTTGAGTGATGGATTAGAGATTCATTCCTACAAGTATCACAAGCTATTCCATGTGATATATCTCTTTCATAACGGATAACCTCATCCCATCGGCCATAAGGTATATTACTCATCTATGGTGGAATTTAATCAAGGCCCAGACTATGGAAATATAGTCTATAATAGAGATGATGTTGAATGGATTAATCATGATTACTAAGAGGACATATGAAAATAAATATACTCAAATACATTACTAGTAGTGTCTATAGGAAACTAATATTGAAGAAGCATTCCCTATAGGAATTTCAAGGAAAATATATTGGGAAAAAGTATCAATAGGGAGATATAGCTCTCACACTAAGAGTAATGAGATGAAAAATATAAATAAAGAATATGTCTACTAGTAGTTATAAAAAGTTAAATAAACATAGATCAAATTTATAATCATATAGTGAGCTAGTTGGTTATATTCCTCCATATCCTAAAGATAACCCTGGCCTCGATTACCATCTCCTTGAGCTAGACGAGGGAAGTCTGGTGGTTGTGGGGGTAGGAGATCGTAATGTCACCCACCACCTATATCTCCTCATCATGGAACACCACATACACTTATTTAATTTCCCCTTTTCAAGGGGTAATTTTCCCTCACATGGGAGATCCATGATCATGGTGTTTCCTATTTTGTGGCAGTTCATCCAATATATTTCTTCCCTCATCAGCATGTTGGATTAGTAAAACACATTCCATGATAACTCAAGAATCTCATACATAGCACCTCCCCATGTTGGGATTCCTTGGTCCTTCGTGTGGTCCTTGTTTCACATGACCACATTATTGGGTTTGGTTCAGAGAAGATATCTTATGTTGAGATCCTAAAAAATGGTTCCTACTAGCTACTTTAGAAAAATCATCCCTATAATGCCCACTGTCAGCTCCATATATATAGAATCCCTATGTTAAAAAGATCTATATCTCTATCACCCACTCTAACACTCCATCACGTTTGGTAATGTAGATGGGTACCACATTAGAATATATGTGTCTGTGGATACCCCGCTCAAATCCATTCACAGATGTAACGATCTTGAATCATGTTAAGGGAGTACTGTAATGTGTCACTCAACATCACAAATTACTCAGAAACTACCATCACTCCATTCAGTAGCTCTATAAGATCCTAAATCCTATCTGATAATAGTCATGAGATGTAGTACTCCTCAAAAATTAGTTTCTTGTAGTCAGACCCTGATAATTCCAGAAAATTATTTATCTATGTGACTAATACACACCAATTCATTACAACTCTATTGAAATGATTCCTACGAATCCAACTATCTGATCTGTGGGGGTGTACAAAATTACAAAAACATGGATCACCAACTCGATCCCATCCTCCAATACTGGGGGATCTGGCTCCCCATGAATCCAAAATGGCCCATGATGATGGAACTCATATATTTCACTAATAATGAACACATCCACAAAATTATGCATTTATATAGGGGTGTTTCAACCTACTTATATGGATTAAATAACTCACATTATGGACCCTAAATTGAGGCCTCATAATTTATCATATAATCACCATGACCCTGAATTATTAACCCATTCAGATGTCTTCACAGATACATACCAAAATTAAATTAATATGAATCATTGTTAGATGAGAAAATATAAATACATATGTAATTGTGTGTGTTGATATGAAACAATAATAATTGTCAAAAGACTTAATCCTATAATATGCATTAGCTGATGTTAGCTAAAACTAATGTCTTTATATTCCGAGCTAAAAATCAAGTGCTCAGTGTACTGATGTATGAATATGATGGCAGTAACACCAAAACTGGGTTCCATTGAATGGAAGCGGTATTCAAGACACTTGGATATTGTATCACTAAGTCGCAACCCAATCCTTATAACGAGACAACTCCAAATACCATCATGTGATATGAAATTACCATGATACCAATATATCGTAACCAAACCCACCAGGTCCCACCTGGTAGGCATATGGACAAGTCATAACTACCCCAAGACCACATCCACAGGCATGCAGTTGGTCACCAGAACTAAAAGGAATAACTATTATGGGATACTTTTTCCTAATATACCTATACACATTAACCAAAATATCTCCACGAATAAGTGTAGAGCTATGAAAAGAAAAGAATGTAATATCATGATTAATAACCATAAAATACAAAATCCTCTAGGAAATAAAAAAGTGTGAAATAGTGAAATCTAAAAAGTAAATGGTAAAAATACATGACCAACTAGAAAAGATGTCCCCAATTATAAATAATTGGAAAATTAAATACAGAGAGAGGTCGTCTCTAGATCTCCAAACCCCAACCACCTTATGGGACCAAATGCACCATGGTATCCCAATACATCTTTGATGTCGTCTTTAACCTTCCTTTTATCAATATAATAACTGACACATATTGGTAAGGTCCATTCTTGGGTGAGTATATACATACCTAGTAGGATGCCCTAAAAAATTTAGGGGGATAAATAAGTGACATGATTGAAATAAAAAACTCAACCCATAGAAAGTGGTTAATGATATACAATACTCATATAATACATATATATGCTCATAAAAAGAATCATAGGTGATAGAAAAAGATAATCTCCAACTCATAGTCCAACATAAGATGACGAGTCAGCCAACAGATCAAAAATGTCTACCAATGATACAGAACATCTTGTGTGTCAGTCTGAAGAATTATCCATGTGAAGACACACCGTTTTAATATGACACACATTCAAGGGGTAACAATCTCTTATTAGAGGAAACTTTCCCTTGTACAATAGGATAGTTTCTTTCTTTAGGTATGTGACCAATTCTCTAACTTCTTTGGAAGGTCACATTTAGTTTTTAGAGAAAAAATGCCTGGAATCAGTAGGTGGGTTCCACCCTAAAGGTAGAGGACCCATTCCTTGGATCCATAGGAAGATTCCACTTAGTAGGTGGATGAAGAATGCATGGAATCTGTATAAGGGTGCCACTCAGTAGGTATAATACCCATTACCTAACTCTATAGGAGGGAGACACTTAGTAGGTATATGACCCATTCCACGACCCCACTGGAGAGTGTCCCTCAGTAGGTAGAGGACCTATACTCTAACTCCATAAGGGGGTGCCACTCAGTAGGTAGATGAGCCATGTACTATATCTACAGGAGTGTTAAAATGAGTAGGTAAAGGATATATTCCTAGACTATTCAGGAGGGTTCCACATAGTTGGTAGAGGACCCATGCCCTGACTCCTTAAGAGGGTGACACTCTGATGATCCTGCATAATTTTTTTCATTGTTGAGAACTGTCTAAAGATGTGTCACACCCATTAAACTACACATCATATCTCAACAGGCACTATAAATGACACCATCTAATTTTGTGGGGAAAAAATAGCTATGGACTACTCGTAGTCCACAATATGTGTCTAAAGAATGGATATAAGAGAGAAATAATATTGATAATGGAGTATCCAAAATTAATGGGACTCACAAAGTGTGAGGTCCCATTCTTTTCCGTAGCCATGTCATTTCCAGCACACAGGTCACTAGCCTTGTAATACCACATGGTGTATCTTTGATTCTTGGGGTCGACCCGTATTCTCTTGGATGTTATCATGACCTACGGGTCATGTATATGTACATTGACCAATCTATATTACATAACATGTTCCCCACCCAATATAAAATGATGATCCCTATGGGATCCATGGAATATAATACCTTTACAAGCTATGTCAGATAAAAAGCTGTTACATGGAATGTGGGTCCTCAACATGACATATGATATTTAAATCTATCATGAAACTAAATCCACCATAGAAACTAGAATACATAATGTGTGTTATTCAGAAAAGACAACATGTAGTCAAGTTACTCCCTGAGAGCTTGATTTTAATTTCCTACCTCAAATAGATTTCTCTGGGTACTATGTCCTTATTTTTACAAACTGAAAATGGTGTAAACACCACTCTCCAATGATTCGAACCATCAATTTTCTAGAAATTGGAATCTAGTTCTCCCGCATAAATCTCTCATGCTTTGATGCATCTCTTATTCCACATCCCTTTCTTTTATGGATCCCTAATCGATAAAGACATAAAATCCCAATATTCATATGTATTCATCCAAATATAATCAAAACATCCTTCCTATATGAATCATTTATGAATCCTGGGGTTTGATCACACTTGGAATTTCCCAAAAATGTAGAACCATGACCCCATAGGCCAATGAGGAATAATATGATGAATGGCGTGGGATAAAAGAAGAAATGTTTTAACAGTCTATGTATAAGAGTTCTTGAGCAAAGATTCTAAATTGGGTAGAGCTAGTATGAGAAATATGACCCAATGAGAACAATATGTTGAATAAAAATTTTAACTCAGATATGCAGGCTCATGAAAAAGAATATTTAAATGAATATTAATGAAAGGGTTCGATCACAATCAATAATTTAACCATAAGTGAGAAAAAAATGATATGTATTACCTTGATATTGGATTTATCACTATTGAAGAATGTGTTTAAGAATGGTGTGGATGATTATTTTGGTTTATATGCCTCAATCCACTATGATCTTCTTACCAGTTATCATCCAATCACAATCTACTATTTAATAAAGGAGTAATCCATATCTAAATGGTCCAAGGTTTGGGCATCTTACCCTATGGATTATCTATATCATTGTATATATAGAGAGAATACATTTTTGGTCATTTAATGAATCAATTAATTTAATTAATTAATAAATTCACTTATGGAACCTTTCAATGACCTCTTTATCCAAACTTCTAGTGCTAAGAAACATCAGGTCACTCCTATGGTAAATTACATGGTGTGGATTCAATTATTATCTCATATTTCTGATTCGAAACTCATTTAAGGAGATATTATATCATTTCTCAAATAAATTTTAAATGTGATATAAAATACATTTAATATTTTAATAAAATTAATTACAGGTTCATCGGGCCTCATAATCACATGTTGTCTTAGTTATTAGATTTGAAAATATTTCTTGATATATTTTAAAGTCATACAAGGAAAAAATAGTTTCTATACAACTGTTTCATGTGTGTAATGTTTGATTTTATATTTCATGTTTTGTCAAATACACCTCATTTATTATTAATTGGATATAGATACAACATATCTAGAATTACAGTAATGTTTTAAATATCTTATTTTTTAATATTATATTTTTTGAAAATCATTTTGGAAAATCGAACATGGAAAATGAATCACATTTCATCATGGAGATTGTGGTTTGTAAGTATGCACAAATGATGATATCAAAACCATAATGGGTGAAAGGGTAAGGAAGTGGAAGATATATTAATTTTATAGAATTTTTATTAGGTTATATGTAACATATATTTTAAATATTTTTATTATTATGACTATCCATGTGATTCAGTGATGGAAAAAAAATTACATTAGTTCTTGATGTGGTATTTCACCATATAAATGAGACATGGCTTCGTTTCCCAGTTAACAGAGGAGGAGATAAATAAATATTATTCCATGAATATAATAAAATATATTTATTTTTAATATAATATTTTTATAATGTTGGAATTGTGTTGACATAATTTATGGTTTAAAAAGAAGAAATAATAAGAATGTATATAGTGAAGACAATTACGTTGTCTCAGAAAAACCACATTTGGATATGTTATTAAGAATACTAGATTTGGTCTTTAGGGAAGACAAAATGTTATATATTAGGTATAATTATGTTGGAGAGAGATTTTGGTAGGGTTTTCTGGATCCAGATGGCTTGATAAGTGTTAATAAATGAGGGGAGGGAGTGTCATTTTATAATTGAGTCAAAATGCCATTTTAGTAAATACCAAGATCTATTCAATATTGATAATTTTAACTCACTAAAAGTTACAATTTATTTGATAAATAATATATTGGTTGGATGGTAAGATCAATACACACCTCAAATACACAAAATGAAATATTCTTTAACTTCTTTATTCCTTATCCACTATGTTCACTTACTTTTTTCATTTTATTTTTCACTATTATATTTAGTATTTTTATCCTAGGTAATTTATCATTTAAGAATAAAATAAAAATATTATTATTACATAATTTTAAACCATTAATTCTTATTATTATATCTAAATTCGCAAATAAAAATCATATATGTGTGGAAAATTAATTTTATTATATGTACATGTGACACACAAATCCCCGTTTTAGTCTTAATCGTAATAAATAAATGTTTGTGCCTTTATTAATATATAAGAAAAAAACTAACTTAGTAACATTATAAAATATTTATTATTTAGATTTAAAAAATATAATCCATTTTAAAAAAATTTAATTCACAAATTTTTTGAAATATTTAATTTTAATATAAACCTGCAAATCATGTCAAAAATAGGTTTTCGAAAAATGCATTTTTCATGCACATGATGATTCTATATTGACTATAAAATTGTAATTAACATAATATGGATTAAATTTATTTATATTATGATATAAAATATATATATTTTTTAAATATTTCCTTATTTTTTGTTATTATAATTAATTATAATGGAGTCACATTTTTCACTTGAATTTTTTTAAGGAAAATGTGTTTTAAGAATAAACTTATACTTATACCAAAATCTCCTATAAAGAAAATAAAAGTGTAATTATTAATTTAAAATATTACTAAATAATATTTTTTTTTACTTTTAAAAAAAATTCAATCCATAATGGTAGTTTTAAATTAAAAATAAATGATAGTTTTTTAAAAAAGAGGAATTTTCTCTATTCCTTAAATATTCTCTTTTTTTTTAAAAAAATCACTCTTATAATTTTGATTTCTTGATTTAAAAAAATTAACCTCTAAATATAAATTCAAATTTTAAAGGTGGCATAAATTAATTTTAATTTGCCGAAATAAAATGAAATATAAACCGTTTTGGAAGAAATTGTATTTTGAAACATAAAATGACTTTAATAAATATTTTAGTGAATATTTATTATAACAAATTCGAAAAAATATGTATTTATTAGGGAATATATATATATATATATATATATATATATTAATTCGGTAAATCATATTTATAACTTACAATTCAACCTCTATTTTTTGACATCCATATTAAAACAATATACTTCAAGGGCCAATTAATCTCGGTGTTGTGTGTCATATACACTATAAAACACAATGTTATTATTTTCAAATATCTTGGTGTTATAGAAGAGGTGGACTTTGAAAACTAATTTTTGATAGGTGTGTTATATATTCATTTAATAATGGAAAACTAACTATATGATGCTTTTATATACATTCATTCACATTATATAATGTTTGTATAACTATTAAAACACCACCTTAATACATGGAAGTAAAATTATCAGTGAAAAGAAAATATGGGTCAATTATTATATCCCAATTATATAACATCTCCCCTATCTATATTTTTAGGGTAAATGTACCATTGAACATTTTTATACTCCCTTTAGTGGTATTTTATTCTATTATAGTCATGAATTAGTTTTCATTATATAGTAACCACAAAAAATATAAGCAGTAGGAAATAACACTTTGTATTATGATTCAGCCTCAAATTCTATACAAGTTCTAGAAGTTGGATGAATATCCATTTGAATAACTAACTCAAGAATTAATATTATTTCATTTTGAGAAGGTGTATCTAGTAAAAATGATTGAGCCTATGTAAAATATCATCCTTGATGACAAGCCCATTATAAAAGAATATGATGACGTGTTCCTTGAGGAATTTAATTGTATTACTCTTTTCTGATATATTGAGTTTATAATCAAACATATTACATTAAAATTTTTAATATCCTTAGATCCAAAATAAAATACCACTATTAAACTTGCGGATATAAAGAAGAAACTATAAATAAATATTAAACAAGGTTTTGCACACCGAAGTACTTCATCATGAAGTGCGATAGTCCCTTTTTGTGTAAATAAAGATATGTCAATGTTACTTTGTATTGTTATTGTGATAAAACCAAGATCCTGATAAAGAAAAAGTATCACTTTCATGAATTTATGAATATTTTAATATCTACATGGGTCCCACTACTTCCCAACAGTGTATCTTTGGTTAAGATGATATCAAGTTACAGAGAAGAAGGTTGATATCCTCAAGACTACTCTTATTACATGGTACATGCATTGTTTGTTCGTCATGATTCCATTGGGGCTTAGTAATACCCCATCTATATTCATTAACATAATGAATATAGTCATTAAGGATTAAATTGAAAAAATTATGGAAGTATTTTTAGATTTCGTTATTATGTTCTCTAAATGGATGGAAGAACATGAAAATCATTTTGCTGATTTTCTAAAGCTATCAGGGAAGGAAAATTTATATGAACATTAAATTAAATTAGAGTTTTGGATAAATATAGTGATATTCAAAGAGAATGTAATCACTAGAAAAGTTATTTATGTAGATCCTTCAAGGATTTATAAAATTTAAGGATTATCCAGACCTATATCTATGGAATAGATCCTTATCTTCTTGAGATTATCTGGGTTATATTGTTGATTTTTGAGTAATGTATCATGATTTTCCTACCCTATAGCCAAGATAAATGAGATAGGAGAAATTTTTATCAGTATTGATGAGTGTGAAGGGACATTAAAATAAGTAAATAAGGGGTAAATCATTAAAACTTTTATAACCTTACCCAAAAAATGGGGACGTATTTGTGATATTTAGCGATTCTACCCAAAATGTATGGGGTTGTGTAGTTATGAAAATTAAAAAATTATTAGGATCTCTTCTAAACAATTAAGGATCCATGAGTTTAACTACCTAATGATTGATCTATAATTAGATGTGGGGATCTTAAGATTGCCGATTTGGTGACATTTTATCTACTAGATAAGTGTGATATATATAATTATTATAAAATATTCACTTATATATTCACAGAGAATAAACTTAATGTACTATAATAAAGGTGGAGAATACAAATAATGTATTGTGAATATTCAATCCATTTACTTCATTATAAGAAGAATAATGAGGCATATTCTCTGAGTAAAAAGGATTCCAACACCCTATGTATGACGAATATTGAAAGTGATCCAATTTTCATAGACATGAAATGGATGGTAATGGGAATAAAAAATGAAACATTATCATACCTTGGTTAAATAACTTCCCAAACATTGGTTCATTGAAGGATAAAAAAGGAAAAACATGTTGACATGGAGCTATAGATAAAGGTAGAGAAGTGGGTTCTTATAATTATTGGAACCCATACATGTTTTACCTAAAAACAAGAACCATGGTGGGTTTTTTAGAAGATGCACATATATCACATTTCTCTATTTATCCATGAAATACATATATGTATAGAGTTTTGAAGAATTGTTTTTTTGGGATGGCATAGATAGGGAGATTACAGAGTTTGAAGCTCAATGCATGGTATTACAACAAGTAAAGGATGATCGATATAAGTTAAAGGGTATGATAAAACCAATTCCCATATCTGTATTGTAACAGTAAAACATAACCATGTATCATTTCATAGGACACCCAAACACATATGAAGACTACAATTCCTTATGGATGGGATTCAATATCCTTACAATGAGAGTGAATTTTAATTCAATCAAGGAATATTTTTCTCTTGAAAAATTCCCCATGAAATATATATGATTAGTGGAAATACATCATATAGTAAAACTGTCCATTATATATGATCACATACGAGGTTTACCTCAAGGTTTTAGATAATCCTTTAATATGCGTTGGATAAAAAGGTTTGTTTTTGTACTGTTAGTTTCCCTTATAAAAATTTTCATTATATAGAAACCCTTAAAACTATTGATGTTATTAGAAGACCATGTCAAATAAATTTCCAAGGATTTTTGGATCAACACCTTCCCCTAGTATAGTTCTCATATAACAATAGTTTCCATTCTACCATTCATATGGCACTATATGAGGCTATGTAAGGGATGAGGTATGAGACTCCACTATTCTAGGATGATGTTTGAGAGAAGAAGAGGATGAGATCTGATCTTAGTTTACATATCATAGATAATTTTCAAACCATTCATCACCATATGAAATCCACACAAATTTAAAAGGAAATATACATTGATAATCTTTAATGAGACATAGTTTTTGAGGTTAGAGATAAGGTGTTCATTCATATATCAAAATTGATGTAATTCCATAGAATGAAGATAATATTACTAGATAGATAACCTAATTTTTAGATAATATATTACATCATAGTTGTGGATTGTCAACTAGAACTCCCACTTAACTTATCTCAAGTATGTATTGTGTTCCATGTATCCCTATTAAGAATGTACATACCAAACCCCTCATATGTAAGGAATCCAAATGTGGTACCTCTCGAGTTTGATCCTTCATATGTGGATAATTTGAGGAAGATATCATGTTGTAGTGGAAATTTTATATCAAAAAGACAACACACCTGCTTAAATTACTATGGAAGATAAACAAATGTGAAGAGGAAACATGGGAACATAGAGAGGTAATGAATCAAAAGTAACCTCATCCATTTTAGTGTGTAAAATGAAATTTCATGGATTTTTTTGAAGGTGGAATATTGTAATGACATAGAATTTTATAAAAAAATATATATTATGAATGAATATATTCCTTCTTATGTAATGTATTTACAGAAAGAACATGAACTATATTTTATTTGTTATTTTGGATCACTATAAAATATACTAATAATTTTACTGTCAGGATTAAAATTAGGATAATAATAATAAAAATTTCTAATAAATCATTTTTAATGTTTATATTAATGTATGTATATATAATAAGTAATAATAAAATATAATTGTCACAGATGAAAAAAGTGATTACCTAGAGAAATAAGATATTACCCTATGAATCCTATTTATTAGGGCTTATGAGGGTGATGGAATCATTGTAATTTTCCCTTGGCCAATCCCAAGTCGATATTTAAAAACTAAGACATCGTTGAAACCATTTTACTAATATATTCATGATTACAAAATTCCCTTCCAAAACTATGTTCTCCATTCCACTACATGATTCTACTATAATCGCACACCATACCCTTAAGATGTATGCCTGTGAAATTAGTGGTTATGTATCTAGAAAATAGTTGTATAGATTTTTATATTTTATTTCAAATCATAAAGTGATTATAATGATCCATTTTCATTATTAATTTTTATATAATAATGATTATATAATGTGTTTATTAAGAATTATATTTTGATATGAAGAAACTATTTTTTTGGAAATTTTTAGTTTGAATTAAAACACTATTTTGGATTATTCAATGATTTTAAAAATATTTTTTATAAAATATTATTGTTAAATAACATTTATTTAAAATAAAATGTTAATAAATTTTAATGGTGTCCCATGTAATTATTATACTGGCCAAAATATTTTTTATATAGAAGAAAATATTTTTTAAATTAGTATTCCAAATTTATAGAATGGTTATTTTTTATATTTTTTAGAGATAGTAAAATGTTTGGGGTAATAAATAAATATATTAAAAATAAAAAGTATCTATTATGACATCATAATAGATCAATTGCGATTTTATAAATACAATAAATGAAAAATATTGACCAAAATATGGGTTTTACTTTAAAATATTTTATTTTTAAATTTATTTGATTAATTTTAAAATCCTTGATTGAATCCTAAAATAGGTATATTATATTCGAAGGTTTTAAAAACAAATCTTAATGAACATGAACCACTTCCACATAAGTAATGATATTATTTTAATGAAATTAATTATTAACCAAGTAAAATATTAGAATAAACGAACCATGGGTAAAATCTCTGGGAAGGTTTGTAGTTTTTATTATATTATAACTAGAATTCTGAAACATATTTTTATAAATTAATAAGGTATTACCCTTTATTTGTTTCCAATAAATACCCACAAATACCCATTTTCAATTCACTAAAATACCATTGAACCCGATGTTCATTTCTATATCCCTCTTTAAATCCCTACAATGGAGTTCCTATGATCTTAAGAAGCACCTTCCATGCTTTTATAAATAACCACCCAAGTAAGAGATTTCCCTCATTTTCATTTAAAATAATGTACTCATATTTAGTATTTTGAATCCCAATTGATTATCTTTTAATGTGTTCTGAAAAACACATTTACCATATAATTTTATCTACAGGAATGAAATATTATTTATCCCATATCATTATAACTTATACCTATGACAAAACCATGGAATGGTATGTGATCTCTCTCGGTCTCCCTTATTTTACATTAAATCACCTACTTTTTATTAATCCTTTCTATTTTCCATTTTCCATGTGGTATTTTTATGTTAAAACTATATTTAATATATTTATGATCCCTATGTAACGAGATACCACCTTTGATTATAATTAATAACTTTTATTAACCATTATTTATACCATTTATTTGGTCAAAATTAACAAATTATTTTCCACAAAAAATATTTTTGTTGTGAATAAACAAACCCATTTCCACTCAAGGGTATTAATTTACATTTAACTATCTTTTTATTTACTTGAGAATTCTATTTATTAAACGTATACTATTTAATTTTGATGTCAAATGTTTAAAAAAGACATTATTATGTTTCTTGATCTATATGGAAAAAATATTCATATATATGATAAGATTATTACATGTGGGATCTAAATTATATATCCATAGAATTCATTTGGTAATTCATCTACATCATGAGATACCATGTATGGTTCTTGGTTTGTTAGACTAAGTATAGTATTTTTTGATGTTTTAGTGGTTATACCTGAATTTTTCTTATGATGTTATATTTTATGTGGTTTTTTACAAATTCATATTATGCCTTGATGTTATATTATTATGTCATGCATTGATGTTCATTATTATTATCATCACCTTCATATGATTTTCTTTTTTCCTCATGACCAACATGTACTAATTTACATTATACTAGTCCTTTGTTATTCCCATATTGAAATTTATAGTTCACCCATTTCATATGTATATCCCCATATTTTTCCATGAACTATTATAATATCTATAGAATATAATGGAATATTATGGTGTTTTTAAATAATGTCATTATATCTATATTTAATGCTACTTTGGGATGTAGTTAATTTCCCCAAGGATCTATGCCTCTAAAATTTTGGGATTGTATTATGTGAATGTTTACATAAAAAATAAAGAGTGTATAAAGGATATGGGTTATAAAAGATAAAATAAAAATAGTTCTCATCATTAGAATCGTATGAGTAATAGTGATTATAGAAACACCCCAACAACTCTACCAATGAAACCATACTATTGATGTAAGGAATAAAGGAGAATGTGTAAGAAGTTTCATGGAATTGAGTAGATTCTCATAGAGGATCAATCATGTCCTTTGACTATACACCGTACCATTATGTTTAACTTAAATATTATTCTTGTTTTGTGTAATATTAGTGCATCCTAGTATTTTATTTCTTTCCATGTCATTAATAAATTTGGTTTCATGTAACGATAATTACACATGTGATGATTATCCAGATAGCTCTCCGGAAGCTAGAGTGTATAGGACTTAATTAATAATATTTTTCAATAATCATTGATAATGTCTAGTTTTTGGGTGTATTTTTTGTTATCAATATGTATATCTTTACCATAATCCTTTAAATTCATTGGTTTGTATATTTGATGTCTCATATCAATTATTATGTGTGATGAGTGATTTTTACTTCTCATGTTCGTTCAAATAATCTAATGATGAATTTATTTAAAATTTATCTTGTTTTACAAAAAATAATAATTTTTATTTTTCTATTGATATATTACTGAGTGTAAATACTTTTTCACTTCCATAATATAAAATTTTAATTATAATTATTTTGGAAATCAATTTCATATTAGAAGAATTAAAAAATAAACATTTTGTAAGGCTGAGTACTTCACCTTCAACCAATCTGGTTGTCTTTATATGGAAGTAAAATTATTGAACATGACTCTCTATTTATTACAACAAACAGAAAATAGTTATTATAAATAATAAATTACCAATTACATGAATTTTTGATCCATTTGATCAATTGAATAGAGACCAGTCATTCTCTAAAATTAACATACAGTCAGGGTATCACTAACCATCGGTTATGAAAGATGATATGAAAAATATAGATTTTATGAGTTCTTACGGTTATTATAAAAATATTGGCATTCATTATGGTCTTACAAATGTAAAACAAATTTATAAATAAATGATTTTTTTTTCAAAAACATATAGTGTCTTTTTTATTGTATTTGTTGAAAAAAAATTAGTGTATTATCTGACATGAAAAGACCATGAAGTGCATTTAGAGATTGTTTCAAGAACACTGTGAGTGATAAAATTGTAAGAAAAATTATCTAAATTTTATATCTTAATATAAAAAATTTGTTTTCTTGGGTATTTTATTTCTTAGAGTGCAGTTTCAATAGAACAAAAAAGATAGAATCTATCATATCTTGGAAACCACTGAATAATGTGTTTAATATATGAAACATACAGTTCAAAATATGTTACTATCACCACATGGTTATTGAATTATCATGTATTTCCTATTATATGAACACCCTAATAGTAAAGGGAACTAAATTTAACTAGATTGATGATTTAAAAAAAATCCTTTATTGGGAACTAGTCCAAAATCACTTCACCACAATGTATTGTCAATCGATAACCGGGGAAAGGTTAAGTGGTTTATTATGATGTATCTAGATCTAGACTTGGTTGTTTTATCATGAAATAAGACCACACACAATCTTATATATCATGAAATTTTTGAATTCCTAAATGGAATTATCCAACCCATGATCACTAATTGGTTAGAGTGGATCATTCTTTGAAAACATGACATCATTATCTCATTGGTAGAAATTTTTTTCTCTTCACTGATCAAAAAATCATAAAACTCATATTTCATAATGGAATATGAACATAATACAAATATCATGGATATAATATCTCTATATTTTTTACTCTGAATTGGTTTATACAACATATAATGTAAATTTTATGGCTGATGCTTAAAGACAAATGTTGTATAAATAATTCATGAGAGAATCTTATGACCAGTGGATGTAATGAGAATTATTTTTTACATAAATATGGACTTATACAAATAGAATGAATATGATTTTTTATTTTTAGTCGGTATCGTTACACATTTGATGGATTTAGTAAAAAAGTAACTATTATAAGAATTTGACAACATCACTATTAGGTCAAACCTAAATTATAGGGAGACTATAAACAGTTGTATTGAGAATAAAAATTTGGCATTTTGTTTTAAGAACAGAATTATGGTACCCCAATATTTCAAGGAATATATGCTTTTGACATACCACCATTCCAAATGGGCTATTCAACCAAGAAATGAACAAATTATGATAGACAAGAAATATCATTTATGGTGGTTGGGTAATTATGAAAATTGTTTATTATGTCATGAAATGTCTCAATTTCCAATGGTTAAATTTTAAAGAAAATTTTTCAATTGGTAGAGTTGAAATAATTATTATACATATTTAGCAATGGGAGAATATTTCCATAGACATAATTATAGGTATATACTTCACAATTTGTAAAAATTATGGTGTTGGAGTAATTATGGTTCCACTGAAAAACTCAACAAATGTTCTCCTAATTTATGTTTAAAATAATAAATTGGATCTGGAATAGCTATTAATTTTGGAATTGGTTATGTTATATTGAAATCAAACAACTACTATCTATGAAAGATAACCCATATTTAATTCTTGATTTTGGTTCTCTTTGAATCATTATCTTGGACCCTAGTTGAATATGATCTTGACATGTACTCATTAGATAGAAGGGTAGTCATAATGTGTAATTCATACATTGGGAGATATGCTCATATCTTGTTTCATGTAATTTAGGTGGATATTAGGAATATTATATTTCTTTAGGGGAGTTTTAATATAATAATAGTTATTAGGTCAGGATATATATGGCACTATTCAAGGAATTGTATGGTTTTCCTTGTTGTCTTCCACTTTGATGGGTGGAAATGGGAGAAAATTCACTAATGGGACATATTGTTATCCTAGAGACTACCGAAAATATTTATAGTATAATAAAGTATATTCCTATGACCTAGACTTGATATAAATCCAATATATATCAACATCATAACACCTTATCATTCAATAAAGGTGACCACGTATTTGTGAAATTGTCATAGTGATTGTGTCATCTTCATATGGGAATGTATGGTTAACTAGGTCCTCAAAATTTTGGAACCATTTTAGTTTTTAGATCATATTGAAATCCTTTCATATAAGTTTGAATTACCATCAATAATAGGTGATTTATGTAAATTTATCCATATATCTCAATTAATAAAGTACCATTTAGATCATAGTTATGTGTCTTTTTGGTGTTTTTTACTATTGAACATGATGCGGCATTTATACATGAATTAATTATGATCCTAGATGAAAAATAAAAGGCTTTTTAGAGAGTTATTTTTTATTTGTGTCAGGTATTATGAAAACAAGTTTAAATTAAAGAAGAAGCATGGGAATGTGTGAATGAGATGATGGAATAATGGATAGAACTATTTAATGTTATCACCAACATCCATCTTCCTAAGGAAAAAACACTAATGTTGGTGTGGGGATATAATACCCCCGATTTAAGGGACATAGCCTGTTCTCTTAAGTATTTTAAATCTATTTTAGGGGTTTAATTGAGTTATGTTATATTTTTTCGGTTAATCGAATTTTTTAAGAGTGTTTTAGATTTTCATGATGTAACTCGGGAAATAAAATGGTGTGGTACAGGGCGTTGTATTATTGGAATGATCCTTTGAAACATAATAACTCCAAATATACTAAAGTAGGTAATGTTCCCTAGGTGTCCTTGGGTATAGAATGCTGAGGTATTTCAGTGAAAAATGGACAGAGGATACTTCACCACACCATGTTCAAGGCCACGATGGGTAAAAAAATATTTTCTTATAACATGTCATAGTGGATCACCATGGTGGCTTCTTCGAATTGGTGTGGTCGATGTTACTAGGAATGTGACAGATACCCTCAGGTTGTTGTGGTATCTATTAATGTTTTATTTGAACTTTTGATCCTTGATCTCTTTTTAGGGGAGGGAGATATAGGAATTAAAATAAAATCTCATTCTATATTTTTGAGGTATAAAAATAAATTTTTTATTTTATTTTTAACCTACATGAACATATATTCTCTTAATCTCTAATTTGGATCCTGATTTTGGGATTCGTGAAGGTGTTTCTTAATGATAATTACCCCTCTAAGGAATCTTCTTCAATCTAACTCCATCGTGTGATCAGTGCTACTGGCAGGCCATCTTTCATAGATATTGCGGATGATCATAAGAGGGGGGTAGTTTCTATATTTCGATCCACTCATTACAGATCATGAAGGATTGGATTTTAAAATATATTCACAATTTTCATGTAAAAAATGTTGTATTTTACTGGTATAGAACCCACTTTATTCTATGATTCTAAGAACCATGGATTTAATTTTAAATATTTTTGTAAACCGCATTTTTGTTTTATGAAGTGGAAGAATTTTTTTTGAATGATTTTAAATAAAAAAACTTTTAATTACATGGTTATAAAATACGGTTTAAGAAATATATGATAGTTTATAAAATAATATAATACATTAAATTATTTAAATAAAGGAAATTTTGTGAGGCATTTGTATACCCATAGATTTGTGTCAGTTCATGTATCATTAGAAGATTCATTGTGGGGTTTGAACAATGGTTCAATGTATATGAGGTACCTTTTATAATGAAATATCTGATAAATCAACATGTTGGGATGGATTACTTATGTGACATAGGACCAATCTTGGTTAATGATATGCATATATGTGTGCATGTGATATGAGATGGGTGTGTGAACTGTAATAAATTAGAAAATTGATTCATATACATAATTTCAAATGATTTAAATCATTAAACTATTTGAGATCACCACTTAATTTTTATTTTTATTTTGAGTAGTAAGATAATATATTTTTATCCTTGTGGCATGATTTGGGATTCCTCTTGGTGATTTCCTACTAGGAATTATACCAACCCTTCATATATACACATTGGTTTATATGATGAAATTTTTCTTCATGATACACATAATATAAAATCCTGTTATTTATCTTGAGGATCATTATGATGCTACAATCATGGTATGGTTGTTGGAGATCAGATAAGTTCACATGTAGAGATATGAGATATGTCACATATGTGTTTCTTCATTTGGATAACCATTAGTTTTTTAGGTGTCTTATTTCAAATTCTCCTACAACTCGGATTTTGTTGGTTTTTGGTATTATTTGGGGTTGTATTTTTCGTCTTTTATGAATAATATAATGTAGGTTAAATTTATTATTTTAATTTTCATGGAAGGTTTAATTTCTTATAGGTAAAATTATCCCCCTAATATTTTGTGAAACCCATGAAATTAACATCCAGCATTGTTAGTATAGTAGATATCACATAAGTTCAGTGGAAACTCATGTATTTCCATTACAATGGTTATGGGAAGGCTATTAAAATTACCCAATTTAATTTCTAAACATTTATGTCACTCAAAATCTGATTTTATAAATCCCCACTAGATTACAATGTTACATAAAATAGGTGAGTAATATCACTTTTACAGATGGTAGCTTAAACAAAATAATATAATCATATTTTGAGTCTTTTGGATAAATGGAACCGTATTCTACTCACAATCTATATTTCTAGAACTCAATCCTCCAGAAAATTTACTTTTAGAATAGTAACTTCATGTTATCCTCACTCAATGATTATGAGGACTGGTGTTTTTCAGAACTAGAATTATGAGTATAAATTATAATTTTTTTGCTCAGATGCTTGAAAGGGGTAAAATGATCTCTTTACCCTATAAGGTAGTCTAATATAATCTCAATGAAAATTTATTTTGTCTTATAATTGGAGTTTTTACCCTAGTATAAGAGTTTTGTAGAATTCCATGATGTTCTAATTTTATCAGAATGGTTATTGGTAAATAATTTATTAAATAAATATTAAATTATATGCCCATTTTTTTCCAATTATATCTTTTGAAATGATGTTTTTTGATATATATTTAGTCTTCTCTATTGGATAAAGAATGAATAGTTTTTTCTAGAGTTATTTTTATCTCATGTTGGGTGTCGGGGTTAGGACGTACTCCATTTTCTTTTCCTTATCTCTTTATGATTTTCTTTCTTTTCCTTACATTTTCTTCTTTTACTTCCCCTTATTCTTGAGTATGACCCATGGGGAATCCACTTTATCCACATGATCAATATAGAAAATGGAGTGGGAGATAGATACTTAGTGAGAGAGAAATGGAGTTACAAACATGAAGGTTGCGATGCACCAAATCATCGTGTTGTGGCCGTGGAGCGTTGAAACAGGAGAACATAGGCAGATTCCACCCCAAGGCAGGACATTTTTATGTTCTATAATAAATATTCTTATATTTTTCTTTTCTATAATTTAACCCCTATTTTGGAAAACATGTACCCTTTTAGGGTTTATTATATGATTTTGGAGGGAAACCAGGGTTTCATGTGATGGGAGTGGTTTCCCGTTCGAGAATCCCAATCACACGTTGTGTTGTTCTAGGGAACACTATGTGTGTTCTTCTTGTTCGGGGAAGATGATATTTTAGATTTAAAAACCAATAATTCTCTATAAATGTTTTTTAATGTTACTTCACTATTTAGCTGAGTACTTGGATAGGTAGCCAGTGTAGGGAAACATGGCCATAGAGAGTACACAACCTGACACCATGTTGGTTGCACACCGTGTAGAGGTATATTTCCAAGTGATGAACTTGTATAGGCCATGTGAGGTATATGTAAATATACCCCGTGTAGGTTACACATCATGTAATTGAATGAAACAATTTATAATTACCTCTTTACAACCATGTCCGACTGGAGCACACACCTTGGTAGGGATTTGGGAGAACACATTGTGTCCTATGTATAAACTCCACGTACCGACCCTTTCCTACTCTTTTGAGGGAGTTTTCCAATATTTTTGTCCATAATTTTGAATTGTATATATGATTTATCCATTTTATGTGACATTCTATTTAGACCGTGATTGTAAAAACATTGGGGTGATTTTAGGACTCATAGGTATAGAAATGTACTTTTCTTAAATGGATAGGTTCTTCCTATAGTAATGAAATATAGTTGTCCTATGAGGGTTAAAATTTGAAATGAGATGGTAAATGAGCTATATCCTTTGAATGAAACCTTTTTTCCCCATTGAGGATGGTTCCCTGATAAGATGTTTCCTTCTAAACAAGGAGGCCATGTGAATCTTGTTCTATGAATCCTTTGTTGGATGCCTTTATCTTTTTCCTGTTATCGAGGGTCCCCTATTGGATTCCTTTCTTACATACCATCCTAGGGAATTCATATTAGGATACCATTGCCTGGGTTCCATTATGAGGATCACATGTGTGGTGCCTCTATATTATTAAAGTGATTTGAGGAACCCATGTAGGATGCCACTTTCTATGTTCTATTATCTAGGATCCCATGTTGGATTACTCTATTTTTCCTTCACAGATAAGGATTATGAGTAGGATCCCCAATTTTTGTGTATAACTAAAGGATCCAAAGTAAGATTCCTCTCTGGTGTTAGGACATGTGGTACCTTGTGGGTTCCCCGATGTTTGAGCAACCCTGTGCTAGTGCGTTGGGGGTTTCGGTAGAGATAAAAGTAGGTATCACTGTAGAACCCATGATGAACTTGTAAGACAATGGGGTTTTGGAATTATTGGTTGCTTTTCAATTCATATTTCCTCACTCTTTTATTTATATTACAAATTATTACTATTTATGTTGTGATGAGAACCATAGGTTCTTCTTGGTTGATGGCTAGTGAGCCTTATACGATGAATATTCCATTATTATTGGTTTCCCCGAACATATTTCTATGTATCCGGATTATAAGACATGTTATTTTCAGATAAAACTCATATGATGAGGTACCACATGGATTTGGATCTTGATCATTTATGTTTGAATTTTTTATTATTGTAATTTCTAGTGGTTATTCCCATCATCTGATTTTTGAGCCTATAGTTAATTATTAATGGGAATGACATCTGATGTAATTATACTATTGGATAATTATAATCTCCCAAGTGATGAGGATAATTACACACTCCAAGAATTATTATATTTTTATAATAATCACAAACTC
This sequence comes from Viscum album, assembly GCA_963277665.1. NCBI lineage: Eukaryota > Viridiplantae > Streptophyta > Magnoliopsida > Santalales > Viscaceae > Viscum > Viscum album. The sequence goes on from OY728156.1 coordinate 1,143,247,772, forward strand.
CTATGATTTATATGTGATAAAGATGATTATTCTCTCCTTGATCTAAGTATACTCATGGATGATTGGGCTATCTATAGAGATCAAGATGATTATTCTCTCTCTTATCTATTACTTGATCATGGTGTTGGAAATAACATTTTACATATTTGTAAACTCATAGATTATTATGACCTCCCAAGTGATAGGTATGATTTAACAATTACTAATTAGAGACCTTGAGGGGTGGGCATGGATTCACCCTGATGATCCATCATGATAATTTATCAATGGGTCAGACCTGTAGGGCTTATCAGAGTCAAATTTCATGACCAACAAAATACTGGAACCATGGGATCATACATTGGATTGAATTTACATGGAGAGTGAGGTATGGAATCTATCCATGATCCATATTGTACTATGTGTTGATGTACTCCATGTAATATTTCATTATAGTGATTGAAGGTGAGTATAGGTGAACCCAGGGATAGAAAGAGTATACCCTGTTATGGCATAGCTTGCATAGAGAGATTTTTAGTGTTGGATGAAACATGTAATTCTGATTGGGTTTATAGATCAAGATATCAACTTAATGATACATGGATTGATTGGTTTAAAATCCATCTCAGTTCCCTTTTCCTAGGAATTCCATGCATTTCAGAGCACATACCCAAAGTTCCATTACTGATAGTTTTATTTAATTTAATTAACAATATTAATGTATATACAAATTTATGTGTATAAATATATATATATATATTGGAATATATATATATACATATAAATATGGATATACATGGAATCAGATGTCCTAGTTTTCTAGGATCAAGAACCTCGGGATCTATTACAGTTTCACAATTTTATTTGATTTATTTAACTTTCATGTTGTGTCTCAGCTAGGTTGATCATATTTCATGTGCATGAACATATGGAACCATTTTATAGTTTTTTTATTAGGGTTCCTACTGAGATTATTTCTCACCCATGTTTGTGGTTCTTGATGTGAGTTCATACCTTAGTTAATATTTTTTAGGATGAGCACAAATGCATGGGATATAGGGTTGGGGGACATAATTTCATGATTGAGTGGATACACTTTTGTGGGTTCTTGTGATTAGGCTGGGACAACCCGAAAGTGTCTTAGAGAATGGGTATGTGGTTTTATCAGAGTAACTAGTATATCCTTGTACTTTTATTTTAGTTTCTTTTAGGTACTCTGACATGTATAATTGTCCCATTAGGTGACCAATGTTGTATGTATGATATGAGTTTTTATGATTTTATAGAACTTCAATAATTATTACAACATGATCCATATATCTTATTTACTAATTATTCACTCTTTTTTTATTAAATAGTTGATATCTATTTATTTACATTGTTCTCTACTCTGATATGAGGGTATAGTCTCCCCCTGTACCACCTATAGAACATCACTACTAATCATTAGCCTCTATCATATCGGATGGCATGCGTGATGCTTCGTAACAAACCATCTCAGAGCACCAGTTTAGTGGCACCAAAGTCAAGATGCTACAAAGTGGTATTAGAGAAATGTTTACTTTCATTTTGTATTAACTTTTTAGATATGGTAGATAGAAGTACTGGGAATGTATAAAAAACTATTATGGATGTCTAATTGGTGCATTGAGAACACATGTTCTAGTAATAATTCCTATTTTCCAAGGTTATCGTATTACTATAATGATCTGTGGTGTTATAGTTTTATATGATCTTCTCTTTCAGGGATGAATATTTCATGTGTATGTAATGATTTATTAAGGAATTATGGATATTGTCCCATTGGAAAGATGTTAGATATTGATTTTTAATTTTTTTTATGAAAGGAAAGATGTGTCTCATGAACCATATTTGGCACATAGGATTCACACGTTATAGGCCCGAAAGTGTGTGATTTTGCTAACGGTTGAGGCCGATTGTTTAAAGTGTCAATAAACCCTAAATACTGTTTCTTGTATATTGTTTTTGTGTCATTCTACCAAATTGATCTAACATTCATATATATATATTTCACTCAAATGGTAGGTAATGTATATTTATGTTGAGGAGTTTTGTAGTGAGGTTGATGACTTTGTCCTCTTGTGTAGGAGGTGTGGTGACCCTAGTAGGTTGATATGAATCATAGGGAAGAAATGTTAAACCCATTGTGGGTTTTTTTATATATGGTTATTTAATGTTCCCTAAACAATCTACATAGTGTGATCCTGCATGGATTGGAATGAACATAAACTTAACAATCCTTTGTTTATGGTTATCTAGACGGATAGCTGAGTATGATTCCGATAGGTACCAAAATGTTTATCCTATACTATATCCCGGGGGTGTATTACTGTATACATATTTTTGTTGAAAAGTAGTTTAGTCTCTCTTCTTAGTGGTTATCATGACCTACATGGTATAGTTTTGTATGAGGATGCATGAAGAGGATTGGGCCCCTGTAGGTTGCCAGACAGTTTTCAACCTCTTAGGTTGCTATTATTGTTTACCACCCTTAGAGTGGTTTGATATTTTAGTCTAGGTGATTATAGATTGTGGCCTAAATGTGGTAATTTATTAGTAGGGTTAGGTGGGATACCTAGAGGTACTTCATTTTAATCAGACCCAAGTAGGTCAATATTAATTTTGTTCAAGGGTATCCTGTGTGAGAGTAGTCATCCCAAGTATACATATTCCTTTGTAGGAAGTGATTATGGAAACAGAATCATCTGGAATTGATGCATGGTTAATGATCCAATTTTTTGATAGAGGCATGTTGGTCTTAATAGGTTTTGATGAAACTACTACGATTCTTGTTCTTTACAAGATGGGATTCGATGGGATGAACTATTCATATGCCTGGACATTTTGAATATAGTTTTTTCTCTTTCTAATGTATTAATAGCATGGGAATATGATCATGAATGGAATGACACCATTTGACCAGTGGTCAAAGAATAAATAATTTCTTAAGTGAGGGGACTATTGTTTAAGAGGAGTTATGAGGGAGATTCTAGATTATTCATTTTGACATTCAATGTAGCTTAGAAAACATATCGTTATAGTGGATGACTCATGGGAGCAGAATTTGGGTGATTAATATACACACTGGTTGAATGTGTTGCTGTTTAAATAGTAAATTGGTGACTGGACATATAAGATCCTAAGATAAATATTTTCAAGACTTTCCTTTGGAATTATTACCTAGGAGTTGCAGGTAAAATGTGTAATGTCCCTCCGTGTTTAAGGAGACGTCGATAATGAATGGCGTAACACAAGATGGCTAGACTGTGTTTGGACCTGGAATTTTTTTTTGTGAGATGTGATGCCAGGAGTTGGTTGAAGGAATGTGAAGAATTATTTGATATGACCATGGATTTGAGAGATAGATACATGGATTTTGAAGGAATATAATCATACTATGATTTAGAAAAGATCATTTTCAATATTGATATCATATTGAGTACACTGAGATATTTTTAAATCTATATTGAGCTTCTTATCCTTTAAATTATCTTCCAATCATGACGATGGAAACCAATTGATGTGTTTTTCGAGGAGTAGTATAATGTAATCCATGTATCTTGGAGTGTATCATTGGACATTAGAGGCCAGTTACCCCCATTTTCAATTATAATATTGTGGTTTACATGAGAATTTGTTCTCAGAATTTATATTTGAGATGTTGATAAGGTTATTCCTAAGGCGAGGACTATCAGATCATTCGTCATTATCATCTTCTGTGTTGGAGAAAACTATTTATGCTGTGATATTGGTCTTCGTATAGTCAAGAAATCTTGTGGATGAATATTCACATGTTGAGTGCATGGATACTATGTTCAACACCATAGATTCTATAGGATAAAAAGGATTATGGTGGAGGGACTGTAAGGACCTAATTTTTTCTGAACTTTAATTTGGAGCATATATTTGATTTTTTGTCATTAGATGCTTGCAAGAGATAAAATGTTGATTTTCCCCAAGATGATGAACTCAGATAATTTTTATGAAATAATTAGTCCCTAAAAAGGTGTTTTAACCTTCTACATGAGTTTGGTAGATTTATGTGTCATTATGAATTTAGTGGAATAATAAATAATTAATAATTAATTAATTAATTATTAAATCATTCACATAGGTTCATTTGGAGATATATTTTCAACATAGAGTCAACGTGAGATTATGTCTTTGTTTTTTAGTCAAGAATGTTGAGGATTTCTTATGTGTGGTATAAACTCATGATGGGTACTAAGGTCGGGTCATGCCCCATTTTCTTTTCCTTTTCGTTTTCTCCTCTCACTCTTTTATTTTATTTTTGTTTTTTTAATTCTATTTCTTAACCCATATTCCCCAAGGGTTGGGTCAACCTTATTCATTATAAATATAGATAATAGGGACTGGGATATAGAATATGAGGGAGAGGAATGTAAAGGTACCACCGTGAAGCTCGTGACCAGCCAGATCGTTGTGTGGTATCCATATATCATAGATATAATTGAATCATTAGTGAATTCATCATAAAGGTATATTTTTTATGTTTTTATAGATATCCTCATAGATATTAAATTTTCTTCATTTAATCCTTTTTTATTCATGATTTGACCCCTTGAGGGTTTATCAATGGATTTTTGGGAGAAAACGTGGGTTTTGGGTGATTTGAGGGTTTTCCTTTTCGAGAATCATGATCACGTGACATGTTGCTAATGAAAAAATGTTGTATATTAGTCCTATTCATGAAAGATTATATTTTATAAGTAAAAATATCAATGAGTTATAAACGTGGTGTTCTGGTACTCGGCCATGTAGTCGAGTAGCCAACTATACAACCCATGTATGGGGAACATGAACGTTTAGATTACATGGAAAGACCCAGTGTGGGTTGTATGACTTATAGAGTACATGGATTGGTTATATACATGTCCTAGCCTAGTGGGGTACACCATCAATTACCCCATGTAGGGAACACCCTGTGTAAATCACCGAAACTCCTTGTACCTAGGTTTTTACAAGCCAATACCTGCTATAGTATACACCAAGGCGGGGATTTGGGTGAACACAACATGTACTATGTATGCATCTCATGTACTGAACAATTATTACCATTTTGTGGTTTTTTCATATCTTTATGACATGGAGTCAAAATTGGACGTATGGGTAGTTCATTTAATGTATCACTCCTTGTAAATCATGATTTTATAAATCATTGGGATGATTTCAGGACTCTTAGGTGGCAATTCTTGATTTTATTAAATGGGGTGGTTCTTACTCTAATAATTAAACCAACTTTTCACCTAAGAGTGATACTTTGATATGTTATTTTCCATGAGCTATCTATTTTGAATGGTTCCTTTTTAGATTTTCCCCTTGAGGATGTCTCTCTTGTAAGATTTTCCCCTTCGTGAGCAGGAGTTCATGATGTTCTTTCTCTACCCCACATAATATGCCTCTATCTTTTTTTGGTTATCGAAGGTCCACTATTGGATGCCTTGATTAAATTATTTCCTAGGAAAACCTAGTATGATCCCATTACCTATGTACAATTATGATGATCACACATAGGATTATTCCTTCTTATACTACCTTCAGGGTCCCATGTAAGACTCCTCATTCAAGGTATTGTTTCGAGGCTCCCAAAAAGGATTCATCCTTTTTTCATCATAAATAAGTATCCCAAGAATGATGCCTCTCCTTATGTTTATACCTCAATGATCCCAAGATGGAGTCCACTCTATTGTTTGTACATGGGGGAACCCATGGGTTCCTTAATATTTTACTCACACTAAGATAGTGTGCCTAGGGTTTGGGTAGAGATGGTAGGAAGCGTCCCTTTAAAAACCACGATGAAATTGTAATCCCATGGGGCTATGGATGTAGTGTTGGGTTTAATTTTTTTTCACCCTCATTATTTTAATTATAATTCAGATGATTACAATAGATAAAATGATGATTATCATAGGTTCTTCATGGATAGAGTCTAGTGAGCCTAATGCGATGCATCTTTCTTTCTTATTGGGATACCCGGCCATATATCTTGGGATCTGGATTTTGAGTCATTCCATTTTCATATTATTTTAATACCCATTGGTACTAAATTTTATTTGGATATTGAGATTGTATGTTTGACTACAATATTAATGGGATTTATAGACATGATTTATGTGATTCAAAATTTGAGCCCACGATTATGATATATAGAAACGACATCCCTAGTAATGATACTCGTGGTTCATTATTCTCTTTGAGTGGTGATCATGATTCTGTTCTCCTTGGATTGTTATATTTTTGGATGATCACACTCTCCACTAATTAATATGTGATGAGGAGTATAACACTATCCTCAACCTGAGTACACTCATTGATGATTATGATCTCCGGAGAGATTGGGGTGATTATGCTATCCCTGATTGATTACATGACCATGGTTTTGAATTTGGAGTTTCACATCCTTGGATGCACAAATTGAGTGGTATGACATCCCACACAATTCCCTTTTTCAATGTATGTAAAAAAAATCAAGATTATGAACCCAAGGATTTACTATTGTTGGTTTTATGAGAGTTTATCCCAAAAAATCATGTATATAAATATATATGTACATATGTATATTTATGTGAATATTTAAATACCCATATAAATATGGATATACATGAAATCACATTTCCCTGTTGACCGGGATCACCATCCAAGGGATTGTCTATTGTTTCACATAGTTGTTTGATGTATTTCTAATTTTCATTTTGTTATGTCTATGCAGACCATATTGAAGAGAACTCACTTATGGAATCATTTTACAGGTTCTTCATTGGGGTAGCCTACTGAGATTATTTCTCACCCCTATACATGTTCCTTGGTGTGTGAGAAAACATCATGTCCTATTATTATATTTATTATAGATGCATCCTAGATAGGTTAGAGCACCAAAGCTGTTTGATCAATTAGAACAGATAATGTGGGTTCTTATGAATGGGTTGTTTCAACTTGGCAATTTCCTGGAGACCCGATAGGTAGTATGAATCATAGTTAGCATCAAAGGATTTTACATTTATTTTAGTATCATTAATTTACTCATACATGCATAACGAGATCAGAGGGTGGCCAGTGATGTATGGATGACATCGTTATTTGGGATTTTATATAATTTTCTTCATTATTATGTCATGGTCTATTTTAGTTATTTTCTCCATCCACAATCTGTTTATTTTTTTCTTGGATGATATATAGTTATTTGTTTTAGTTTTTTAGTCTGACATGAGGGTATAATATCCTATACATACCATCTTTAGACCATTGATTATAGTCATTGGACTGTAGCATATAAAGAGGATCACATGGGACCTCATAATTCATTAGATCAGTTCACTCGTTTAGTTGAATAACGGTCAGGGAATTACATTGATCATCTAGAAATCAAGAACCCCCTCTGATTCTCTATATTCGTCTGAAATCCTTAATATTATTATCCAACCAAAAAGATATTATATAATATATATGTAAGGTTCTCTATATTACTTCCCTTATGCTATCAACAATAATAGTTTCTAAATGATACCACCGGTTATAAAAGAACTATTTCTCTGATAAATTCGGTCTTTTAGATCTATATATTCCAGATTTCAATTTTCCTAGTAATCCACCATGAATGAAAATAAATATATTAACATATATTTTTTTTAATAATATTCCTATAAATAGGATCATTATTATCTTTAATCCATCCCCAAATGTTAGTAGGAATCATTATATTAACTTCATGAGTTACATGTACTAGAAATCCAAATCTGTAACATTATAATCAATTTGACACCATTTAATTTCTATGTGAAAAATCATATCATCATTTAGTTCATTATTATACATATATATATAAAAATTATAACATTTACCAAAACATTATTTAATAACCATTTTTACCTCTATCATGTAACATATAGTAGTTATATCCTTTCTAAAATTTGAGACAACTATATCAATCATCTTGAGGTTTTAGTATTTTTTATTAATATCTCTATAATATTATTCTAAATATCGATTTTTGAATATCAAATTTTCATATTTGGATGAGATAAACTCTAAGATATCTTAACTTATAATTAACTTAAAATTTTAATCTTTGGATTTTGATCTTCTTAGCTTCTAATAAGCAATTCTTTTGATGTCCTATATATTTTAAGGGATATAACTTCCATTCACTATACATCTAATTTTATATATTTTATATTTTTATCCTTATCAAAACCCATTGAGATAAAAATCAAAATACATCCTCCTTTACTCAAAATATAATAGAGTTATTCATTATTATAACATCTTATTTATCTACCTTTTCTACCACTTTCAACTCCACACATCAAAAACCCTGATGAACATTCTTTCAAATTTATATATTTTAAAATTCCGCTTTTTATTTTTTTAATTCAGCATATAATTGATGAAATATGATTCTAAAATTACTATGATTTTTGTAACGTTAAATTATCATAAATTATTATTATATTAACTTCCAAAACCATTATAAAAATTTCTTCATGGATCTCTTATATTCCTCATCATACAGTTATTTTGAAAGACATTATCTTTCACTTACATTATATAAGGGTAACTTAAAGAAACATTTAATTCTTAAATTCAAAAAACATAAATAATATTACATTTTTTATTATCAACCACTATGTAATAAATATGTATTCTTATGTATCTCAGTGTGCACCATGCATTTTTCAAATTGTCACCTCTATGTAACTCTTATGTGTTAAGGGTGTTTCCAAAACTTTGTAAATTTTCATCATACTCCGTCAATCACTATTAGTAAAAATTCATGAAATGTTTATACAAGTATAAAACATCAATAAAAAAAATTATTAGTAAAATTTGTAACAACCAAACACTGTCGTAACCATAAGCTAGTCAACGAAAAATGCTTCACCTATATTTTATGTACATAACTTATAGCTTCCAAAACATTTGTAATTTATGTTCACATTATAAATTATCCTTAAATTCCATAATCTAAATTCAATGTTCTTGAAATGAAAAAATCATATTCAACTGTTTCATAACAACATTCGAAATAATTATTTTGATAATAAATGTTTCATTACATCAATTCTTCAAAAATTACCATGGGTTCTTCAATATTTCCATTTATATTTTTGCAACACAAAAAACACTCATGAAAACTCCAAAAACACTAATTACATTTCTTTGAATATTTCTATCAAAGCAGAATCCTTATCAAAATAATTTTCCATGATAGTATACCTATATATTAATAGATGTTTTTTTGATATTATTTTATCTCTTAGTGAGAATTAATATTTCCATATGTATTTAATTTTCTCTATTTCAGTCAAAATATTTATTGTTTATTGACTTTTATTAATGGAAAAAACATTGAAATCAAAAAATCAAAAGAAAATTTTTATATACAAATCTACAAAGTTAAATGTATATCTATCCCCCTTTAGAAATATAATCCATTTTAAAGTGGAGTGTTTCCATAACAACATTTATTTATAGGGAATGATGAATATAATGTTTTAGATTCAACCCCACAAATATTTATCTAGGTATAAATATGTTGAAAATATAAAAAAATTGACCATTTTGAGATATAATACAATGGTAAATATCCATTAAAAACATTTTTCATCATTAAATTATATTTAATATTAATTTGTTTTTATCTGGAGTCATTTTTTTGGAAAGATCCATCGCCCTATAATTATCATAAGTGATATTCAACGATTTATTAATATACAAATTCAATGATTTTTACTAGATATTTAAACAAAAAAAATCTATTCAAATGAATGTGTGGAAGATAAATATTTATACATGTTACTACACAAATTTAGATAACCCAATTTCTTAATCATCTAGCTCACACAATTTTTTAACAAGAAAAAATTTCATCCTGATGTTTTTTTGATCATTGAAATATCTATCCTAATCAAAATCAATGAAATCTTATAAGTTCAATTATTAGCTCCATATATAAACAAGAATATAAGGCAACATTCCTTTGAAATAGCTTATAAATCGGTTACCAGAAAAAAATTTGATTCCTTAGAACAAATTTTATAACTAGCACATAAATTTAATATGAAAAATATCAGGTCTTGAAAATCAAAGATAATGAAAAACTATGATTAATATTTTAATGTATGTTTGATTTAAACGTCTTACTAATTTATCATTAATCACATAAAAAACTATAATCAGTGTTAACACGTCCTTTGAGTGATATTTGAAAACATTCATTCAAAAATTCCATGTTATATTTCTCTTGTGATTTGATGATATAAATTTAGTTTTTACAACTTCTGATCCTTTAAAAATTCATTACTCCATTAACATATCAATGTAAATATTAATTTATATTCTATACTATTCACAGGAATATTCATGGTAACCCATAAATATTATGTCATCATCATAGATAATAATTATTAAGGTAGATATACTTATCTTGTTCACATAAAATTTCTTTTTCCTTATTCCTTTAAAATTGTTTAATTATTCCCGGAAACTACCATGTTTGAATTATCAAGATTAATGGTACTTTTATAACCCATATAAGGATATGTACAATTTTTACACTATAGTAACAACACAATACATCATAAAAACGTTAGTTTTCACAATAAAACAATATTCCTAAAGTTTCCAATTTATGGAAAATAACTTCACATAAAATTGATAAACTTTATAGTGTTTTTGTGTGTATAACTTTAAATCATACATGTTGTGAATACATTTCCTCATTGTATATGTATTACACCATTAAAAAAATTATTTTCTACCTAATCTATCATTATTCATTGATATCTCAATGTTTTTATTGAGTTTATTTATGAACAACATCTTCATTCCTATAACAGTTATTCAATTCAGTCTAAGAACCACATCCCATTTGATATTTTTATCAATCAGATGAGTATATTAATTGATTGTATTTATTCACTCTATATACTCAGTAACATATAAAAATTTTTGTAGGTAACCCTATTAAATAATTTCCACTTGATATTTATTTCTAAATTCTCTTCTCAACTCCACCAATGTTTCATGACTTTTAATAATATCATCAAATTTTTCCTTGTTTTGTAACACCAAAAACATTATACTTATGCCTTAAAAAATAAATTCCTTCTATATAGACTAATTAGACTGTATATTTACCTCAGTAGGTTTTCAATCATATTCCATTTTAATAATTTTTTTAGAATTTATCATATTACCTTCCATTAATTTTTCAACGCCCTCTTCATATTCTTCCATTAAGTTAAACATATTTTCATTAAAATTCCCATAAAAAAAATAAACTAAATTATATATAGATTTTTTTATAAAATATATAACTCATTTCATTTTATGATTACCCCATAAATAGAACTCCCTAAATTTTTTCATTAAAATGTACAATATCAAGATATTTAATCTTCCTTAAACAAGGACTCTAAAAAACCATGATGTATTTCATTATATATTTTTTCTTATTCCAAAAATATTTGTTATTTATTTTTCATTTAAATATCCTCATGTATCTATTATGAAAAGGAAAAAAGACCATACATATTATATCTAAAATTTTATTTATAGTTTTCATATATCTATAATTGACCATAACATTTCAACCAAACTCCCATTCATCCCATTAGTGAATTTTTTATATCAAGGAGTTTAAGGATAACTATATCGATGTTCAAATCAATGTTTATCCATACATGATTCAAAATAATTACTTTTACCTCATTACCATTATATATTTTTAACACTGTAATATAAACTACTAACACATTCTGATACTCTCTTCTAAATATTTGGAATATATATGTTGCTTTAGATGAATGATTCATGAATATCAAGATGGTCTTTATGGTGAATTAGTCATCAAAATTGATAAATTAATTATCCATATTTTTATATTAATACATCATCGTTCAACATCAACATAAATTTACAAAAAAAACATGTCGTATAGAGTAGTGAATATTTACACTTTTGTGGATTATATGAATCATCATCCACTTCTGAAATGTTTGATAGATAAAACTATATCTATTTTTAGTTGGGGTAATTATTTCACCAAAACATCATTTGATATGTTAGTCTAATTTTCATGATCTATATGTCCATGTCATTAATGGACAATCATATTTCAACATTTAGAACTCAAATAACAAGAATTTATTTGATATATAATTTAGAATAATTTACCTACGATTCTTTCTTCTTTAATGAAAATAATTCTATATTCTGATCACCTAATGATATTTTTTTATATTGACATCATTATTTTAGATATAAAATTTTTGGATTACACTTAGAAATATTTTAAGCGCACAATCGAATAGAAAATACTTATATTTTACTTTTAGAGCTTAAATAATATACCTAATGATTCCCCATGTTTTTAAACAACTTTCATTCACAAAGGTAACATCAATTCTATTGTTTTATGAAAGTTTCATCAAAATTTTCATTTAACCTATCATATGGGGGAATAATTGTTTTCATTTATCCTTATATTACCTTTTCTAATAGATTTTATAGAATGTTCAAAATGAATTTATTTTTTACATAATATATTTTATCATCATCCATTCATTTTTCAATATAAACATACTATATTAGCAGAGTGTTCATACAATTTTTATCCAAATAACCTTATTGGTCACACCTTCTAGATATTTTTTCTGGGTTGTAATATCTATTTTTAGTATATCGAACTAATGATTTTTCGTTGAAAATTTTTTCTTTCTAAAAAATATTCCCCATCATCCAGAAGAAGCTTTCTCCAAGATCATTATTTCTCATTATATTTTTCAAATTTCAAAATTTTTTTTATAATTTATCCCCCAATTAATACCTAATTTTACAAACCATCTCCTGATGTTTTCATAAAAATAGATAAACTTTTAATTTTTACTCTCAATTGAGGGAAAATTTAAATTTTTCCTTTTTAGATATCACAAATAATTTTTATAAGCAATTTGTTAGTCTTAGAATGGGTTTTTACTATTGGTCATATGCTAGGAAGAATTCCAAGTCATTGAAATTTTGGTGGAATATTTAACATTTAAACATATAAATATATATATATATATATATATATATTTACACATTAGAACATTGATATTTTATGATTGGAGTGCCATATGTATTTTTTGACTCAATAACTGAGTCTATATGGGATATTTTTCATATGGCAGGTATAGACTTAACTTGGGAACTGGGGCTGAGCCCCTTTTTTCTTTTCCAGTTTCTTTCATGTCTTTTTTCTACATTTTTATTTTTCCGTTTTTAGTTTTCTCTTTCATTCCCATTGCTTCTCACGTATACTCCATGATGGATATTCCCTTTATTTATAATGATAGAGATATAGAGAGGGAGGTTTGTGGGGGGGGGGGGGTGATGCTACAATGTTTAGAAGGATCCTTATCATCAATATGTATTTACATAACATAGATTAGATCAATGAATAAGTGTTTTTAATTTGGATCTTTGACAATTATAATAAGTTTAACAAAAAAAGTTACTACTATATTAGTGGGTTTTAGGTTTTATTCATGTCCCTGGGTTGGTAGGGGCCTATAGAGGTTAAATCAGGGGTGTCATGTGGTGAATCTCAGGTTCTGGGTAATTTTAAAGGGTTTTCTTTGAGAAAAAACTAAGAAAATTTCATGTTTCTTAAAGAAAACATTTTTTTGTTTAATTCAGGAAGAGGATGGAGAAGATGAGTTACAAAAAGTGTACACTCGGGAAACATTGTTTGGTGTAAAATTGGGGAGTGGATAGGGGTATAACCAAAAACCCAATATCCAGGAATATGATCATGTATGGTAGATGAATAGAGGACCTCCATTTTATAAATACACCATGTTCATTTGATGGATGAATTGTACTTAGTCTTTTCCATACATAGTTGGGTCAAGGTAAATGGGAAGGTATCACATGTAGGGTAAATTCCATGTACAAGGTATCACCATTTTACTTTTGAGAATACCCACTAATTTAGGCCAAGATACTATCCCATGTGTTTTTTGTGGGAATAAACTATATAAAAGAGGTACAGAATGTGTACTCCCTCCTAGTATATGTTTATCCTATTTATTACCCAGGCATTGGAATCAAACATGTAATATTTTAATTTTAAACATTTCCTCAAATTGAATGTGACGGTGGACTCTTTTAGGTGTATTGAATCCATCTAGATAGTATTTTGGATTGGGAGAGCATTGGTAGGAGTATTTCGTTAAGGTTATCTTTCTGAATCCTCATATGAGTTTTGATGTGAGTTGTGAGGCCTATGTTATGGTGTTTTTATTGTTTATATCTTTGGTTCAGGGTGTATGTTGAGGTCACATAGATTTTTTGTAAAAATATTATGTGGTGAGATTGATCATCTTCTTGGATGATCTTGTTATTAGTATTATTGATGATTAGTTTTAATTTCACGAGGTCAGGATTGGTTGGATCCTTTTGAATGAGGTTCATTGGGAGAGTTGAAATTGGCATGATGGACCTATTTGAGGAATTCACTTTTGGGTGTAGTACTATGTGCGGATTCTTTTGTGGGAATGGTGTTGTTAGAGGGTAAGTTTTATATTAATAGGCTATCCAATTCTCCTTTATAAATTTTTCCCCGAGCATTGCTTTTTGATGATGAACCCCGTGTAGGGTGTCCTTCTCAAAAATTTGGTTTTGATGCCCCTAATAGGTGACCCATTCTTGGTGGATGTACAATATTTTAAATGTTGGATTCAATGGTTCTAGTTTATATTTTTGGGTTTTATCTAAACATGGTTCTTAAGATTTTAACTTACTGGTTTGAGGATATTATTATTCTAGACTAAAGGATAATTTAGACATTTGGTATATTACGAAACCTTTCATTATCCTGAAGATTGATATAGAAGTGAGTTTTTATTGGTTGGTATTTTTTAGGTGGGTCTAGGGAGATGATACATGGTTTGGATGACTGGAACCCCATTTTTTATATTTTCAATCACGAAAGGGGTAGTAGATCATTGTGGATATTGCACAAGCAACTCAAGATATTTGAGTTTAGGTGTGGTCATGATGTTTTGTGAGGATAGGACAATTGTAAAAAATTAGTACGTGAGTAATTATATAAAATTGGTGTATCCTAATAGGTTTTACATGTTTTCTTAAAATAATTTTTTATCAAACTATCAGGTTGCTTGAGCTTTGTAGATGAGATTTTTACTTTAGATTCCTAGTATGAGATCGTAGGGGTTTACATTCATGCCCATCCATATTTTGGAATTTTGGATATCCTTTTAGATTTTGAAAACATTATTGATATGTCTTTAGGAGTTACACATGTTATAATTACTCTGGATTAGGATTTACCATGCATAAATCTACCTTAGGTTCCACACAAGAACTCAAGGTTCATTTTTTTATTTTTTATTTTATTTTTTGTTTCATTATTACTATGTTTAGATAGGTATAGAATATGTATATTTTCATGCACATGTTATGAAATAATATTTTTGGAATACCATTGAGTGTATCCTAATGATATTTATTTCATATCTCATATACATGCACTCGGTGTGCATAGATACCTTATGTTTACATTCATGTTCAGAACATGATATCATAGATTCAGTAGGAGACCGATGTCTTTTGATTGGGCACGATTTCATATGTAGTATTTTTGAATCATGAAAGAGTAGTAAAGTAGTCATGGATATCAGGTATGTGGTTCAACTTTCATTTTTAGTAGATCCTTTTGTTTTTATTATTTTTTATTTTACTATATATATGTAGTTATCCCATAAGAAGACCTATGTCTATTTGTTCTGTTTGTGAGTTTATATGCTATATACGATTTATTATAGAATATTTATGTTTTATTTATTTATTTAATAGTACTATAATGTTTATGGTTGTGAATATTTCATGGTAATATTTTTTCTATTATTTCACTCTAATCCAAGTGCATAGTTCTTTACCATGTATCATATTTTTTCATCACCACTAGTCTGCAGCCTCATAAATATGAGAAGGTGTACTTGAGGCCTTATCATGAAGTTTATTGGGTGGTGGTTTTGTTCAACCTGAGTAGATTCATGAAAACATGGAATCATAACATATTCTTATATGACATGGGGAGTTGGTAGGGAGGAGGTCTCGCAATTTTTAAGTTCCTATGATGGATTTTAGCCTGGTGAATCATGAACACATGTTTCATTAGGTGTTCTAGGTTACTTGGGTTATGAGATTACAATTATTTTATGTTAGGGTTTTGTGATTTTTACCTTGAGTGATGAAATTGTGTTTGTGGATTTTTTTTTATTTCTAGGTTTTTTGATCTTGGCCTAAAGTAAGAGTATTGTTTTCATTCATCATCATAGGAACACCAGATCATCATGACGTTTCCATGAATGTGAGTTTTTTTTATGATGATGGATGTTGAATTTATAAATGTTTTAATAATAATGTATATGAATCTTACTCATATTGAATCTTGATGGAATTATACACAACTTAATTATGAGTATTATTATTTTAATGAAAAATATTATGGATCTTGTGGTGATGTGTTCTATGATAGAATAAATGCATAACCATCACTGAGATATTCATCGTAAACCATGTGGGTTAGTGGGGGTATTGGGATTCACTATAATTATAGTTCGATCGATGGATAAAAGAATTCTAAATATTTTTTTGGATCATGATATATTTTTACATATGTTGTTTCTTCCAAAATATTTTATTTTGTTTGGTTGAAATTTCACGGTGCATGAGATGTTGAGTATTGGGGGAGCTCATTATGTCATAGTTTATTTGATTGGAAAAGTTTGGATGAAATCTTGACCTATTTTTTTCTACTTTAGCTTTGGGTATCATAATGAGAGAAAGTTTTTAGGTAAAAACACAAGTGGATGGTGGTCATGTGGTTGATCTCAACATATGAAAGATTCTTATTTTTGAATTGGGGTATCAAGGGGTATCTAAATTATTGGAAGCAACCTATTTGAGCAGTATGATCAATGGTTTATGGTGCATTATCCTTGGATAATTATGGAATGGATTGTTTGAGAATGATATATTATAAGAGGTTTTTTAGGATCAATCTATTTTGACGGGGATAGTGGTTGTTAGTATGGATTTTTAGAAAATTATTTTTTGTTTGACTGAATAATTTTAGTGGGGATTGAACCATAAGCTTGTGGTTTTTGTTCCCCTTATTTTAAGTGGATATTTGAGAATGGGGTGAAGAATTCCATGTGAGACATGAATGTTCATTAGTTGTCATTTCACACAAGCTCTCTAGTGTGAGTTTTTTTAAACATCCAACCATTTTTTTGTAGTGGATAAAGCATGGTCCTTGGAGATGGTGTCTAGTTGTGGGGAAATGATAAGAATACACCAACTATTGGGAGAAACTTTTTGACAATAGATGAATGTCCCTCAGTTTGGGATATTTATGGGAACAATGAGAAATATTAGTGGAAATTTGTGGTACCATTAGATTCATCAATGTTCAAAGTCAAACATGCTATCTAGTTGACCCTTGAGGCCTCTCGAGGGAGAGAAGAATTTACAGTGGGGAGTTTATAATGAACCCTTTAATGATTCTTCACGAAAATATAGGGAAAGTTAAATTTTTTTAGGTCTATGGAAGGGTGTAAATTGTAATTTATCATATTAGGAGAATTGTGATAACATTTCTAACCACTCCTTCAGTCTCAAAATTTATTGATTACCCTAGGATAAGAGTTTTGTGGAATTTAAGGCTGTTCAAATTTTAAGAAGAATATTTTATATTTAATTAATTAAATATTATTTATTTTTATACTTTTTAATGTTATTATCTCATATTCAAAGAAATATATTTAAAATCTAACTTTTTAGATGAGGCTATAAAATGGGGGGTTTTCATAACTGCATAATCATGATTTTGGCATAGAGGTTAGTCTTAGGACCCTTTAATTTTGTTTCAATTTTCATCTTTTTGTTTTAGGCTTCTTCCTTTTATCCTTTAAATCCAATGAATTACCATATCAAACCCCCTTTCTGGTACCCTTTATCCTATCTAAGAGAAAGGGAGGGGGTTTGTTTTAGAGAGCTTTGGAGGAGTTGATCGTCATGTGGCAACTGCAAAACATGGATTAGTTCAATGAGTTAGAGGTTTCTACCTAGAAATTGGTTTTTTATTTTTTAATAAAATTTCTCATATAATTATGTTGTTTTTAGTTTTAGTAATTCTTTTTGGTTTTTTAAAGACACTGAAGGGGTGATATAGGTTGTTTTAGTTTGATTTTTTTGTTTCAATAAACTAAAAAGGGTTTTAAGTTTAGGAAAACCCAATTAAATGACATGTGTTATTGAAGCAATATTTCTATGTGATTCTTTTCCAGTATAGGTGAGCTATGAGTGTAACATTACATGTGTGTTCTAGAAACAGAATGTGTAGGTGACATGGTGTGTACCTAGGGGTTCATCTAGACACCTCATGTCGGGTAAAATGGTAGTATGGGTACGTGAATATAGGTTCCCTTGGTTGGGGAATTGACATGTATGTTCAGTGAATGTAATGATGTCATGAGTTTTGAACGCTCAGTTCGGACAAGGTATACAAGGTGGTGCCCCAAGTATGTAACATTCCATGTGTATGTAAAGAATGCAGTATTATTTTGAATGTATACACAAGGGTAGGATGGGATACATTCACATATTTGTTTTTTGGGGGAAAACATTATGTACATGAGGTATACATCGTGTACTCCCTCCAATGGTATGTTTTTTATATTTATCTTTATTGTGATTTAATTATAAATATTTTCTATTAATTATGATATTATTTCTACATTGTCCATGGTGGGGGAGTCCTTTCTTCACCTAGAGGTCATCTGGATGGTGTTTTTGATTGAGAGATTTTTATAAGAGATTTTTATAGGAGTTTTGGTTTCAAAATCCTCATGAAGGTTGGGATCTGAGTTTGGGTCCTGAGGTAAGGGTGTTGTGCTTGTAGAGTACCATGGTTTAAGATTATATGTGAGTTAATTGAGGCTCATTTTACATATCCTGAGAGGTGAGATAGAGTGTTTTATTAGATTAACTTTGTTGTTCAGTTACTAGACGATTATGACTGGTTTCTTGAGGTTTGGATCAATTGGATACCTTGTGTAAAGATCTTGACCCTAATAACTATGAGTTGGTGGTCAATTTAATACTTTTCTACTAGTTATAAGAGATCACACACTAAAGGAATGAATATATAAGTAGTGTTAGTAAACTAGATACATACTTCAATCACGCATTAAAAATATAAAAATATTACATTGTGAATATAAATATTCTACATCCTTGAACTCTTGTAAAGATTAATTCTTCATATCCTTGGGAGAAAAAAAATAACAACCAATATCAGATTCTTAGTAAGGATTACATACAATGTAATATATCATGATTAAAAAACCATAATCAATATGGAAAGGTAAATAAATAAAATAAATTCCATTAAATCAATTACTAGATCAGGAAACGAATCCACTGATAACCTTCATGAAAAAATATCATATATAATAAAAACTAAATTCTCAATGAAGGGAATTATTAATATTGGTTATCATGATATCAGATATCATGATATTTATATTTTAAATATATTCTACCAAGATGGTTTAATCAATGGATATATATACACTAAATGACAATTTGAGGATAGATTTATAATTTTCTTAATGGGACCTATGATTGAATAGATGGTCTATCTATAACCAGGCCCTACTATTCATTTCATGTGCAATTACATCCTAATACATTGAATGATCAATTATATTTATGAACAATATGCCTTATCAATAAATATATGTATTTAGTTCAAAATTCATAATTTAAATATTTCTTCAGTCAATCAAATTACCAGCAAAGAAAATCATCGTATGTAGAAATGATATATGGTTTACGAAATAAGTATACCCATGATAGTGAATTTGAATATTGAGGAGAAATTCAATTTCTAATGATCACATGAATCTTAATTTTTTAAGGGGAAGTTAATTCATGGAAAATTAATCAATAAAGTGAATTCCAAAAATTTACCTACTTACAATGATGAAAAACAATCCAAAGAAATAAAAAGGGTTATAATATCTTGAAATATCAATAGTGAGGTATAATGAAAATACTTTATTTTCTTCATTTATAAATCTGAATACTATAAATAATCATTAATTTTCATTTAGGAAAATTTACTTTCTACATTGAAATCAACATTTAAAAAACATAAAATATCCATAATGTATGGAAATTTTTTTTTGGAAAAAACATATAAAAATTTAATTGAATATTCATATAAACGTGTGGCCGTGATTAATGGAATATTCTATTCTTGCAGAGTATGTTAAAGAAAATATTCAGTTCACTTTTTTACTCAAAATTCAAAATGTATGTAACCTAGAAAATAAAGCGAAGGTTCCTATTATAATATTTTTAAAATATTAAATCATTCGTGAAAATATATTAAATGAATAATTACATTAAATTAGAAATATTAATTAATTTTTTTGATGAAAATATGGATATGAAAGAAACATATTTTTCAATTGAAAAAAAGAAAAAGTTGGATTTTTGTTATAAATATATTATCAATACTTTTATGAAAGAAATATATGAAAATGGAACAATTAATTTAATTTTTCATTATTAAAAATAAGATAATAAAATTAAATGGGATTATTAGACAATGAATAAATAATTTCTTACTATGGAAGTTCTAGCATAAGTAATCCAAATTGACAAGAGTTTGAAGTCTAAACCAATACCCCTGGGGAAAAATTTGAATCGTATCACCCATAAAATAGTTAAATTAAAATAAAAAATTAAATATGATTAAAGTAAATAGATTCATTATGTAACATAACAAAGGTAAAATATTTGAATCTCATAAAAATAAATAGGTATATAATAACAAATATGTCTTAATGGAGTGAAAATATTGATGATATCTTTTATAAAGATCAGACTATTAAAGTGATGATTAATCAATAAATTAATTATTAGTATCATATGTAAATTGTAATAAATAACTATAAAATATAACATAAACTACTCATATTTAATAACATATATTGTAATTGAATATTAAAGATAATTAATAAGTAATATAACCTAAAGAAAATAAATTGAGTTTTGAAACACCTACCACATGGTAACATTAATGTAAAATAAAATTAGATGAAATATTATAAATTAAAACCTAAAAACCTATTATATATAATGTTTTTTAATATAACATTTAAATGGGTAGTGTTTCCACCATTGAAAAGAAATTGGTTCCATACATCAAAATATACCTCAGTGGAAGGAAATTTAGACAAAGTTCTTTACTTCATGTCTGAATCTACATAAACATTATTTATATTCCTGAATTCAATAATTATATTAATTATTTACTATATTGATAAACATAATTAAGTGTTATTATTACCTATATTTTATTTTATAACATGTTATACATAATTACTCAATCAATTAAGTTCATGTCAGACTTTTTAATGTTATTCAGTACATATGTCAAAATGAATTTGATAGTTTGATTATGGTAAAAGTATTAATTAGTGGGTAATATATTGAATAATAATACAAATATTATTATCATTTTCATAAATCATTTATACATTTATAAACATTCAAGAAACATGGTTATGAAAAATGAACTATGTTACAATTATAGAGACGGTAGGTTGTACGTACGCATGAGTAACACATCCATTTTTCAATAGTCATTTAAAAAAGGAATGTTTTATTTTATAACTATATAGTGATAATAAAATATTTAATATCATATTATTTTTTTAATATACTTATATATATCATCTACAGGATGAGTTGAGGAAAAACGAATCAAATCTCTTTGTGAAGATGGTAATCCACATGTTCAAATGATCAACATTATAAATTTTAAATGAATTGAATGTTAGAAAATAATATGAAATATATAAATATATGATGATAAATATTTCATAAATATAATATATAAATATAATAAATATATCATTAAAAATAGTCATAAGTGGTTGTGATAGAAAATTAATTACATTGGTTTGTGAGGTTGTAGTCCACCGTACGCACGAATAATGGTTTTGTTTCCCATTTAATGAAAGAGGAGATGGATATCAGGTATTATTTAAACATAAAATCATATAATTATATGGTAGATACTGATTTCATGATATCACCATGGTTTAATAATATTTTAATAAGGTTGAAGAATAAATATACTAAAAAACCTTGGTTAAGAATGATACCTCTTCTTTAAGCATCATCTCCAGGTTTATACCAAAAGGATTACTAGGATGGGTTTTATAAACAAAAAAGAAATATAGGATGTGGAAAGGGATTTATGGATATAATTTTTGTAGGTTTTTTCTGTTCCTAAAATCTCTTGAATTTTATAGAAGATAAAAGAGTGAGTGAGTTTATATAAGTGTGGGTAGGGGATCTTTTAGGGTTTCTTAATGTATTAAATTATAATAATGTAATATTCAATAAATATACTTACAAATGAAAAATTGTTCTAGTATAGGATAGAATAAGTATGAAATATATAAATAAAATAATATTTTTATATTTTTAATACTAAAAATAACCCTTATGTATTAGTTTAACCCCAGATAAACTAATCTTAACCATGTTGGCGTTAACAGCATTCTCAAAGTAAATGTGTAATAATATTATTTATAATATAATTATTCAAGAATAAATAGAAATAGAATAAATATAAACTAATTTTAATCTGAGTTTTTCACTATCATGATTTTTAGAATTTTTTAATTATTTGAAAATTTATTATTAAACATTATATATTATTAATGTCATTTTTCAAACAATTAATTTAATTTGACTTCTGATACATGAATAAAATAATGAATTTATAATGTAATATACTTAAACAACAATAATACATAATTAATAATTATAAAATTAGTTTAAAACAACAACTCATACCAAATACATTACATTTAATTTTTTTAAACTTATTTATCTTGAGTTTTCTTGTGTTAGCATAAGTGTTGTGTCAACGCTGTATACGAATTTAGGGTAACTATAAAATAAAAAAATAAAAATAAATTATCATCATTAAAATAGTTTTATTATACATAAAATAAATTTTAATATATGTATACCCAAAATATTTTTCCTTATTTGAACATATAAGTGATATTTAAAAGGAAAGAGAGTGAATTTTTTCTTTCCTTTAATTAAAATATTTTGTTGGTCATAGTCATGGAAAAGCATACCATAAATAATATAATCCCAATTCAAAGGTGATGAAGGTAAAAGAAATAAAAATAAAAATAATTAATATGAGAAATGGTGGCCTTATAACTTAGTTTCATCCCAGGTTAAGCTGATTAACCCATTTACCTTGGTGATAAATTTTTACTTCTTTTAGATTCATTATGACCAAAAATCATTTTTCCATAATAAATAATATTATTTTTTATAATTAAAAATATTTAATCCATTTCATCATATTCAATTCACAAAATTTTTATAATTTGATTTTAAAAATTCACCCTCAAAACATTTCATAAATCTATTTTTTATGAAACATATTTTCCAATAAAAAATAAAGTCATACATTAACTCTAAGACTTGTAATAATAATTATATGAATTTATTTTCATATATATATATATAAGTATATGAAAAAAAAATTAATTTAAATATTTTCCCATTAGGGTTTATTTTAATTAATTAAAATGGAGAAATATTATGCACATAAAAACAGTTTCCAAAAAAAATGTCTTCTTTAGCCTAAAAAATCTAATAAAATAGTATGATATAAATTTTATTCAAATTTAAATAATTATTTAAAAAATATATATAAATATAAATATCTTAATTTTATATTAAATAGAATGTTTTAGGGTAATTTAGTGTTATTTTATATATTTTAATTAAATGTCTATTTTACAAAAAGAGTAATTATTCATTATTCAATGAAAATTCATTTTTTTTAGAAAAATCCCAAAATTTGATACTAATACAGTATCTATATAATTTTTTGAAAAATTATATCATATTAATGAAATATACTTTCTATAAGTTACAGAAATTAATTAAAATATTCACATACAAAAACCATAAAAAATAATTTTTAAAGAAACGTATTTTTGAACCATAAAATGACTATAATAAAAATTAGCTCATTATTTACCAATATATCTTAATTATCCAAAATACTAATTAATAATTTTAAAAAATTGGCTATTCCTTTTCATAACAAAAACATAAATGGATAGGTTATAATGATTTTATTTACATTTTATATCATGGTTTTTTTGGCATGATGTTACATGTTGTATATGCTATCAATCATAATGTTAGTATTTTTATAACTATAGGAATTAAATTTTGGGATGTGTAATGTTGTTCATGTTTATATGGGTTATATGGATTTGTTTTTATCAATTCCTTCTTATGTATTCTGCTTCTTGAGGTTTCCCTTATGGTCTTGGTGTTTTTCAATGTTGGGTTGTGTGTCGAGATGGCAACTAGTGTTCTTTTGGTGGGCTTGGCTCAATGTTGGGTTTTACCAGATAATCTTTTTAATGGTGTCTAACATGACCTGATGTTATGGGGACATTTTGGGGTTCATAGTAATTTTATTACCTATGAAATGTTCTATTCTAGTTTCTGCAGTTCCAATTGATGGGTTTTTATGTTATCTGACCATGGTTCAAGATTTGATAACTTGGAGGTTTTGGGAATTTTTAATCACAATTTAATGAGGATGGGGGACCTTTGGATTTTAATAGAATGGGTGTTCGACCAAATATTTATTTGAATTCAATCATATATTCGTTTTCTAGTGTGGGATGGGTCTATAAAGATAATGGATGATCTGAATGAGTGAAAACCTTGGTTTATATTTTTTCTTCGGTTAGGGGTAATAGAAAATGGAAAATTTTAAAATCACTCGAAGATATATTTGAGTTTGGTTTTATTTGTGTATTATGGAATTGAAATTTCATTTACAGCTAATTTAGTATTATAGGACTTCTTTGGCAAGGGTATGTTATCCTAGGATTGTTAGGATTTTTTAATACTACTTCAAATTATTCTATTGGATTCCATGATCTTGGTAGATTCAACTGTGGTTTCTAATGGCTATGAGGAGATCCTAGTGTCAAAAAGTTGTTACTATTCTTTATTTGGACTTTTGGAGTTCTTTTTTATTTTTCGGACACACCTTATATGTGCCAGGGAATACCATGTACTATAATTCTTCTTGGTTAGACTAGAGAGGGGGAATATATACCATTTGGGTTATACAAGACCATGTGGATCACTATAATTCTTTTTTGATAATTTTTTATTTTATTTCAATATATAATTTATTTTTATGAAAAAAAATTATTCTTAGATGATGGTTATATCATGTATTTCAGACAAATGTTATGATACACGATGTTATGACCACTGATTGTGGGGTACTAATTATATTTATTTCACAAATTTTTTTAATTTAAACTTTGTGTATATTAATTTTCTTATTTATACATTCAATTAAATAATAAGATGATATAGATTGATCATGGTCCCCAATGTGGAATGATTGAGTAGGATTTACCATATGGAGTTTGAGGCTTAGGGTGGTGCAATTTTCTAGTCATTGAGATCAAATATGTGGTTCAACATATAATATAATTATATCCTAGTGTATTTACTTTCATTTATTTTACTCTCTATATGTGTCCGACCAAGTTGGTAACAGATGTCTATATATTTCTTATGTATGTCTATATGCTAGAGTAGATTTATTATAAAATTTTTCTTTTTTATTCATTTACATATGTGTTCTATAATTTTTATGTATGTTTATATTTCTTTTATATTTTTTCTTTTTTTATTTTACTTTGATCCACGGGATAAATATCCCAACTAAATCATATTTGTCCCTTTCTTCCCCGTCAGAATCCTATTGAATATAGAGAGGCACGCTTAAGGCCTAATCATGAGCCAAATCAAATTGAAGCCCAAGTTGAGCTAATCCAGTTCATGACACCTACTCAAAGTGTAACACCCCTAGATCTCATAGAACATTATCTCATTAAAATAATTTAATAGCTTACACTACACGCAACACCGAGTTCGAGCGCACCACAAAATTACCAAACTAGACGTTCAAAAAGAGGGTTTAAATAGTATTAACTTCATTCTGAATCTTATATACTCTATATAATATTTATATCCATATTATGTGTTTGATAGACATAATATAAGAAAAAATTCATTTTTTCCGATAAATGAAGAATTTTTTTTAAAAAATTCAATTTTACCACATTTTAATGGAGAACCCTTTTTCAATAAAATATTTGACACTTTTAGATTTTCAATTGAACAAAATAAACTTCTTATTTAAAACAAGGACATAAAAATTTAGTTTCGATAATTTTTTGGTGATTTTCTGATAACTTTCATATTTGGGTCAATAGTGAACATTACTAAATTTTAACTGAAAACAAATTTTCCAATCAAAATAATTTATAGTGTTAAATTATAAAATTTAATGGGTTTGAAGTATAATTAGATTATATTTTTATAATTTAATACAATATTGGTTGTTATAAGTAATTTTATATTTAAATTTGACATAAACACTTGTGAATCTTTTGATCGTTTTTACTTTTTAAAAAACCAGTATTTTTTTAGTTTTCACAATAGGAATTAATTTTAAATTAATAAATGAAAATTCTATGTATTTAATTTGGTAAAATAGACTTCATTTATGAATTTGGAATATCAAAATTATCTTAGGGTGATTTTTTGGTATTTTTTTGAAAACTATCAATTTTTGATGAATAGTAAAAAACACTGAGTTATTGTTCAAAACCAAATTTCTATTTAAATAATTATTTACTTTAATTAGATTTATTTTAGATTAAAATAGATAAAAATTCTTATATAAGTTCAAATTAATTCATTGGAGTCATTTTATAATAAGTTTATATATATAAAAATTTATTGAACTTTTTACCGTATTTTACCCACCTCCTAGGAGCATTTACAAATTTGTAGAAAACATAATTTTACCACTTTTGTGAATTGAATTTCAAAAATATGGGAGAAAACGTTGATATCAGTAAGCAAAATTTAGTTCAATAAGATAAATTTTTCTAGTGAATAGTAAATTTTTGCTTTTATTTACCACAGTTAAAAGTAAATAGGGTAATTAAAGGTAAAAATGATATTATTATTAACCTAAAAAATGTACTTATTCTATTAGATAAGTATAATTCTACCAACTAAAACTTAGGAATAAAATAGGACCCCCTTTGGTCCACTTGGAATAGATTAGTAAATTTATTATTATTTTATTTAAAGAAGATTTGAAAGAGTTAAATTCAATGTTTGATAACTAAACTATTTTTAATATAGGGTTATACATAATATAAATTCGACAATAAATATTCATCAAAAATATGAAAATATTTTCTATATAATGATATTTTATTTATAAATTTTAGGCATTAAATAATTTAATTTATTTATGACACAGTGATGATGCAGAAATTACCTTAATAATGAAATATTAAACTAATTAATATTATAAATATCCAAATAAATGTAATTTGGGAATTTTGATGAATTACACTAATTTTCTATGTTAATATGACATGTTAGTATTGAACATATGAATTTTTTTATAAGTAATAAAGTTCTTCGAACCTAAACAAAAATCCTTAACTAAATAATGTCAAAATTAACGTAATAGAGTTTTTAAAACAAATACAATATTATGGGTTTATATAATTTTCCTTAAAATCCAAGGTTCATCAAAAGAGCCATAATAATATTATATATTTAATTAATGAACCTATTGGGGTTTTCATGGAATTTTATAGTAAGTTTATTAACCATATAATATAAAAATACAAAGAGACTTGGTAAATGTTAAACTATTTAACTAAAAGTTAAATCTAAAATATAAGGTTAATATGATGACCTAAACCTATCTAAAACCTATTGGTTGAGTGTTTTTAGACACATACCATCCTTAGACTTTAAATATTTCATTTTGGAGCCATTTGAAACTGAAAATGATTTTATTATAAAAACATATTTCAAGCATTTTCTAAAGTGAACCTCACCTATATTATAAAAGGGAACTTCCCCTTCTCTTAATTTCACACCTCCAAAGCCTTTTGACTCGTCCAACACCTGACCAAATATCCTCCTAACTTTCCTCCCTTCATCTTAGAGGCCTTTCTTTGGTCATAAAGCCAACTTAAATAGCCCTATTGTTCAAATCAAAATGAAGATCCCAAGAAGAGGTAAATATTTCATCACCTCTTTCAAGTCATTTTCTTCTTCCAATACTTCTTTATTTTATTCCATTATAAAATAATAACTCCAGTATATTCTATATAATAGGATTTTATTATAATAATCGTACAACCATGTTCATTATTCTACCCGTCTTATAAATGACAAAGTAACCATACGTGCGTACGTATGGATTGTCGTTCGGATGGGTACAAAAATGAGTATAACTGGTGTAAATAATATATATAACATGTTAATGATTCTATATATATGATCTACCATCCAATTAAATATTATTTCTCTATAAATATAATGATATTTTTGCTCGGGCATACATATGGACTACCGTCTCCACGACGTGATGGGATTCATTTCCACGTTCACCATTAAACGATGATGATAAAATATATATCATTAATAAGTATGTAATATATGAAATAATAACGATACTATATATATATATATTTATGTACATACATATATCCTATTCACTTAGTTCCGTTCAGTACGATATGAAAATGGAAACAACATTTATGCGCACGTACGTCCTACAGTCTCTATAAATGGTGTTTTTCATTTCATATATACGTCTATTATACATATTTATATTCTAAATATATATGATATATAAATAATGTTTTATATTCTGGATCTATTTAAATCATGATCTATGTGTTACAATCAAGAGTATCAAGTTTAAACAAGTACGATAAAGAAAGCGATTATTACCCGAAATATTAATTTAAATTGGAAATTATTATTAAATGGGTAGTATAAAGTCATAAATGAATCATGTATGATATCATAAATATTAATATGGTTTTGTAATATTTTAATAACATAATATGGTCTTTATATAGGAGGTTAAACGTACCCTCGACTAAAGGAAAGTGCAAGGTAAGGGTTAATTTCACAATCGCATTATTATCTGAGGTTGTTTTGACATATGTATTTACTGAGACATATTTATTATCCATCTCCATGTTTAATGAAAGAGTATTTAAAAAGATTCTTTTAAAATACTTTTTACTAAAAAATATTATTAAATGTATTAGATATTTATTCTTCTAAATCATTCTCATTAATGACCATGTTTTCAAAATGGGTTTTCAGGGTTTATTTATATGGACATGAATTTTTTTAAAATATTAATTATGTTCAAAAGTTTCAATGTGGTATGGGACACTTTTATTCAAAAATTTCATTAAATTTATTCCTTTCTAAATTGTGTGACTTTTTAATGTTTTCATGAAAAAGGGATATTTCTCTCAAAGATATTTAACAATTATTTTCATCTATGTCAACATACTTTGATAAATTTTACACTTGTTTAAAGTTGATTTATTATGATACAAATCTTCCATTTTTTATTTAAGGTTCTGTGATATGTTTGAATATGGATGAGTTATCTTTACGCCATTCATGGTTTATGGTTAAAGTATTGACATTTCATATGGTAGTTTTAATACGAATGTTTATGTTGTATTTTAACCTTTTCTTAAGATTAATGTATTGGGATAGTATGTTCTGGGATGGGGACCAGTAAAAGTAAGCCTACGGGTTGGGGTCCGGTTATAGCAGACCCTCTGGGTAGGAGTCTAGTTACAGAGGCTCTCTGTGTTGGAGTTTGGTTACAGAGGCTCTCCGGGTAGGACTCCGGTTACAATGGCTCTCTGGGTTGGAGTCTGGTTACAGAGGCTCTCTGGGTTGGGGTCTGGTTACAGTTTGCCCCTCGGTCCTCACATGAGGCCTTGACATAGAAATTATAGTCTGGTACTATACATTCCCTCATTATGAAATTAGTTATTATCTGTGATTATTCCAATATTAGAATATCCATGTGCATATTTATATGGTAATGTTTGATATATTTTTTCCATATTATGTTCAAGTTTATGTCTAAAAATCTATTGTTTTTATTAAACATCTTTCTTTTAAATTTTATAGCTTCTTCTAAATTATTTACCCTTACTGGGCATCTGATCTCACCCCTTTCTTATGTTTTATTTTTTCAGTATACCAAGAGGTTTTTTATGTTTGAGATGTAGGGTTAAGCTAAGGGAACAATGGCATTCTCATTGGATTATTTTTTTGTTGTATGTTAGAAAGTGTAATGTAATGTTCATGTATGTAGTCTATTTCCAAAGACTGCTAAACTGATCAGTGTTTTGGGAATTGATTCCTTATAATCATTCCAATGCATTAAAATAATGCACCGACTCTGGGAATCTAGGGTCCGGGCGTTACAGTTGGTATTAGAGGATGTTTAAGAAAAACCTTGGAAAAAAATTTAGATAAAATCTGTTTAGATAACAATACCCTAAGATAGAATTTGAGGATTAGTATAGAATAAATTCCTAGAATTTTTTTTATTTAGAGATTTTGTGAGTTTTCTAACCAATACATCTGTGTCTGGATATGAGCAGGTAAAGGGGGCTCTGGCACAGATGTACCTAGGGGTAAAACCTGAAAACACGGCTTTGATCTGGGCTTGAATGGGAACTAGTGCACGACAACGGGCCTTGCTGCACTCTTGGTTATGACACTCTCGAGTTATATGCTTAGGATAATTCACATTTTCATTACAAGCCATTACGAAGAATTTAACAGTAAATACTTTCTCAAGGAAATTTTTATTATTATTATCGATTATATCCATAAACTGTTCAATTTACGTTAGGTATTTTACAAGTTTGGAATTATTCATTGCGATTCTTAAACTGACATATTGTATGCCATTGTTTAGAAATGGCACCTAGTAGAAGGAATGAGAACTCCAACAATACATATGATCCAAAGAGTAAGAAGGATCATATCTTTTATAGTATTAAGCCAACATTTATAAAGGAAATAGTCCCCCATGTATTCTCAACATATGAAGACATAATATCACGTGTTAATAATATAAGTAAAGAATTATCTGAGTCTTATGGCTTTGAATGGAAGCAGGAGAAGAAAAGGATGGTAGAGAGAAAGATTGATAAAGGGAAGAAGGGAAAGGAGGATTTTCCCAAATTTGATAAATGTGGAAACAATCACTTTGGTAAATTCATGAAGATAATGGGAGTTTTTTATAACTGTGGAGAGAAAGGATACCAAGTATGTGATTTCAAGGATAATAAAAATGTTTCAAATGTAAAATGGTTCATCTACAAGGCATTGGGACACTACACGATTCAATGTCCCAATCATCAGAGTATACCAAAAATGATGCTATTGGATAATAATCAAGTTATGATAATACCCAAGATGAAGAGGAATGACTAGTGTTCTTATGTTGTTATTATAAAATTATTTCATTTGAGTGTTGTATCAACAATATATTGGTTATTTGAATTATGGAGATAAATAAGGATTGTACTGCAGTAATATTTTATTGAGGATTTAAGATTTCATGGTTCTATGAGAAGCGAGTTAATAGTAAGCTACACTTTTTGGAAAATACATGGTTCAAGGAAAAGAAATACTTAATATTGTTTTGATAATGGGGTTCTGATTTTTTAATAAGAGATGGTTGATGTGGATAAATTATATTGGATATTATTGACTTCCTTGGAACTGATTAATAATTTGTTTATTTCAACATGGTTGGAATATTCAAACTTTTTGGATGTAAGGAATATATCCAGTATTCTAAAAATAATAAGGGAGAATGAATGTAATCAATAAGGTTTTATGGTAATTCAGGGTGTTACCATGTTTTAAAAGAATACACGATAAAGGTGTTCCCATGTTATTACGTGGAAAAAAGTATCTTCATTGTGTTTAACTTCCTTATAAATTTTGGACTGTGAGTTTGGATATAAGTATTTTGAAGAAGTCTAAATTTTGGAATGGATTAAGTATGAAATTGGATACAATTGTTTAGGTTATTTTTGGATTATCATAAAAAGGACAACCCCGAGGTCGGGCGACAACTAGTCGCATTCGACAAAGCCGCGAGACATGAACCTGAAACCGAAGAGCGATAAGGGTGAATCACCTACCATTGGCCAATGTGGTGTCCTAGATTGTATAATGTATTTTATTTTTTAAAATGTCTGATAGCTGATTTATAAATTAATTATTTTTGGAACCCTATACGATTATGATAAATAGAATATTTTTATGAAATATTTTGGAGTGAAATTTGAGTTTGTGGTAGGAATTAGTTAAATGATGCAACTCTAATTGTCAAGTATATATATATATATATTCCCTCTTATTCTATGACTAAATTAATTCTTAAACAATAGTTAAGGGACTTTGTCTCAATCTCCTTTCATTGAGGCATACTTTTATTTCTAAACGACTTTCTTTTATACGTTGTACAAAACAATTTCACTTTTCATTTCAAGGGGAATCTTTTTCTATGAAGTGTTTTACTTAATGACAAAAAAGGAATGTTTTTAACGTAAGAGGTGAAAAAAACTTTCCTCTTCCGCATGTTTTATTTTATTTTTGGCATCCTAAAAAAGTCAAAATGTTTTTTTAAAAAGAAAATAAACACCATATACTCTTTTTACGTATTTTGGTATTGAAAATTGTTTTGATAATGTATTTGTTATGTCAATATTTTTAAAGGATATATAGTGATTGATAACCTCAATCACTTCCTAAAAATATTTAAGTTTTACCACCAATTATTTGTATCTAATTTCCACCAATGTTCTCTTAATCGTGATCATAAGTTGGTGCTAACTTTTTCATTTCCCTTTCCCTCTTATTAAGACTAAATTTTATTTACCCAATTTCCGATGTGGATTTTCCACAAACGTATTTCTGTATTTTTAACATTTTATTTTTGAAGAACAATTTCAAATTTTGAGGATGAAATTTATTGAAGAAGGGGATAATGTTACACCACTATATCTTATAGTAAGTTATCTCATTAAAATAATTTAATTGATTGGGCTACATGCAACACCGAGTTCGAGCGCACCACAACATTACCAAACTAGCCATTCAAAAAGTGGTTATAAATAGTATTGGATAAATTTTTAATCTTATATACTCTATATAATTTTAACATCCATATTATGTGTTTCTTAGACATAATATAAGAACAAATTCATTTTTTCAAATAAAAGAAGTATTTTTCAAAAAATGCAATTTTACATCCTTTTAATGGAGAACCCTTTTTAAATACAATATTTGAAACTTTTATATATTAAATTTGACAAAATAAACTTCTTCTTTAGAATAGGGTCATAAAAATTTATTTTTGATAAATTTTTGGTGTTTTTTTGATAACTTTCATATTTGGGTGAATAGTGAAAATTACTAAATTTTAACTGAAAACAACTTTTTTAATCAAAATAATTTATAGTGTTCAATTATACATTTGAATGGTTTGGAAGTATAATTAAATTATATTTTTATCATTTAATACAATGTTGGTCATTATAAGTAATTTCACATTTAAATTTGACATAAACACATGTCAATATTTTGATAGTTTTTACTTTTTTAAAAACCCGTATTTCTTGGTTTTGACTACATGAATTAATTTTAGATTAACAAATGAAACTTCTATGTTTTGAATTTGGTAAAATAGAATTCATTTTTGAATTCCGAAAATCAAAATTAGCTTAGGGTGATTTTTTTTTCTTTTTATTAAAACTTTCAATTTTTGACGAAGAGTGCAAAACACTAAGTTATTGTTTAAAACCGAATTTTTATTTAAATAATAATATATTTTATTTAAATTTATTTTAGATCAAAATAGATACATAATACCTATATAAGTTCAATTTAATTCATTAATGTCATTTTATAATAATTTTAGATATATAAAAATATTATTGAACTTTTTACCGTCTTTTACCCACCACCTAGGAGCATTTGCAAATTTGCATAAAACATAATTTTACCGCTTCAGTGAACTGAATTTCAAAAATAAGAGAGACACAGTTGATATTACTATATAAAATGTGGTTCAATAAGATAAAAATATCTTTTGGTGAATAGTAACTTTTGAGTTTTATTTACCATAGTTAAAAGTAAATAGGGTAATTAAAGGTAAAAATGATATTATTATTACCCTAAAAAATGTCTTAATTCTATTGGATATGTATAATTAGACCAAAAAAAATTAGGAATAACATATGACACCCTTTGGCCCACTTGGATAAGATTAGGTCATTTATTATTATTTTATTTATGGAAGAGTTAAAAGAGTTAAATTCAGAGTTTAATAACTAAACCATTTTTAATATAGGATTATACATAATATAAATTCGACAATAAAAATTCATTAGAAATTTGAAAATATTTCCTAAATAATTATA
Source organism: Viscum album (assembly GCA_963277665.1). NCBI lineage: Eukaryota > Viridiplantae > Streptophyta > Magnoliopsida > Santalales > Viscaceae > Viscum > Viscum album. The sequence goes on from OY728156.1 coordinate 1,143,282,340, forward strand.
TTTTATTTATAATTTCTAGACATTAAATAATTAAATTTATTTACGACACAATGATGACACAGTAATTACTTAATAATTAAATATTAAAAAAATGATATTATAATTATCCAAATAAATGTAATTGGAGACTTTCGATGAATTACAATAACTATATAGGTTAATATGACATGTTAGGATTGAAAATATTAATTTATTTCTATGTAAGATAGTTGTTAGGACTATCAAAAATCATTTATTAAATAATGTCAAATTTTACATAATTGAGTTCTTAAAACAGATACGATATTATTAGTAGACATAATATTTATAAAAATATAAGGGTCGTCCAAAGGGACTTAATAATATTATATATTTAATTAATGAATCAATTGAGGTTCTATTGGAAGTTTATAGTACGTTTATTAACTATACAATAAAAAAATACAAAGAAACTTGGTAATTGATAAACTATTTAACTAAGAGTTAAATCTAAAAGATAAGGTTAATATGATGACCTAAACCTGTCTAAAACCTATTGGTTGAGTGGTTTTAGACTCATACCCATCTTATCCATTAAATATTTTATTTTTTATCCATTAGAAACTGAAAATTATTTTATTATAAAATAATATTTCAATCTTTTCCTAAAGTGTCCCACACTACTTTTATAAAAGGGAACTTCTCATTCACTTAATTTTACACCACCAAATACTTTTATATTGGCCAAAACCTTCCAAAATATCCCCTAACATTAATCCCGTCATTCTAGAGGAATTTATTTGGTCATAAAGAAATCCTAAAGATCCCTTTTGATCAAATAAAAAGGAAGAACTCAAAGAAGAGGTAAATATTTCATCACCTCTTTCAAGTCATTTTATTCATCCACTCCATATTTTTTGTTGTTTACATTCTAAAATAATAAATCTATTATCTTCTATATATTGTGATTTTATTATAAAAATTTAACAACCATGTACATTTTTCTATCCAGACTATAAATGAAAAAGTCACTATACGTGCGTACGTACAGATTGCCGTCTCAACGTCATGGTGCAGTTTGTTATTCAAACACTTAATTATTTGGATGGGTATAATAATGTGTATAAATGATGTAAATAATAAATATAACATGTTATTAATTCTATATATTTGATATACCATCCAATTACGTACGAGTTTTCTATCAATATAATGATATTTTTGCTCGTGCATACGTACTGATTACCGTCTCCACGACGCGATGAGATTCATTTCCACGTTCACCATTCAACGATGATTAGAAAATATATATCATTAATTAATATGTAATATATGAAATAATAATGATAATTGATATATATATATATATATGTACTTACATATATCTTATTCACTTAGTTCCGTTCAATACGATATGAAAACGGAAACAACATTTATGAGTACGTACGACCTATCGTCTCCATAAACGGTGTTTTCCATTTCATATATATGTCTATTTTACATATTTATATTCTAAATATATATGATATATAAATCATTATTTATAGTCTGGAAGTATTTAAATCATGATCTATGTGATACAATCAAGAGTAACACATTAAAACATGTACGATAAAGAAAGCGATTATCACAATCTCTTTATTATGTGAGATTGTTTTTACGTATGTGTATACTGGGAACTATTTATTATCCATGTACATGTTTCATGAAAGTGCATTGAAAGATATTATTTTATATTAATTTTTAATAAAAAATGATTTTATAATTATTAAATATTTATTCTTCTAAATCCTTCTCATTAATGACCGTGTTTTCAAAATGGGTTTTAAGGATTTAATTATATGGACATGAATTTTTTTTAAAGGTTAATTACTTTCAAAAGTATTAAAGTGGTATGGGACACTTCTATTAATAAATTTCTTTAAATTTATTCCTTTTTAAACTGTGTGACTTTTTAATGTTTTCACAAAAAATGGATATTTCTCTAAAAGAGTTTTACAAATAATTTTCATCTATGTCAACATCCTTTGATAAATTTTACACTTGTTGGAAGTTGATTTATTATGATAAAAATATTCCATATTGTATTTAAGGTTTTATGTTATGTTTGTCAATGGATGCGTTATTTTTATTCCATTTATGGTTTATGGTTAAAGTATTGACATTTCATATGCTAGTTTTAATACGAATGTTTATGTTATATTTTAACCTTTTCTTAAGATGAATGTATTAGACCAGTATGTTCTGGGTTGGGGACTGGTAAAAGTAAGCCCTCTGGGTTGGGGTCTGGTTACAGCAGACCCTCTGGGTAGGCGTCTGGTTACAGAGGTTCTCCGGGTTGGAGTCTGGTTACAGAGGATCTTCGGGTTGGAGTCTGGTTACGGAGGCTCTCCGGGTTGGAGTCCGTTTACAATGGATCTTCGGGTTGGGGTTCGGTTACAGTTATCCCCTATTTCCTGGCATGATGCCTTCAAAACAAAAATTAATGTTTGGTACTATACATTTCCTCATTATGAAATTAGTTATTAGATGTGATTATTCTACTAGTGGAATATCCATGGTCATGTTTATATGGTAACGTTTGATTTATTTTTGACATATTATATTCATGTTTATGTTTAAAAATCCATTGTTTTCATTACACATCTTGCCTTAAATGTTAATAGCTTCTAATAAATTATTTACCCTTAATGAGCATCTGAGCTGACCGCTTTCTTAAGTTTTATTTTCCCCAGATCCCAATACTTTTTTATGGTTGAGATGCAGGGTTAAGCTAAGGGAACAATGGAATTCTCAAAAGATTATTTTTTTTGTTGTAGGTTAGAAAGTGTAATGTAACATTCATGTATGTAATCTATTTTCCATTACTGCTAATCTGATCGGTCTTTCGGAACATGATCACTTGTAATCTTGCCAATGTTTTAAAATAATGCACCGACTCTGGGAATCTAGGGTTTGAGAATTACACAAAGGGAGTTAAATGTTGTGCAAATAACTATTTTTTTTAAAACATTCCACAATAATTAAACAACCATGTAATATTTATTTCTTAAATATAAATGATTTTTTTCAAGAAAATATTGTTAGTGTTAATACAAATACCATTCTTCATTTTTTCATGGCATGGAGAATTCCTTTTATGTAGAAGTAGATTACCCATATTTTTTCATTTCATGAACATACTCCATATTATTTTTCCGCTAGTTTTGTTAGTTAGAATAGATTTACATATATTGTTTAACATGATTTAATTTTACATTTTTGTCTATTATAATGACCTTAGAAGTGTGAAATGATTCATATTTAACTTCCCAATCCTCTTGAAATATTTATTCATCTTTATCAAATTATTATAATGTCTAAGAAACCATTATTTTGCATCATTAAATACTTTATCATTTATATAATATTTTCATCCAATTGATTCACCATCATCTATTTCTCCCCAATATTTAACTTAATATTTTAAATTTATTCAATATAAACATATTTAATTTTGATAAGATCACAGTTTCAATCTATATTTATATAACTTTACTTATCTTATATTATAACCTATTTTTTGATATTATATTTTTGTTCAATACAGACTAAAAATTACAAATTCAACGTATGAACTATGTAAGTCTCATCCCCTTCCCTTTTATCATTAATTAACATATATTCTTACTGTTCAACATGACCACTGTGTTCCTATAATTTTCCTGAACATCTTCTTTTGATTGACTAGTTTTATAGGAGTATTCATCCTCTTATATTCTCAATATAATTTTTATTTTATTCTATGTGAACATTTTCACACCCTCAGATTAATTTTGATCATATTTTTTTGTTTCTTCTCATTAATTCCTATAAGGTTTATCATCTTGTTCGACATCCTAATACTATCTACCACTCTTAATTAAGAATTTTATTTTTATTTGTATCATTCCATCCAACTTAAAACATTCAATTGGTAGTTTTAATTTGTAATTTTACATTCCTTTTCTGAGTTTATTAAATAAAAGAGCTATAATTCTCTTATACAAATCATCCCTATCAGCCTCAAATTATCATTCAGTAAATGAGTGGTCTTCAAATTCTCAAATTATAATCTTTATTATGGATAGAAATACCAACTCCTCCTTGAGATTCCATTTAAATTTTATATACTTCCTCATCACATTCAAAAATTAATTTATAGAATTTATCAATAGATACCTCATATTTATCTTTTGAAGAATAAATTGTATCTTAATACCTATCTTGGATGTTATTAATAAATTTCATAATGATCAATGAATTATTAAAATAATCCCTAAGTCCTATGATTTTATGACTATCTCGCATACACATTTTAGACAATACTCTATAGCCTCATAATCATCGACATCTTTACATTTAATTATACATAAATATATATTTTCATCCATTACATTCAAATTCCATTAAAAATTATTTTGATTTTATCCCATATCTTCGTAGAATATTTATGAGCCATTTAATATGAATATATTTTTCTGGATAAGTATATAAGAAAATAATTCCAATATTTTATCTCAATTTTTTTTCTCTTTTAGGAAAATGTTATAAGAGAAAATTTCTCCCAATGTGGAGACTATTAAAGTTTTGAAGAATATTCATTATTTTAGAATCAGATTTCTAGAAGCTTCAGGTCTAGTTTTCCATAAGGGGGTAGCATAGGAAATACCTCAAATGGTGGTAGATTGTTTGGAATGAATTTTTTATTGACGATATGAGTTTATCAGGATTTTGATCAATGTAGTTGGGGGTATCTATGAATATGTTTATGTACTAATTTTACAATAAGTATCCTGCCATATAGAGTATTACGACAGGGGATTTCTGTTTACTATTATGAATGGTTGGAGGCCAAAGCTTATAAGAGTTTGGACCAACCATTTCACCATTTAGAATCATTTATATTGGGGGGGGGGTTATTGGATCACATGTTGAGTGTTAATCAGATCATTGTGCGTTGTCATAAGTGTGGTTTAAAATTAATTATTATTTTAGTGACCCTTAATTTTTATACATAACAATTAAATCTTATTAAATGAATATACATTAGATATCATTACCACCCATTGCATAACCATAAAGGTTTAGTGTGTTTTGGAAACTTGGATATATACAATCCTGATATATAAAATATATATAGCTTTTCCCATTAATTTCTTCCCAACTATAACCTTTATTAGAAATATCATACATAAAAAATATCTTTCAATCATTGGGAGAGTAAAAATTATAACTAGTCAGATTATAACCATTTTAAAGGTAAATATAAGAGATATCAATTGATGATTATAAATAACAATATGAAAACCATAAAGTCCTGAAAATATTATCATAACATACAAAGGTTGAACCCAATCATTCAAGCATCAATAATCCTGAATCATGGAATAAATATTTATCATAATAGAATACATAAGTCATAAGAGTGAAGAATCATTAATAATGAATCTTGTTCCCTAAGTATATAACATAAAAATAATGAAAAGGTTTATTAAATACACGTAATTATAGTTAATAATTTCCTTATTGAACGTTCACATCCTATATTATAATATAGTATTGAGTTCACTCCCCTTTCATTCATTTTCTTAGACAAGTTTTATTCCCAATATTATAACATTAGACAATGTCCCTTACCGAACTTGGGTAAATCCCCATTATAGTACTTATTATCTCTCGTGATATTCATATTTAACCAATTAATAATAGGAATATATAATTATGTTCCCATCAATCACATAATTAAAACTATATTTTTGGGATCCACAAGATCATGAAACATTCATCCAAATACCATATCATTATCTCTGGAAAGTATACATGTTTCTCAAATATTGCGTCATCAAAATAATAAAATATCAATTGAAAGAATAAATATGGTAAAATTTTATCATATCCCTAGAAAATAATAAGAAATACCAGTGGATGTAGTTATAGTTAAAAATAATTTAAAAAGACCACTGAAATTTCTTTTTAAAGAAAATGCCCTTCTCATTTTAAAGCAACTATAAAAAATAATTAAATTTAAAAAATTTGAAGTAATGTTTTTAAAAAAATATAAATGTAAAAATTTGAATTAATATTAAATATAAATAATAAACCTAAATTTGGGAATATAAATTCATTTACGTAGTGTACATTAAAATAAATATTTCATTCACATTTTCTAAAAAATGATAAATGTACCTCATTTAGAAAATGACAAGAAAATTCCATTAATTTTTAATAGAATGAATATTGGAAAATATTACTATAATAATTATTTCATAGTAGTATGAAAATTCTTGATAACATAAATAAAATATGGACATGGAAGAAAATATTTCCAAACCATTGATAAAAATAATATCGGGTTTCTGTAAAAACATTATATTTTACTATTGAGTACATAAAAAGAATAAAATGAATATAGAATATCAATTACCTAGAAATAACTATAGGATACTAAAATACATAAAATTTTGGGGAGTTATATAATATAATTTTATCATTGGGAATTTAATATTAAACCATCCCTTTAAAAATGAGATTTTAACCTAAAACCCTTACAGGTTTGGTAAACATTTAGTTGTAAATACCACGAAATGAATAAAATAAAATGAAAAAATTAATACCAAGAATGTAATTATTTTTATGATAAAAAAATTAATGGTATAATAAATAAAACTCATAAAATGATATCAGTGTATAATATCAAATATGTCTCAACGAAACAAAAAAGAGTCTAAAAATTGTCATCTTAAGTCTATCTTGCATCATATGATATACATAATTATTTATAATATATATTAATGTAATATAATTACATAATAGAACCATATCCATACCAATTATACCATTTAATTTTAAATTATAACATATTATCAACTGTTCATTAACAATCATTCATTATCATCATCATTTCGGGTGTTAGCAACTTCATTTGTCATGTATGTTTTAGTTCAGAAGTTGTGATCCATGTACTTTGTCATGGTTAATTAAATTAAATAATATTAATAATGACATAAATATAATATATATTCATTATATACATATATAGTATAATTCATATAAATTAGTGTAAAAAATAGTTACATCACTATATGAAGATGGTATTCAGTACATATGCAGGAGTGGTGTTATCAGCTTTTTAATAGATCAAATGGAATAATGTTAAGGTATAATTCAATTTGAAAAACATTATTATATAATAAATATCACATATATTCATTAATTAAATATTTATTACCATTCGAGAAAAAAAATAGAATCATATCGCTTTGTGGTGAGGGTAGTCTACCCTTATGCACGAGAAATGTTATCGTCTTCCAATGAATCATAATGTTATAAGACAGATAAGATATTACTATTATAGAAACATATTTATTTATTAAATATTATATATAAACATTAAATCTATCATAGTAAATAGTTATGAAATATGGGGATGTAAAATGAACTATATCACAACGTGGAGGCGGTTGTCTACACATGTGCACGAGCAGTACTTTCATATCCCATATGATTAAGAAGTGGTGTAAAACGATTTATTCATCATAATAATAACATATCAGTATATTAAATATATCTTAATAATAATTTATTTATATATACTAAATTTTCATCGGAAATTCAAGAAGGAAAAAAATTTAAAGATCCTCGTTAGTATTATACCGCTTCTTTGGGAGAATCCCATTTGCTTGCACCTAAATATTTCAATGATTGGTATTATGTTATTAAAATAATATCTAGGATAAATTTGAAGCAATATAGAAATGTTTTTTTGACCAGTTATAGAATGACATATAAGGCTCAATACTGGTTAATTGGGGAGGAGATGAGGTTCTCTTTTATAAGTGATAGAAGGGACACACAATAAATTTCCTAAAATATTTTAATCATATAAGGTCAATGTAATGGGAATGTTGATCCAAATGGAAATTAATTAAAAGTTATGATAGTATTAGTTTGAAATATATTCATTGAATAATATTAATACATGTGTGGGAAGAAATATTGACCTTATCTCTTGGTTAAATTCATAAACTTAACCTGATTTAACCGTATGCGTCCTAATAAAATTTCACAGTTTTACTAGTAACTATAACAAAAAATTTATTTTGAATAATTTAACTATTTAAATTGTAATAATTTTAAATATATAATTCATTTAACTTCATTAAATTTCTTTTGGTGGAAACATTTAATTTAAAATAATCATCTAATCCCCAATGATAGTACATTTTAGAATAATGCATTCTTAATCATAAAACATGACATACATACATTTCATGCATTGAAAAAACCATAAAAATAGATTTAAAATATTTTATTGAATATATAATCAATAAATTTCATTACAACCATAAATAATTATAGATTAATTTAAATTTTTTTTGATTAAAAAATATTGTGTAGTTAAAAATAGTATTTTGAAAAATGACTTTTCAGTCCCATAAATGAACATGTACCAAATAATGTATAATAGTGATTATTATTTAAAAAATTATATAATCTATAATTAAATTATTATAATATAAATTGGTTTTAAATTCGAAACAAAATGTGGATTCTACTTTGAATTAAATGATTTTTTAAATTTGGAATTTAATCACTTTTCACTGAAAAACAAATATTTATAGAAAAATCAAAAAAAAAACATAGTAAGATAACATTGACATGATTATTAAAAAAATTATATTAATTTATTTTAAGAAATTTTATTTTTTCAAATTAATAATTATATTTTTAAAAATACAACAGAACCTACCTTTGAAGAAAACATATTTTTGAAGTATATAATTAATTTAATAAAAAATGAGTACTAATTTTTTATACATTAATCCATACATTTGAATTATTTAATTACATTATACATATTTTTTATAATAGAGGTATTATTAATCATACAATAAAATTAATGTATATGTTATAAAGTATCATTATGGAATAATTCATTTAGACTCAGGGTTTCATATATATAAAGTTATTAAATATCTAATGTTTATTTCCATTGAAATATATATATAATATTTGGGTGTTACATTCTACCACCCTAAAAAATAATTTATCGTTAAAAATTCCATAAAACAAATATTTGGAATTGAGGATATATCTTATTCATCACATCCTTGAGTTCCCCCTCAAATTTTTTGTTCCTCCAGAGAACATTAAGCATGTGAGTAGTCTTTCTTCTTAAAACAATAACTCTATATTCCAAGACATATACCATTTTTTCAAAGGAAATATATTTATCTAGTAGTATAAACTTGGATTTTACTAAATTTAATACAAAATTTATTTAATTTATCTACAGTGATAGAAAGAAAAAATATTAAATTAAGATACCTTCGGTGGATGTTCCAAATGATAAGCAACATTCCCATTCCAACCAAGAGTTTTGAAAGGAACGATACACATAGGGATCAAAACTTGATTCATTATAATATCAAAAAAATTTCCATGGGCAAATTCATATGAAAACCTTATCAACAACATTGAATTATAGATCTCATCGGTGGTTATCATCATAACTCTTTTTTCTTCTTTGAACTGCCTTTTTGTTCTATAAAATAGATCTTTCCTTTTCGACCATTTTCTCAAATAGTTCATGTCATAATGGAGTTATTTCTCCAACTTCTTCCCAAAATGTTATAGTTATAAAATTATTTCAATATAGGGCTTTGTAATGTTCCATATGAATACCCAAGTAAAATATATTATTAATAGAAAACTTGAATGTACATTGGTTTTGGTAACAAATACCCTTGAAAAATTGAGAATAGAATCTCAAAATTTCCTCAAGGGTTGGAATTGTTGTCGTAGATTGGACACATATTTAAAGATGATAAGTAGTACTAAATCATAATTATATATCTAAAGCATACTGAAGGCTTCTCTAGATCACTAAGGTAATCCTCAAACATATATCAAATATAATTGAATGTGGTACTCCATGAAACCTTACAACTTCTTTTATATATACCGTAACTAGATAACCATGAGAGAAATAATATTTGATATTAACAAATTCTTCTGACTGCATAATGTGATCAAATTCAATGAACATTTCATTATGTCCACTAGATGTTATGGGGAGTATGGTGAAGAAATCCATTATGATGTTTTCCTATTTCCATGATGGTATGTGTAATGTTTGTAACATACCCTTATATTTTTGTCTCTCATCCTTGATATACTAACATTCGATAGAAAAAGATATATAATCCATAATATATCTCTTCATATTGTCCCACCTGAAATACACTTTTAGATTTAGATACATATTTATAATTCTTGGATGAATAGAGAGTGATGGGATATGAAAATCATTAAATAACATTTAATCATATCTGTTGTTGATATAATAATTATTTAGTTCATAAAAATTCCCATTACATCACAATCAAGGTAAATCTCAAGAACATTTCTCACCATTATTTGAAGATATATATCCAACTTTTTTTCATTTTAAATATTCACATATATAGATATTTGAAAAAACATTTTTGAATGTTTACATTTCTCCCATTCTATTAATATTTCAAGGTCCATCCACTGAAAATACATAAAAATTGAATCATTTATGATCCTCATCAAAAATAAGTTAACATGATCTATTCAATTCAAAGCATGAGCTACCCAATTTTCTCTACCAATGTGGTAATGTCTTGTGTATTCATAATATTTAATCAAATACAACCAACTTATTTTCTCCATGTTATATTTTTTTCGGTTGAATATATAATTTAATAATTTATTATTTTTATATATTTCTCACCTTTATACATTCTAATCATGTATCCATATATTTAATGAAAATAGTATTTCTGCTAGCTATAAATCCTGAGTTAGTGATGTTTTCACATAAATATTTAGTCATCATGAGGAATATGCTATCAATATATCATTATTCAAAATAAAACATCTCAAACATGTAAAAAATATGAATTTTGTATACATTAATATAGATTATTATATGGATTATTTTCAGAGGTAGGAACTAAGACAACATGATTTTTCGATGCACGGTGTTCCTGGAATTTATTTTTCAAATATTTTAACTATATTAAATATAATTATTCTGTAGTTTTCTTAAAAGAGCAGAATAAATCATAAATAGATACTCCAATTAGAAATATGTGGGTTATGTTGATGTTAGCGAATGGGTTTTACCCTAATTGCTACTTAACTATGGAGGGCGTCATAAATTTGGGTTACGTTCCATCACTAGAGAATTAACAAAATTAATTAATTCAATAATTTATTTTATTATTCAAAACACCAACATAATGTTTTTTCTATAATTATAATAATATCAATAAATATAATTTTATCGATATAACCCTAGATCCATTGTATATATCATTGGAGGATTGTTCTTAGTCTAAGAACCACTATATTGTTGATTTTCGATAGGTGTGTAGTGGAAGTTGAGGATCTTTTAAATAAAAATGACGTGAATTTTTTCTTCATTAGATCTCAATCCACCAAGAAGTTGGGTGGTTGTTTTATTTGGATTTTTCCCAATTTGATTTCCCCTATTATGAACAAGAATCAATCGACTAATGGATTGAATCACAAATTGGTCATATTGCCGGTGCGAGATAATTTTAAGGGATGTATGATAATTGTTTATTTACTTTGGTTCTTCATTAATTGTTCTAATGGAAACATAATAATTCCAAACAAATCATGGTTGAGGTTAGTTCAAATTATTTATGTTTCATAGATTTCTCTCCCCATTATTAATTCTTTCATCCTTGACATTCATTTTGGATGGTGGTTTGAAAAATACCGGATAAACAATCGTTGAACAACTATTCTTTGTGTGATAAATTTTTATTTCAAATCTAGGTTTTCATAGATTGTGGTATCAAGCTGTAACAATGTTGACGATAGTTCATAACCAGATTGTGAATCTGTACATGACAGTTTTGGAGTGTATGATGAAGAAAAATCTATAAGAGAATTTCTGAGAAAATTGGTTGGATGAAAATAGGATTTCCAGTGATGATGAACCTCAGTTGACCCTGATCCACAATCCCGAGGTTGGATTTTCACTAGAACTAGAGGCAATGGTCGAACGAGAATACACAAGGAAGAACCATTGGTTTTTCAAATTATAGATCAACAAGGCATGTATTCCAATGTTACACACTGTGTGGGACCCCTTTCCAGCCCCATGGTTCTGTAGTGAAGATAAATATCACACAACGTGTGACCCATACCAGGTAATTCAACATGTACATTAAAGAATACATAGATTGGGCTAGGAGTACTTGATATTAGACACATCATGTACTATACATGGACATAAATATCTTTGTAATGATAGGGTTAATAGATATCTTTGTAAGGATAGGGTCATGATTAAATCTATCTACTCAGACATAAACACAAGCACAATCCATGATACACGAGTATGACTTGATACTAAAAGTACACACCATATACTAATAGTACAAGTCATGTACTCCTTAAAATATGGATTGGATCTCTTGTCCTATTCATATTGGAAAAGTTTTTCTGGTTATTCTCCATTGATCCATTTCTTAAGAGTTATTATGGAGTCACATATAATGCATAGGATGGTTATCCTCTCTATGGGAATTTAATTTTTTATAGAGTTGCGGGAATCCCTCCTTGTGGCCCAAAGTGATATTGTTAGTTGTCCCTTTTTCCCAATGTGGGGTTATTTTTTATCTTCATGGAAAATAGTATATGGGAATCAATCCCATACATAGAAGGTTAATCAGAATTGGGTTGCTGGTATACCCTATGCCCTTGGATGTGATCCCCATCTATGAATTATTCTCTTCATACATTAAGTGTGTGATTATTATGGAGATACCCAATAGAATGAAATATAAGATGTATTCCATCAGTTTTTATGACTCATGGAGTGTGTTATCCTAAATGAGTTTTATTTTGAACTATTAAGTAGTAATCGTAGGACAATATTATAGTTGTGAATTTACCTTGAGAATTTTTTTAGGTTTAGTATATCAAGAAATTCATGTTACATTTGAAAATGAAATATTCCAATGATGATCTATCTATTTTTATTGAGGTTATATGATTATTGATTTTGGGGAGTTTTACTGGGTATTTTAATTCTCACCCATGCACGGGCTTCACATGCATGTTTCTTGTCTTATGTTGATGAACAGCCTTTTTATGGATTCATAGAGGGACCTGGACTACAATGAGCTTATTAAGATGTAAAGTCTGACGTGTATTCCTATAGTTACATTGAAAACAGATCTCACCAACTTTACTTATTGGGATTGTTTTTTGTTTCATAATTTTGGGATTTTATTTGGATTTTTTTTATCCAGTACTAGTTTTTCATACCTTGGTGGTGGGATTTTAGATGTATGTATTCAGGGTTGTCAATCGATTTATGTTTTATAATTGTACCATCTTAGAGATGTGTTGGTGTTTATAGGAACATTAGGAAAAGGCCTCCTATTTCTGTGATATTATTATTCAATACTTGTCACAATCCCTTTGACTATTGGTATTGGGCTTGGGTTGACCACAACATGGGCCCTTTTGGGATGGGTAACGATAGAGTTGTATGATAATATTCAGTTCAACCTTAAAAATATAATTATTTATATTTTTGGGTAAATAGTGTTAATTGATTTGAGTTTGGATATAATGGAATGGACTATTGTATTTGTGAAGATACCAATGTATCCATACATGAGGAATGTTACAATCTACATGTTGAATCGTCACATGGAGACTTTGGTTTCCTGTAAAAAAAATAGTACATGTATCTTATAGTACTGTATTATTATAAGAACCCACACTTATTTCATACATAATCTTGAATTTCTTTAAGAAAACACGTCATTATACATTGAGGATATTTTCAAGTTTAGAGCTTTAGAGAATTAAGACAAAACATTCGTAACATTACACATTGTTACATAGTGGATACCATAAAATCAGTTTCCATTATCCTCAGAATATAAAACATTAAATCACAAAACAAGACTCCTTGACAATTCTTCAACATTTAACATCTCTTCCTTCCTTGTATTACTCATCATTAACCTGTGAAAAATCATTTAAAAACTTGGGATGAGCACAAAAGCTCAGTAATGTATGAAAAAGAGGGAAAAATCACATTAGTCCGTGAATACGCATGACGTATGAAAACTTTTCAAAAGACATGATTTCCACCCATAAAATCTTACTTAGAATGACATGAGATTTACACAATATCCACACAAACATAATTATAATCATAGAGGTATATTGGGGCATTACTTACATAATCTTGTAACCATCTTGGCTACCTTAAAATTTGTAACCCTCACGACTACCTTACTTTGTGTAACCATCACAGTTACACTTGGAGTAACCATACAGCCGACCTCCAACTTACTCATACCCAATGCATTGGAGGGAAATATAGGTCCCACCTTTCATCATAAACAATGCCCAATAACCAAAACATAATCATACAACATAAACAATAGCATAAAAACATTGCCTTTGAATCTTATAAAACAGAATTTTAAAAGAGGATTTTAGAAGAAATGTCCCTTATAAACATCATATACTTGAAGTGAGGCTTAATTGAGTGGATGGAATATGTATATACTCTGTAAATACATATAATTAAACATAATATAAACAAAACCCATCACACAAACAATTTAAATAGCACATAAATTATGTAGTAGAATGTTAACCCAAAGAATGGAAATCGGGTTAAGAATTCCCTTACCTTGGGCCTGTATTACTTCAAAATTGTTTAAACCTCCTATATAATGGTTAAAAGAGTGTTAGTAGAACTTTACAGAAACATGTTCATTTTTATAACATCTTATATGGTCATTTCATAACCTCATTTCACCCCTTAATTGTTAGGATTTTGTTCCTTGCATTATTTTGGGTGAGTTCTTTTGTGATTTTCACAATCGGTTCATGATGAATCTTTCTTGTTGATTGGAAATGAAACTACAGAATTGGAATGGAGTAGTATTTACATATTTCTAGTACCATAAATTATACCATTTATCACTTTGGTTCTTTATATGATGATTATTTATAAGTCAAAACATTAATTATGTTCGTTTAGGTCATTTAAGTGGTTCTTTGATAATTACAACTTCCTTTAGTCTTATAAATTTGAATCATGAGTACAAAAGAATTCCAGAACCTTATATGAGTCATAAAACATATATTATAACCTGGTTCAACCATATAAATGGTTTCATGACCAGACTTGAAATAATTAATGGAAATTGAAAATACATCGTCCACGATATCGGTAATTCGACACAAATGGACAATGTTTTTTTGATTCTTTAAATAAGTGAGAGAGGAGAGGAATAATGATTTTTCATTTTCCATAAACATGAAAACATCCAGAATATACATGATTCTGGAGATTTAATGCCTCTTGGATAAGAGGGGGTGAAGAAAGAAGAGGAATGAATCATGAAATAAAGAAAACATGAGAAATTTTTTACAAAAAATTCGGCAGCCTAACGGCGCCTCATAAAATTTTATAAAAACAAGATTGATGAGAGGAATGGAATATCTCATCAATCATACAAAATTTTGACAGTAAGGGGAAATATTTAATTAAATATCCCAACAAAATACAAAGGGAATGGAAGAGAATAACATAAAATGGAAGAAAAGAATGAAAATGAAAGAGGATGTTTACCTCTTGATCTCTTCTCCTTGAGATCCTTCTTAAGGGCTTTGATTTTGGTCTTTTGGTGAGACCAGCAGCTCTAGGACGTGGAGAAGAAGATTGGGGAGGGAATTTGGCAGAAATTAGACAATGCTCAAGGCTTGAGAGGTGTGAGAGGAAGAGGGGAGTGAGGGTGGTATTTATAGTGGAGGAGGGGAGGTATTTTAGATTATTTTAATTATTATTATAATATTTTTATCAAGACTATGAATAATCTCAAATCAAGTGGCCCTAAATAGTGATAATGTCATGTGATTTCGAAGCAAGTGGCCTTTCATCACTTATGATGTCATAAATAGTGCATTTTTACTGATAAATTGATTATACGGTATTTTACCGTATTTCACTATTCACCGAAAATTCAAGAGTTTCAGAAAAATACCCAAAATTTACCCCAACCATTTTTCGATGTGTATAATTCAAAAATGAACTCCATTTTTCAAAAATAATTTTCTAAATATTATTAATTTAATTTTTAAATAAGGTCACAGTTAATTCGAAAAATAACAAAATTGAAGTGCAATTAGTTTTATGTGACATTGGAAAATTAATTAAGATCCCATTATCCTATTGCCATGGTAAAATAAAATAATAATATTATTGACTATTCATGAGGTCATATTACTATTCATATTACTATTCATAAGGGCATGTTACTATTCACCAAAAAAAACAAGTTTGTTCTATCAGACTCTAAATAACATACTGAACACAATTGTAGATGGCAGTTTCTTGAAATTCAAAACATAAAAGAAATAAAATTATGTTTAAAGGATACTTATAAATATATACCTTAAACAAAATTTCAAGCATTTTCAATTTATTTTTAGAAAACCTTGGGATGTTACATTATCCCCACCTTCTTGAAACTGCGTCCTCGCAATTTTATTTACTTATTAAACAACTGAGGGTATTTTTCCCTCATAGCATTTTCAGACTCCTATGTTGCTTCTTCAACCATGTGGTTTCTCCACAAAACCTTTACCTGGTGGATTGCCTTATTCCGCAAAACCTGTTCTCTTCGATCAAGAATCTGAACCGGTTTTTCTTCATAAGAAAGATTCTCTGCTAGCTGAACTTCTTCCGGCCTCGAGACATGTGATGAATCTGGAACAAACTTTCTCAACATCGAAACATGAAAAACATTGTGTACCTGAAACAAGCTCGGAGGCAAAGCTACGCGGTACACAACTGTTCCAACTTTATCCAAGATTTCAAAAGGACCGATGAACCGTGGACTTAGTTTCCCTTTATTACCGAAACACATCACACTTTTCCAAGGAGATATTTTAAGGAAAACATGGTCACCTACCTTGAAGAGAAGTCTTTCCTTCTATTATCTGCATAACTTTTCTGCCTGCTCTGAGCTGTCCTCATGTGTTGCTGGATCATCCTCACTTTCTCAGCCACTTCTTCTACTATTTCTGGCCCCATCAACTTTCTTTCACCGACTTCATCCCAAAATGCAGGAGTCCGACACCGCTTTCCATACAAGGCCTCAAAAGGTGCCATTTGAATACTGGAATGGAAACTGTTATTATAAGAAAACTCAACTAGTGAAAGATGCTGATCCCAACTTCCCTGATAGTCCATTGAACAAGCTCGAAGCATATCCTCCAAAGTTTGAATCGTTCGTTCTGACTGCCCATCTGATTGAGGATGAAAAGCTGTACTGAAATTCAACTTCGTGCCCAAAGACTTATGAAGTCCCTTCCAAAATTTAAAAGTGAACCTGGGATCTCGGTCAGACACAATGGAAAGAGGAACTCCATGTAACCTAACAATCTCTTTGAGGTACAATCGAGAAAGCTGGTCTAATGTCATTGTATCTCGAATAGAAAGAAAATGAGCAGACTTTGTTAGCCGATCAACAATAACCCATATCGCATTGTTACCTCGAGATGTCTTTGGTAGTCCCACCACAAAATCCATGGATATATTCTCCCATTTCCATTCTGGCACTGGCAAAGGCTGAAGCATCCCATTCGGTAACTGTCGCTCTGCTTTAACCTTTTGATTGTCTGAACATCCCATAACATCAAATATCTTTTCAAGGGCTTTAATCCATCCTTCTTCTGCCACTAGGTCAGAAGATCCATTGAATGCAGGAGGATGTTGTCTCATAAAATGTTCCACCACTGTCATGTTCTGTTGGGGTACTTCTATTTGTCCTCTTGCATGGATGCCATCACCATTTATTGCCTGTGTTAGCTGATCCATTACTGTCACAAACTGCTCGGTTCCAATCCCTACCATTCCGGGCTGTTGATCAGGAAGGATGTCATTCTGTAAATGCTATAACAAATTAAACATAGGGTGAGAATTATTTATGGTATTCTATTAGCATCACCTTAACCCCTAAAGTTATCTAAACCATCCTCTGATACGAACTATAAGAACCCACACTTATTTCATACATAATCTTGAATTTATTTAAGAAAACACGTCATTATACATTGAGGATCTTTTCAAGTTTATAGCTTTAGATAATTAAGACAAAAAATTCGTAACATTACACATTGTTACATAGTGGATACCATAAAATCAGTTTCCATTGTCCTCAAAATATAAAACATTAAATCACAAAACAAGACTCCTTGACAATTCTTCAACATTTAACATGTCTTCCTTCCTTGTATTACTCATTATTAACCTGTGAAAAATCATTTAAAAACTTGGGATGAGCACAAAAGCTCAGTAAGGTATGAAAAAGAGGGCAAAATCACATTAGTCCGTGAATACACATGACGTATGAAAACTTTTCAAAAGACATGATTTCCACCCATAAAATCATACTTAGTGTAACCTGAGATTTACACAATATCCACACAAACATAATTATAATCATAGAGGTATATTGGGGCATTACTTACATAATCTTGTAACCATCTTGGCTACCTTAAAATTTGTAACCCTCACGGCTACCTTACTTTGTGTAACCATCACAGTTACACTTGGAGTAACCATACGGCCGACCTCCAACATACTCATACCCAATGAATTGGAGGGAAATATAGGTCCCACCCTTCATCATAAACAATTCCCAATAACCAAAACATAATCATACAACATAAACAATAGCATTAAAACATTGCCTTTGAATCTTATAAAACAGAATTTTAAAAGAGGATTTTAGAAGAAAAGTCCCTTATAAACATCATATACTTGAAGTGAGGCTTAATTGAGTGGATGGAATATGTATATACTCTGTAAATACACATAATTAAACATAATATAAACAAAAACCATCACACAAACAATTTAAATAGCACATAAATTATGTAGTAGAATGTTAACCCAAAGAATGGAAATCGGGTTAAGAATTCCCTTACCTTGGGCTTGTATTACTTCAAAATTGTTTAAACCTCCTGTATAATGGTTAAAAGAGTGTTATTAGAACTTTACAGAAACATGTTCATGTTTATAACATCTTATATGGTCATTTCATAACCTCATTTCACCCCTTAATTGTTAGGATTTTGTTCCTTGCATTATTTTGGGTGAGTTCTTTTGTGATTTTCACAATCGGTTCATGATGAATCTTTCTTGTTGATTGGAAGTGAAACTCCAGAATTGGAATGGAGTAGTATTTACATATTTCCAGTACCATAAATTATACCATTTATCACTTTGGTGCTTTATATTTTGATGATTTATAAGTTAAAACATTAATTATGTTCGTTTAGGTCATTTAAGTGGTTCTTTGATAATTACAACTTCATTTAGTCTTATAAATTTGAATCATGAGTACAAAAGAATTCCAGAACCTTATATGAGTCATAAAACATATATTATAACCTGGTTCAACCATATAAATGGTTTCATGACCAGACTTGAAATAATTAATGGAAATTGAAAATACATCGTCCACGATATCGGTAATTCGACACAAATGGACAATGTTTTTTTGATTCTTTAAATAAGTGAGAGAGGAGAGGAATAATGATTTTTAATTTTCCATAAACATGAAAACATCCAGAATATACATGATTCTGGAGATTTCATGCCTCTTGGATAATAGGGGGTGAAGAAATAAGAGGAAGGAATCATGAAATAAAGAAAACATGAGAAATTTCTTACAAAACATTCGGCAACCTAACGGCGCCTCTTAAAATTTCATAAAAACAAGATTGATGAGAGGAATGGAATATCTCATCAATCATACAAAATTTGGACAGTAAGGGGAAATATTTAATTAAATATCCCAACAAAATACAAAGGGAAAGGAAGAGAATAACATAAAATGGAAGAAAAGAATGAAAATGAAAGAGGATGTTTACCTCTTGATCTCTTATCCTTGAGATCCTTCTTAAGGGATTTGATTTTGGTCTTTTGGTGAGACCAGCAGCTCTAGGACGTGGAGAAGAAGATTGGGGAGGGAAGTTTGCAGTAATTAGACAATGCTCAAGGCTTGAGAGGTGTGAGAGGAAGAGGGGAGTGAGGGTGGTATTTATAGTGGAGGAGGGGAGGTATTTTAGATTATTTTAATTATTATTATAATATTTTTATCAAGACTATGAATAATCTCAAATCAAGTGGCCCTAAATAGTGATAATATCTTGTGATTTCGAATCAAGTGGCCTTTCATCACTTATGATGTCATAAATAGTGCATTTTTACTGATAAATTGATTATATGGTATTTTACCGTATTTCACTATTCACCGAAAATTCAAGAGTTTCAGAAAAATACCCAAAATTTACCCCAACCATTTTTCGATGTGTAGAATTCAAAAATGAACTCCATTTTTCAAAAATAATTTTCTAAATATTATTAATTTAATTTTTAATTAAGGTCACAGTTAATTCGAAAAATAACAAAATTGAAGCGCAATTAGTTTTATGTGACATTGGAAAATTAATTAAGATCCCATTATCCTATTGCCATGGGAAAATAAAATAATAATAATATTTACTATTCATGAGGTCATATTACTATTTATATTACTATTCATATTACTATTCATAAGGGCATGTTACTATTCACCAAAAAAACTAGTTTGTTCCATCAGACTCTAAATAACATACTGAACACAATTGTAGATGAAAATTTCTTTAAATTCAAAACATAGAAGAAATAAAATTATGTTTAAAGGATACTTATAAATATATACCTTAAACAAAATTTCAAGCATTTTCAATTTATTTTTAGAAAACCTTGGGATGTTATAATTATAGATTCCATTTCATTCTCAATTCATCTCTCCTTATATACCCAATGATTTTGGTACCTATTTTACATTCTAGGATTTCCCCCACATTATTTTCTAGCTAGGTTCAGCATTAGGATCATAAAGATGATCCCCTCATGAATGAGGTTTTCATACAAGGAACTGTTTAGGAGGTATTATCTATAGGTAGTGCACCTGTCATACCACCAGATATAAAGAAGTACATGGTACCAAAAATAGTATAGGATGAAGTGGGTAGGAGGACACACATCATGAGATTCATTGATAGAAATCCCTTCAGTTTTAAGGTGAGTCTGACCCATCGGCATTTGAGTACTGGATAATGGTGTTCACTTGAGTCTACTATCTTATAAGAACACCTGAAAAACATTTTCTGTTTGTTTTAGTGTGCCTTCTCCTTAGATCTATTAAATAATTGGGGATATTAGCAACCATATCACGTGAGGAGTCAATTATATCACGGTTTGAGTTCAAGATTCATTTCAGCGAGGAGTTATCTCTAGCTATTTTGAGTTTTTTTTCATATTGAAGATTCAACAGATTCATCAGGGAAGTGAAACCATGACTTAGTATTCATCAAGGTTCCAAAACCTAACATTGTACTCCATGGATATGATGTATGATCAGTTAATTCATGATCAGAATGTCGAGCGATGACTACACAAATACATATATACTAGTGTGATGCCTCTATGAATTCCAATCAATGCTGGGGTGTTTGGGAATTATTTTTTGTTTATGAGTTTCTTGGATAAGTTGAAACAAACACATACTGTGGGATGTAGGCACATGAGAGATAACACATCAGTGGTAGAGAGCATATGATAGAAACATCGATTGGATATGAAATACATAAAACAAGGTGACATCCAAATAGTGGTTCTGAGGTTAATAGATCACATGATAGATTCATCCATCTGAGGTAATGGTGGTGTCATTCTTGTGATGGATGGGGAAATATTACATGAAGGTGTCTGGCCCAACGTAGGTCTGATAGAGTGGTATGGAATGGGCCTCTTTGGGAGTGTTAGTGGTTGGAGTTGGTAGGTTCGTAGGGAGGAAGATGTGGAAGAAGGGATTGGAGAGCAGTTGGAGGTCATAGAAACTTTGACATATTTCTACTAGCTCCCCTTCATGGCCTCCTCTTGGATCAGGTAGCTGGTGGTATATACTGAGGTAGTTGTAGGTGGTTGAGCTGTATGACCTAGAGGATCTAGGATTGATACAAGTTCTGATATATGACTTCTGTATATTATATGATACACTGATAGACACAACTATGACTCATTCCTTTATTGAAACATATTTGGTTCAAGACATAGAGAATCATTTTGAGCTTTTGGATTGTACCTTATACTTAGTGATTCCTACATTATGTGACTCCATGATCACAAACTTCTACTGATGGTGTGACCTAAATCTTGTAGGTAATATTTTCTTTTGATATCTCCTTATACCAGTGATGACACCCTATTACTTCAATTTACGTATAAACATTTTATCTGTAGTTCATGCACATATAAACAATTTTAGGTGGATGATTCCTTGTGTTCATAGTGATGCGATGATTTTTTTATATTTTGGTGAAAAGTAATCCCTTGTAGATCTCGATAGAATCATGGATAGTGGGGTACAACCCATTACTCATTAGTTATTTAGCACAACCCTTGGTGTATTAGGTTCTATGATTTTTCCGTTTGATACAGTGGTGGTTGAGTACAAGGATGTATTTAATAATTATGTCTAAGGATCAATTTCACTAATACAGATAGACTTATTCACAATTTTACACCATAGAATGACCCCGATATATGAAATAACATATTAGATGTCTCTTGTAGATCTTCATGAGATGATGGGGTGTTTTGAGGACTTATAAAGGAAGGGATTGGATAAGAAGAGTGTTTCAGGCTAGGTAGCCCCTATATTTATCACCAAGAATGTGAATGGGAGAATGAGGTTTTGTGGGGTTATCGTGACCACAATTACGAGACCATAAATAAAAGAAATATAGTTCTAAGTATAATGGCATCCTTGATGAGTTAAGAGTGGAACAATGGTTCTTGAATATTGACCTCAAATCAGGCGATCACCAGTTTTGAGTATGGGACGTGTATATATGAAAAATAATTTTCAGATGTCATTATGGTCACTATATGGCCATTTTTATTCCATTATAAATGGAGAAGCATAACTACTGTTCATGGGACTCATGAACTATATATTTCAACCCTTCTTTAACTATTGTTTGGACGTCATCATTAACAATATCTTAGTGTAATCAGCATCTGATGTGAAGCTTTCATGGGACATGAGGATGGTATTGAAATACTTCTAGAGAACCAAGATTATGGGAGACTCTATAAGATATAGTTATAGATTCAGGAGGTCCACTGTCATGGAAATATTATCTCAGAAGGAAGTGTAGTAGGTGACTCAGAAATATCCAAATAAGTTTTAGTTTTGATTCACCCAAGAGTGTGAAAGTGGTGAAGACATACCTATGGTTGGAAGGATTATATCAGATAATTGTACACAATTTAACTAGAATATCAACTCCCTTGACCTATTTTACCCAAAAGGGGAAGTATTTCATGTGGATAGAGATGTGCCAACAGACATTCCAAGAGTTGAGGAAGACATAGAAGATGACTCCCATATTGAGATTCTAAAAGGAGGGTGTTGTGTACAAATTGTTCTACGATGCATCAAGATCTAGTATTGGGTTTCTTATGATGAAAGGGTAGGTGTTTATTTCATATGGTTCATGCAAGTTTGTACCACATGAGTAGAAATACACAACTCACATTAGAGAGATAACAATAGTAGTCTTCTCACTAAAGATGTGAAAAAACTACATGTTGGGAAAGTGATTTATCTTCTATTATAAAAATAAGAGTCTCAAGTATTTATTCTCTCATAATGATCTCTACATGATATATAGGTTCTGATTAGAGTTCATCCATGATTATGACATTGAGATTGTATATACACTTGGGAATGGGAACATGGTAGCAGATTCCCCTATAATGAGATCCAGTTTTTAGTTTCTATGTAAGGCGTCAGAGTAGTTGTCCCCAGTATAGTTATTCATTATGGATGGGGATTAAGAATATTACCTTTAGTCAATGGTTATTACCCCTATGCATTTATGGCGAGTTAGGGAGGAACAACATGTGGATATTAACTATAAAACCTTATGTACTTAGATATCCTTTGGAAATTTTCATGATGTATTTTCATAAGGTGAGGGTTATACCATTCTTTTAAAATGATAAACGATGTTATTGGTGAAATTACGAAAGGCTATTATAAGGGAGATTCATAGATATTCATTAGTGGTACATCCATGCATGGTGAAGATGTACTTGGACCTCTGATGTCAATTTTGGTGGATAGGGATGAAGAAGGGAGTTGGATAGTTTGTCTCTAAATGCATTACTTTATAGAAAATGAAGGATGATCACTAGGTTCTAGTGGGCTTATCTACACCCAGTTAGGTTCTATAGTGTATGTGGTATTATATATCTATGGACATCATGATGGGGTTACCATGTACATCATGGGGAATGATTACATCTAGGTGATCGTAGAAAGGTTCACCAAGCTTTCCCAATTTCTTGCTATTTAAGTACATATTTTAATATAGAGCATGAGAAGTATATTGGTGAAGGTGATAGTCAAACTCCATGGAGTTCCTAAAATTATTAATTCTAAAAATTATTCTCACAAAACATATCAGTTGTGGAAGAGAGTGCAGGAGACCTTTGGGACTCAATTGCATATGAGAATAATGTTTCACCCCTAGATCGATAACCAAATTCAGTAGACCATTATAGTATTATAGTAAATGGTGTGGGATTTCATTTCATACTTCGGTCATAATTTGTAGGATCAGAAATCATTGGTGGTGTTTCAATATAAAATTAGCTACCATTCCACTATCGATATTGAAAAAATCTAGCCCTTGGTATGGTGACCCTATTGGTCGCCACTATGTCAGACTAACTGAGGACTATCAGTTCTTATAATCATTGTGTTGATGATATCCACTAAAAATAAGGTGTAGGTCTTCTAGGACTAAATTATTACTACAAATTTCCTCTATAATTCCCCTATGAGATAAGGGTGGATGCTCTTGGTACTCGAGGAGGGAGACCATGTGTTCCTGAGGGTATCTCCTCAACATGGTTTTTAGAGATTTGGACTTTCTTGAAATATATCTATAAGATTCATTAGATATGTTCATATACTATATATATTTTGATATCTGGATTACACTTATCTATAAAACCATAGTTATATCGGGTACAAGAAATATTGTATGTCTCCTAGCGAAGGAGGTACATGTAAAACCTGTCACACATGTTATTGACCGGGGTGAGTTGGACATCGAGGATGGAGATACCTTTCATAAGAACCTATTGGAGGATGATGATTGACATGAAAAGATACTTCAAGAGTGAAAAATTATTTTTCTGCATGTTTGGTGGTATCACATGAGTTTTCAAGAGAGTTCCTGGGAGATGGAGATCCAGTTGTGTGCTCATTTCCCACATCCCTTTATGTTTCCATTTTTTGGATTTATAGGACATAAATACATAGGATGGGGAGAATTTCATGACTCTGATTTTTCTATATATTTCCATGAAACATTCAATGGATAATTTTTTTAGCTAGGCACTGAGACATTCTGATATTTTGAGGCTTCATGTTGCAAAATTTAATTATTGAAATATAATATGTATATTAAATGTCACACATGAGTAGTTTTCCTAAAAAAGTTGAATAAATATTAAACGGTGTCTCAGATAATAAATTTTATGCCACCATTGAGTTTTGATCATGATTTACACCTCTGATGCGACTTCACATTGAATTGTGTCAAATATTATGTTGAGTTCCATAATAGGAGAATTAATAAAAAAAATTAATTCAAAAATTAATTTTATTAAGTGATGAAGTTTCCAAATAGTTTGTCTATAAATATATAGCTATAATTAAATATATGGGTTAGATTCATAACTCCTGATCCATTGGAGAGGGTGTAGAAGGATCATTCTTAGACAAATAACCACTTGATCACGGATCGTTGATCGATGTACAGTGGAATTCGATGATCTCAGTGACGATAATTTTGTAGATCAGTTCCTCATTAGGGATCAATAAAACATGAAGTTGGATCAATTATTATTTATAATTAACCCTGATTGATTATTATTATAATGAATATGAATCAATCGACTAATGGATTGATTCATGGGTTGATCACGTTCCAGGTGCATGATTATTTGTAGGGAATTAAGGATAATTGTATATTTGTTTTGGATCTTTGTTCATCATTATAACTGCAATGAATCGAGTCCAACCAAAACAATGTCTAGTTCCATTGTTGTTTTTAATGTTTCTGGGTCGTATCCCATTGTTATTCATTGGTTCAACTCCAAAATTCTTTTCATTTTGTAGTTTGGAAAATACCAGATACACAATTACTGCACACCTGTTTCTTTGAAAAAAAATAGTCATTGCAGATACTGGTTCCAAATGATGATGATATCAAGATTAGATAATGGAGGTGAAGTTTATAAATTCGATTAGGGATTTGTGTGTGAAGGTTTTAGAGAACACAATGGCATAAAATCTATTCGATTATTCCCAAACTAACAGTATGGCTAGGAATTGGATCTCCGACGATGATCAAGATTGATTTACATTTATCATCAATACATGGATGAGATTTGTGATTTAACTATAGGTGATGTCTGTGTAGGTGTACAAGGAATAAGAACATATTATTCTCTGAATTCATGAAGTACATGATGTGTTTTTCAACTGTACATACCATGATGGAACCCTTGTGTGATGCTTGTGTTTTGTGGAGAAGATAAATATCACATGGAATAGGAAAATTTCACATGGCATGTGAACCTTAACTAGAGGCATAGTGTGTACCTAATAGGGTACACGAACATTACCAGAACCGTATGAACTCATACACACCATGTACTCGGACACAGAACTGAGAATACACAAATAGACACAGTCCAGAGTACATGAGATCAGACACACCATGCTCCCTGACACATTCATTGGAAAGGGTCACAATACAAGGTTAGGACCCAGTTTGAAAGGGGAAATAGTGTAATATAAGTAAAATTTGTTTATCCTTTAACAATTTATTGGATACATTATCCTCTCCATTGATTAAATGTTTAGTTATGGTTTGATCCCTTGATTATTTCCCCAAGGGTTACTATGGAGTCACATCCTATGCATTAGATGATGGCCCCCTATGAGGAATTTCAATTTTTGATAGAGCTGTGGGAATACCGCCATGAGGCCCAAAGTGAGGTTATCCATCATCATTAATTACCTAGGTTGGGTTCTTGGAATCATTGTGACCAACAATACATGAGAGTCAATCCCATAGTTAGTTGGTAATACGAGATTTGGTTGTTGGTATACCTGATGTGCTTGGGCATGATCCAATCTATCTATCATTCTCTTTGGGCTTCCAGTATTTAGTTTTTATAGAGAGACCAGATGTACATGGAATATGGGATGGACAACATTAGTTATTTCAGATTTAGGGAATGTATTCTCCCATTTGTGTTATATGTGAAACCATAGAGCAAAAATCTTAGGGTCGCATTACTGTTGTGAAATTACATTGAGAGTGTATTTATATGATGGGTATATGTGAATATTCTTGTTATATACATTATTGAAATATAATTGGGATGAATTGAATATTATCTTTGATATTATATGCTCAGTGACTTTTGGGTGTCCTACTAGGTATTGTTTTCTCACCCTTGCATGGGATTTTTACACACATTTCATGTAATATGAAGATGACTTCCCTTTTAACAGAGTCCTAGAGGGAGAAGGATAATGTGTTGAGTCAGAAGTAATACTTATTAGATTTACATTACTTCTGTTTTTGTAAATCACTAACAATTTCTTAAGACATGTTTTCTATATTTTTATATAAAATGTACATTAATATGTTTTTATACAAAACATTACATTCTACTATACATAGAATAGTTATAATTAATTTTGAATATAATGTTACTATTGTTCAATAAGATCATCAGATTGAGAATGTGTACAATGAATCATACATACCATAAATTAGACAAAGAGTTAAACTTTGGTGTTGTCTTTCATATTGAAAAAATTTATGACCATCAGGCCGATATTGGTATCGATTATTGGACTGATCCTCAGAAGGATCGTCATATTTATAATCCATATGGAATTCCATCAGACTAACCTATTTTTATAATTAAAATACATAGATTTTTTTCCTACATATAGAATATCATTAGCACTATAATTTTGTTAAGAAAAAATGTCATTGTTTTTATGTCATGAATGAGATGTCAAGTTCCGAATATCAATGGCCATTGTAACAAAATCAGACATATGAACATTAGAGCTTCTCCAATAAATAATGAGTCATTTGAAGAGTTTGGAGAGGATTTCATTCACAA
The DNA here is from genome assembly GCA_963277665.1 of Viscum album. Classification (NCBI taxonomy): domain Eukaryota; kingdom Viridiplantae; phylum Streptophyta; class Magnoliopsida; order Santalales; family Viscaceae; genus Viscum; species Viscum album. The sequence continues at coordinate 1,143,310,712 of OY728156.1, forward strand.
ATCTTGTTGTCTACATATTTCTATGAATAAATCTCTCATTTTTAGTATTTTCAATTACTTACAGAGTTATTAGTTCTACATAATTTTTTTAGGGATTGTTTCCTTATAAAATATTTCTTCTATAATTAATGTCTGATATTTTTTATGATTAAGGGATTCCTGGGATTGAAAGATGATGAATCTGATCTATCAGATTGAGTTCATATAAAGATAAAAATATAAACATCAATCATCATATAGAGGGATTTAGAGTATAGGAAGATAGAGAAATTCCGATCATTATATTGATGGATTTCCTAGTAAGGAGAGTAAGACATTACAATATGTGTAAATATGTGGATATATTTAGATATGGTTATTTCCTTCCTTAATATTAATGTTAAAAGAGTTAAATATTTTAATATATCTTGTAATAAATTCTTATTATTACTAGATAAAACTTCTTTTTACATGTTTCTATTCCTCTATGCCAGTAATTGAATGTTACTCATCATACTAATGTTCTAATACATTTTTTTATCAGTATATTTATGATTACAATAAATATAAATTGTTATAAATCAGATTCTTTTGGATTTAGATATTTTAATCTAATGTAATTAGACTCTTTATTTTTCCAATTTTTTTACTCTGATCATCATACTGAGTCTGAGCCAGATAAATTTTTAGTAAGAGAATTTTGTTTTATTTAGTTTAAAGGATTTTTTAACTCAAATTAACCCATTTTTATATATATAGACATAATAAGATACTCTTATGATCTTATAATTTCTATTAGATATGGTTTCTACTACTCATAGTATTTTTGTGTTTTTAGTTTCTTTACTTACTTAAAGCTATTTAGGTTATGATTTAAACTTATTGGTTATAAACTTTGTTACAGTAACATGTATTTTTTGATAAGAGTTTTTTTAAGTTTATAGGTTTGAATGTTATATCTCTTTATAATTTCAATCCTATTCATCCACTGATCTTTTAGGGGAATTACTATGAATATTGGAGAGATATATTGATGAATTTTCTGGTCAATATTGTAGTTAGTTACATTTTGAATCTTACTTGAAAATATAAGATTAATGATAGGGAAATTTCTTATTTTACTAATTCTATAAAGATTTAATATAAATTGAATTACAATTTTATAAAAACATTATTGTGTTCATTGACAAGGAATATCTATAGTCATATATCATCATGTGAATATTTCAATAGTATCTTATGTAAATAGAAAGTTACACATTTTGGAACATAAATAGTTTTGGAAACTAGAATAGGTATGATTACAAGATATTATCTGGCCTTTTATGTTCTATCTATTGGGTTAGTGGTAATGATGAACTAGAGGGTCATGAATATTATAAATAGTTTTTATTCTCTTGGATAAAAAGGAAATGGTGAAGAAATTCTTTTGGAAAATATTTTTTATATTATTATCAATGAGTGGGAATATAAAAGAATAGTAATTTTTGATACAAGATTGTTAACTAATATTACTCATGTTTATTTTATTGGAACCCTTATTCAGTATGAGGGAAGACTCAGAATAGATATTGAGAAAGAGAAAAGGAGAAATGGTTCAGATTCTTTTGCTAAAACATCTACTGCACCTTCTAACGTCCTACCAGCTGAGAAATTAGTTAAACCTATGATAAAGAATAATTTTGTGGTTCATTAAGATTCTAGTACATTATAACATTTAAAAAATGAATTAGATAATCTATCTAGATGTATGAATAATATTTTTTGGAATGAAATAATTTCAAAAATGATACAAGAAATGTCATAAAGACAAAAGATATAAGAAATACTCTAATGTCACTTGTTATGAGTGTAATAAAGATGGAAATATCCTATAGGATTTGACAATGAAGAAAAGGAAACAATGAAAAGAAATAAATTCATTTTGAAATGAAAAGATGTACTAAAAGTCAAAAGATAATAATTTTAATGAACTTATAACTTGTGCAGTCTCAATGGTGGTGATTCTTCTGATATTTATTCTAATAATACTATGAAAATTATCATAATTAGAATAATTCTAGATATTGTTTTTGAAGAATAACCCTCCCAATAATATAATCACTTAAAAATTTAGGATGAGGTTTCTTGATTTGAAAAATAATTAGAGAATGGAAATTGTATGATTTGTAAAACAAATTATAATGCTAAGGTTATTAATTCTGTGGAATATTGAAGGTTATCTATTTGAATACTGAAAATTTAGATATTTTTAAGGATCTTGATGAAACTATTTTTTAAAATGAAACTAATTCAAAAGATGTTGAAAATTTTATTGATGAGAAAAACAATTTCAAGGAAAAAATAGTTCTAAAACTAATAATATATAAAATTTTAGTTATAAATATAAAAATCATAAATTTTTAGTTTGAGAATACATTTATCTAATTTTATCAATCGCATGAAAAATATTGATAAAATTTATAAAAACAATTAGACCTCATGGTAACAGTTCTGGGATGGGGTTTACAAATAAAAAATCATATTTTAGGAAAAAATTAATTTATCCCTAAAAGTAAACATTTTAAAACTTAGTTTCAATGTGGTGGGAAATTGAATAAAAAAAGTTCCATAAATAGAGTACAATCTATTTTTTTAATTAATCTTGTTTTTGAAATGAAATGTCGTTACCTATAGTTTTGTTTTCTGAAATTTCCAGACCTAATTGTTTTGGATTCAGAAAAACTAATCACCGGGTTTTTAGGATGACAAAGATAACACCCGATGTAGAAATATTTAGTACATGGACAATTAATGTTCATGGAACATGACTAGAAATAAATAAATATTTAATAGATAATCAAAATAAAAGACGTAAAATTAATGGTCAATGATAAATCTCAATGAGAGGTTATCAGAATAGTTATAATTGATCTTCCTGGAAAAGATATTATTTTAAGGTTTTATTTGTTGTAGTTCTTAAGAAAAAACTAATAAGTGTATAGTAGTTATGAAGTGAAGGTTACCTTATGATATTTATGAATGATAAATGATTAGTACAAAGTTTCAAAGTGGAATTAAATATTTCATAAGATACACCTAAGAATGTTTACAAGATTAAATTAAAATACCGTAGGAGCCCATAATTACATTGCCTTAGTGAAATGGATGATAAATATTGGTTATTTCATAGAATGATAGGACATTTTAACCTTATAAACTTAATTAAATTGACTAATAATGGACTTTTTAAGGATCTATCAAAACAAAGGTTTGATACATCAAAAGTTTTAGACCCATCTCAATACAATAAGAAACATAAGTGATGTTTTAAATCTATTCATTAAGTCTTAACTTCTAATTCTTTATAGTTAGTGAACAAGTACTTTTTTAGTCATATGAATACTATGATTATTGGTGGAAAATATATTTCATATATATCAGTTGATGATTACAATAGATATACCCAATTCTATTTTATAACAAATAAAAATAAAGCCTTTATTTATTATTAAATTTTTGTATACAGAGTAAAAAATGATAAAATCATCTCATTGAAAACTATCCACAGTGGTCTTGGTGGATAATTTGAAAATTTTTATTTTGATACCATTTGTAGTAAAAAAGGCATTCAAAATAACATTTCATCACCTAGAACCCCCAAAATAAATGTTGTAGTTGAATGAATAAAATAATTCTTAAAGAAAAAACTAGAATCAGGATGGGTGAATACTCAGTATGAAAACATTTTTGGGCGGAAGCCATAAATACTACCTAATATACTATAAAATGAGTTTTATTTATAATTTTTATTAACAAAATTTCTTATGATTTGCTAATAGTAAGAAAATAAAAAGTTTGTTACTAAAATGTTTTTGGTTTCAAAGTGTTAATTCTAAATTCTAATGATACTTTTCTTAAGTTTCCACCCAAATAAAATAAAGTAATATTATTAGGTAATTCCAATACTTCCAAGGCTTATCTGTTTTTTAATAAAAATCCTGGAACTATTGAGGAAATAGTACATGTTACGTTCGAAGAAACTGATAACATTGTTTTGAAACAGACTCAACCTACATCTTGGGATTTTTAAAAAAATTATTTTCAACCATTATATAGATTTATTCTCATAATAAAATAAATCAATAATTAGTTCAAAAGTTATTCATATGGGAGATTTTATACTTATTATGGATGGATAGTTTCTTGAAAACCAAATAAGTATGTTGTTTCTTAGGAATCATTATAGTCAATGTATTATTCATGATGTAGATCAACGAATTACTACTACTGGTTCCTTATGTGATTAAATTAAACATTTATATTTATTATAATAATTTCAAACAAATAACCCCAATAAGGTTTTAGGTGGAGAGCATTGGATTAAGGAAAATCACAATGAACACAAAAACAATGGACTTTAGTTTAATGACCTATATAATACATAATAATTCGATTGAATTGAGGTTTTTGGAATAAATGAGAATAAAATAGATTAATAATTAGAAGTTAATGTAGAATTTTTTCTGAGGGTTACAATCAACAAGAGGTTTCAATTATGAAGAAAATTATTCTCCGATATCAAGACTTAAAGCTATTTGAATACATTTAACCATTTTAGTATTCTTTAATTTCAAAATATTCAGATGGACCTGAAGTTTGTTTTTTCTAATGGATATGTTCAGTTGGAATTTAATGTCGACCAACCCCTATTTCGGAAAATAAAAAACATCAATAATACATTTATAATCTACCAAAGCTTTAAATATTCTTAAACAAGCTCCGTGGGCAAGGTATGATTGATTAACGAGAGTTTGGTTACAATTTTTTATTAGAGATGAGAAGAAAACACATATTATAAAAATTATTAAATAAAAATGTAACTATTTTACTAATTGATGTTTATGAAATTATATATTTTTTAACTCAAAAATCATTAACAAATTCCTTTGTAGATCTTATGATTTCTGAGTTTAAAATGAGTATGATGGGTGAGTTACCATATTTTCATTATTTTCAATGTCACAAAAACCTAAAGGAACAATTATACATCAAAAAAAGAATATAAAATATATTCTTATGAAATTTGGCTAAGAAAATAATAAAATTATTTGTACTCCAATTGGTACCTCCAATACAATGGATATTTATGAGGCTCGGAAACAAGTTGATGATAATATTTTTAGAGGTATGTTAGGAAGTTTTCATTACATAACTTTGATATTTTATTATGTTTATCAGTATGATTATGTGAAAAATATCAACACAATCCAAAATAATACCATTTAAGATATTTTAAAAAAATTGTCTTAAGGTTACTATAGATTTTGGACTTTTCTATTATTTTAGAATTTATTTGAAATAATTTTTTTTATGTGTGGTCTTTGGTGGTATTAGATTGGGTATTAAAATTAGATAACAAATTTCATTTTTTATCATATTATTATGTTTCGTGATTATGTAAGAATCAACACTCAATAGGAATTTCAACTACTAAAGCAAAACATGTGGCAGTTGGAAGTTATTGGACTCATGTGTTGTGGATGCAATACAAGATCACGGTCTATGGCATGTGTTTTAATAAAACTAAAATACATTGTGAATATAAAATTTATATGAATTTATATAAAATCCAAGAATATCACTCACATGATAAGAACATAGATATAATTAACCATTTCCATTGGGATCACACACTGATGTTAGGTATAAATTTTCAATTCACATCAATTCAAGGACAACTTTATGTAACTTTTACTAATCCTCATAGTTCCGATAGATATGAATATATTAAACCAAATCTACGAATGATCTACATAATGTAAACATTTATATAAACTTCTTATTTACCCATCTCCATACATTAAGATAACCTTTTTCATAGGGGGTTACCTATGGTTTATTTTTTTTAAAAACATTTAGTTTTTATTAAAATCGTTTAGCTGTTATATTTTGTCAAGTTTTTGTCAAAAGGTGTTTTTTGGACTCAACCTTTTTATGATGTTTTTGTATTAAAATTGTTTTCTAGACTCATTAAGTTTTATAAAATATCTAGAATTAAAATTTTATTCCATATTTTTTGGTGTTAAGAAATAATGGTATCCATATTTCAATAAAATCTATCATCATTAGATATTATAAAGAAAATATCATAACTATATTTTATTAAAGAAACTGTCATTATTTTTTTAGTTTACAAAAACTATGTAGAGTAGGTTAATCATACTGAAGACACATTCTACATAGAAAGTTAATATTCTATTCTTTAATGTTTTTTTCACAATTTAATGAATTTTTTAATTATTTTTTTTATTGTTATACATTTAGTTTTAATTTTTTTTTGTTTCCAAAAATTTAAAATTTTCTTAATAAAAATGATCCTCACACTAATACGACTATTAAAATCATTGACTGTTTACAATTTATTTTAAAACATTCTCCAGATGAATCTCTGCCAGTATATCATAATGGTTATAAATCTTAATAATTGGTTATCTTATGGAAGTCGAATAGTCACCCCCAGTGCATATATTTTGGTGGGTCACCCTTTTCCCCACATCGTTTCTTCATACTTTTTTCTCCAAAGATGATAGACTCATAAGAGGGGCTAGTTTGATAATTGTTTTTCTTTTTGTCCATTCACTAGTTTCAGAATCTAGACCCTATGGAAGCCATTGATGATTATAGTAATTGGTTCATGTATAGGGAATGTCTGATTGAATGTTATTGGTATGAAAAATAAAATTCTACAATCAATAGGATAATTTCATTCCAATTTTGGCAATTAGTATGAGTTGAAAAGACTGACAAATATTTCAATTTATAATTTACTTTTTTTCATATTTTATGGATCTGTTATGATTATGAAGGAAATGATGTGCCTCTCATAAAGTTTGGAAAATTTATAAGTGTCCAGATAAGATAATTCATGATTTCTGTGTAGTTTCACTCGAAGGAGAAACATATTTTCCTTTAAATAATTTTCCAAAAAATCTCACAACATTAAACGGAAATAATGATGAATATTATTTGTTTTTAGAGTATAATAATGATATAAAAATCCCCCACTTAAATATATATAATAGAGTTTTGAATTATTGATGTAGTTATATATGTTTCCAAGGAAGTATGATAGAGATGTATTAAAGGATTTGATGTTTTTTTATATTTTTTGGTGAAGATCAGGATGATAGAACAAGTCTGGTATATCTTCATTATAGTATATAATATCAAAACAGATTTTAATAATGTCAGAACTTGTTATGTTCCTAGTATTAATTAGTTTAATCTTTTTCAAATGTAAAAATATTTTTAAAGTCTCAAACACATCATATACATGTTAGAGAACATATTTACTTTATCAGTGATGATACAATGTCAAATATGAAGTTTTTCTTCGATTCAATGTAAAATAAATTTATAGAAAAAGTTGATGGTGTTTCATCAGAGGAAATAAATTCAAGGAAATATGAGGAAGATAAGAAATAAAAACACAATGATATATACATCCCCTCCTATGAAGAGAAAGAATGAAATGAAGATTATTATAGATTTTTTTTTGACGAAATGGTGAAACATAAATCTCAGAAGAAGTTTGGAGATCCAGAGTTCATAATGGACTCAGAAGAAGCAGATGCATTGAATATTAATGCAATATATAAGTTAAAATAATATGTGACGAAAAATAAAAAAAATAATAGGTAAAAAGAATCTATGATATTTGTTTTTTAAAGGACAAGAAAGATCTAATAAGAATTTTATTCTTCCAAAATCCCATACTAATAAGATAATACTCAATGATGGTTTCTTTTTTCATGAAAATCTTATAGTACTTGCTAGGATCCCTTCAGGTGTTAACAAGGGAAATGGATGAAATAATATTGAATAACCAGTTCCAGAATTTTTTCAAAAATAACTAGGACCAGAATTAGCTATAATAAGATATCTGAGAAGTGTAATATAGTTATAGTAAGAGATTAAAAAGGATATTTAAAATGAATTTGAAGGGGAAGAAAATGAAGAAAATGTTGAAGTTGAAATGAAATATGAAGATATATAAGAATATATTGATATCAATGAATAAGTGTAGGAGGAAGAGGAAGAAGTAGAATATGAATGATATGATAGTGAAGAAATAAAGTTAGAGATGGAATCATCATTTTCTCCTCATCCTCAACATGTTTACCATCAAATTATATAGCAGTTGAAAAATTTCAATGTTCTCCAGAAGAATCCCCATCATCAAAACATTTAGAAGAATCATTATTGAAGAAAGAAGAATAAGAGAATCAATCAAATAAAAAAGTAATCTAAAAAATCATAATTATATTAGGATGTTTAAATACTTAAAATTTTTATTGATAATAAAATATATAAAAAATATGATATGAAAGGGATAAATTTTGAAACTGGAACCAGTATAAACAAACATGATGAGGTTGAGCCCGATCATTTGGACTCAAAGGAAATATTAACTCAAAAGGATTTTCATTATATTTTCTATATCTTATAAAGATTTGAAAGAACAATTATATAATTTTCTAATCATTAAGAAATGTGTCAGCTCATTCTAAACTAACATAGTGAGAAATTAGTGCCAATAAATGTTTTTTTGGAATTAGTTATTTGGATTGTAGCTATATTGAAAAGTCTCAAGAAAATTCAGATACTCACAAAATATTATAAAATCAGATGGTAAAGTGGTCCAACCTTGTAAATTTGAATATTCGTATACATGATGAACATTATAATTATGTGACGTAGATTCTGTTGGAATTATATAAACCTTAAAAAAATTATTTAGGTATTTTTAATGGAGATAATTTTGCTGAGGAATTTTATGATGCCACTAATGAATGGACTGTAGATGTAAAAGTTTTGAAATAAAAGATCTAGAATATGAAGATAGAGATGAGTAGACTCAGATCATGTTAAGATTATATGATTGTAATGAATGATCATAATAATGAGTTGTCTAAGGATTTAAAAAGTTAGAATAGTCAACAAGAGATGCAAGAAAAATATAATTGGAAATCATTAGAATGATCGACACTCGTTTAAGAAGATGAAATATTTTGTCCAAAACCTGATGAAGAAAGAATGCTTTTCTTTTCTATTGAACATTCGAAGTAATTTTTTAAAAAATTCATATTGATAATGAATAATATTTAAATCCAATTAATATTTCATTGAATTGTTTCTAATTCTGATTAGTTATATGTAATTTCAAATTTACCTAGATGACTAGTTAGTTCATTATTGTTTCGTTTGCTATTTTCTCTAAAATTTTAGGAAACACAAGACTGTTACACTTTAATTTTTAAATTCAAAAAGAGGGATATGTTTTTTTAAAAGGGGGTTAATTTTATATTAAATTGGAAAATGTTTGGTAACACCCCAAAATTCTAATGTAAGAACATTGTAATTGATATCATGTATCCCATGCATCATTAAGCACGTAAGAGAATAAAATATTCCCGTAATTTATACCATATTTAATATATTATATAAATTAAATATAATTTATAGATTTCAATGAACATGAAACTCGGTTAATGTATGACACACACTCTAAGAATTTTCATTTATGGCTTTTATTAAAGGCTTGACTGAGTCTTTCAGAACAATGTGGTATTAATAAAAAATAATTATTTCATATAATAAGTCCTAACCTAGCAATTAAATGAGTGGTTATGAATATTATTAACTGACTTATGAAAATATGTAGTTTAAAAAATATAGAATTAATTCATTAGTTACCAAATAATTGTAAATGGGTAAAAGAACTAACTGAATATAAAGGGTATATTTTTTAGAAAACTATTTATATGCCGAAAAAGGTATTTTAACCTAAGAAATTAAATTAATTAAAATTAGTGAGTGATATTAATGTTATATATATATATATAATATTCAATAAACTGTATTATATTCATCTAATAGATTTTATATGCATAAAAGATGAAGAAACCCAACATTACAAATAAAATATCATATTATTATAAACATTGTTTTTCCACCTTTTAATGGAAAATATATTTTAAATCTAATTTTTAGAAATTTTATAGATTATTTTTGTCAAAATAAAATTCTTATTTGAAATAAAAACATAAAAATTTTGTTTGTGATTTTTTTTGTTTTTTCCGTGATGTTTTATTTTTTAGTGAATAGTGAAAAATAATTTATTCTTGTTCAAAACAACATTTCAATATAATGTATTTATTAGGATAAATTGAATTTTAAGTTGTTTTTAATGTTTAATTAGAAAATATTTTTATCAAATAAAAAAATTTAGGTCATTTAAATAAACATCACTTTGAAATTGATTGTAAAAACATAGCAATCTTTTAAACGTTTTTACTATAGAACCTATATTGTCATTCATTATGTGAGATTAAATTAAATTTAATTTCTACAACGTATGAGATTTTAATTTTAAATAATTGATTCCATATTTTTAATAATCATAATTTATAATTTATAATATGTTAAAATTAGTTTTTGTTCCAATAACATTAGTGAATATAATTAAACTTAATTACAAAAATTGAGGTAAAATTAAGGTTGATAAGGGAATAAAAAGATACATTAAGGGAAAAAATGACATATAAAAATGTAAAATAAACATTATATGGCCATATATAGACCCAATAATCCCTTGGATCTAATTGGGACCATAATTTGAGCCACTTGAAATGTTAAAATGTGTATGGAATTCCTTTGTCAAAATATTATAAGAATGCAAATCTTTCTCCACTGGTAAAAGGCCTTCTATCCTCCCACTTATTCATATCTCTGTAAAAAAATTGGATAGTCAAATATATAAAATAATCTCTCTTTAAACTCTGTCCCCTCATCCTTGAAGCCCCCCATTGGGCAGAATGACATGCAAGGAAGCCTTTTTGAACAGACCCATAGAAGTTACCTGATTAGGAGGTAAAATCATTCCTCAAGATCATTAGTTTCATTTCAATTTTCTACCCATAAACAATCCATTTTATATTATTATATAAAAAAAATTATCATAAATATAATAATATGTTTTCTCTAATGGTCTCACCTATAATTAAACACACATCCATCTAATGTGTAAAGAATACACTATTTTTGGGTATAGTGAACTGCCTCTTAAAGAAACGATGATTGTTCATTTTTCTATTTGTGCATATCATAATGGGAATTATTATGAAAACTAATTTTTCATATATGATATATATGATATTTATTATTTCATTATTATTATTTAATTCTTTTCTAAAATCTACCCACATACTTTTTGTGTTGTATATGTAACAACCCAATGTTTTTCAATGGAAATTCATTTCTTATAATTATGTCATAAAATCACATGAAAACACAACATAAAAAAACTATTTTTTATGTGACCTTAATGATATGTTTGTCACTTCAGTATTTGGAATTTCAAAAATAGGACAAACATGGTTGCGATCAGTAATTTTTTTGGAGTCAGATAAGAAAAACATAATTATTGGTGAATAGTAACATACCCTTATGAATAGTAACATACCCTTATGAATAGTGATATACCCTACTGAATAGTAGCCTTAATTATGATTGTATAATGATAATATTAATGTAAAAGTATGATGTACCTATATTTTAGGATAAGTAAATGAATAATTTAAAACTGGGTTTTTATAATAAATTATGCGTTTAATTAAATATTAAAAAATCATATTTAGAAATTTGTTTTTGAAAAATGGATTTCATTTTTCAAATCTACACATCGAAAAATTATTAGCGTTAATTTTTTTGATTTTTCTAAAATACATGAATTTTTTATGAATAGTGAAATACGAAAATTTTCCATAAATGCTAAATAGTGGATTTATTGAGTTATTGATGATGATCTGCTGATATAAGCCCAATTTTTTCAAAGTCACATTGATTTATTACTATTATTGTACTTGGAATCAACTCTATTTTTGGTCTTGAGATAAATTAATGAACTAATGATTAAAAAATTATGAAAACCCTCCTCTCCTCCACTATAACCCCCCCTCACTCCCTCTTCTTTTCACTTATATCAAGCCTTGTTCCATGCCAATGTTCGGCCAAAATCTATCCCCAAGATCTTCCCCTATGTACAAAATCCCCAAGCCTCTTCAAAATACCAAATCATCTCCCCATAATATGTTTTCAAACAAAGGATGTCTCAAGAGGTAGATTCCTCTTTCCAATTCCTTCATTTCTTTTATGTTCTTTTTTCTTTTTATTTCATTCAAGAACGTCCTTCATCCAAATAGAATGATAACTCCAGTAACATACATGTACTGGAATGTTTTAAAGCTAGTGGGATATTTCATTATCTTATCTCCTTTCCCCACATTTTAATTTGAATGAAATGAATGTACCATCTGAGATGCGCAAATTTATCTCATTCAAGGACAACAGTTTATCAATTTCTATTATCATCTTTAATTCTAGTCGTGAAACCATTTGTGTTGTGGTTGAACTAGATTATTATATATGTAATATATCCTATTTTTTCTTATGTAATCCTTTTGTACAAATGGTATTATTTTATAAAGAAGAACATTTTCTTTGTAATCAAACCCACCGATTATCAAAAAAGGTTGTCGCTATGGTTTTATTTAGTAATTAAACTTCACTCTAAGTAACAAAATTAAATTTGAAACCACTAAATATTCTGGAATTTCACTAATATCATAGAACTTAAATTCAGGAAAACCACTTTCTTCTTACATGCTTATCCAAATATGAATATAAGGGAACCAGTCATTGAAACCAAGTAAACAAACTGTCCCAAACAATGAAATTGAACCTCATAACCAATCAAAATGGTTAAAAATGAACATAAAATGATTATAATAAACCAATTATATATATTATAGGTTCTGTAATTATTAATTAATAAACCTAATTTTTTTATTCAGGTATTTATTAACAATTGGTGAACTCCAATGGATTTAAGGTAAAGGATCCTCTCCATTTCTCTCTTAATCAAGAATGTCCTCTATGCTATACCTTTCATATGTAATCACTGTAACACCCTGAGATTTTATGAGAAATATTCTTTTTAATTTATTTGATGTCTTATGTTGTACAATTCACCAAGATTATCTTGCGCTATACGCAACACCGTATTTGCTTGTAGTATACACAACACTATTCTTGGCTTGTGTTGCACACAATTTCAAGTTCTTTCGAATGAAATTTATTTTACACAACACCAAGTATAGATTTTGATAAATATATAAATGAAATATATTTTGATTATGTTATATGAAATACTATATGAAGCTTTCACTACATGCAACCCTGACTTGGCTTGCATTACACGCCAGAGCGACCTTCCTCGATAGTGTGTGTTGTACACAATACCGAGTTTCACTGAATGATATATTATTATAAAATTATTATGAACTAGCCATTATGAATAGTATTAACTACATTTTGGATTTTATAACATTATCATTCGTCTTACACATTTTCTAGATCATGGTATGTGAAGAAAATAAATCTTTTGGGTAAAATAAATTTTAAAAAAAATGCCATTTCGCCACCTTTTGAAGCCGCACCCATTTTAAATATAATTTTTGAAAAGATTATAAGTGAAATCATAAAAAATAAACTTCTTATTTTGTATCAGGATATAAATATTTACATTGGATAATGTTTTGATATTTTTCTGATAGTGTTCCTATTTTGAAAAATAGTAAAAACACGCTAAATTTTACTTAAAAACAACTTTTTTCATCGAGATACCTTATATGGTTAAATTATAATAGTTAATTGTTTTAAAGTATAAATAGTATATATTTTTACCTTTTAATATAATTCATGTCATTATCATTAATTTTACATTTAATTCGTTGGTAAAATCAATTCAATCTTTTCCAATGTTTTAAACTAAAACTCAGTTTTTTCAACAATGAGATTAATTTTATATTAATTAATGCAACTTATGTATTTTGAATTAGGAAAAATGGATTCCATATTTTGGATCAGTAGGTATAAATTATGTTAATAGGCAACTTTTTATTTTTGGGCATTATGAATTGTAACTACGGTAAATTTTATTTACCACAGTTAAAGGTAAATTAGCTAATTAAGGGTAAAAATAATTTAATAAAATTATACTAATACTTGTCATAATATAATTTTATGATTATATTTCGTCCTAAAATATACTTGGGTCGAAATGGTAGCTATTAGAACCCACTTGTATGTGATTAAGACATTTAATTTATGTTATTTAAACGAAAGTGAAATATGTCTTACTCAAACTTTAATAATTAAATTATTTTTAATATAAAGTTATACAGAATATAAACTCAGTTATAAATTCTCATTTGAAATATAAAAGGTTTTCTTTATAATGGTAATTTATTTGTAATTTTTATGAAATATATAATTACCTTAATATCATATACATTAGTGATGCAAAACTTATTTATTTAGTGAAAAATCAATAATATAGTTTTTATTAAACTAATAATACCCATTGAAGGCCCCAAAACCAGACCAAAACATATTAGCCATGTATATATAAAACATAAGCATCCAAATGATGAATTGTTGACCATTTGGAGATTTATAAAATCCATTATGACAGTTATATTATATTATTTTAAATGATGTCAAAGTTTCCACCTTCATAATTTAATAAACACAACATTTTAAAAGTAGTGTGTTTTAGAAGATACGTTTGACTAAAAGTATTCATAAAAATATATTAGATTTATATTCATCATCATATTTTATTTTTAATTTTTATACAATAAATAAGTATATTAAATAATTATACAGAAATGTTGTAGTAATTATTTTATTAAGAGAAATATCAAATAAATGGTTTACAAATATTAAAATAAATATTATATGAACTAATTAATATTCTCCACGAATTTTATAGAATAATATGACATATTATAAACCTATTAAATAATTTTTTTCTAATATATTTTCTCTGTTTATTTTATTTAAATTGAAATAAATGATTAGTGTCAAAATTTAAACTATTGTAATTTTATAAAAATAAAATATTATTAAATAATTAAAAAATCACAAAAATATTTAAATATTAAAAATTGAAAATTATATGGTCCAAAGGTTTATAAAGTATCCAATTATGGTAAATTTACAACATATAACTTCGTATTTATAATAATTCAAAATTTAGAACATTATTACCACAAATAAAATTAAATAGATTAAATAAAGATAAATCAAAATGATAAGTTTTAAAATAAACATAAAACGTGTTTAAATGTTATTGGTTGATTATATTACAACCCTATATCATCTAATCTTCAAATTGAGTCATTTTCAAGGTTTTTAAGTGGGTTTTGAATTTATTATAAATTAATATTTTTAGGTTTCCAAATGTCCCCCTCTCCTCCCTTATAAAAGGGAACCTCCTCCCTCTCCTCTTCACACAAATTTTTAGCTTTCCAATTCGTCCAAACCCAGAACATTTCACTTCTCCACATCCATAGAAACCTTCTAGAGGTATTTGTATTCTTTTAAGACTAACTTTAGTTCCCTAAGAGGAGGTTAAGAGGAGGCGCATCGAAGAATAGGTAATATCCTTTACTGATTCTTTCAAACTTATTTCTTCTCCTAATACCTCTATATGAGTTGTTTAATTATTAAGTTATAACTCCATTATATCTTTTATACTGATATGGTATTATGAAAATGAAACAACCATATTATATCTTCTATCCATCCTAAGAGAAAATGAAATCCCCATGCGTGCGTACGTACGGCTTACCGTCTCCACGCCGTGGTGTAATCTTTTATTTGATCACTAACACAATTGTATGGGTATAAGGATGGAATAAATAACTATATAATATTATTGTAAAGATATATTTATCCTCAAATTTTATACACCATACACTTCAATACAATTCCACAATCATGGGAATGATATCATCGCTCATGCGTACGTACGGCCTACCGTCTCCACGATGTGATGCGACTCATTCTACAGCATCTTCATTGAATAATGATTATATAAATGAATTTAATGAATAAATATGATATATATTACACTAATACCATTCTGTAAATGATTTATCTATAAATTAAAATGACAAATAGGAATTTATTCGACAAAACACGCATAAGAACATAAAGCAATGAATACCCGAATAACAAGTAGCAATGAAATATTACTAATAAGAAGATAAGAATACGACCATATATGATATCATAACAATGAATATTATACTGTAATAATTCAATGAAATTATTTAAATCAATATACAGGAGGTTCAGATACTTAAAAAGCATATTGGACCAAAGGTAAGGGATAGTTTTTCAATCACATTTTTATCTGGGATTCCTTATACGTAAGTATTTACTGCGGTTATATTTTTCATCCATGTCCATAAAAATGTTTTCATAAAGTGTTTAATATTATTCCATGTATGTTTAAAGTAATTATTTCCCATTTTTTACTTTTACTTTGTGTTATGGAAGGAATCTTCTTTTTGTTTACCATACGAGGTACTTTTTGATTTTTCCGGCAAAAGTACGAAAGATTGTTTTTTTAACTTATATGGCATGATCAGATTTTTACGCATTCATAAAACCATTTCTTCATGAGGCTTAATCTACAATATTTCATGGTTATTTTTAATAAAATCCTTTTCTTTTAAAATTGCATGGAATTTTGTGAAAATAAAATTATTTTTAGGAAGAAAGGATATTTTTCTCAAGATTTCATTTCAAGTGTTGTATCAAAACTATTTTCCATCTAAGATGACATTATTTAACATGTTTTTGTTTCAAGTATATTGTCTCTATTATTTAAATAGTTTGATTTTTATTATGATGAAATGATATCCATTTGTTTTATATGGATTATGTCATGGTGGGATGATGTTTATGAAACCCATTTTATTCATTGGGTTATGATGAATGATTTATGATTGTTTTCTGGAACACTTAAAAATTATTTCAATATGATATGGGTGAGACCTATATATCCCTCCAATGTGTTGGGTAAAGATGTCTATCTCATGAGATAGACATGGCAGGAATGACAAGTAAAATCCGGTTCAGTAATACAGGGCTGGAACGACAAGTTATCCCAGTTCAGTAATGGAATTTGTCCACTATGATGGTATTGGATGAAATGCATTGGATACTAGAGAAATCATAACATTTGGTTAATGGTTTTCAAGAATTCCATGTTTTATTACCATGCTAATTTATAATGATTAATTTTCTTTTATGATCTATGCCTTTTGTACTTCCAAGATTTTTATCATTGCTCAAGATTTTGATGTTTTAGGTTCATTTTTTACATTCAAATGTTTATGGATTGTTTTTATGTTTTCCATGTTTACCCTTTATGAGAATTTGATCTCACCCTTTTTATGTTTTCTTTTCCTCGGGATATAAAGAAAGGTTTTCGGTAAGAAAACAAAAGGGGAAGATCTTTATGGGAGATGTTGAAGATCTTTCACCATGATTAGAAGATTATGTTATGAGTTTCAAAAGACACTAAACTAACACGGACTTTGTGCATCTTTTTTTATCATGTATTAAGTTTTCTTCAAAAGTAATTTAATGTCCATGTACCTCATGCTTTGGGTCTCTACAGTTGGTATTAGAGTGAAGGTTTATTTAACTTTCGGAAACAAGGATGTGAAACCTTTTGTGAGGTCTCTAGAGATATTTCTAAGGTATGTATAGGGATGTACCTAAGGCTTAGTATAACTATAGGTTACAGTCCTAGAATTATGTTGGTGATAATGAATAACCTAGGGTGAACATATGTTTTCATGGATTAAATAATGTGTGATAAGTTAGACTTTTTTTGATTATGTGGTTCATCGTTATTTTAACTGTTTCTTAAACCATGGTTTTTGGTTTTAGTCAATGGAGGGAACCAGAAAGAATTGGGTTATCATTGAATCCAATGAAAAAATTGGTAACTATGAGAAACGAAATTGTGTAATTCCTAGAAAGAAAGATATTGTGATTATGCCGAATCAGTCATCACGATATATGATTAACAAGGTGAACTTTAGTGGTTTTTCTAATTCATCAAATAAGATGAAGATTGACTTTTATGAATGTCTGCATAGTCAGGATCATAGAGAAAGGAAGATTGTGATTTATAAATAATGGAAGAAGAACCATTATGAATACATCAAATGGAGGGGAGGATGTTATATGTGTGGGGAGAAGGGTCATAGAGTGACAGACTGTTATGGAGTTCAATGTCTTATCTGTGGAGAACATGGGCATTACCCAACTCAATGCCCTGACCTAAGAGGTCACTTCTAAATCAAGTAAGGGATTATTCCATGAAAATATTTAAAGATGATGGATTGATGTGTTTTTGTATTGGTATTCAAGAATAATTTTGTTGAGGTGATTTTATGGTATATTGGAATATCTTTGTATTGGTCCATTATTGTTTTCCATAAGAATATGGTACCGGTAAATAAGAAAAGTGATTGAAATATTTTTGGAAAGTAGATGATATCCGCATAATGAAGGGATAAGGATAAAATAATATGTTTGTTAGTATTAATGAGCTCATGACTGATATAAGGAAAAAGTGACATCATGGTTGAGTATATAGAAATTTTGGGATTTTGGTATGTGGAAAGAGTTAACTTTGGACCGCATTCATGTTTTAAATATGGTTTTATGGTAACTCATGTTTCAAGAGAATACATGATTAAGGTATTCACATGTTTGTAATGTGACCAACAAGATATATCATATGATATATGGGGGATAAATGATGATATTCACAAGATCGATAGATGACATTTCTAGTAATCATTTAATTTATACTATGAGATTGGATAGAAGTATTTTGGATGAGACTAAAGAATGGAATGGATTAAGTTGGACATCAGATAGTACTATTTAAGACTAGAACATTTTTTCGATATTATTTCTGGAATGTTATAATGGTGATGTTTTAGAAAAAGGACAACCTGTAGTATGGATGATAACCCATCACATCGAACAGGGTTGTGGGAATCGAACCTGCAACTGAAGTGCGACAGGACTTTATCACCTACCACTGGCCTACAAGAAGTCCCTGGTTAGTAGAAACTAGTTTTATTTTATTAACTGTTCTGATAGATGAAGTATAAGTCCATTTTTGGAAACTATTTATGATTAATCTCACTATAGATAGACTTATGTATATTTAATAACTTTTGATAACCTTATGTTTGAGACAGATAAAATTCTCTATCATTCTATCTCATGATCTTCTAATACTTCAAGAATGAAAAATTCAACTTCGTTTCTTTAAATAAAAGATGATGTTGAAATTGTTCATGGAGTGACCAAAGATGATATTACACTGAAATCAAGTAAGTATTTCTCCTTATGTAAAAATTCGTCAACATTAGGGAAATGATCTTGAAAACCAAATTTTTTTCCTTGTACTCTCATATCCAATGAATCATATGGTACCCTAGATCATCAAAAATTTATGGCTTTGTGATTGTTGGCTCTTTCATAGCCATGTTCTCTACCACACTCCATCAGAACTTGATGGTTAGATTTAACTTCCATATCCATAGTTTCACATATATTGTCCTATGTGGAAAACTAGTGATGAGTTAATTTGTGTATCCATTATGTTTCTAACATTCCCATTTTAAAATAATGTTTTATTATTCCTTTTTTATGATGTGGGTTTCTATGAAAGAAACTTTCATGTAGAAAACCATTAATAACCTCGATGAATTTCATGGGTGAAATTCATGTTAAGGGGGGTAGAATGTAACACCCTGATATTTTATGAGAAATATTCTTTTTAATTTAATTTATATCTTCTGTTGTACACTTCATCAAGATTATCTTGTGTTATACACGACACTGTATTTGCTTGTAGTATACACAACACTATTCTTGGCTCGTGTTGCACACAATTTCAAGTTCTTTTGAATAAAATTCATTTTCCGCAACACCAAGTATAGATTTTAATCAATGTATAAATGTACTATATTATGATTATGTTATAAGAAACACCAAAGGAAACTTTCACTACATGCAACCCTGACTTGGCCTGCAGTACACGTAAGAGCGACATTCCTCGATAGCGTGTGTTGTACACAATCCACCTACTATGGAAAAAGTACGTGATGTCTTTCATGTATCCCTCTTACGAAAGTACATACCAGACCCTTCACATGTACTCCCTTCTGTGGTGGTATAATTGGAAGATGATTTTTCTTATGAGGAGCAACCAGTGAAGATCTTAGATCGTAGAGAAAAATTTCTACGAAATATGACAATGTCCCTCGCCAAGGTGTTGTGGAGAAACCAAAAGTTTGAAGAAGAGACTTTGGAATCAGAGGATATGATGATGCTGAGTTACCCACATTTGTTTTAGTGTAGGAAAAGGAAAACTTTGAGGGCCAATTTTCTTAAGGGGGGAATATTGTAACGACCCAATGTTTCATTAATGAAAAATCCCTCTTGATCTAGTTAGATGTCTCTTTATGAAAAATAATTTATAAGATGTCAGCTTCTTTGGTTTTATGTTAAGAATTTTGACTGTTGTTAATATAGCCGTTGAACAGTGATCACATGATTAGTATAAATATACGACTTTAACAATTCCAATTTACTCAGACAAAAGTAGCGATGGCCTCATCCAGTAGAATTACCCCATACGAAGCCCATTTTTTGGAGCTCGGAAAAGAGGTGGCGTCTTTGGGCTTCCCCCTAGACCAAGACCAAGCTGAGCTTCATCATGTCAATCTCGAACGTGACCGTCTATAGGAAAAGTGGAAGTTGATTGAAATTACCACTCGAGCGATGTTATCTGAGCCACCCCAAGAGTCTGTCGCCATCGCACACCTTACCCTTAGGTATTATGCGGCTGTTTTAAGGGGTTATGTAAAAAATAAGTAGTACTATGTTCATGTAAATTATTTTTTATATAATAATGAATATAATTTCTAGTCATTTTTTATACATTGTAAATAGTTTTTAAAGTACAAATGGTGTTTTTAGTTATTATTTAATTAAGAAATTTAATTTATTAAATTAAGGGATTTTTTAATGAAATAATATTTTAATAAAATAATAGTAATATTATTAAATTAATTTTTATTAAATATAAATTATCTTTTAATTTTATGAATGCAATTAATTTTTTTTATTAATGTTTGAAAGCCATTTCTGTCAAAAACTGTGAATTTTCGATAAATGTCCGTTTTTATTTTAAAAGTGAAAATTAACATATTTAGAAAATTATTTAGATAAAATAAATGTCATTTTTGGAATCAGGATGTCGAAATTATCCAATGGTGATTTTTTCATAATTTTCTGAGACAGTCAAATTTTTGGGTAAAAATTAAATACCGTTTAAATATATAATGTGTTTTATAACATCATAATGACCCAATGGTGATGTAATAAAATACTATAATCATTATGTTCGGCCAATATTTGTTTTCCCAATAATATAATGTGATTTTGGGTTTGTTTGACTTACTTTTCAAAGCATTAATGGACCCCTCAAGACTTATTCAACACCTTGCCTTTTTAAATTAATTTCCATGGGAGGGTGACTCACCTCCACATAAGCAACCCTAATATTTTAATAAGTTCTGACTTTTTCCATATAAAATATTTATTTCCTCTTACCTTAGCAAAAAACCATGGGCAAAACCATGGTATGGTTTGTGGTTTGGATTAATTTAATGTAAGGGGACCCAAACCTAAATAATAAAAAATTCCCTCACCTTTCCCATATAAACCCACCCATGATCCCACTTACTCCTCACTAAAATCCCATGGAGTTCGTCCAACCTCTGCCCTAATCTCTCTAGAATCCTCTCAAGGTGCCCCAAGCTCCCAATAAGCCTCTCACAAGCCTCTCTCTAGCCTTGGAAGCACACTTCCAAGTAAGGGTTTTTTCTTCCTTTCCCATTTTTGACAATTTTCTTTAAGTTGTATTGACCTTTTAATTTCAATTATGAATGTTGGGGTATGTTTTCACACCTCCCCCATACTGCCCTCTTATTTTTTTTAATTATGGAGTCCCCTTTCTCTCTCATTAAATGCCTCCCATGTACACCTATTACTATGCCGAAATTCCGAAAGGAACTTCTCTCTCTTCTTTTACATTCAAGAAATAATTTTGTATCATGAATCTAAATTCCATAAATATTGTTGGGACATGTATCTATATGACCTATTTACTTTACATGTAATCATGATGAGGAACCCCTTTCTCTCTCATCAACCAATTTCTTATGAATTCTTATGTCACACCGTTACGCTGCCGAAATCGCACAGATTTTCTAAGTCAATGCCATTGTGTAGTGGATACCATGCCCATTTCTCCATCAAGGGTATCCACCTTTATGAACCTTTAATTATTGAATAAAAAGTTTCATGTATTAATTCCACATTCCTTTATCGTGGAACAAATGATTATGTTTTATGAATCCATGTTTTATGATCCATGTGGCACACATATGCATGAAATGAAATGTTTAAGAAGGGTGCGCCCTTATAGAACTCCAATGCATTGGGTAAAGTATAGTATCGTGATACGTCATGTGCAATGAGTGTTGACTCAAGATAAATCAAGTGCAACGATGGTTTACTCGAGATTTATGTGCAATGTGGATTTACTCATGCTCCATGTGCAATGATCCTTGGCTCATGCTAATTCCATGTTAAGTGTTGTTGCCACATTTCAATGTTATGATTATCATGCTTTATCATGCCTTTATGTTCATGTTTCTTTTATTATCTATTGATATGACCATTGTATAACATGTATTTTACTCCTCATGTTATTCCATATGTACTCCCTTACTGGGCTTTATAGCTCACCATTTTCTTATGCATGTCCTCAGGTTATCCCATGCAATGATAAGTACGAGGGAATGTAGTGGTCATGTAAATTATGTTTTCAATAAAGATGTTGTATTTCATGTTTTAAGTTTTTATGTATTGATCCTAAGCCCCAAAGACACAAAAACTCTCGATCTTCTGGTTGTATCAAGTGAATTTTTATGTAATAAATCATGTGTAAGTTTGTAATAAAAGAAGAGTTGTCATAGAACTACTCAATGGTTCTCAAGAAAAACAACACCCTCCCCCTATGTGACTATGAAGTTGTAATCACATAATGGTCGATGTGGGTGGTGTGTATAGGGAAATTATAAGAATATACAATTATATATATATATATATATAATATCAAAGAGTCATTCCCTATCTAGGGTTCATAAAAACACAAAAACTCACAACACCATCTCTTTTTTTACCACCTCTAAATTCATAACACTAAACTAGAAGTCACAACCTCATTCAAAATTTACAACAAATTTCATTTAATCCTTCAATTATTTAATTATTTTTTAACTAATACATTTAACCACAATTCCCATCATTTATTTCTCTATTAACCATTTTCGGCCCATTAAACAAACCAACCCACGCCATTCTGAAAAATTATTAAACCATTCATAATTTATTCCATCACTACTCCAGCATATAAAATTTGGGAACCATGTCC
Source organism: Viscum album (assembly GCA_963277665.1). Taxonomy (NCBI): domain Eukaryota; kingdom Viridiplantae; phylum Streptophyta; class Magnoliopsida; order Santalales; family Viscaceae; genus Viscum; species Viscum album. Next base: position 1,143,334,191 of record OY728156.1, read on the forward strand.
TCTCCACCCAAATAGAACGGCCAAACAAAACACCATCTCACCACCCCAAAATCTTGATAAAAAAACTACCTCCTCACTACCCCAAATGAATGGACATAAATATCACCCCCTCAATGCCAAAAAGAAAGGCCAAACAAACCACATCCTTATCTCCCCAAAAGAACGGTCAAACAAACCACATCCTTATCTCCCCAAAATAACGGTCAAACAAATAACTTCCTCACATTACCAAAATCATGAACAAATGGACCACAAATATCCTCATAACCTATTATTACCACACATTGCCGCCCAAAAATCATGACCACAAATAAAAATACATCATGATAATTTTTATTGATTTAAAAAGGGGATTCTATCAGATTCCACTTTATTTTAAGGGAGTTATCATAGAAATAAAAGTCATGGGGAAACCATTTCATTAAAAAAGTATATATAATTAACCAATTTCTAATAAGGTGGAATTCCAAAAAATCAAAAGAGTCAAAATAATCACAATAGTCAAAATACACATGTACATTGCAAAAAAGCCCACAATGGCCATACTTTTCAGCACACATCAAGACCGTACAATAAAAAATATCACAAATTGCATTAAAGATATACAAAATGTGAACAAGTACCTTTACCCCATCCAATTAGAATGTAACAAATTATTTTTCTTCAATTATTTCAAGAAAACCATAAATCACAGGTACACATAAGAAATCCTCTCCTGCATGATATACAATAAAAAATGATGGATTCCATAGCCCAATAAATCTTTGCAACATACTATGCACCATAGGGTGAAGAGGAATTCCCAAAAACCAAAACTACACCATAAGAAAACACCAATCACACTACACCATGACCTAACTTGTCGAAAAACATTACCTAAACTGTTGTTTAAGTCGGTCAAAGTTTAAAATTTATATTCCTACTAACTACTGTATATGTGGTAAGTAGGGTCGATCCCCCAGGGAAGGTATATTTGGCCACTAATCCTCTAAAAACATTGGAAAACGCCACTATTGTCAGTAGTGGAGTGTTTTTTATATTTTTTTCACTTTTTAGATCATTTTTCTTTTATTCTTATAAGCAATAGAGTGACAGAACATTGGATTTTTTTTAAACTGAATTGAAGCTAGATATAGTTATAAAACATAAAATAACAGAGATATAAAACACTGATAAAAATAAAAATCTATTAAAACACTCAGGTAGTAATCTTTATTATACTAGTTTTGAAGGTGATTCAATTCACTTATAGGTTGTTGCAGAGTACCACTGTAAGAGTATGACTCAAATCCCTCTCCAAGAGTTAATTCGCACAAGTAAACCTATTTAAGAGTTCACCACTCCAAAATCAATCAACCGTGAACTATTGGAAAATTAACAACACGAAAAAAAAACATCGTAATTATTGAAGTCTTTTGAATCTATTATCTTTTAAATATAGTTTCCACAACCAATCTCACCAACTAATAGGGAAATTTTGAAATTAAAATTTTGTGGAACAATCAAATTGAATTAATTCAGTATCAATCTCGCCGATTAATACTGAAAACATTAAAATGATAAAGTGAAATGGGAATTTAACGATAACCAGTGGAACTTCAATTTATTCCCGATCTAGAAACATAGCTAAAAATCATCTCTATTATGTATAAAAAATAATTCAATTAAAAAGGAGAATAATTGAAAGAAAACAGAGGAAGGAAACTCGCTCTGCTATCATGAATTGCTGCTCCTGGACCTCGGATATCCAAGGAATGGTTCTCCGAGAGCTGCTCCAGAATTCACCCCATGGTTCTTGCTCTACTTCTGAGTGAATTTTCAAATCTCTAATAAATTTCTTCCCACCCCAAATCCACTTCTTTCTATATCTTGTGTATCCACTGTCTTCTAATGCATGTTACCAGAACTCTTCACCGACTTGAATTCATCTTTCACTATTGCACCACACATGTGCATTTTTTTTGTGACTAGCATGTGGAAATAATTTTTCCCTCGTAACTATCTTCAGGTGAGTTAGTTACATGAAACTAGATGTTATAAAGACCATGGTGTGATCCTACAAGACAAAGAAGCAACAAAGTCAAATCACGAAAGGTAAAAAAAATTATAACTTACGAAAATAGTTTATTAGAAAATCTTTTAAAAGAATAAACTTTTGAATAATGTAATTAAATAAATTATTATGTTAGTATTTCTAAAAAATAGTAATTATATTTTAATTAATTATAATGAAATAATTAAATAGTTACTATTTAATTATAAAAGATAAATTATGATAATTTACGTATTATAAGTTGATTTAATTTTTTAATAATAGAGTTAAAAAAATGTTTTATTAATTATTAATTTTGATGTTAAATTCTTTATAAGTTATTATTTTTTAATTAATTAACATGGTTAAAGTAAATTATAAACATTAAATTTTTTATTACTTTGAAAATTAAAAATATTAACATTTTAAAATAACTAGGTTAGTTTATTTGTAATTTAATTTATAACCTGTTATTAGAATTTTATTATATTGAAATATTGTATTATTAAATAATTATTAATACCTAATATTAGATTATAATTAATAAATTTTTAATAATATGTTCTAATACAATTTTATTTATATTTAAGAATTCAGTTTTATTAAATATCTTGTGTTATTAATTTATTTACAATTGTTAATGATTATTAATTTAATTTGTTTATTTTTAATTAATTTTTTATTTTAATTTTATTTTGTTTTTATTAACTCTTTCCTTCCCCCTAATATTTCTCTCTTCGCCAAAAAGAGAAAGGGGGTAGGGTTCGCTTCACAGGGGTCTAGAGCCACACTTCATCACCACTGGCAGTGATTAGATCTCTTAGTTGAACTCCTCCTCACATGGTGAAACCGAGACTAGCAGCTACAACACAGTGAAAGCTGGAAGCATTCTTCAAACGTGGTAGGTTCCGATGATGAAACACAGCTCACCCTCCTCTATCAGATACGACGCGACTCACAACGCCCTCCTACTTCAATCAACTCGGCGGCGTGACTATCGACTCTTCAAAGCAGTAATAATTTTACGAAGTTACAAACCTCAAAAAACCGAGGAGGTTCCCCGAACTTCATCTGATGTGGCTTCGAGTTCTTCAATATTTTTATTTGGATGGAAAAAAAATTTAGGAGTTTTTATTTTTTTTGTTTCTTTTGATGTTTTATTTAACATGGATTTAATCTATATATGTGTATGGGGAATCAGTTTGTGGTAAAGGGCGGTAGAACCTATTCTTCTAAAATGGTAGGATTAGTAGTAGGGAATTGAGATGCAATGGAGGGTTGAACATAGGTGTGATGTAGAGACACCATGAAGAACATGCATTAAAACCTAGAGGAGGGTTGTGGCACGAGAGACGAAGGCTGTGTAAGAAGGTAATCAAAAGGAGAGTGACAGAACGATGATAGAAAAAATTATTGGTAAGACCAATACTAGAAATAATGATTTGATGCATCAGTGTGAAGAATATTAGAGAGTAGGGGAGAATCAGTGAGTTGGACGACTCACCGAAAGTTATAATTGATGAGAGAATGAATGTTTTAAAAAATTGACTCACCGAAAAAAAGACACTGATAGTAGAAAAAAATGAGTCACTGATAATTAAAATATTAAGAAGCAACTAAAGATGATGATTTCGGACATCAGCGAGTTATTGACTCACCGATAGATGAAAATAAAATCATAACTCACTGATGAAATGAAATTAAACGGTGATTAAATGACTCTCCAAAAGTTTTAAAAAAGAGACTGAAATCGATGCAAAGGATTGGCACATTGCAACATCGGTGTGTGGGGAGAGACCAATGGTCTTTCAATGTAATCTGTGAGTCACGACTCACTGATATAACAAAAAACTTCTGTGTGACAAAAAAAATCGGTGAGACAAAGAATTGGTGTGATGCGACATCTGTGTGTCAACTCACCGATAGACCAAAATGAGATGTAACCAATAAATATTCATTTAATTCAAATAATCAAATAAATAAATCATTAATTAATTAAAACCAAAGTCAAAATAACTAAATTATTAAAGTATAATTAATTAACTGTAACTAAAATATAACTATGTTATTCAACAAAATTTAAATAAAAGTGACTAAATTATTTACTAAGAAGATAAATATTAAGATTAATAAATTATATGTTTAAATAAACGCAGAACACCTACAAATAACTAATTGCGAACATGAAAATAAAATAATTAAAATTAACTAATGAAATTAAAAAAGAAAGTTAAATAATTAAATGAAAAAAAGAAACTGAAATTTAAAAACACATTATTTTATTAAACTTAAACTTAAAATTATAAACTTATTTATTCAATAGAATAATAGGACCATTTAATAAGTAAAGTTGATTAATTTTAATAAATCTTAATTAAAGGATAAAATATTAAAATATAGTCAAAATTAATTAAAATACAGATTAAAATTATCAAACTAAAAAGTTATTTAATATAATTAGGATAATTAGAATGACTAAAAAAAATACTAAAAACAAATATTTAATTATAAAAAATGATTAATTAAAAGATTTAGTTTTAAAAACAAAAATATTCCATTATTTAATAAAAATTCTCACAATAATTAATTAAATTAATAAAAATTAAATAAATGATGTGGAAAAACTAAGTAAAAATAGAGCCACATAAAATTCCCCCACACATAAGCATTGTTTGTCCTCAAAAAATCCCATGTCTTATTTTTATTGAAAAATAATAAATATTATTTGTGATTAAGATCAAACTGTAACATGTTCATCCATTTTATAGAAAAGGACTAAAAATTGATTTAGGCTTAAGAAAATAAATTTTCAGATCAAGTCTTGCCTAAAAAGAATACTCAAAGGTAATTAAGAAAGTAAATACCATCCGTCAAAGAAGATGTCTGGCCTCATATGTGAACCTACTTAATGATTTATTTCAATCCCGGATCAGATTCTAAATCCAAAAATGAAAAGTAGTAAAATATTAATGGAATTAAGACCTTAACCATGGAACTTTGTACTTTGATTTTTCACCTTGGTTCCAAAAATCAGTTTTTTCCCAAATCACCTTATTGATACAACCTAAATGATTTCCATTTAATCCAATTTTACCCTTATTCATTTGGAATTCATCATTCCCCTCACCTTAATGAACTCATTTTTGACCCTATACACTTTATTTTATATTTCCCAAGCCACGTTTCATTGTGTTGAGGACTATGCAATGAACTTTTTCAAGCTGTAAGAGGGCTTATAGTAAACAGAAACGCACCCAACATCTAGGGTCTTAGAGACTCATCGTGGGATCCTAGATTCCCAAATTACACTAGTTTCAAAAGATTTTTATAAAAAACATTGACATTGTCTCATTAAGATGATTACATATAATAATTAAAAGATGAATGAGGCCACTAGTATCAGAATCAAACTTTCAGTTCCAAGGCTATGATCATAACTCCACAAACTTGTAACCCAAATCATTTTCAAAGATAGTTCCCGGACCAAATTTCCATAAAACCGCTAAGTATATATCACTCAACAATCATCCATTATAAATAATTTCAGACTCAATGCACAACTTAACTACTAAAGAAATATTGTCCATAGGAAAAATCCATTTGGAAAACAGTTAACAGCCTAAAATAGGGAAATAATTTTTTAAAAAATTTAACCAATTTTTTAACAAAAAGATTTAACTTGTAGTGAGAATTGATGAGCTCTCAATTAAGCATAGTTTAGTATAGTCAATAATTGACCCCCTCCCCCACACATAAAACCCAACATTTTCTCCAATTTTGACTTCTAAATATGGAGAAGAATAATTTGAAAATTGAAGGATCAAAATAGATTTTCAATTTAGAAGATTTGTGACATGTATAAAGGGTCTCAATAAAGTAAAACAATATTGTTTTCCACAATGAATAAACAATTTGTAGGTTCATTAGCAAGTACATGCATTAACATTTATGTCTAGTGACAAAGATCATCAATACATGTCAAAAGTAGATGTGAAGTGTAAATGCAGTATGAATTGGCATGAAATCAAGGTTAGCATAATTAAATTAGTTGGGTAATCAACACAATAAAAAAAGTTCAAGCTAAAGACCCCAACCCAAAGAAGATTCAAAAGAACAGTAGCATATACCTCCCCCCCCCACACACTTAATTTCATACAGTGAAATATTATTTCAATATTTATCAATGAATTCAAATTTAAGAAACCGGAACATGCAAATTTTTTTATTTAATTCTGTAGAAATACATGCAGCAAAATTTTAATATCGTTCAAGTAATGCATCATAATTTCCAATACGCAAGTAGCAAAATTTTATAAAACAAGCAGAATTTTTATTAAGAAACAAAAGAGTAGAAATAAATGTTGAAAGGTGAATTACTTCCCTAACTAAGTTCTTATCCAAAAATGATCCTGGGAATTCCACTCTTTTATTGACACAAGAAACAACAAACTGAGATAGAACCAGGAAAAAAAGAACAAGAAGTAACTGGTATTTCATAAAAATAGGGTATAGAAGCTGTATTTTATTCAAGGTTAAAAATAAACGACATAAGAACAAAAATAACCATGGGATTCCTCCCATGCAGCGCTAGATTTAAAGTCCCCAGCCAGACTATATTTATGAACAGTTTTCAAGCACTGTAAAGGTAACCAAGCCCTTTGGTTGTCCTTCAAAATAATGTTTCACTCTTTTCCTATTGACTAACATGAGTTTATTTTCTTCACCTAATATTTATAAAGCTCCATTCTTCACTACTCTCACAATTTTAAATGGTCCAGACTATTTGTACTTCAGCTTTCCAGGAAAGAGTTTGAGTCTATATATAAAAATAAGAACTTCTGTACAAGTTTTAATTCTTTGTTTTGAATGATAGATTCATAAAATATTTTATTCCTCTCTTTATAAATCCTTAAATTATCATAACTCACTATCCTACTATCATAAAGTTCACTCAGATCAAGTAATATCCTCTCACCAGCACTATTAAAATCAATTTTTAGACCCTTAAAATCCCAATAAGACTTGTGTTGTAGCTCTGCAGGTAAATGGCAGCATTTCCTAAACAACATCCTGTTAGGAGACATACCTATTGGGGTCTTGAAAGCAGTTCTATAAGCCCATAAAGCTTCATCTAACTTAAGATACCATACATTACTAGAGTTTGACACAGTTTTCACAAGCATTTGTATTAGTTCCATGTTAAGAAATTCTACTTGTCCACTTGACTGTGGATGATAAGGAGTACCATTTTTATGAACACATCCATATTTCCCCATTAAAGATTTTAATTTATCATTCTTAAAGTGTGTTCCACTATCTGTGATAAAAGCTCTTGGGACTCCAAATCTTGTAAAGGTGTTCTTATTCACAAATTTCATTATAGAATTGGCCTGATTGTTGGGTAGTGCCACTACCTAAACCCATTTTTAATCACAGTCTACAACAATAAGAATATACTCATTCCCATGAGATGATGGAAATGGAACCATGAAATCTAAACCCCAGACATCAAAAATTTTAACTTCCGGAATTCCTTTTTTGGGATAACTTCTGCTTTCTAACAACATTACATAGCCTCTAAAATCTATCACAACCAACCACAAAGCTCCTAGCATCCTTAATAATAGTGGGCCAATAGAAACAAGATTTTAGGACTTTTTGATCTATTCATTCACCAGAATGGTGACCTCCATAAGGTGAGCAGTGAAAAATATCTAAAATATATATCATTTATTCCTTAGGCACACATCTCCTAAGAATACCATCAGCACATCGCCTAATCACAGGGGATCATCCCAATGATAATATTTATGTTCAGAAATGAATTTCATTCTTCGGTTATTGGACATATTTTTGGGAAAGACACTCACTGCTAGGAAGTTGGAAAAATTGGTAAACCAAGCAGATTTCCTGATATAAATAGTAAGCATCTTTTTATTAGGAAATGAAGAGTTAATCTCCCTAGAATTTTCAGATTCAGATTGAGTAAGAGGAAGCCCAGAAAGGTGGTCAACAACTAAATTTTCATCTCCTTTCTTATCCTTAATCTCTATATCAAACTCTTGTAGTAACAAAATCCAACTAATCAACATGTGTTTAGTTTCATTCTTAGACAGAAAATACTTTAAAGAATAATGATCAGTGAAAAAATGACTTTTAAACCTAACAAATACTGTCTAAACTTCTCTAAAGCAAACACAACAGCTAACAATACTTTTTTAGTGGTGGTATAATTCCTTTGGGCATCATCTAGCAGTCTACTAGCATAATACACCACATGTAGTTTCTTATCTTTCCTTTGTCCAAGGAAAGCACCTACAACAATGTCACTACCATCACACAGAAGCTCAAAAGGTAGTTTCTAGTCAGGTGCAGTGATGATAGGTGATGTAGTGATTTATTCTTTAAGAAAATTAAATTATTTCAAATAATTTTCATCAAAATTGAAAGGTTCATCCTTGACCAGAAAAGGGCATAAGGGATTAGTTATTTTGAAAAAAATTTATGAATATTCGGTAGAAATCAGCATACCCTATGAAACTTCTAATGCTTTTAACATTTCTAGGAGGTGGAAATTTTTTAATAACATAAATCTTAGTAGTTTCATCTTCGAGACCACTTTTTGAAACCCCATGATCAAGAAAAATACCTTTTGTAACCATGAATTGACATTTCTCCCAATTAAGAACAAGGTTGGTTTCAATGCATCTTTCCAGGACTGCTTCAAGATTTCCAAGGCAAGTATAAAAGTACTTCCCACCATGGAAAATTCATCCCCGAAAACCTCAATAATTCTATCAGTCATGTCCGAAAAGATATCCATCATACACCTTTGAAAGGTAGCTGTAGCTCCACACAACCCAAAGGGAATCTTCCTGTAGGAAAATGTCTCAAAGGGGCATGTGAAAGTGGTATTTTCTTTATCCTCCGCGGTACTAGGATTCTAATTGTAACCAGAATACCCATCCATGAAATAGAAAAACTCTTTTCCAGTAATCCTCTCAAGAATTTGATCTATGAAGGGCATTGGAAAATGATCCTTCCTAATAGATTAATTAGGCTTCCTAAAATCAATGCAGACTCTCCATTTTGTGGCTTTCCAAACTTGGACATCTACATTTTATTCATTTTTAACAACAGTGAAACCTCCCTTCTTTGGGAAAACCTGGACAGGGCTGACCCAAGCACTATCAAAAATGGGATATATCATTCTAGTGTCCTGTAGTTTAATCACTTCCTCTCTCATGACTTGTTTCATAATAAGATTTAATATTCTTTGATATTCTACCCTTGGCTTATGGTCAGGCTCCATAGGGATTTTATGCATAAAAAATGAGGGACTAATACCATTTATATCAGCTATTGTCTATCCTATGGTAGATTTAAACTTCATCAAAACATTCAACAATCATTGTTCTTGATTTTCGTTGAGTTCAGTAGAAATTATTAAAGGCAAAGAGAAGTTCTCACCCAGAAATGAATATTTAAGATGAGCAGAAATGGGTTTTAGTTCATGAGTGGGTGGTTATACACTAAAAGGAATACTCTTAGTCCTTGGAGGTCCAATATCTTCAACATACCTCCAATAAAGAGTCTGAAATGATGAAATATTTTCAATTTCATGTTCAGATTTAGAATTAACAACGTTGCTGTCTAGAGTGTTCAGTACATCACCCAGACCTTCCAGATCAGACTTCAACAAGTTAATCAGAGAAGAATCATATAGTTGTCTTATAAGTTCTCCCTCAATTTCATAAAAGTGTTCAACAAGTTTTTTGTTAACTGAAACGCCCTCATATTCACACAAAAACCTCATATGTTCAGAAATAGAGATCCCTTCTAATGTAGAAACTAGATAGTTGTCCAATTCTGGAATATTTTCTAGATTTAGAGTTTGAGTAGAATTTTCAATTTCTAAAACATATTGAACCAGATTTTTTGATTCACAAATATGTTCTTCAATAGAGGATTGATTTTCATATTTTTCAATATTTCCAGTTGAATTCTCATTTTCTATGTTCTCTAGCATTGAACAATTTTCAGAAAACATTGGTCCTTTAACAATTTAAAACATATTTAACTCTTCTTGTTGTTCTCCAATTTTAAATATTAATTGAACCTTAGAGACATCAATGACAGCACCATCTGTGGCCAAGAAGGGCCTACCCAAGATGATGGGAACCTCTTGATCACACTCCATATCCAAGACTAGGAATTCTGCAGGTAAAAACAGCTTCCCAACTCCAACTAGAAAATCATCTACCTTACCCACAGAATGAGTAAATGATCTATCAGCTAACTGTAGTATGCCTGTTGTGGGTTGAAGGTCACCCAACCTCAACTTTTGAAACAGTGAGTTTGATAGAAAATTAATGCAATCACCTAAATCACACAAACAGTTAAGCTGATCAGAGTTTCCTAGTGTGCAAGGTATGACAAAACTACCTGGGTATTTCAGTTTAGGTGGGATTTTCTTTTAGATTACAACACTGTACTCTTCAATGAGGCTGTAAGTAGCAAATTATTCTAGATTTTTTTTTGTTTGAAACAATTTTCTTAAGAGATTTCATGTAAAATGGGATTTGAATTAAGTCTTGTATGAAGGGAATGTTCCCCTGGAGTTTACAGAGGAGACTAAGGAACTGAAGAAGTTCATCCTTGGTGTTACTTTGAGGTTTCAGATTCACAAGGAAAGGGATGGGTGGGGAAATTTTTTTAAGGAATGTAGGTATATCCCCCACCTATTCCTCAACTTTTTTACATCATTTATTATTTTGATATTTAGATAAAGTTTCAGCTTGAGTTTCAAATGACAAATTCAGATTTAGATCAATTCAAGACTTTTCTATGAATTTCAATCATGCGTGCAAAGAAAATTTTTATTTCCAGATTGAATCAGATTTTCATTTTGGGCATATTCATTTTCTTTTTTAGCAACATTTTGTGTACTAAGCCCACTTCTAGTGACAATATCCATGGAATTCTCAAAAGGGTTAAGTTCTGTTGTACATGGAAGTCTACCTTTTTCCCTAGATGAAAAATCTCTAGAAAGTTGGTGAAGGTGTGTTTCCATGTTTTGTATTCTAACAATAGAATTCATTTTAACAGACTCATATTGATGTTGATGTTTGGTCAGATGAGTCATGTATCTTTCTTCTTGATAGTTTATTTTTCTAAAAATTAGATCAAGCTTAGAAGACATTTGATTATAATTGATTCATTGTAAATTAGAACACTCACCCCTCTATTGATTTTTAAAATTTGGTCTTTTTTTATTAGAGTAATTAGGGGCAGTGGACTATATAATTTGTCCTTGATCTTTCCATGATAGATTAGGATGGTTCCTATATCCTTTGTTATAATTATTTGAAAATGGATCTTCATTAGGAGGAAATCTAGGAACATGGTTAACAATGTTTGAATTCTCTTTTTGTTTCCCTGACATAAAAAAGTTAGGATAGAAGTTTTCAGTATGCCCAAACATACCACATTGGACACACTATTTCCTTATAGATTGGTTGTTGTTTTGATAGCAAAGTTGGTTAGTTTGTTTTTAATTCTGGTTTATTAAATATTGTAGTTGGTTGGTGATTTCAGCATGTTGAGCTTGAGTTTCATTCATTGAACCAGTGTTTGGGTAACCATTTCTATTTACTCTTTTCTTGATTTTTTGGTTGTGAATTAATTGCAAGATTTTTAAAAAATTCTATGTTCTTAGTCTATTTTATCATTGTAATTACCCCCAGTAGCTTGATCAACTAGATTCTGTCCAGAGGAAGACAACCCTTCATATAAGGTATCCATGAGAAGGTGATATGGGAGTTGATGACGATGACACGGCCTAAGAAGATCCCTGAATCGATCCCAAGCTTCATGGAATTCTTCTCCATCCACTTGATATAAAATAATGATCTTAGTTATATGTTTACCTTTATGTCTTTAAAGATAAAATTTCATAATGATAGAGTTATACACTTGATCCAAGTTTTAAAAAATGTTCTCATCTTGACTCAGAAACCAATTTATAGCATTCTATTTAAGGAAAAATGTAAAGAATCTCATTCTTAGTTCATTCTCAATGAGTATTAGAAGAGGAAACTGCTGCACAGTGTTATATAAGTCTTTAATGAAGGCTAGAGAGTCCTCATTTGAGAGCCCATTAGAAGCAGGAAACAGATGAATGTGTAACTATTTCAATTCATAGTTTCTGGCTCTAGGAGATAACCTAATGGATGATTGATTTCTTGAAACTTGAGGAAGTTGAAACTCCCTCATCCTAGGCCTTTCATTTTCGTCTAAGAGTTCTGGTTGATTTTGAAAGTTGTTATCAGGAACTCTATTATCTACGTTTTCCATTTCAGTTTTGTTCTTATTTCTTAGAGTAGTGAGATGTCTGTCTATTTCTATGTTATGTGGCTCTAGTCTAACAATCGAGTGTCTTGTGCTCATACAAACAACAATAGGAAGTACCTAGTAGTAAAAATTCATCAAGAAGTGAAACATTTTTTTTACAGTTTTCGATATTTCAATTTTTTTTTATGATTTTTATATATGTGATTTTTTTAGTTTTTTAGAGTAATGGATCTTGCCTTCCCTAACAAAATCGCAAAAAACATGACCTAAAATATTCAAAAACATGACCTAAATTATCGTTTAAGTTGGTCAATGTTTAAAATTTATATTCCTACTAAATACTATATATGTGGCAAGCAGGGTTGAACCAAAAGGGAAGGTAAATTTGGCCACTAATCTTCTAAAAACATTGTAAAACTCCACTGTTGTCAGTAGTGGAGTGATTTTTCTATTTTTTAACTTTTATATATTTTTTATTTTTTCCTTTTAATCAGTATAGTGGAAGAACATTGGAAAAAATGTTTAAAAACTGAATTTAAGCTAGAGATAGTTGTAAAACATAGAAATGTAGAGATATAGAACACTGATAAAAATAACAATATAAGAAAACGGTCAGGGAGTAATCTTCATTATAATGGTTTTGAAGGTGTTTCAATTAACTTATAGGTTTTTGAAGAGTACCAATATAAGAGTATGACTCACCTCCATCACTAGGAGTTAAGTCACACAAGTCAACCAATTTAAGAGTTCGCCACTCCAAAATTAATCAACTGTAAACTATTTGAAAATTAACAGCAAGACAAACTCACAATATGTCTTGAAGTCTTCTGAATCTATTATATTCTAAAAAGTGCTTCCATAATCAATCTCGCCAACTAACTGAGAAATTTTGAAATTAAACTTTGGTGGAACAATGAAATTGAATTAATTCTGTATTGATCTTACGATCAATACTGAAAACATTAAAATGATAAACTGAAATGAGAATTTACCGTTAACCAGTGGAACTTCAATTCATCCCCGAACTAGAAACTTAACTAGTCATTTTATATATTATGTATACTAAAGAAATTCAATTACAAAGTAGAATAATTGAAATTAAAAAAGAAGGAAAATCCCTCTGCTAGCATGAATTGCTTCTCCTGGACCTTGGATCTACAAGGAATGGTTCTCTGAGTGCTGCTCCAGAATTCTCCCCATGGTTCTTGCTCTGCTTCTGAGTGAATTTTTGAATCTCTAATGAATGTCGTCCCCCCCCCCCCGAAGCTGCTGCTTTCTCTGTCTAAAGTGGACACTTTCTTCTACTTCATGTCACCAGTACTCTTCACCGACTTGAATTTATCTTTCACTATTACACTGCACACGTGCGTTTTTCCGTGACTAGCGCGTCGCACTAATTTTTCCCTTTTAACTAACTTTGAGTGAGTTTTTTGAGTGAAACTGGTTGTTATAAACACCTTGGTGTGAACCTGCAAGATAAATAAGCAATAGAGTTATCTCATGAAGGATAAAAAGAATTATAACTTAAGAATTTTATTATTAGAAATACATTTAATAGAATAAACTTTTTAATAATGTTATTTAACAAAATTATTATATTAATATTACTAAATACTTGTAATTATGTTTTAATTAATTATAATGAAATTATTAAATAGTTATTATTTAATTATAAAAGATAAATTATGATAATTTACGTATTATAATTTGATATAATTTGTGAATAATAGAGTTAAAAAAAAGTTTTATTAATTATTAGTTTTGATGTTAAATTATTTATAAGATATTAATTTTTAAGTAATTAACAAGATTAAATTAAATTATAAACATTATGTTCAATATTATTTTGAAAATTAACAATATTAACAATTTAAATTAAATAGGTTAGTTTATTGGTAATTTAATTTATAACATGTTATTAGTATTTTGTTATATTGACAATTTGTATTATTAAATAATTATTAATACCTAATATTAGATTATAATTAATAAGCTTTTTAATAAAATTTTCTAATAAAATTTTATTTATAACTAACATTTCAGTTTTATTAAATATTTTGTGTTAATTATTTATTTACAATTGTTAATGTTTATTAATTTAATTTGGTTATTTTTAATTATGTTTTTATTTTTATTTTATTTTATTTTTTTAGTAATTCCTTCTTCCTTCCCCCCAATCATTCTCTCTGTGCCGAAAATGGGTAGGGGTAGGGTTCCCTTCACAAGGGTCCAACGTCACCCTTCTTTAGCACTGGCAGGGATTAGATCTCCTTGTTGAACTCCTCCTCACACGACGCAATAGAGACCATCACCTACAACACAAGGCAAGCCTGAAGCATTCTTCAAACGTGGCAGGTTTCGATGAAGAAATTCAGCTCTCCCTCCACCATCAGATATGACGCGACACAGAATTCCCTCCTCCATGAATCAGCTCGATGGAGTGACCATAGTCTCTTCAAAGCAGTGATAATTTTAGGAAGGTCCGAACATCAACAAACTACAGAGGTTCCCCGAACTTCATCTGCAGTGGCTTCAAGTTCTTCAAATTTTAGATCTAGGTGGAAGAAAATTTTAGCGGTTTTGAATTTTTTTTGTTTCTGTTGATGATTGATTTACAATGGATTTAAACTATATAGATTTATGGTGAATCAGTTTGTGATAAAGGGTGGTAGAACCTGCTATGATACAATGGTAGGATCGGTAGTAGGGAATTGAGTTGCAATGGAGGGCTGAACATAGGAGTGATGTTGAGACACCGTGAAGAACATGTCGTAAAACCTAGAGGAGGACTGCAGTAGAAGATACAAAGGTTTTTCAATAAGGCAATCAAAAGGAGAGTGAGATATCGATGATGTGAAAAACATATTGGTGAGACCGATACTAGAGAGAAGGATGTGATGCGTTAATGTGAAGAAAATCAGATAGCATGGGAGAATTAGTGAGTTGGACGACTCACCGAAAGTTATAATTGATGAGAGACTGAAAGTTTTAATAAATAGGCTCACCAAAAAACAAGACACTGATAGTAGAAAAATGAATAAAAAATGATTCATCGATAATTAAAATATTAAAAAGCAACCGGTAATGATGATTTAGGATATTGGTCAGTGATTGACTCACCGATAGATGAAAATAAAATCAGAACTCATCGAAGAAACAAAATTAAATAGTGAGTAAATGACTCACAAAAAGATTAAAAAAAGAGACCGAAACTGATGAAATGGATCGGCGCGTTGCTACATCAGTGCGTGGTGAGAGGCCGATGGTGTTTCAAAGTAATCAGTGAGTCACTACTCACCGATAGAATAAAAAACATTGGTGTGACAAAAAAATCTGTAAGGCAAATAATTGGTGTGATGTGGCATTAGTGTGTCAACTCAGTAATAGAACAATATGAGATGTATCTAATAAACATTAATTTAAAGAAATAATAAAATAAAGAAAACATTAATTAATTAAAACAAAATCCAAATAACTAAATTATTAAAGGCTAATTAATTAACTATTACTAAAATCTAACTATGTTATTCGACAAAATATAAATAAAAGTGACTAAATTATTATCTAATAATATAAATATTAAGATTAATTAATTATATGTCCAAATAAATTTTGAACACCTATAAATAACAGACCGCAAACATTAAAATAAAATAATTAAAATTAACTAAAGAAATTAAACAAGACAGTTCAATAAATAAATGACAAAATAAAACATAAAATTAAGAAAAAATTATTTTATTAAACTTAAACATAAAATTATTAACTTATTTATTCAGTAGAATAATTGGTCTGTTTAATAAGTAAAGTTGATTTAATTTAATAAATATTAATTAAAGCATCAAAATATTAAAATATTGTCTAAATTAATTAATACACAGATTAAGATTAATAAACTAAATATTTATTTAATATAATTATGATAACTAGAATGACTAAATAAAAAGACTGAAAACACATATTGAATTATTAAAAATAATTAATTAGTATATTTAGTGTTAAAAATACAAATATTCCATTATTTATTAAAAAGTGTCACAATAAGTAATTAAATTAAAAAAATTAAACAAAACATGTGGCAAAACTAAGTAAAAATATAGCCACATCACACCACAACCAAATATCATCAAAATGAAACCCAAAACACACCCCAAACCATAGAAATTTCACCATAGAAAATCTCTAGGAGATTAATTGGAGAAAACATAATAAGAAGAAGAATTGTCTTACCACATATTTCCCAGGAATCACCACCAGGACCAACAGATCCATTAGAGAGGAAGATATCATGAAGAAATACTTAAGGTTCCAAGTGTTCACCCAAAATAGGAGGAATAATAATCCTTAATAGACAGAATGAAAATTTGGCTATAAATAAACTTTAAATCTAAACTTAATTGGGGGATTACACAATGTGTAATTTCCTACCATGTCATGTAATCTTAACGGTTATGTTTCATAAAAAAATTTATATCTTTTTTAATATTTAACTCTGAAAATTTTTATGTCCTGAACCATCCATAGACAATATGTGAAAATAAAATTTCACATCATGTAATACACTAAAATGATGTGTATATCATGTCACAAATCTACTTTACCTTTAACACCCATGAATACTCTTGGAACCTACCTCAAAAACCTTGAAAACCCAAAACTAGAAAATTAATAGTCTATGATAGAATAAAACATTACATTAGATACCTCACAAACAATTATTTCCCTCAAGAATCCAAAACCAAGTCCAGAAGAAAAGGTGTCCGAACAACCACCCCAAAAGATACCTCTCAAGGAACTCGTCATACCTCAAATACTACCACCAGCCAAACACACCATACCAAATGACCACAAACATCTTGTACAACTTCAAAAAAATGAAGCAAAACAAAAAAAAATACCCTATCACAAAATAACACTGCAACACAACCACTGCACAATCACCTCAACCTCAATTCCACACTAACCAACAACCTATACAACTAATGAACTACACCATCAAGGACAGACAAATTAGGGAATTATGTACTCCAGGTTAATATACTATCAACTCTGGGTGGCACTAACATTCCAAAACATGTTTAGTCGCATCAAAATTAATGTGTATCAATTAGTAATCTGGTCTTCCACATTTCATATGACAAAAAATTATCACACATCACACAAAAAACATCATCAACAAAGGAAAAAACTCATCTCATAAATAAAGGGATCCAAACATCACATCACCAAGAAGAACAATGAAATGTAAAACTCTAAACAACTCAGGGTACTGTGAAGACATCTTCAGATCTCACTTCCATTTACTCTCATCCTAGAAATTAGAACTCCACAATGCACAATCAAAATAAATGGTATGTCTATGAAGTGCCTTACCTCGGAAATCCATGATCTCTACTAAATCCTCTATGGAAATAAGTCACCATAAATATACAATGATCCCAAGTCAATGACATGTGATTTATTATAAAGATATCAATGAAGAAGAGATACATGGAAGTATTCTTGGATCCTATCCAATCAGAGTGGAAATTAAAACCAATACACTACCTCACTAACTTTCCCTAATACCTTAATGGGCCCAAAAAACAAGGGATAAAGCTTAATCCCTCTGCCAAACCTTTAATGCCCATGTTAAGAGCAAACCTTCAAGAACATGTTGTCCCCAAAATCAAACTCCAAGGGCCTCATCCAATAATAATAATAATAAGACTTCTTCCAGTACCGTGCTTTTCTCATCCTCTCATGAACAAACTAAACATTTTATATCATGGTCCACACCACATCTGGACCAAGAACGATTGTCTCCCCAACCTCCATCCAACATAATGAACTATTAAACAGTCTCTCATAAAACGACTCAAACTGGATCATGCCAATGGAATAGTGATATAAATTATTAGAATTAAAATCTAGAAAGGGAATGTGTCATACCCAAGATACAAAAAATTCCAAGACACATGCTTGCAACATATCCTCTAAGAACTGGATAGTTCTTTCCTTCTGAAAATCTGTCTGAAGGTGGAATGTAGTGATGAGGTGTAACTGAGTTTCAAAATCAGGTTTCAATACCCTCCTAACTCATTAGGTAAAACACGTGTCCCTATCCAAGACTAAGGACCTAGGGACTCCTTGTCGTCACCCCACCTCATTACATTCCTCTTAGCTAAATCATGCATTGTGCCTGAGTCCTTGAATACTATGAAGTGGGAGGATTTCATTAACAGATCCAATATCACCCAATTAGAGTCACTAAATCTATAGGCATTGGGTAAAACTATGATGAAATCCATCGATATGTCAACCCATTTATACTTTGGAACATCTAATTTTTGCAAAAAACCACTAGGAACTCAATGCATGACTTTTACCTACTAAAAATCCAGACACTAACCCACAAACTCTATAATTTCCCATTTCATACTAGGCTAGAAAAACTGAGTCCCTAAGTCCATGAATATCTTAGAAAATCCTATCTAAACCACCAAAGATGAGTTATGAATATCTTAATGGAATCCCTCATGAATCACTACCATAATAAACAACCTTCCATGGAACGACATCTCGTTCTGACCATTCTCTGAACATCCCTCTAGAGTATCATCATTGCCAACATGATCACACAAAACCTTTGACTCCATGTCTCCCCACTGAGAATCCTCCACCTACTGCATTAGAGAAGGATGAACTATCAATCGAAATAAATATAATCTATCATCATCTACCGTTTGATTTATGTGCAAGGATTACATCTCCTCTATTGCTCTCCATGCATCCCCAGGAGACTAAACAATTCTCTTCCACAATATCCTTCGCAAATAATGAGCCAAAATATTCCCCTTTACTTAGGTGTAGGTGACCTAAAAAAACAATCTTGGTGAAACTCCATCCACCCCCACTTCTGAATGATAAATTCACCCAGAATAAAGGTATACCACAAACTCGTATGATCTATGAAGAACACAATGCACCCCCAATGATGTAATGATGCCACAACATCAGTGTCAACAAAACAAATACTAACTCAAGATAATAAGTGTCATAGTTATGTTTCTATTGGCATAACCATCTAGACCCAAAAGATATTAGTTCCTTCAGCTATATAAAGACACACCCTAATCCCAGACGAGAAAGATCACAAAACACCTCAAACAAAACACCCTCATCCGACATTAGAAGCACTAGAGTATTGAACAACATCAAATTAAGGTAACCAAAAAATTCATGAAATTGATCACTCTAAACAAAAACTTAGTCATTCATAGTCAAATATTTCAATGGGGCTTGACTCAAGAGAAATCGGGTACAATCATCCGATAATTTACTGTGAGACCAAGGTAACTACCTACATATTCCATGTTCTTGGGTGATTCCCAAGAAAATACTATTTCAAACTTCATTGGGTCTACTTCCACACCATGAAGAAACACCACATGAATGAGGGAATTAAACTCTCATGTCTAGAGAATACACCCAAAAAACAATTGTAACGACCCAAACATTCATTAATGAAAATTCTTATTAATATAATTAAATGTCTTATTATGATTATATATAATGTTATCTTCTTTGGTTTTCTGTTTTTGGATTTTAAAATACCATTATAAATTGCGACCATTTCTAATATAGCCATTGAATAGTGATCACGTGATTAGTATAAATATAGGTGCTTGACAAATCCAATTTACTCAGACAAAGGAAGCGATGGCCTCTTCCAGTAGACTTACCCCGTACGAAGCCCATTGGTCGGAGCTCGGAAAGGATGTAGCATCATTGGGGTTCACTCTTGACCAAGCACAATCTGAGATTAAATAGGTTAAGCTTGAGTGGAATAGACTACAGGAGAAGAGGAAGTTAATAGAGATTACCACCCAAGCAATGTTATCCGAGCCACCCGAAAAGTCTGTCACCATCGCATACATTACCCTTCGGTATTATGGGGGCGTTATAAGGGGTTATGTAACAATACCCTAGCACTATGACTATGTACATTATTTTTACATAAAGAATGTGCTTTCATTTTATTATTATTACTTTGTAAATAGTTTTTAAAGCATAAATAGTATTTTTAGTTAATTCTCAACTAAGAAATCTATTTTGATGAATTAATGGATTTTTGAATTCAATAATATTTTAATAAAATATTATTATAATTAAATTAATTTTTATTAAATATAAATGATCATATAATTTTATGAATGCAATTGTAATTTTTATTAAGGTTTGAAAAATGTTTTTGTCAGAACCCATGAATTTTCGTTCAATGTCGTTTTTTATTTTAAAAATAAAAATTCAAATATTTATTAAATTATTTAGATAAAATAAAGATTATTTTTGGAATCGGGATGTCGAAATTATCTAACAGTGAATTTTTCAAAATTTTCTGACACAGTCAAATTTTTGGGTAAAAATTAAATTCTGTTTAAATATATAATGTGTTTTATGACATAATAATGACCCAATAGTGATGTAATAAAATAATATAGACACTATATTAGTCCAATATATGTTTTACAATTAAAATAATGTGATTTTGGGTTTTTTTGATTTATTTTACAGAGCTTTAGTAGACCCTTCAAGGCTTATAAAACATTTTGTCTTTTTAAATTGTTTTCCTTGAGAGTGTGACTCACCTCCACATAAGAAACCATATTATTTTAATAATTTATGACATTTAACTTATAAAATATTTGTTTCCAATCATCTTTGGAAAAAACCATCGGCTGGTTTGTGGTTTTTATTAGTTTAATGTGCAGTGTCCCAGACCTAAATAATAAAGAATTCCCTCGCTTTTCCTATATAAACCCACCCAAGCTCCCACTTCCTCTTCACTCAATGAAATTGGAGTTCGACCAACCCATAACCTCCATTCACTATAATCCTCAAAAGGTGCCCCAAGCTTCCAAGAAGCCTCTCTTATGCCTCTCCCAAGCCTTTGGGATCACACTTCCAAGTAAGGGATTTCTTCCCTTCTCATTTTTGTCCATTTTTTTAAGTTTTTATGCCTTTTTGTTTTCAATTAAAAATGATGGGGTATAATTTCACACCTCCCCATACTGTCCTCTTTATTATTGGTTGATGATATACCCCTTTCTCTCTAATTAATTCCTCCCATGTATACCTATTACCATGCCAAAATTCATTGAGGTATTTCTCTCTCATCTTTTACATCCAAGTAATTATTTTGT
Source organism: Viscum album (assembly GCA_963277665.1). Taxonomy (NCBI): domain Eukaryota; kingdom Viridiplantae; phylum Streptophyta; class Magnoliopsida; order Santalales; family Viscaceae; genus Viscum; species Viscum album. The sequence goes on from OY728156.1 coordinate 1,143,355,761, forward strand.
ATTATGAATCAAAATTCCATTACGTTTGTGGGGACCTATATCTATATGACCCCCTTAATATCCATTTCATGTATATATGATGATACATAGTTTTATCTTTCATCAAGTTTTTTCATGAATCCTTATTTCATGCCATTATTCAGCGAAATTGCCCCGCGTTTTTCCAAGCCAAGATCATTGTGTAGTGAATACAATACCCATGTATATATCAAAGGTATTAACCTTTATAAACATATAAATATTTAATGGTACTATCATTTATTTATTCCACATTACTTAATCATGGAATAACTTATGACTTTTATTGATTCCATGATCCATGTGGCACACTTATGCATGAAATGAAATGTTTAAAAAAGCTTTTCCCTAACAGCGCTCCAATGCATTGGGTAAAGTATTGTATCATGATACGTCATGGGTAATGGGAGTTGAATCATGCTAATTGATGTGCAATTATTTTCTACTCATTCTTCATGTGCAATGAGATTTTACCCATGCTCCATGTGCAATGAGACTTAGCTCATACTAATTCCATGTTAAGTGTTGTTGCCACATTTCCATTTTATGATTATCATGATTTATCATGAATTTATGTTCATGTTTCTCTTGTACTCCATTGATATGACTATTGTATAATATGTATTGTATTCCTCACTTTATTCCATGTTTATTCCCTTACTGGGATTTATAACTCACTCTTTTATTATGCATGTCCTTAGGTTATCCCTTACAATGCTAAGTATGAGGGAATGCAGTGGTCATGAAAAGGATGTTTTCAATAAAGATGTTGTGTGTTTTATGATCTAAGATATTATTTAATGTTCTAAATCCACAAATATACGAGAACTCTCAATATTCTATGTTTTATCAAGTTAAAATATTATGTAATAAATCAGGTTTAAGTGTGTAATAAAGAGAAGGGTCATTATAGCTGGTATTAGAGGATTGGTTTAGTTATTTTTGGGATTATGATTAGAAAACACTAGTGAAGACTTATATACAAGAATTAGTATAATAAAAATACCCTTAAGTATTGGTGAGTATTGATTACATGGTTTATCAAGAAAATACATCCCTGCCTAGATACGAGCAGGTAGAGGCGGCTCTAGCACAGATGTATCCTAGGGGTAAAACCCAAAAACACACCATTGAGCTAGACATGAATGAGAACTGGTGCATGGAAACGGGCCTTACTGCACTCTTGGTTACGACACTCCAAGGGGATATGCTTCAGTAAATTCCCAAGATTAGTATGAACCCTTATTACAGGTGTTAATAAAAATACCCCAAAGAATATATGTTAGAAAGTAGATCAGGGATTGCATAGATTGAGGCCCATGGAATCATATGTTATGGAAATAAACATTATTTATTAGTCATCAGTTTTTTCCTTGGATTACCCTTTATGTGTTACCCCTAAATTTCCTTTTAATCCAGCCAATGGCCGGTAATAGGAGGACTCAGGCTAACAATCGATGTGAACATCAATGTGATGAATGTTCTCATGAGATACCAAATCCGATGGGAGTGGGAATCGATAGATTTTTCATGCTTATGTCTCAGTTAACTCAATCTTTGAATAGAAACATGGTCAAGAGTAATGTTAAACCCCCCCAGAAAGAATAAGTTGCTATCCAAAGCATCATGAGAAAAGGCCTCCTATTTTTAAGGGATTGTCTAATCCCTCAATCACCGAACAATAGATCAACTCCATTGAAAAGTTCTTCTCTATCCATCAATGTTCTGAAAAAGAAAAGGTTTTCATGCATGCTTATCGTATAGAAGGTGAAGCCGACCAATGGTGGATGTTGATCAAAAATATGAAGCTATAGGAAGAGATCGAGGTGTTGGAATGAAAGGATTTCTGCAAGATGTTTTTCAATAAATATTTTCCACACACCCTCTAGCTTAAGATGGAAAGGGACTTTCATTCCCCCAAGAAAAATGGCGAAAAATATGCCAGAGCATACGAGGAAATCTTCACAAGGTTTGCATGTTATGCCTCTATCTTTGTCTTTACCACTGAATGCAAGGTTGACCGCTTCTTTTTTGGTCTAAAACCTAGCCTACAAAAAGCGCTGGTGATCTATGATGTCGATATCTATGAGGAAAGTTTCCGATGTTCCATCTAGGTCGAAATAGAGAACGACGAATCTCCGGGGTATCTTGGGGATAATAAGAAAAAGGTGGACTTCAATGCTAGTGGTTCGATGGAAAAATACAATGGTGCTAAAACAATCCAACACCCAACATGCTAATGGTACGGAAAGAAGCCCCTTGGAAATTGCCTGAAGGGGACGAGGAAATGCCTTAGGTGTGGAAGAGAAGGGAACCTAGCTGTTAACTGCTGACAAGAAAAACCAGTGGCTACAATAGAAGAGAGGAACGCTCCGTTCGAACCTCAACACATTTTTCATTGCTACAACTACAAAGAACCAGGGATCTTAAAAATCAGTGCCCTAAGCCAAGGGTTTTCAAAGGCAACCAACAACCTCCAAGGTAGAAAGGGATAGATTTTTTCCATCACTACGTCCAATGTGAACCCCGACAACGAAGTGGTTTAATTTAAACTAGTTATTCATTCAATAATAGTGACCATACTTTTTGATTCAGGTTCTATGCATTATTTTATATCTCGAATGTATTGTAGAAAAATCCCAGCACCACCACAAATCATGGATTTAAAGATGTCAGTGAGTACGGGAAATGGGGAAATCATTGCATCCCTTAAATATAACTTATCCCCTATAATAATATGTGGATTTAATTTCCTGGTGAACCACGTCATACTCCCTTTGGTAGAATTTGATGCAATTCCTGGCATGGATTGGCTGCCCTTATATAGAGCCAACATAAATTTCCATGAGAGGGAAATCACTCTCCATGTAGAGAATCGACCGCCAATTCCATACAAGGGAATGAAAGAAGATGAATCTTCATTAGCTCTATCATCTCAAGAATGGATATTACAGCCATATGATCACCTGTATCTAGCTCAGATGATTGAGTCTAAAGAGGAAACCATCCAGGAACACATGCCTATTGTGAGGGAATTCGCAGAAGTGTTTCCTGAGGAACTGCCTGGTCTTCCTCCTAGAAGAGATGTGGAATTCTCAATTGATCTAATACCTGGGGTGTTACCAATATCCAAGACTCCATATAGAATAGTTTTTAGAGCTTGTGGAGACAAAGAAACAACTACAAGAGTTTCTGGATAATGGTTTTATGCGTCTAAGTGCTTCACTATGGGGTGTACCAGTCCTATTCGTCAAGAAGAAAGGTGGTTCAATGCGCCTTTGCATAAATTATCGTGAGCTTACCAAAATCATGATAAAGAACAAGTATCCTATCCCATGAATCGATGACTTGTTTGATCATATGTATGGATCACAATACTTCTCAAAGGTGGATTTCCAGTCGGGATATTATCGAGTAAGGGTGAAGATATAAGATACCCCCAAGACTACTTTTCATATAAGATACGAGCACTGTGAATTCATTGTAATACCTTTCAGACTCACTAACACTCCAGAAATCTTCATGTACATGATGAATTGAGTATTTAGAGATTATCTTGACAAATTTGTAGTAGTCTTTATAGATAATATTATGATATACTCCAAAACCAAGGAGGATCATGAGGAGCATATAAAAACTATACTAGAGACCTTTCCAAATGAGAAGATCTATGAAAATTATAGCAAGTGTGTGTTATGGTTGAATGATGTCTCATTATTGGGCCATATCATTAAAAGTATTGGGATATCGGTGGATCCCTATAAAATAGATGCAATTGAGGGATGGACGAGGCCAACATCAGTAATGGATATTCATTGATTCTTGGGGTTAGATGGATATTATCGATGATTTGTTAGGAAATTTCTCATGATAATACATACCTCTTACCAAGCTAAATTGGAAGGGAGTAAATTTTTCTTGGAGTGATGAATGCAAAGAAATCTTCAAGGAGTTAAAAAGGAGGCTTATCACTGCTCCCATTCTCACTTTACCCACAAGTGAAGAACACTTTTCTGGTATTCATTAATGCTTCAAAGAAGGGTATGGGATATGTGTTGATGAAAACTGACAAAGTCATTTCCAATGTTTCAAGGAAATTGAAAGATCATGAGCATAATTATCCAACGCATGATTTGGAGTTGGCTGCGGTGATCTTCACTTTAAAAAATTTGCGGCATTATATTTTTGGGGATAAGTATGAAATATATGTGTACCCCAAAATCCTCAAGTATATATTCACATAGAAAGAGTTGACCAGGCACCATTGAATATGGTCAGAGCTGATCAAAGACTATGACTGCTAAATCCATTAACACGCTGAGAAATTGAACAACGTGGCAGATGCTATAAGTTGAAATACCTAATGATTCTATCATTGATGAGAATTGCGAAGGATCTAATCTTTTCAGACTTGATGAAGATGGACATGGGAATCATAATGAAGGGAATATCATCAATCCTTTCACAAATGATTGCTCAACAATCTCTTTTGATAAAGATAAAGGATGATAAAAAGAATTATGTGGAAATTATGAATAAAGTGGATGTTATCAGAAAAGGGAAATCCTCGGAGATAAATGTTAGTGATGATGGAATTGTGAGATTTTAGAAAAAACCTTGGTTTCTATCAAGTCCAGAGCTGAAGAAGGATCATTTGGATGATGCACATAGTTCAAATTTCTCTATTCACCCAGGAGACACAAAGATGTATCAAGATCTCTGAGATTATTATTGGTGGGAAAATATGAGGTGAAGATTGATATGTATACATCAAAGTTCCTGGTGTGTCATCTAGTGAGGGAAGAAGGCAGAAGTCTAAGGGGATGATGCAAACATTGCCAATACCATCATTCAAATGGGAGGAAATTACCGTGGACTTTGTCATCGGACGTCTGAAGACATCCAAACGCAACAATGCAATCTGGGTTTTTGTGGATCATCTTACAATGACTACACACTTTATTTTAATTCGGGAGGATTTTATATTAGATCAACTGGAAGGGATATATATCAGGGAAGTGGTAAGTCTACATGGAGTACCACTATCAATTGTATCCGATCGAGATCCAAGATTCACCTCTAAGTTATGGAAGACTCTTCAACATGCTCAGGATACATAACTAAACTTCATTACGACCTATCATTGTCAAACTAATGTCCAATCTGAGAGACTATTCATGCACTAGAAGATATGTTAAGATCATGATCTAGGGACTACAAAGGAGGGTAGGAACAACATATTCCACTGGATGAATTATCTTACAATAATAGTTTCCACTCGAGCATCCGAATGGAACCTTATGGAGCCCTATATGGGAAGTGGTGAAGAACACCAGCATGTTGGGATGAAGTTGGTGAACTTATGCTGCTATGACCAGAAATGGTCAATGAAAAGGTGGAGAAGGTGAAAACCATTCAACATCATATTAAGGAAGCCCAGAGTTGACAGGAGAGTTATGTAGATAACCATCGGTGAGAACATGACTTTAAAGTTGGAGACATTGTATTTATATGCATATCTCCATGGAAGAAGGTCATGAGGTTTGGAAAGAAAGTGAAGTTAAGTCCTAGGTACATCATCCCATTCGAGATTCTTGATCATGTTGGGGATGAGACCTATCAACTAGCCCTTCCACCTACCATGGACAATGTACATGATTTATTTCATGTATCCCTCTTTAATAAGTACATACCAGACCCTTCACATGTACTCTCTTAAGTGGTAGTATAACTAGAGGATAACCTTTCTTATGAGGATCAACCAGTGAAGACCTTAGATCGTAGAGAGATATTTCTACGAAAGAAGGCAATGCCCCTCATCAAGGTATTGTGGAGAAACCACAAGTTTGAAGAAGCGACATTGGAATCAGAGGAAATGATGAAGCAGAGTTACCCACATTTGTTTTAGAGTTTTTAAAGGAAATTTCGAGGGTGAAATTTCATAAGGGGGGAGATTGTAAATACTCAAACTTTCATTAATGGAAATCCATATTGATCTAATTATTTGTCTTATTATGGTTATATATAATGTGAAATTATTTTGTTATATGATTTTGGATTTTAAAATACCATTATAAATTGTGAGCATTTCTAATATATCCAATCAACAGTTATCACATGATCAGAATTAATATAGGGTTTTAACAAATCCAATTTACTCAGACAAAATATGGAATGGCCTCATCCAGTAGACTTTCCTTCTACGAAGCCCATTGGTTGGATCTCAGAAACAATGTGGCGTCATTGGGCTTCGCTCTTGACCAAGACAAATCCGATCTTGAACACGTTAAGCTTGAGTGGAACTGATTACATGAGAAGTGGAAGTTAATAGAGATTACCACTCGAGCGATGTTATCCGAGCCACCCCAAGAGTATGTCATCATCGCACACCTTACCCTTCGGTCTTATGCGGGTTTTATAAGGGGTTATGTAACAAGACCCTAGCACTATTACTATGTACATTATTTTTGTATAAAGAATGTGAATTCATTTTATTATTGTCACTTTGAAAATAGTTTTTAAAGCACAAATAGTATTTTTAGTTAATATTCAACTTGGAAATCTATTTTGACGAATTAATGGATTTTTTAAATTAAATGATATTTTAATAAATTATTATTATATTTAAATTAATTTTTATTATATACAAATTATCATATAATTTTATGAATGAAATTGTAATTTTTATTACGGTTTGAAAGCTGTTTTTGTCAAAACCAATAATTTTTCGGCAAATGTCGATTTTTATTTTAAAAGTAAAAATTCAAATATTTAATAAATTATTTAGATAAAATGAATATTATTTTTTGAATCAAGACATAAAAATTATCCAACGGTGAAGTTTTCATAATTTTCTGAATCAGTAGAATTTTTTAGTAAAAATTAAATACCGTTTAAATATATATTGTATGTTATAACATCATAATGACCCAATAGTGATGTAATAAAATAATATAAACGTTATATTCAGACAATATATGTATTACCATTAAAATAATGTGATTTTGGGTCTATTTGAATTTTTTTACATTGTTTTAGTGGACCCTTTAAGGATTATAAACCATTTTTTCTTTTTAAATTCTTTTCATTAAGAGTGTGACTTTCCCCCACATAAGAAACCCTATTATTTTAAGAAGATTGGCCATTGAAATTTTAAAATTTTACCTTCCACTCCTCTTTGAAAAATACCATGGGAAAAAACCATGGGCTGGTTTGTGGTTTTGATTAGTTTAATGTAAGGTGTCCCCAACCTAAATATTAAAGAATTCACTCTCCTTTCCTATTTAAACACTACCAAGATCCCACTTCATCTTAAATCAAAGACATTGGAGTTCTACCCACCCCTACACTCAACTAACTAGAATCCTCCCAATACCTCTACCATGCTTTTTGGATCACACTTCCAAGTAAGGTATTTGTTCCTTTCTCATTTTGCGCAATTTTTTTAGTTTTTATACCATTTTATTTAAATTACAAATGTTGGGGTATGATTTTGCAGCTCCCCCATACTGTCCTCTTTTTGTTTGTATGATGGGGACCCCTTTTTGTCTCATTAATTCCTCCTATATACACCTGTTACCATGCCAAAATTCTTTAAAGTATTTCTCTCTTCTCTTTTACATCCATGTAATTCTTTTGTATTATGCATCTAAATTCCATTACGTTTGTTGGGACATGTATCTTTATGACCCCTTACTGCCCATTTGATTTATATATGATGATACACCCTTTTTTATCTCATCAAACATTTTCATGAATCCTTATGGCATGCCGTTATGCTACCGAAATTGCACCACGTTTTCCCAAGCTAAGATCATTGTGTAGTGAATACCATACCCATGTCTCGATCAAGGGTATTCACCATAATACAAATATATATATTGAATTGAATTTTCATTTATTTATCCCACGTTAATTAAAAGTGGAAAAACTTATGATTTTGTTTGATTCCATGATCCATGTGGCACACTTATGCATGAAATGAAATGTTTAAGAAGGGTTCACCTTGATAGCACTCCAATGCATTGGATAAAGTATAATATCATGATATGTCATGTGAAATGGGTGTTGACTCATGCTAATTCAAGCGCAATGAGTTTCTACCCATGATTCTTGTGAATTGAGGGCTTAATCATGCTCCATGTTCAATGATCCTTGTCTCATTCTATTTCCATATGAAGTGTTGTTTCCACATTTCCATGTTATGATTATCATGCTTTATCATGCCTTTATGTTCGTGTTTCTATATTTCTACATTGATATGCCTATTTTCTAACATGTATTGTATTCATTGTGTTATTCCATGTTTATTCCATTATTGGGCTTTATAGATCACCCATTCTTTAGGAATATCCTTATGTTATCACATGAAATGATAAGTATGAGGGAATGTAGTGGTCATGTAAAAGAAGTTTTCAATAAAGTTGTTGTGTGTTTTTTGTTCAAAGCTATTATGTTATGTTCCTAAGCCCCAAAAAACACTATACCTCTCGAAATTCTATGTTGTATCAAGTAAATATTTTTTGTAATAAATTATGTTTAAGTGTGTAATAAAGAATAGGGTTGTGATAACATTCCACAGAGCTAATGGTTTCAAAGAATATACAAGACATTCTAGAGATTCTGGACATGCTCCTCCCCAGAATACGATTCTATCAGAATATCATAAACGAGTATGATGTGGAACCAATCCAAGAACTCACAAAACATAGAGTTCATAATCCCCATGAACACAACTAGTGTGGCTGTGAAACTGAATGGAATGACTACAAACTCGATGTGATCATACCTATATTTGAAGGAAAACATCATGATATCTCTATCCATCACCCTCAGCTGGTTATTTTAGGATGAAAAATCTATCTTTAGAAAAAAAACATTCCCCTATCAACTGGTCTAAAAAATTGTCTATCCTTGAAAGAGGGTAACTTCATTTTACTATCACCTGATTCCACCTTCCGTAGTGTATGAAAATCCTTATACTACCATCCAAATTCTTGTAGAACAACACTAAAGCACCCCATGATGACACACTGGTCAAGATAAAACTCTTATACAATATATCATCTATCTAAATCCTCAAATCCAATAACATAGAAGGTTCCATTGGATATGGATCCATGAAAATCAGATTAGCACCAGGTCTAAAATCTATCCAGAACTCAAAATCATGTTGAGGGGGTAGCATAAAAAACTTCTTGGGAAATACATCCAATAACTCCCCAATAACCTTGGGAACCTCTTCCATCATAGTAGCCACTATTTCCACTAACAAATCATCCAATAAGGATTTAATGGTCTCCACACAATGACTGACCACCTGACAAATCTGGTCAAAAAAGAAAACCACACATTGAATATCCACATCTGAAAAGAAGACTCCCATTTTAAAGGAATAAATAATAGTCCATATAGAATAAATCCAATTAATGGTGAGGATAACATCGTATGGATGCATCTATAGAAAGAAATTATTTACAGGGTACTGAGGTGGACCCATCATCAGTCTGCACCCCCGGTACACATCAAACATGTTTTTCATGCCTCTCACTAGCGTAGTCGATAGCAGGGGCCGAAGACAGATCTATACATAGAGTTTCATATGATTGGATAGATCTGGTGCAATAAAGGGGTGTGAGGCTCCTGAATTGAACACAAAACTAACAATATCACTAAAAAAATTGACCGTACATTTGATGATATTGGGACCCAGTAGAAGTACTGCATCAATTATGTGAAACTGACCATGCCTATCTCCTCAACATCTATTTTAATGACCACATCTATGGACATTCTTGGGTCGTAGTCTCTAAACACAATGAGCATCCTGAGGTTGACCACTACCTACTCTATCGCACCTCGGTAGAGCAAAAATATGTTTCCCATGAAGCTAAAATTATCTCATAAAAAAATACTACTAAGGCATGCGCTGAACCTGTCCACCTCCACCAAACTATACTCAGGGAAGAACCGGGCACTAGTTCTAGCCATATACATGAACCACACAATCAAAACACACTCAGAAAAATCTCCCAATAAAGTCATATAAACCTCAAGTATCAAAAGTTTAGAAAGGAAGATGTTGGGGTCTACTCCCTACAGGTCGAAATCTCTAAGGTCCTGGTGCCCAAGACCTTCCTCTAGAAAATATTCTCATTTAAGAATACTATTGATTCCCATCACTAAAAAAACATCATTTCAAGTGCATCCTTTTGACATCCTCCTTCTTCTGAATCTCCAGATACAAAAAAAATGTAAAAATGAGTGACTACATACTAGATAGATGGACAAAGTACCTCATGAAGATATCTCAAACGATACTCCTAATCTAGAAAGGATATTGGAAAAAAATGTAAAGGTCCTTGAACTTGATTCACATCCCATACACTGACATGATCCCTTACTAAGTAGAAAGAAGTTATTACCTCTTTACTACTGTCATGGTCAAGGAAAAGAACTCTTCTCTAAACTCCTTATAGAATTCAACCCACAAAACATTTGTCTGTTTCCCATCTCCCAGATATAGAATCCACCACTTATGCGTAGCTCCCCACATCTGACTGACTTCCAAAGGGACCCAATACTCTGTTAGACCTTATATCAAACCGAATGTTATCTCAAGCTCCTCCAGCCAACTCACTTCCTCCACATCTGAAACATTGAACTTGTACTTTCCCAAATCCTATTTCTGGAATGCACACAACATATTATTCAACTGGACATCGTCTTAAACCGAATCAACCTTATGATGATCAACAAGATCAAATTTTGAACCTCAACTGCCTGAGCCACATGTGGATGATGAACATGATTCATGGCTAAAATGACATTACGGATTTCCTAAACCCAATAGTGTGGAATTTTATTATGATTTATTATAAATTATTTAAAATATTTTTTATCCATTTCACCTTTCCCAAAACAACTCAACTCAAACAAGAACACATGCCATTTGGAGGCATGTACCACTATTTTCCCTCTACCCTGGAAGCATGTCAATCTCACATAGTAATTAAATAATCCTAGAGTCCATTCATAGGAATATAGGTGGCCACAAAATCCTATTTCCTAGTTAGTCTCCCGGGGCTATGTAAGTGACCAAGGTTAACTATAACTATTTCCATACCAACCCATGCATTGCACATAGTTCCAATCTCTGAACACCACCCAGTCCCTCAACCGCCATCTTGGACTCCACTATATCCTACCCCCTCCCTCCAAAGATACCAATATGAGGGGAGAGGGATAATGGACCTTGAGCCGCACCTCCATTAGGGCCTAGGTTTGATACTAGCATCGAGGGTGTTAAAATCACGAAATATGGGAGGCATTTCTCTAAAAAACATGATTGGGAGATATGATAAATAAAACAAAACCAAATCAATATCCTAATATAAAAATAATCCCAAACCATTACAAAATTCATGTACAAATAGAACTGACACAGGTGAAGGTACCAAATGTTAATACACAAATGTAATGATAAATCAGTGGAAAAAAATATCATGGATCCAAACTACTGATGTCTATCACATTCCATGTAATCCTCCTAGAAAAATGAAAACATTTTTATATACATATTGTGAGCATAAAATTATACTCAGTATGAAAATAGGAGTCTCTCGTACACATGTGAAAGAAGCATATTAACACACTTATGAGGAAACAAAACAACCACATAGAACTAATACAAGTATACTAACCAAACCCAACCTCATCGAGGCATTCTCTTAAAATAATTAAATTCAAGAAAAATGATATTATAGGAATCACATAGAAAAGGGAACCCCACACCGCTTTCCCACTGTTATTCCTATATAAAACACAACATTGTACATCCTAGAAGACCCATACCTTCAATATACCACACCACTCTAGAAGCATAGTCACAATACAACTATCCCATAGAAACTACCCCAACATCATGAAAACAACACATCTTGCCTAAAATCACCTAGGATACTACACCAAAAGCACAATCACATCTTGCCCAAAAACACATGGGCCATCACATCTCACCTGAAAACACATCAACCACAACATCCATATAATGAACTAATAGAACTCTATCTTTAATAACATGTGAAATACCAAATTAACCTATAATAAATAGTCAGAATGTGTGGGTACCCAACCATCTGTACTCCTCACCAAATATTAGAAAAAAAACGCCGATGTAACAATCTGGGTGTGGGTATATTATGATCGATGAGGGTGGGGTGCATATAAAAATCACAATAACATAAATGTATATACATATATATAATATAAAACACTAAATACCAACCAATGAGCTCATAAAAAACAACAAACTCAAAACACTATCATTTTTATTTCCACCTCTAAATTCCTAACACCACACAAAAAGTCACAACCTCATTTCACATTTCTTACCAGTTTCATTTAGTTCTTCCATAAATTCATTAATTTTCATCAACAATGTTTAACCACACAACCCATCATTTATTTATCGATTAGAATTTTCAACCAATTAACCAAACCAACACAAGACATTACAATACATTATTAAACCATTATTCATTTTTACAATCACCACTCGAGTATCTAGCATGAAAGAAAACACCACCTCACCACACCAAAAGCCCATCCAAATAAACCACCAGCACACTGCCCAAAAACATGGATAAACAAACCACCTCCATTCCACACCAAAATCACTACCAAACAAACCACCACATCACCACCCCAAATTAATGGATAAACAAACCACCTCCTCAACAACCCAAAATCACAACCAAAGAAACAACATAATTTCCACCCTAAAAACATGGTGAAAACCCACATCACCCTACACCCCATTTCAACCACACTTTTCCATCATATAAGCACACACACGCATCAAAACACGTTAATATAATTCTTATATATATTCAAAGGGGATATTATCACACTCCACATTATTTTAGGGGTGTTATCACACAAATAAAAATACCAGAGAAACCATTGCATTAACAAAGTATAATTATTTAACACATTTCCATTTAGTGTTATAAAATAACAATAAGAATAGTCCCAATAATCACAACATTTATAATTCATTTCACTAGTTCTAAAAAATCCTCCTAAAGAACATAGTTTTAAACATGTAATCAAGCTCGTTTGATCCATAAATTCACAAATAACAATTAAGTAGTACAAATAGGTGAAAATTTACATTTATCTCCTTAAACTATTCTTAAAAAATTATTTATGATTAATTAAGTCATCAAAACCATAAATCATAGGTAATGTGAATCATAACCCTTCTACATGACAAATGATTATGGGAAATGAGGAATTCCCTACCTCAGAAAATATATCTAACTTTCCGCGCACCGCCGTGCAAAGAAGAACACACACAACCAACATGCGCACCATGAGAAAACATGGATAAAACTACAAAACCACAAAAGTACATCAAAATGAAACCAACACATAGAAAAAACCATAAAAACATATCCAAAACAAATACCTTGGAGAATAACTGGAGAAAACCTACCAAGTTGGGGAAATAACACACAATGGATTTCCCACGAACAACCATAGGGACCAAAAGTTCAAAGAGGAAGGATGAGAGCTTAAATAAATATTCAGGGTGCCTAGGGTTCTCCCAAAATGAGAGGAAGAAGAATCCATGACCGAATAACTAAAAATTATTCTGGGAATGAATTATAAAAACTACACTTCATTAGGTTTTTACTTGATGTGTAACCCCATTTGAAATCATGTAATCCTCAGGGTACAATTTTTCTAATAAATACAGTTATTTTATATTATTTCATCCAAAAAAATACATATCACAAACCATCCCTGGACAGTCCATGAAACTAACTTTCACATCATGTAATACACTTACACAATGTGTATTTCCTGTAGCAGCTCTGATGAACCTCCAACTCCCACGAAAAATCCTAGAACCCCCTCTGAGCACCACCAAAAACCATTACTAGAAAAGTAATAGACTGAGATGGAACAATACATTTCAATAACCTCTAAGTAAATTTCATATTTTATTTCATGTGTTATTTTTCTAATGAATTCATGAATTATACCTATTTTTCCTATTTTAATGTTTCATTAGAGGTTGGTTATCGAAAAAGTTATACAGTCCACATACTTCGAAACCTTAATCTTAGATTCCAAAATGATTTTTCTGATTTTCGTAAGATTTAATACATCATTATAATGTCATTAGAATATTAAAATATCATGGTTTATTGGTTTTATATAGAGAAAAATAGCCTTTGGAGGATGCGGATAAAATATTTTCTCATTCAAAATCCCTTGTATGTTATGTTAATCAGAATCAAACTCAATACATTAAATAATGAAAAATTGGAAAAATTGGAAATTCAAATACATATTAAATTTGAAATTATATTTGAAATAAATTTTTTATATCATTCAATAGAATAATACTAAAAAAGATCTGATGTCTCCCATTACATGCACATATGAAAAACTAATAGATTTAAACAATGTTTTTATGATAAAGACAATGTTTTACATGATATTATTTGATGGATGACCATATGAAGACCATGATAATGATTTTTAAATGATCTATAGTTATCTTGAGTAAGTGAAAGTCAGATTCATGGATACATTCTGGGATCTTCTTCAATTTTATTCACTACTGTACGGTTGTAAGGAAATTATAATTATTGTAAATAATTATAGAAGAAAAAATGTAGCCTTTGAAGATTTCATTAAAATCTTTATAAATATATAACTCACGTAGAGGGATGTCCAAGAACCTCCAAAAAATAAATTAAATGTAGAAGGTAGAGGATCGTCACCAAACTATAAAAACAAGTTTGAATAAAGATAATAAGAAAATATATGAACGTATATATATATAAAAACCAAACCCAGAACTATTTTTTCGGACTTTGAAAAGTGTGTATACATCAAGAGATAATACAAGAATAAAAAAAATGAATATTAGTTTCTACAAGTACACATTCATTGAATTCATTTGAAAATACTGACATTCTATTAAATTTTCATCATCTAGTGGAGTCATGGGTATTTAATTTTGTAGTGTTATTTTATTCCACATCAGTGAAAAGATACATAATGAATTATTTATTCATATTATTCAACAATTCGTAGTTTATGGACTTTATAAATTCTGATTTTATTGGTAATTGTGATGTAAATATGAAAATTTTCAGTGGATTCATATTTAATATAAAGGATTTTCATCCTACTCATAGTTTATTGATGAATATAATTTCTATTAGATAGATGGATAAAAGGGGTATGGTACATCTTTTTCTAATTGTCTATGGAATTTAACATGGGGATAATTTTTTTTGGTAAGAGTATTTATGGGTGAGATCTTGTCTCTTAATGTATGATCATAATGATGCTCACTATATAGAACAAAAACTACGGGAAATATAAAAGTATAAAACAATCAATTGAGTTATTTTATTGAGATTAACATGAATCATAATATGAAAAGGGTGTAAAAATTATTGATTATACATACTTTGGAAAATATATGATTTTTATTTCTAGAAAATAAGGGAAATTTTCATTTAATATTAATGGAAGGAAGCCTCATATATAGAATCAAGAACATGTTCGTGAAAATGTATGGGGAACCCCCTAGTAAAATGTCTCAATTCATTTTTATTTCTTGGTAAAATTTTTGATAATGTATATAAAAAGACATCTTATATTTCTTGAATTTGTAGTCATATGTTTTTGGTTTCTATTCTAATGAAACTAAATGGGTTAAAGGGAAACCAAAAACAGAACTGAATTGTATTGGATGTGAAATTATCATTAATACCGAAGAAAGGACACCAAGTAGTACTGATAGGAGATTGGAATTGGGCATGAGAAAACTATTCATGGTACACTAGAACAAAACAGTGTTTTTGAACGAATAAATATAGGAATGACATTAAATCTTCATATTATGAGGTTTTATTCTAGAATTTCAAAAGAAATTATTATAGAAGAACTAAATTTCAATGTATTTTTTACTCAAAATAAGTCTAATGGAACTAGTGTGGTTGGAGATTCCAGAGTAGTAATGTTCTGATAAAAATATTGAAATTTATCATCTAAAAGTGTTTGGATGTCTCGTTTATTTTCTCATTGATTATATGAATTGGTATAATATCTCCTTAAATATAACAATTTGATTCTTTATAGGATACTATGAGGAAAAATTTGGCTATATAAATTAGTATAATATCTAAAATATTTCATCAGAACATTAACTATTCTCTTTAATGAGAGGGTCTTGTACAAAATCTGAAACTCAAAAGAATTAGGATAATCTCATAAATATTAAACAAGAAAATTTATATATATATCAATAGTATTATCCAATAAATACTACTTATGATGATTTTAGATGATGGATTATGTGTTTTGAAAAATAAACAAGTTGAGGATTTACCTAGATTACCATGATAGGTAGATACATAAATCACAGCTCTAGATGTTCTAATACTAGTTTTTGGGAACCATATGATTTAGAATCAATGGGATTAGAATTAAAGATTGAATTTTTAGAGACTTCAAGAGTTAGAGACCTATAAAAATATTTGTTCATTTCAAAAAATATATAATTCTAAAATATGGTGGAGAACTTGAGATACAAAAATATGAGGTATCATTATGTTATTCTAATATATGGGGGATAAATATTGGTGTGTAAATGGATTAATTATATTCCAACAAATTCTTTGTGCTAATAGAATTAAAATAAGTAAGACATTTTTTCTATGAATGGTTTTAAATAAAATGATGGTGATAACATCCATTATATATTTTCACTAGTTTTAAAAGAAACTATCATCTTGAATATGATGAGTATGGAGGAAAAATTCTATTTTTTTTAAAAGAAGTGTGTGTAAAAAAAATTCATAGTGACTTAAGAAATATTTTTAAATAATCATACCAACTAGTTCAAGGTTAATTAGGTTAAAGGCTCAGTGTGTATGCTAAATCATAGTTTGAATGACTTGAAATAAGAACTATTTCAACGGAACGAGAAATTTGATGCATT
This sequence comes from Viscum album, assembly GCA_963277665.1. Lineage (NCBI taxonomy): Eukaryota > Viridiplantae > Streptophyta > Magnoliopsida > Santalales > Viscaceae > Viscum > Viscum album. The sequence goes on from OY728156.1 coordinate 1,143,372,811, forward strand.
TATGGTTAGAAAAGGTTTCATTTTATGGAACTCATATAACCATTTATTTTAAAAGGCGTGTAAGGGAGGTTTATTTATTATTTTACCCATGTATGATGATTATATCCTTCTAGTTGGTCCGTGTTCTAAAAAATATAGGATTGAAGCGTGAGTTTTTAGAAACATTTAAAATGATGGATTATGATGTAACAATGAAGATTTAAGGAATGATGAATGAAATAGGTTGAAACATTGGGGTTTTAATTTTCCCTTAAATAGAGTATATTAATAATATATTGAGTGGTTTTCACTAATCAAATGTAATTCTGTTTCAAACTCTATATCCATGATCATGAAATTGTAAAAGGGGAGGAACATAAAATTGGAGATGAGGCGAGATACATGGATAAAGATCCATTTATTTTAGTAGTTATAAGATTATTGACATTTGATTTACATTTATAATAATTAGAAAATTTATGGTAAATCTAGGAAAAAACAAATATAATCCATGAAATGAATCATCAAGTAACTAAAATCAGTGGAATATACTAACTTATGATTCAGGAACTCTGAACCACTACCAGGTTATGTGGATGTGTATTTTTTTAGTGATTCCAACACTCAAAAATATTCAATAGGGTTTATGATAATGTTTTGTGGAATATGAATCCACTACACTAGCATGTTTATGTTATTAATTACCCTCTTAGTAATGGAAGTTTAAAATATATCCATAATTGAAGTAGAAAATGAAATTGTTTAATTAAGGAATATTCTATTGGAACACAGAAAGGGTAAATAGTGTGGGATACTCTAATTAAATAATAATAGTTTAATTAACATGGTTAAAGATTTAGTCAATTATTCAAGTAATAACCATATTTTCATGAAATATTATTATATTAAAGAGTTTCATGAAAAAGTGGAGTTAAATGTATGAAATATTTCTATGAAGAATAATATGTTTGGAATATGTAATGAGGATCTGATCTATTAATTCTTAAGGCCAAACATTTACTCAATGGTATTGGGGTAATTAGACGGTGGTTTAGAACACTAAATGAATGGGGATGATATGTTAGGAAGTTCCCACATATCTATGTGTTAAAGGTTTCCCATGGATTATCCTTGAAGTAGTCTTAGTGTGGAATAATTTAAGGGTTGTGAGGCCTATTCAACTATCTAAAATCAGTTTTTCAATAGCTCCCATTTCATATTAATGGAATTTGGTAGTGCTAGTAAAATCTCAACTAATGAATGACTGATTGAAATTAATTTAAATTGGATTTTATTTTTTAGTGTTTGTTGGATCAATGTGGGGGAATGTATATTTTAGATTGGTGATTCACCAAGTTTATAGTAAGTAGCTAGTTACATTGAGTGTTTATATTAGAGATAATTTGTTACTATTCCAAACATATGGTGTCCTATGATTTATGAAGGTTGGCGTAACACATTTACCCTTTTAACTCTTCTATATTTCTGGGGTGAGAGAAAATATTGATTTTTTTGTTATTGGATATTTTATTCCACATTGGTAACAAATCATGGTTGTAATAATTATTTATCCAAATAAATAACATTTTCACTAGTCTTTGATGGATGTAGGATTAAAATCCTAGCCATGTAAAACCAGTTTTTCATTTCATTACTTTATTCCATTGAAAGTTTTTGTGCATATATTTTTTTTGAATTTATTTATTTGTGGATATTTAAGAAGAATTTGTGATTACTATTTTGTGGTCTACTAAATTAGGGAGGTTGTAATTGTCAATCTGTGTGAATTATAGTGGAACTAAAAATAAAGTTGATTAAAGATATTTCTTCTAGTTGGTTATTTCTAGTGAATGTTGTAATTGTTCTTATTTATCCACAAAATATAAACCCAATTGTATAGACATCTTAAACTCCTAGTCCATCTTAATGAAAGATTTATATCATCCTATTCATATATTAATGATAACATTGGACATTGAATGTTGGAATTATTCAAGCATGAATGAATTATAAATCCCCAACTTCTAAAAGGTTAGGGTCATTGAAAGGTAATATATGGAACATTGATACACATTTATGGTCCCACAAATATGATGTACAATAGAAGGGTTGAGATGGGGTGAATTATTGGCTCAATTGTGTAATTTCCTTTTACTTGAACTTCACTTATATGACCTATTAAAGTCTCAATCCACTCATACAATATTTCTCACCCTTACCTATATTCAATGGAAATAAAACCAAATGCATCGAATAAATGATTTATACATAGTTCACCTCAAGTGTGGGTGACTACATATTGACTTTGATTAAGTCCACTCCGAGACCCAAATATTCCACTATAAGAAATTAACAATTAAAAGTTATATGGTTAGGTATGATCCATATGAAAAACTATTTCCCAGCACCTTTCTCTCCTGATAATTTATTATGAAAGTTCCCACAAGTTTACAATGTTACCCATAAAACAAATGGGTAAGATCACTTTGACTCTAGGTTATTTCAATAATAATACTTGATCTTCCCCTAATCCATTAGATTAAAATAAATATACTTCTAATCACTAGCTAATTTTCCAAAAAAATGTAATGGAACATATACTTAGAATTATTTGTCTTTAAATGAAACATTTCGTTATATAAATAAATTCTCTACAATAAATATAGTTTTTTTTCCTATATCTAAAATCTATGTCAATTCCAATTAAACTTCCATTAATTCATCCAATGAATTTTATGTCTTACTTTATCAAATTATTCATTAAAAAATTGTCTCAATGATTATCCAAGATTACTATAATCCATTTTATAATCACGATCATATATATATTGGTTATTATCTTTGACATAGAACTAATTATCATTATAATTTCTCTTAATCATTATATTTTCTATTGTAAAACTCTTAGAATATCCTTGTTCTATATCTTTCAATGACATATGTTAATTTTTTTAAATGAACTATATCCTTCTCAAACTCATAGTTTTATCACAATATTATATCATTTGAAATAGTAAACATTTGAATAATTTAAACCCCCACTATTAACCCTCTATATCTTATTATGTTCTTGTTCCATTTTTATACATATTTTTCCAAAACTAGATTCCAAAATTTCATCTTCTCATTATCATATTAGATCATCTTCTAATAATCTTGTCATCTGATCATCCCCATATTTCTGTCATCAAATTTTGATCGACTGAAAGTTTTACCAACTCTATTTCAGACCACCAATAGAATTCAATAATAATGTCTTTTTATTATTATTTCATTATTTTATACATATGATATTTTCCAACATTTGTCATGTTATATTCTGAATTAAATATATATTATTCATTACTCTGAATAGTCAAGTTATTAAATTTCATAAATGATTCATCTGGTATCCACTTCTACATCTAAACACTATCAAATTTCATTCATTCCAATCACACATTCATTACATTAATTACTATTATTTACATAAACCAAAGGTAATTAAAATCAACATTTCATACACTTTTAGTTCATAACATCCCACTGAATAACTTTTGTTAATCTATATTTCAATTATACTGATCAAACACACTAGGAATCATTAATCATTTTTTTTTTGATTTTTTGAATCCCCATTTATCTTTTTTTAGTAAAAATAAGCATTAATCATATATGAATCCCAAAAAACTGTGATTATTATTACTTTAATGAATATCACAGAACCAACTATTTTAAAATTTGAACTTTTAGATAGTTTTTTCTTCACCACTCTTATAGTTACCCCATCATCTAGTTTCATATAAAATCAACATCTACCACTCATATTCTAGTAGTTTAACTTATAGAACCAGAAACATTTAAAATTATTTAAATTGGGAAAATATTATTTTTCAATGTTTTGAATTTTCAGAAGAAAGAATTTTTTCTTATGCATCATAGTTAATTATAGGAATATATCAAATTATACTAACTACTACATTCATGAAACATCAAAATAAAATATTCATGAAACTTATTTGAAAGAAGAACATCTTGACAACATATCAAATCTTTGGGTTCTAGAACATAGTAACTTCCAAACAATGAAACCTACATAAGATATAGAGTTTCTAAACATTATCTTATATCTAAGGGAAATAAATTTTGGGTTCTAAAAATTATATAACATCTAGTCCCCAAATTAATCAACCTCAATTTCAACACCTTTATTAAATCTTATATAAATAACAACTACCTCTAGAAAAAATCCATAATGAAATGATCACATGTATGGTTAAAAAAATAAAAAAAATAAATTTTGAATAATTCTATTATATTTTTTACAATATAAATCATTATAATCATGTAAATCGGATAATAAATATTTTAAACAAGATTGTGTGATTAAATACCATTAAAAATTCTCTATGTTAGATTCCGTCGAATGACACTCTTTTCAAGACCCCGATCATTCTTTTTGGGTGAACCTAACCATTATGTTCTGATTCATTATCATGTGTAACATAAGAATGTAATGAGGTTAAATAAACCATTAGGTTCCTCATTATTGGAATATAATTCAAGAAAAAATTAATTGGGAAACCCAGACTCTTTTGATACTTGATCAACAATGATGATATTATCCATTTGATGGGGTTGACATGGAGTTATCCACTAACATGTCTAAGAATTCAATATGATACTATTGATATGACCTCTTATGATTTATAATCATTAATTATTAACATGAGTAATATATTTAAGACATGATAAAATATGGATTTTTGTATAATAACATATACGATGGTTTAAAAATGGTCATCATTTTAAAGGGAGAACATTTAAGAATAATAATTAATAAATTTGAAACATCATAATCATATAATAAAACATCCTATATTGATTAAATAAAGCATCATCAGTTTACATAACATTGAGATACATTTCAAAGAAATAATCATCATATTTTCACTAACGTCTTATTTTGGTGATGAAAATATGAATTATTATTAATAAAAAAGAATCTTTTTTTATAGAAAATTTCATTCAAAAAATAATTAAATGTTGAATCTATTTAATAGGTGAATCACGATGATCATAATAAGAATAGAAGGATTGAAATTGGGTTTCAATGGTATGAACACTTTAATGTCATTATCCACTATTATATTCAATAAGTTTGAGCATGCTGATGACATGGAGAGTCTATATGTTTTCCTTTAACGATGGGTTTGGATATTGAATTCAAACATGAGTCATTATTGTTTATGATCAGATATGATTAATGATCTCAGTATATATTTACCCTATTTATCTCAATGTGTTTAATATATATAAATTTAGAATATTATGTGTAGGTTCTGGTGTTTTATCAATATCTCATGTTGTGAAAAGTTTAAATTGGAAGAGGATAAGTTAATTGTAAAGTATAATAATTTATTTTTATGTAGATAGTAATAAACATTTAATCCTAATTTATTTTCTAAAATGTTAGAAATGTTTCAATCTGATGCCATTTTCTTTTTTAGTTCATTGTTTTTAAAAACTCCATGGAATGTACATGATAGCAAATAATATTATAGAAATAAATTGTTTAATTTTAATGTTTGTATGATTCTAGATTCATTCTTAATAAATTATTCAATTTAAAAATAAATTAAATAATTAATGAACCTTTTAATTTTCATTCAAATAATGAAATTGAGGAATGTTTAATCGTAGATTTTAATTTAAAGGAGCATAAAATGCTTTGATGGATCTTAATAATTGATGTGTAATGTTGTGTTCTTTATTTAATGTCATAAGAGAAGTTGTTTACAATCAAGTAGTTATTACAACCAATATGAGAATATGGATTTAATATGCATGTATTATGATTCAAAATTAACCATAACATATTTAAAGATGAAAATATGTATAAATATATTTTATCTATGATAAAAAGATTATCTATATATTTTTTAGAGATTGAGTGATTTGATTCCACCCTGAGTGGAATATTTTCGAGAATAATATGCCTCTATATAATTATTCTAATCTCATATAATATCGTATTTGATACGGATAAAATATTTTTTTTGTTAGAAATTATTAATAACGTAAATAAGTGTTATTTTTTGAACCCAAATCAGTTTTTTTGTCTTCACCAGATATTCTAAATAAAATATATCATCGAGGATGATAGTGGGTGTATGTTTAGTCATAGAGATGATTGATGTTAAACAAATTCGGGATTAAAATATTAATGAAAAAAATTTTATTACAAATTATCATAAAAGTGTTTAAGTTATGATGATAAAGTCATATGTAAGGTATTACATTTTATTATCATAATGATGTAAATATTAACCAATATTTATAGATAATAAGATCTTTTGGGAATAAAAACATATAAGGTTACATATTATAATCTTATGTAACTGAATAAATAATTAATATGATGATGAATTTAGATAGATTTCTATATAGTCCAAAAGTTAACCACCTCATAAAATTAAATCATTTGATGTTAAGGATTTTAAATATTATTTTTAATAAGTTGAAAAATATGAATATTATTCCTATTTATTACTATTATTTAAACTAGGATATATCATAGTTGTTAATTATTTAAGAGTTTAATGTGAGGTATTAATCATACGATCACATAGAGACGAGGCATAAATTACATAGAGATGTAATTATTTTAAAAAAACATAGTGAAAAACAAATAATTTTGATATGAAGGTGTCTCATATGTGATTTTATAAGAAAACTTATTTTTTTAATTATTAAAATATTTTATGAATTAAAAATATATCGTGTTATATAAAATTAAATTTATGCTTTTTTCAATGTATCTATTGGAGAATGTGTGGTGTCATGGGTTTAAGAGACAAGGTTCCTATTGCATATAATGATTTATTTATTCTATAATTACATACCTTCATACTGGGTTTACCATATGTATTTCTGTTTTTAGGGATGACTGTGGGGGTTTAGGTATGGTTTCATTATCATTCACTCCCAGTTCACCAATTTTGTTTCTTTGAAACTGCCAACACCTTCAACATATATAAAATGGTATGTACCAACATTCCAAATTCATGTGTTCAATTGGTGGCTGAGACCCAATGAATATTAGTAACTCACTTTAGTGGATAGGATTAGAGTTCAGGAACATTACATCATGTTGGGGGAATTTATGTATACTCTTGGACTCTATTATAAATTTATGATATGTTCAATAATCACATCCTAATCCTGATATAGGACCGGTTACCAAAAAAACATCTAATTGTCAAATACTTCCTTGCATAAAGGGTTTCTTTTAAGGATTCTATCGATATATATCTAAGGGTTTTCATCTATTTACCATTATTTCATAGAAATGTGATTTATCTTATATTTTGAATCCATATAACTATGAAGTCATTAGATTAATACCATCTTGGGAGGTGATTGATATTTCAAGGATTAGATTGAACCTTTTTGATGAATCTTAAGAATCCTTCTTACAATAAGAATAAAAACCCTTGTAGTTTGTTTCAGCAATATAGTTTGACATCTTGAAGAATGTACATATATGAGTTCACTTAGGCACTGGGTATTGATCTCAATCTTTAGGAAGGCACCCTATATATCCTATTAGGAAATGAATTAGTGTTTTCATAGTTTGATCGTGCATTCATGAATATCCTTTAGGTTGACTCCATTGTACAGGGGTAGTCATATCATTCCACTGAATGGTGCATACATATCGAGGTTTCCCTTGATAGAGAGATTGATGGTTAAAATGATATGATAATTGTGAATCCATAATCCCATGTGATCCATTCTTGGTATGAGAAACAATAGATAACAAGTGATTAGTCTAATAACTTATGGATTCAAGATAAATAAACTTGGGATTCTGTTATGGGGTGTTTGATTTCTCTCTTTGTCTTTAGGATAGAGTCCTATATATACTAACTATATTAAGAGTAATAGTTCTCAAAATTTTATTAACAATAAAATCCCTAAACGGATGAGGAAAAATGGTATTCCCATGGAGGAGTTTTGGATACCACATCTTAGATTGTTTGTGACATGGAGGGACATACACTAAGGAGGATATCAATTGGATCCCTGGCCTTAATAATTCATCCTTTATATCATATTTGGGAAGGAATCATAGTTATGATAGTTCAGTTTGGGGTATGCATAACTATATCCACTGGATAATTTTATCATGAATATGAATGTCTTCCTAACATGTAATGATAACCTTCCTGGCATGTCTTGGGTGCCTACATGACATGTTTGTGGATGAATAAAAATGTACTAATTGTTTATAGGACATTCCCAAAGACAATATCACGATCCGTTTGACTTGTTTAAATAAATTATCTTAATATGGAATTCATATCTGGAGTTTGTCACAAAACATTGTTAGTATTCCATGTTGGAATAACACGACATGGATGACATGTCTGGATGACATCACAGGACATGTAAAACATGCTATAAAGACATTTCATGATATTTATGGCATGTATTGAGGACATAAAATGTCATGGGTTACATGTTCATAAGGACTCCAAAAGACATGGCTGACATTCTATAATGACACCACATGACATCGGTAACATGAAGATAGGACTCCACAAGTCTAGGTTGGAATGATCTAATGTTGTCGCATGACTTGGGAGACATTTCCAGAGGACTTCAAAAATAATGGTCGACATGTATGAGGGACTTATCAAGACATGGTTGACATGCCTATAAGATATATCGTGATCTTTATGGCATATCTAATGGTTTCCAAAAAACATTAGAGACATGTCTTGGTAATTTCTTATGATCTAGGATGGTTATAAAAAGCACATGAATATTAGTGTATCCTCCTTTACATAAGTATTCTATATTTTTAAGTATTTTTTGTCTTTATTTTATATGTTCCTTAAGGTTTTTTAATCATTATATTATGTAGGATTCATATGATATAGTTGACATAAAGACACTCCTTCACATGATATGGCTATCCTTTCATAGGTCCTTTCTATGACCTATAGGGTGATCACACGAAGATCATATTCATGATGAGTCATCCCTTAGTCCTTTTCATAGATTTTTCCCAGTGTAATACCCTAGGGATTGCATGAAATTATATATAGAGAGTTATTCTCTTGTTCTCCCATATAGTAGTAGCTTGTTTCTATTTTTTGTAAATAGATTGAAGAATTTATCAGCCCCACCTATCTAGTTATACACCTTCTTACAAGGTGAGTATCTCAAAAATATTATATAGATCTTATGGAGGGAGTTTTTACCACATTCTTCATATGATCCTAACATGGTTAATCTATGGAATATCATGACAAATAAAACCATGATAATTTTCAATCATCTCCATGTTTATTGCATTCCATATGATCGAATGGATTTTACCAAACCATGTTGTTAGGTAAAATGGTACTTGATCCATTCATCCAGTATGTCTGATAGCCTTTGCGAGGTCAAAAAACTTGAGGTATGCCTCTCGTATGATCACATAGTAATATTCTGGGATCTTTCATGAGACCAAGATGGCTTGTAAAATTCTATTTTCGAGATATAGAGGCCTTTTCATGGGCCTCTTACGATATTAATCTCACATGACAAGGTGTTCTCGTGTGATTGATGGTGATCACCCCATGAACATAACCACTTTTCATGAAGATCAATGCATCCTCCCATTAATATTTTTTTCTAACATTTAAATTTTATTTCCCTCATTATTATACAATGTTAGTGGATCTCACAACATCTCACAAGCCTTATCATAGAGAGTGAATCTTCTTTTCTACAATGTTTCCCATGACCAATGATAGATCTCATGATGGTTTGTGAGCATTCTCACAGACAATACCTCAACATGTATTTGAATTCGAAGGGGAATCACATGATTTAATAGACATATCTATGTTCCTTCATATTAAGAAGGTGACACACTATCATTTTCTCAGGCAATAAGGTGGAAATTTCTCTAGGGGGATTCAAGGGTTCTTTAAAATTTCATTAAAAGTTACAAGATGATCAACGTACTTCTCCATTACATAAATCTTAAACCTTAATCTTCTATTTTTTTGTAATCGGTTTGGGGTGACTATTAGAGATATATCAATAGACATTTATGGAATCATTTTCAAATATATTAGCACTTGTCTGCAAAGCTTCAGAAGAACAATATTTTTTATCATAGGTGTTTCATACGATCATAAGCAAATCATGGGCAATGTATGATCTATTCTCATGACATTATAGTCCCATGTGATCATGTGTACTTATATAGGTTACATGATCGGAATGATTCAGATTATAATACATCATTCTACTCCTTTTTATCATATAAATTAACACCCCTTATTCGGGTATGTTTTTCATTCTAGATTTTCCTATGGTCGTTTTGGAGGCATAAAAAAATGAACCATTATGAGAGATGTTTGTTGGGATAAAGAGTTGATTATGAGGCATCTAAATGCCTTCCTATTTCTTCTTGAATTACCATAATTGGTGTCTCAAAGGACATTTAGTCTCCTTGATGACATTTGTTATTATGTGTATCATTATATAAATAGGTGAGTGAGGGTTGGCTAATTCCACTGGTGACCTCTAATTATATATCCCGCATGATTTAGTTCATCATGTAACTCCTTTTCAAGACCTCATTTAAATATCCCTTCATAAGACCTCTCAACAAAAACTGATCACAAGATTTATCTATAGGACTATTTTGTGAGAACTGTTTTGCAATATTAAATTTTATGTTTGTCCAACGTGACTACTCTATCCCAGAACATGTTTAAAGGAACAAAACTCTTGGTAAATTTATTTAGACATGACGCATGTTCTATGATAAATTTATATACTATAGGATGTGAAAGATCTAGTGGATCTATTTTTTATTGACATGATCATCATGTGGTTTATGTGGAAATCTTAGGGCCATACAATCACAAGTATTATAAGATAATATGAGGTTGAAACATACTCTCTGGGTTATGGGATTCATGATATCTCCATGGGATATGCGATTCATCATACACAAGTGATGTCATTCAATCATGAATCCATTCATGGTTCATGAGATTCAGATGATGTGGTTCAAGTCATGATCCTCTCTTGAAAGGATGTTTCAAAAAATTGACATATGATTCTTATTTTCAAACATATGGATTCTATCTCTCATAAATATTTCAACACATCCATCCAAACCTCCAAGATTATTGACAATAAAAATTACAATCCTAATAATCCTGCGCTATCTGATAAAGAATATTTAATGTAATTATCTCCTCTAGTCATCAGATATATTCCTTTTAACATCCTAAGAGTTTATATTGATTCTTTCTATTGGATGACATGGCCATTCAACTTCCAGATTATAATCTTCCATTTATATGGGTGAATTTTTTCTTTCGATGTATTGAAATAAAAATTTAGATGGATGGTCAATTGGTCGTGGTATAGTCCCAAGGGTACTGTAATGTGTTGTTGAACTCCCCTCAAGGTCAAAAAGGTTGAAAATATTCCCCCGATTGATTTATAAATGTTATTCAAGAATAATTATCTCCTCATTGAATAATCTGAGAAGTGTCTTGAGACACAAGAGTGGATTATTACTTGTTGTTATCTATTCATATGAATGGGCATGGTTATTCTAGGTTACACAGAACTAAAAATTATTCTCCGATGGACTATATTCTATAAATCTTTATGTGGAAGCACAGACTTCATAGTTCATTATGTATTTTCATTCGGAACTTCTTTAATAGATGATAATACATGTGATCCCTATAATTAATTCCATTAATTCATCTCATGGTGAGATAGGGATTATCCTCTATGATATTTAATAACTTGGGGGGATATTCCTACCTAAGGAGATTTATGTCGATTTTTTTCTATCCATAGATGTTTGGTAGAAACCCACACAATCTTTGACCATGAAAACACACTCATACCATTTGAAATGAGAAGTTATGGAATGAGATAAATCAATGATCACCCATTTTTTAGGGACCATATAAACTTATTTCTCTACCATAGTGGACCTTAGGGAACCACTATATGCCCTCATTGGTTTACTTCTTGAGAGGTTCGTGATAGAACATACTGATATTTTGAAATCCTTCGTTCTGGATAGTATTCCATAGGTGGATATATGTTGAGATAATAGGTATCCCAGATTCATTTACTAGTTGTGTTTTTATACATTTTTTTGAAAGGACGGATTTTCCTAGGTTTGGAAACACAATTGGGAATCTGAGTTAGCATACAAGTGATGATATCACAATTAGAAGATGGAATCCACTTAATCAAGTCATACCAACTATAACACGCCTCAAAAAACTCCTTGGCCAGTTTAACATGGAAACTTCCCTTACAAGATTAGTTTCAATTTCCAATTCTTATTCGTATTTATGTGAGCAAATTTCCACCATTAAAATTACCATTACACTACTTGGACCCCTAATTATTAATTCTATTCTAGGATGATTATTATTTTTAGGGTTCAGATGATTCCCCTATTCCCCAATGATGTAATTGAAAAGTTTATCTGGACAAATCATTTCAACTTTAGGCCTTATTCTGAACCGACTGATCCAATTGTTAATAATGACAATGGATCTCTTAATGAATGATAATAATAAATACCTCTTAGGGATGGGATCCTAATAGACTGTAATGACTATCTAGTAATTTTCAAGCAATATACCCCTTATCATTTAACACACCAATTTGGGTGCATCCAAAGGGTTTAATCTATCCTTTTAATACGCATAAAGGGAGAATGATATTTATAGAATTTTTACCATTTTTTCATTATATTAAGGCATGAAGACACAAATGATGAGATTATTCTTCCACCTATAAACATCCCTCTCTTAATATTATATAATTATTCATGGTCATTAATGGAAGCCTTCGTGTGTAATATGATGAACAGATTGGTTTGTGAGTTTAATATACGCTATGCTTCATCATCCCCTTATTAGTAGCAATAATGGTGTTGATTCAAGATCTTAGTGATCCACTATGAATGTTTTCCCATTATAGTAATTTACTCTAAATTACAAAGAAAACATTTATTGAGTAATATGGCCCTACTATACAAGTCAAGGATTGCACATCATTTAACAAAAGAGCACATGAAACCTCCTATCTCAGTTCTTTTTCATATTGTCCAACCATTCCACCTTCTAACATACCTATCATAGTAGTTACATTGGACCAATATTGGAACACGCTAATTGGAATGTAGATTCACACCATGATCAGTAAGGATCCCCAAGATACATTTCATGAAAAAGATGAATACTTTTTCCAATAATTTAATTGTTTGAGGGTGGGAAGTTATGATAGCCATCCATTATTTGATAGCATGTGACAAATTTTCCTGACCGTGAAATAATTGGAATGTATATATGAGTATTTTCATAGTTTTGATGACGAATGTTCTAAAAAATAATCAATGTGGGAAGTTTAGGATGTTATAAAACAATAAAATTAGATAATATGTTAGTTTATTTCCCATATGAATGACTTGACCTCATTGATAATGAAACGAGATGATATCTTAACTCGCTCCAAATTTGATGTTTTAGCATCACCATCCTTATTGGTGACTACTCATAAAAGGGTTAGAGAGTTTCACTAATTCATCAATACTATTATGCATTTGAAAGAAATTAATGGATAAGGGTATGTGACAATTAAATTCTCTATTTAATGATCATACCATAATCTAGACGATTTGTAAAATTCTTCCAAAAAATGTTTTTTATTATCTTATCACAAATGTTTTTTCTGATCAAATCAGTGAAGAGAATCCAAAACGTAGATATTCTACATGAATTATATAAATGAATAAATATTTTTAAATTCACATGTTTTAGTCCTTCATTCATTCATTCATGATTTTCATGGCATCTCATGGATTGGATATTGTATAAATCATCAACAATACCAATCATTTTTGTAGTAATAAGTAATCCAAAAATAAATGATTTGATTGCCAAAATTAAAATAATTTTTTCTTTAAAAATACTCATGAATTCTCACTAACATTAGATTACTTATTGATGTAAATGATCTTGATATCTTGATATTAAATGATTTTAAAAGTATTGATTAGGATTTTTTTTCTTAAAGGTAGAATGCTTCGATTTTTTCTGATGTTAGTGGTCTCAGTGTGTGTGGCCTAATTTTTTTATTGTTGAAATTAATGATTCCTACAATACATTTATGTTATTATTATTATTGGCCTAATTTTTTACAATGAATCATATAGGGGAAGGCTTAGTTTTCATGGAACCATATTTTAATTAGACCACCCTATTATGGGTTTTGGGATAAATAATTTTTTCCCAATTTATGAGTCCTTAATATTACATAGAGCACACAATGATCACAACCAACAAAAAGATAATTGAATTTTTTTTTCTGGGATCCCCTTTCTAGGGTTTCATCCTAGAAATGATTGTGTCTATTTTAGTTGGATATATAATGGTCTTTAGTAATAAAATAGCATGTTACTATAGATTAAGGTATTCTAGATCAGGCCTTATATATCTAGTAATATAATATTAAAAAAGTAATGTTCTCCTATCCTTTTATCCTAATGAAGAAAGGAAAAAATGTTGTGCAGTTTAACATTGTGTGGTGAGGACTTTATCTATGTAGTTTAATTTCATGTTGTAAGGATGAATTACTTGTGGATTAAAATCTTGAATTAAGGATGTGAATATGATATGTAGTTTAATTTCACTCTTATAGGTAATTATTGATGAATGTAGAATGGGTAAAGACATTACTGGGGATGACCGAAAACACTATATGGTGATGAGTTATACCTTCTGTTTTCTAGGGATCACAAGGATTTAAATTCCTTCCCTAAAATGAGGATACATATCTATTTTGTTGGTTAAATTCCCTTATGTATGATCCCTTGGTGCATAGATTAAATTTCATGTAACGGTGTCCCCACTCATTTCATAGGGCACTAAAATATTTGAAAAATGGTGTTGGTGGATGAAAAAATAGAAGGGGTGTTGAGTCAACATAGATAGTTGGAATATGAGTGATGTGATTAATAAGCCAAAATTCTAAATCATTGAATATGTAATGGTGAATAAATTCTAGGGATTACCAAAAACACCCATATGGTTCTAGGTTCTTCCAGGGTAACATCAGGGCTCACAAGGATCAGAGTTCCCTTAATGTAAGGAGGGGATGCCTCTAGTTGGCAGGTTAAAATACATTATGTATGAGATCCTATGGATTATATGAATTATAATGTAAATGGGATCACCAATGATTCCAGGGGACATAAGATATTTCCCGGGAGTCGAAATCCTGGATGATGAAGTTGGACGTTGAGATGAAGAAATCCAAGGGAGGATTATGAAACCTTATGGATTATTTACATTTAGTTGGGAGGATTAGGACCTATGCTATGTGGTTTTGAGTTAGTTGGTTCAGTCCATAAAAATGTTTAGGAATAAAATGTTGTATTCATTATTCGATAAAATGTACAAAAAAAGTGATATCAGTTTGAGGATCTCAAATCCACATGAATATTCTTGTTATAGGGATTGTAAATCATGGTATAGGAATATATAATCCAACTATAAGTGAGAAACAATTACTATAGGTACAAAAAAGGGTATAGAAGGATCTTGTAATGTTCCACGTAGGGAAGAAATAACTCTAATAATTAAAGGTTATTTCCTTGGATCCAGGTGTCTGTTTAGATGATCCAATCCCTCCTGCCAGTTTTTTATAAGTATGATCCCATTGAAAAGAATCCCAAGGTCCAAGGGGTTCGAATAAAAGGATACCAACTCAATTAAATTATTATTTCAGATTATAAATCTTAGTCATAAATATGGTATGAGGAATATGTATGATTCAATAAGGATGTGAGAATTCTAAAAGTTGTGTCCTCTCTTAGTGGACAACTTTTCACAGTGATAAAATGTAACAAATAATTACACGATCCTTTTCTGGGATGCGGAGGTCTAGTGAGCATGGGTCAACATTTAAGTGGTCCAAAATGTTATTCCTGTGTGCTTTATTCCTTCTTAATTTACACTATAACTTCTTAAAAAATATTAGATATGAATAATCATGTAAGTAATGACATGACTATTTCTCAGGTCACCCATTGTTGGTTTTTAAGCTGACATGTTTTATGTCTCTCTTAGTAGAATTTATAGTGTCTTGTGATCATGAGAATAAATGGATAATTATTAATGGTGTATAACATATAAAAAAGTGTATGAAATTTATGTTCATGACACCCATCCACTGGTTATGGGAGAATGTCACAGAACAACCAAATGATGATACCTAGGGTTAGGAGTAATCCAATATTTTTTTAGTGGGATATTAAAATATTTTAAATCATGGTTCAAGGTTCTTATATGATGAGTAATTATATGGGAAAATCAGGTTGGGAATAACCCATAACACCCTAACATTCTATTCTCTATGATGGTGATATCAAAAACCTCAAGATTAGAAATCCCTTTAAATTGGGCCCTGATATTTCTAGTTTATATGTTATATCCTCTATGAATAAATATCATGGTCAAACAAGGAGATTTGTTTCCATTCCAATGTTTTTGGATCATTTGTGGCAGCCTGAGGCACTCATGGAATAAAGTTTCATTTATAGGAAGAGGTTCTTAATAGGTAACAGAATAACCCCATTATTTTGATGATCATAATCATGTTTTTATAGTCCCCTAATAATGAATAATTATTGATGATTCCCTGCACATTTTAACTTCATGGTGTAGGGATGTATCTATCATAATGTTTAATTTCAATTGAAATATAATTATTCATTTTACTTTAATTTTATTCGGTAATGGAATGGGAACATATGTGAAAGCTTTGCAACATGTCTCCAGGTCACTTTTTACTGGTTAGGTATTTTAGATAAAGGAAAATATCTTATTAGTGAACATACTTATTTTTGGATATCCATATGTCATATACCTTCTTGAATAAATTTATTACGTGATAAATAAATATGTACATAGATCTTACTCAAGCGTAATCAGAATGAGATTGAATGACTCATCCTAATTTTAAAATTTATATAGACTAATTCAACGAGTTGTCCAATGTGAATACCATTGGTATTGAAATTTAACACCATGTTGTTAGGACATAAATTGATGTTGAACTCAAGAATTAATATCTAAGCTTCGTTGCATATCTTATGATGAAAAATATCGTGTCACAAATAGTTCTTGCATCAAAGCTCCCTATAAAACTCTGACCCATAGATAGGATGGGGTAATTGTTTTATACTGTGGATGGACTCATGATCAAATATATGGGAATCCCAGTGTATCATTTGATGATAGGAATCAAGAAACATGTTTTACATGAATGGAAAACAGACCACACAGGCCTGACCTCTATGCTTATTAGGGAATTGTCCCTATTGATTGTTGTGACTATTCACAGGATAAAAGATCTAGGAATAATTACATATATTATTGTGATAGAAATCAATGAAAACTCCATTTATGAATGGAAATATCTCCACAAATGTTTGACCTATAGGTAGATGGGAGAATAATTCAAATTGATTGTTGGGGCTAGAACTAGTATTAATGATATGGGAATCACAACATATATAGTGATGATAGGAATCCAGACACACATAGTTCTTAAATGGGAAACTCTGCATGATTTTCTAACCCATACATAAAGGGGGCGTTGTTCCAATTGAATTTTATATATAAACTAATGATAAAATATCTAGGCATCACTATGTATCCAATGGTGAAAATAATCTTTCAAAACATAGTTTATAAATTAGAAACTCTCTACATAGGTCAGACACATACGTTGAGTGGGGCATTGTTTCTATTGATTGTTTTGTTTAGACTCAGGATTGAATATTTGTGTGTCACTACATACCCGATGATGAAAATAATCAAGACACATATTGTTATTTAACGGTAAAAATTTAATACAGGACTGACCTATAATCATTGGTGTGATTATTCCCATTGATTGGTGTAGCTTGACATGGGATTGGAGATCCGTAAATCACTATATATGTGTCCTATGATGAGATGAATCAATCGACACATATTTCATTAATGGGAAACTTTTCACATATGTATGAACCATACACATATGGGGTAGGGGGATTATTCTCAGTTATTTTTTTGTATAGACCTATGATTAATGATCTGGGTGTCACTACATTTCATCTGATGATAGGAATTCGACCACAAATAGTTCCAGAATGGAAAACACTCCACATAGGTCTGACCCATATATGGGGTTGGGGATTATTCTTATTTTCTTTCGCATCATGACCCAGGATTAATGATCTAGTGTTACTATATATCCAGTGATGATAGGAATTAACCCATACATAGTTCTTCAATGGGAAACACTCCATTCAAGTATAGCCAATATGTTGAGAGAAATTTTATCCCATTGATTGTTTAAAATGAAACTACGAATGAATATTTTTTCATCACTACCTATACATCGATGATATAAATTATGAAACATATAGTTCTTGAATATTGGTATGTTGGAGGAAAAATACCAAAGAGAATGGTCCTCTTTGGCAAGGTCTATAATAATGTCCAATTTTTTGTCCCACAAGATACATCAACCATGAAGATTAATATCCTATGGTAAAGACTCATAATGTGCTTTTTATGGTCTCACCTATAAGAATACACTAACCCTATTGTGAGCTCATATGTCTTGATCATATAGGAATTCCTTTACCATGATTTCTAATCCCACATGAGCTATGCTCTCTATGATAAAGAAGGAAAAAAGACAGCCTATTTCACCACATTGAAGTTATTAAATGGAAGGGTAGGGGATTTTTGTATCATATAGTGCTTGGGATAAGATATATGATCTATAAGTATTTATATTTCTCATTGTATTTAGAATCATGCTTTATATAGTTTTGGAGAACCATGAAGCTTAACATCATGTATTGATGATGATGGTCCCCCGACATGGGAAAGCAATCATGAATCCTAATAAATGTTTTCAAGGATTTTGGGAAATAATATCCCCATATTAATCCCATTTTTTTGATATGAGGAATCTTGAGCTGCTTTCCCAAGGCATAATTTACATAGTACACCGGGAAAGACAGCATTTTAATGCCATTTTCTAAGGACATTTTTGAAAAGTATAATATCATGTGATCAGTACTATTATATTATAGACAAACACAAGATTTTAGATATGAGTGTCACTATGTATCTTTTTAAGGAATGAATAAATCAATACGTAGTTATTTATTGGAGATATTACCTTTGGGGAGCTGACTCATATATAGGGATGGGGGAGCTTTATTTCACTTTTAAACAGATAAAGATCACATGTAGCAATTTTTCCATTAATTTAAATTCATTATGTAGTTTTTTATCATGAACTAAGGTTGTAAGACACTATTTAGTTTGAATTAATTCTACCAAGACATAGGCTACCACACAGATTAATTTCATACTTCTAGAACATCCATTTTGAAAATTTATTTTTATAATGACCCAAGCATGATCTACCAGGCTCAGAACATATAAATGTCATGTATTTTTTTATATTTCAAAAACTACCATAAATGAATAAAAAAAATTTATTACTATATGAGAACTTTTACTTGTCTAGGTTATGGATAATTAGATACAATCCTACTGGCCATCTAATTGTAAAAAAAATTACAATTTAGTAGACAAATATTATTTAGTGCATTGCTTCCACAACATTGTTTCATTGCAGAAAGATTACTAATCCTAAAAAGTGATAATAATAAAAATGGTGAGCATTAAATATGTCCAGTAAGGGGGTTTTTAAAATCGTTTAATAATTTTTCTGAATGTAATTATACAAGCATAAAAATATATTTTCAAAACACTTGAATATATTAAAAAAACCAGTATTTCACAATATAATTATATTTAAATAATCATTCGAAATTTTGTTTCAAAAAGAATAATTATTTTTATGGTCTTTTATGATACTTGGTAGACCATATTAAAATCCAAAACATAAGGCCACTAATTATAACTAAGACTTATGGGTTCACTCCCCAAAACATCACGTAACACTCTAGTGCCAAATTTTCAAAACACTTTTCCATGAACCCACCTTTACCATTTATTACCCAAAACATTTATAAAAATCATAAATAATGTTATTTTATTAAAAACAATATTCATTCTAATTCCATAAAAAATTTCTCAAAAAAATTTGAAATCATTTTAGTTAGAATCCCATGCTTGAAATAATTAATACTATTTGAAAACCATAATTGTATAAAAATGAAATAAGTTGTTCATGATCACATTATGATTGGAAGGCCACATAGGAGCTAGATGTTGGCTATACCTATCCATGCATGAAATGACAGGGTATGCAGATGCATGTTTTCAAATAAAATATTAGCTTGATTCAAAATTGGACATAAAATGATAAGATTTATCATGAAATACATGAATTTCTTAATCAAACATAACATAAAAACACTTAAACAATAATTGGATATTTGAAATACCATTTATGATTTCAGAAAATAATGAAATAAAATTAACTATAAATAAACATGTTTATATATATATATATATATATATGTACATACATACAAATGTGTATGTGGTTTGAGAACATTCAAATAACAAAAATATTACAACAGTAGATTTTATGAATTAAGATTCTAAAACAGGATATTATTATACATATATACCAGAATAGATTTACATATATATGTATATCTGCATTTACACACACACAGAGAGATATATATATATAGAACCCTTGTAAAATAATAAAAATTTCGAAAATAAAAATGTACATGCACATACTTAAGATTTAGAAATACTTTTTGGGTAAAAAAACCATTAACTTATATATATTTATATATATACCAAAAAATAAGTTATATATATGGGTTTATATGCATATATATAAAAATATATGTATAACTGTTTTCAAATCAACAAAAATACAGTCACATAAGGTATAATTGAAATTAATAGTATCCTTAATTGATAGTGAGAACTGAATTTGGAAATGAAATCTCATGCTCGCTTATGAATATGGATGAAAGGAGTGGTTTGGGTATTATCTTATAACCATAGAGGAGGATTTCATCCAAATTTATTAAGGAAATAAATGTTAGGTTGTCAAAGATTCTATGAGAAGCTGAGTAATATTAACTTATTTATAAAAAAAGAATCAATACACAATCTTAGTATACATTTTTTATTTTATAAATTTTACTATTTCATTTTACATTCCAATCATCAAATTTTTCCCTTTTTCAAGTTGGAATTATATTATATTATTTCTTCTTATCTAACATTTCTTCTTTTGTTTTCACATGTCCCCAAGAAATTTTTTTTATGTTATTTTTTTATCATTTTTTTTATTTTTTTAAATATTGGAAGTTTATTTATTAAAAAATTTAAAGGATTTTTTTAACATATTAAAAAAATCAGGTTTCTTAAATATGAGAATGAAATTTATTTTTACATCTTCTCTCCTTTCAAATTTATTATTTTTCTGACTTTGTTGAGTCCCATTTTTATTTTGCCTTCTGTTTAACATGTTTTCAACAATATTATAGAATAATTATATATTATATATTTTTTTAAAATTATCATAATGTATTATAAAATAATTTTTTATTTAACCAAAACATTTAACTGCCTTTTTTTAATCCTTTAGGGTTTTATGTTTTTTTGAACATTTTCAAATCACCATTTTTTAAACCAATCATGTATAATATATATATATATATATAAGTTAAATTTTATTATATATATATATTAGAACATGAAAATTATATCCATAAGCATATATAAATTCTTTTTTGAATAAGCACATATATAAAAATGTGTTTTTATATTAAAATAATTTTATATATTTACAATTTATAAATATTATAAAATGAAAACATAATATGTTTTAAAATATTTATAAAATATAGTATCCTAAAAATAATAATAATAGTTTTCATATAAAATTTTTTTAATCTAAATTATATGAAAATTTATATAACATAATGTATTTGTCATATTTTATTTATTTCAAACCAATGCTAAAATATTAATTATAAAAAAATAAATAAATCCACACTTAAAATAAATTTCCATTTTAATTTCTTGGGGCATTACCTTATTTCCCCCTTAACTGTATTGCGCCCTCGTAATTAAACCTTACACAGAAAAAATAATTTTACATAGGATGTATACTCAAATATTTAATTTCAATCTAATTTTTCTAAATTATTTGGAATGTTCCTTTGATACCAATTATAAATACCTGAGCCCGAACTATCGAACTAATCCCTTATAAATGCAATGTATTTTATTTTAATTTAAAAAGAAACATAAATTAATTCATGATATTTATTACTTCATATGCCCTTTTATCAGCCTAGGTTATGTAGAATTAGATATAGTCATACATATCACCAAAATATAGAAAATTTAAAATTTAGTAGACCGAGAATATTCAGTGAATTGCATTGAAAACAAGGAAACATCACTGCAATATTGCTAAACCTATAAAATTTTATTATAATACATTCGGTGACCATTAAGTTTGCCCATAAATAAGGTTTTAGAAAACATACAATAAAATTCTTTGGAAAACATTTTTTTGAAAAAAATTATACATGATTTAAAACAGATTTTCAAAACACAAGAATATATTTTCAAAACAAGGTATTTCACAAAAAAATTATAATTAAAAATTCATTGTGAATTCTAGATCAAAAATAATATTTTTCTGGAGGGTCATTCATGATAGTTGGAAGACTATTTTAAAATTGAAAACATAATGCCACTAGTAATAACTAAGAATTATGAGTTCACTCCCCACAACTTCACATAACTCACGAGTTCCAATTCTTTAAATCATTTTTCTATGAACATTCCTTTCTCATTTATTACCCAAAACATTTCTAAAGTACTTAAATAATAATATTTTCCTTAAAAAAATAATCATTCTAATGTCATTAAATTTTTTTATAATTTTCTTGAAACCATTTGAATCCCATTGATGAAATAACTACTACTATTTGAAAACCAAAATAAAATGAAAAAATGAAAAAATGTATGTATGATCTCATAATGATTGGAATGTCAAATATAAGCTTGATGGTGGCCATACCTGTCCCTACATGAAAAGATAGGGAATGTAGATTCATTTTATCATATAAAACAACATATTTATTCACAATTTCACATAAAATGATAATATTTATCATGGAATACACGTATTTCATAAACAAAAGTACTTACATAAACATGTAAACATTAATTGGATGGTTGAAATACAATTTATGGCTTTTGAAAATAATTAATGAAAATTAACTATAAATACACATGTTTATTTTTTGTTCATATATATATATATATACACACATATATGTAAATGTGTACGTGGTTTGGGACCATTTAAAATATAAATCCCTTACAACTGTAGATTTTAGGAATTAGGTTTTTAAAAAAGGAACCCAATATATATATACATATACTAAAATTGATTGACATATATATATGTGTATATATTCATGTACACAAACAGAAACACACACACCTAGATATATATACATCACCTTTGTAAAACAATAGCCATTTTGAAAACTGAAATGAACCCGCACATACTTATGTTTTAGAAATAATTTTTTGGTTAAAAACCCTTACCTAATATATATTTATATATATACTGAAAATAATAAGATATATATATATATGTGTGTGTGTGTATGCATATATATATATAAACATATATATATATAATGCTTTTAAAATCAACTAAAACACAAACTTATAAGATATAATTTAAAATAATAGTCCCCTTACATGATAGTGGGAAAAGAAGGTGGAAAGGAAATCTCTTTCTCACTTAAGAATATGGGCCAAATGAAAGGATTAGACATTGTCTTCTAACAAGAGAGGAGGAGTTATTCTAAATTTATTAAGGAAATAAATTATTTCTTCCTAAAGCTTCCATGAGAAGTTGATTAATATAAATTTGTTAAAAAAAATAATCTATACAGAATCTCAGTATACAATTTTTTATTTTATAAATATGTCTATTTTTTTAACCAATTATCAATTTTTTCACTTTTTTTAAGTTTGAATTATATTTT
Organism: Viscum album; assembly: GCA_963277665.1. Lineage (NCBI taxonomy): Eukaryota > Viridiplantae > Streptophyta > Magnoliopsida > Santalales > Viscaceae > Viscum > Viscum album. The sequence continues at coordinate 1,143,396,920 of OY728156.1, forward strand.
ATTAACTATTTTTTTTCTAGAATTTCATCTTTTTTGTTGAGACACCACAAAGAAATAATGTTTCTATTTTTTAATCATTTTGTTTTATAATTATTTTTTAAATATTGGGAATTTTTTTATTAACAATTGATGTTTAGTTTATTTACCATATTAAAAAAGCTACATATTATATTTAAAAAATGAGAATGAAATTCATTTTCATAGCTTTTCTCAATTCACATTTTTCTTTTTTGACTTTGTTGAGTCACATTTTTCTTTTATATTTTAGTTTATATGTTTTCAACACTATTATAATAGATTATTATATTATAATTTTTTACATGTTATCATAATAAATTATTTTATACTTATTTTATTTAACCAAAACATTTAACCTTTTTAGAAATTTATGGTTTAAAATATTTTTCAACATTTTCAAATATCCATTTTTTTAAACCAATCTTTTATCTTATATATATATATTCATTCATATTGTATATATATATATAAATTAAAACATGTAATATATATATACATATATAAATTAATTTTTGTCTAAACACATATATAAAAGTGTTTTTTTATATTAAAATAAATATATATATTTATAATTTATAAATTTTATAAAATGAAAACATAATATATTTTCATATATTCATGAAATAATTATCTTAAAAAGAATAATAATAGTTTTCATATAAAAATTTATTGCTCTAAATTATAAGAAAATTTTAAAACAAAATTTAAATTTCATATTTTATTTATATCTAACAAACTATAAAATATTAATTATAAAAAATACTCACTTCAAATACACTTATATTTTTATTTATTGGGGTGTTACATTTTTCATACAGTAATTATGTGCCCTTCTTTTTACCATCATCATACCATGGAATCATTCGTTCTGTTTAATGTCCTCTAGTTTGGGTTTCATCATTTTAACATCAAAAAATCGAGATGTATTTCATGCAATATAACATCTTGTGTTTATCGCATCCTCTTTGTAGTTTAATTTCAACTGTTCATAAAAACTTCCATGAAGTTTAATTTCATGTGTTAATGATATTAAATGATTGGACGTTAACTATGAGTAGTATTTCATGAGAATCCATGCAGTGGTGGGGAGAGTGACGTTTTCCCCAACAATTGGGTTCAATGAGTATGATCTGTCAAAATAAACATTATGTATGATGTAAGGAATTTTCCATTTGGGTGTCATATTGGGAGGTTTATTTCATGGTATCATTGGGGTTCTGAGATACAACACTAGTTCTCCTTGATTGAATGATTGAAGGTGATCCTATTTATTAAAGGCTCTTGAGATCAGATTATAATTGAATTCAAGGTTTTGTAGTGTATGGGAAAATTTCTCACTGAGCTATTCTAAATAATCTAGCATCTTTAGAAAATGGTCATCATATGATACCTTTCTATTTATATCTATTAAAATCATAAGAAACAAGAATTATAATTGTAATATTTCCTTAGTTCTATACATTAATGAACACAGAGTTTCACAAATAGTATTATGCATAGTGGTATAATAGTTCCATAGTGCATAGAGCATATTGTTCAACCAAGACTTCTAGTCCTTATTCACCATCTTCTAGAGTATATTTGAAATGGGGTTTTAGAAAGACACTATTTTTTAATTTTTAATTTTTGGAATTTTGGATGAATGGTTAGGCTAGATGCTTTACTCCTTGTATAATTTCATGAACTTGATAGAATAAAATTTGGTGTCCTTGTTAGTAAATATTATGCGAGGGAATCTAAACATGGTGATGATATTAGACCTCATGAAGTTATTGATACTATTATTCCTAAATTACTTTATTTTTTTCGTTAACCCTTGGGGAATGAAATTCAATAGAAGTAATGATCTACATAAAATTATTATCTATTGTTGGGGGTATGGCCCCATGATATCCATTCCCCATACAGAAAAGATATATGAATATTTAGTTATATATATTGATTATAGGGGTTTTTGGATGATTCTATCTAGAATTTGGCATGTATGAAAATTCCTAGTTAATTACATATAGTCCAATATCATTGTTTTCTAATATTATCCTAGCCTCCTGATTTTATGGGATATCATGGTCCTAAATTGATGAGATTTGTAGGATCCTTCATGTACTTTCTTATATTAGGGGGGTGGGGGTTCTTTTTCTCCTATTAAAATGAGGTGGATTCCATAGAAATCTATCTTTTATATGTATTTTTTCATATTAAGCCCCTCCAAGAATGGTAAATTTCACTGCATAGTTCCAAGTCTATTCCATTATAGATTATTCCATTAGGAGATCCAAATTTTGAAGAAAATTAATTATGGGATATATCCACCCAAGTTTAGATAATGATTTATAATTCTCTAATGTGGTGTTGACCTCACTAATTTCATCCATCTCATAGATGAAACCATCCTTTTGTACATGATGCAGAAAAACAATTTATCATCATTACAGTCATCCTCGACTGTGGCACCATTATCCAATGCATTAGTGTGATAATTGTTTTATCTTGGGTCATGGTAAAATATAGTTTCAAAAAGGAACTCTACCATCAATACTATTAAATATCTAGTGATAAGGAAAAAGATTCCCTTTTGATAGAATATAAATAGTTTAAATGATCTATCACTAGATCCAAACCCCATTTAAGGTTTTCATAGGCTATCGACAGCTGTAGGTCTAGTTCAATGCTATAAATGGGGGAATTTTATTTGGAATCATAATTAGTGAATCCTTTAGAGAACAAGGAGTGGGAATTGTTTTTTTCATAGAAACAAATAAAATCCAAATACCAAACCAATTGGGATTTGATATGTATATCTTCTTCTCAATAATACATCTAGAGGAACTATAAAAAATACATCATTATTGTTTTAGGAGTGTCAGAAGCATATAAAACCACTGCATCTAGATGACCAGTATCCACTAGGGTACTTTTTTTGGGGGGATGTGCCAAAAAAATTTATACAATTCTTGTCATTTCACTGTATTCTATGACGTGAATTTGAGATCATACTATTACATAATAACTACCCATTTGGTCAAAATCCTAGTCAATATAGGTAATTCTATGATATATTAGAGCAGGTCGATATTAGAGACCAAGAGGAATTTGAGTCACTATATGTAAGGCCTCTTCCTTTTCACCTCAAATATGTGAACTCTACAATTGTTCTTAGTATCAGAATACTAGGTCGTAGTACCTGTAATCACTCAATTGAGTTAGTAGAGACTATTATCATTCCCCACCTCATTTTTATCAAAGGATAGATCCATGTGATCATTCATTAGAGGCCACATATGAGATATGTATATTTAATTCAACTGGTGGCATCAATACTGGAGGTTTTAGTGTGTATTAATAAATTCAATAAAATGATTCTTGGATGTCCTCATCCAATTGGTAGGTGAATCCCATCTTTATTAAAATAGCAATGGGGAGAGATTTTCTGACTATGTTATCTATGAAACACCGAATATAAGATAGGTTACCTTGGAATCCCAAGAGTTTTTTGAATGTTTTTTGAGGATCAATTAATAGTATTAAACTATTATTTTCATAGTAGATAATGATTCCTTGTTTTCATACCACAAATCCATAAAATTTTATAGATGTCACCTTAATGAAAAAAAAGATTAGAATCATTTTCAAAATCCTCTACCAAAACTTGTTAAATATTTTTTGATGATCCATGAATTGATCACATAAATGTTGATATTTTACCACTAGGCTGTTGACATGAAATTCTGATATTCTATTAATGAATGTTCTAAATATATAATTCATAGTTCTATATAAGGTAATAACAATATTATTTAATCCAAATGTAATGACCTAATACTAAAAGATCCACAAGGGTGATATGAAGGAGATGTATTCCTCATATTCAGGGGAAATATTTATTTGATTTAACAATAAAAAACAATAAAAGATGGACTGCTCTTAGAAACCAATAATTGCAACAATCAAGTGTTCTATTTCTGGAAAAAGGATATCATCCTTTAGGAAGTGTTTGTTAATATCCCTAAAATCAATTCAAAAACAAATTTTCTCCTTATTTCTCTTGATAGGTATGACATTGGTGAACCATTTTGGGTATTTCACCATCTAATCAGATTTTATTTTGATGAATTTATCAACTCTATACTCTACATTAGTATCATGATAGGGAAACATACTCAGGGATGCTTTCTTGAATCCTTGATGGTGATCAACTAAGACTAGATGGCGCTTATCCACATCCAGGTTCATACTACGAATTTCTACGTAATTATAACAGAGAACATATCAATGTTTCTTTAGAAATTTAATGTACATCTTTTTGTCATTGAGTTTCATGGTGACACTAATCAATATAGGCCATGAGTCTTCTTGTCTTCACAAATTTTACTTCCTGATCTGATCGATGTCAGTGCAGAGTCAATCATCAAATATTGGGGGGGGGGACTTCTTGAGTCCTTCCTCTTATTCTTCCACATCTATGACTGTTCATTCATTTTTCAACATAGAACGTAATCTAGTGTCATATCAATCATTTTCAAAATGATGGATTCCATGAGTAAATAAATTTTCACCCTAAATATTAGAGTCATTGTAGAGAGGCTCCAAATCTAAATATTTATTTCATACCATCACATGTGAGATGAGGATCCTGAAAATATGATATTAAGTCTACTAACTCAATTCAGTTAATGGGTAGAAGATAGTTACCAGAAAGCATACCCAATGGATTCACAAGAGCTGTCCCCAAGCCATTGGTGGATGAAAAATGCATATCATCAATGCCAATTGGTTGTTTTCTATCCATTGTATAGGAACCATCCTTATAAAAAATGACGCACATGACTCAAAGGGAGAAAATTCACTATGTATCATTTTGAACATCCCATAAATTGGGTATTTTAAACACTGAAGAACTGATGATGGTACCACCACATGGTTATTAAGTGTAGGATTTCCAATAAGAAAATTATATGATGTGTCTTGCTGGATAACCATGAACTCAACATTAGATGTGAGATCCCAGAACATTTATTTGATCCTGATCATCCCAATAGGTATTTTATCACTCTCATTGTACCATTTAATGGTTAGTTTCATTGAAGATAAATCCACTTGACCTTATCCCAAGTGTTAATGGGGTTGAATCAATTTAAAGTTTATCCCAAAACCATTCTCAACCGAATCAATTTGTATGTAATTTATTTAGTTTTCAATAAACATTAGGGGTATGATAGGTCCAGGAATGGAATCTTCTTGATGTTGTTATGTGAATGAGATCTCAATATGGAAGTTTTATGGATGTGCATCTAATAAAGAAAACCCAACTAAAATAAATTCTATCTCAAAATCCTATGGACTCTGGAGGTCATCTACGAGTGCCACTCTAAGTTATTTTGGAAGATGAAACAAAAAACTATTTGATTCGTTGGCTGGTAAAAACACTATAAGTTTCATAATATCATTATTTTGTGCCGTAGGTAATCAAATAAAAAGGTGGGTCTCCTCCATATCATGTGGTCATTGAGTTGTTTTATTTGAGGTAGATGAGACTAGTGCATGGAAAATGGTCGAGGGATTATCTTTTTCTAGTGGTGTAGGTTAGCCCAATACTCCCATTTATTTGGATAGATAAAAAAATATCACCCCTACAAGATGATCGTGTAATATTTCATGGCATAGACGACTACTAGGGGGTTTGGAAAACCTCCATTCTACCATTTTTATTGCTGGAGTTCTTTTCTGTTGGTCTCAAGTCAATATATTTCTTATGTGTTTAAGTGAAAGAAATTTTAGTTTCAACCATGAACGTTCTACCCCCTCTATGGTTGGATCATGTGTCTTCAACCACCAACTCCTCTGTCATTTATGATGGACTTGTGCTCTACGGAATATTAATTATTAGATAAGGGGTATACCTAGTGTATTACATTAATAGAAACATAGAAAATATCTTCACATACTGATGGGTAAAAAATTTTGGGTGCTTCCAATTCTTTGGATGTTATAGGAAAAAGGATTTCTAGAGTTAAATATTGCATATGAGCTGAATATAACTCTTCTTCATATACCTATTCCTATATTTGATGATTAAATCCAGATCTAAGAGGTGTATTTAATGTTAAATTACCGAGGTGAAAGGACTATTATGGGATTCAGATAACTTACTTCAGGAAGGGATGATATTTATAAACTCTCATTTGAGTCAACTATTTATAAAACTTCTTCCCACACCTTGGTGAGAATTCATTTTGATCACCCCTTTCTTCTTAAAGGGTTAAAGTTACAAAAGTAACCTTTTTTATGAAAGTCTATATCATTGACTGACTGAAAATGAAAATGATTTTGTGAATTACGTTGAATATTAAACAATCATTAATGGTGTTATTCATCCATCTATTCAATGCGATGTAGACCTGATGATAAATGAGGCTGACCTCATTGGGATCCCTAGGATGCAGAAGCTGTAGTGGGTTTTTATCCATATATGAATGGAAATTATTAAGGACCTACTAATTTTGGTATAATTATTATTTATTCATTAAATCCTAAAATTCCAAATTACCTTGATCAACTTGTAACTCAGGATGTGGGAAACAATGTAGTTGTTTCCAATTTACAAGAGGTGTTGCTGATTCAAGGCCTATATAGTTTCTTGAGTGGAAATTGATACAAGTTTTAGGGTAAGAGAGGTAGTATCTACTATACCAATTTATTCCTCTTCACTAAGGGTATGGTAAGATATTTATATTAGGTTCAATTAATGGTATATTTTAAATTTTGTGTCATTAATGAAAACATGATGAATCTTCATGGATACTTAATCAATAGTAGAGTTGTCTATAGCTCATACATATGATTCTCACAATAGAGTCCCAGTAATTTCAATTGTGAGAGAGGGATGTTGAGATAATATGTTAACCTTTTCCATAAGGATATTAATTTATAAACCCTCTTTTTTTTACATTGTGTTCATTATATGAGGTCTACCATTTTCATATTTTTTATTGTAGAGCTGAAATGTTAAATTAATTGACAGAGACTATCTTCCCCTTCCATATTGGATCCTTCTGGAAGGTTTATACTCCAAAAATGGTAATCCATATAATATTAATCAAACAAATCCAATCTTGGTTTCCTATGGATAATATTACAGTACCGTCATCAGTCCACATCCGACCATTAAGTGCGTAAGATATTGTTTCAGATATCTCATTCCATAAAAATTTAATCATGTTGTATTTCAAGATTTGGGTGAGGGAAACTTTTCTATCCTCCCATTCAAGATATTGAATATTCTCAATATACATGGGTGTGTTCCATCCCACTATGGAATCTTTTTGGGTAGCTATAGATTCAATGGAATTTAGATGTTCTTGTGGTACTGCAATCGGGACCACCTCCCATATAGAAATAGTGGGAGGGTCCTGATGAGGTACCCTATTTTCAACTCCCATTGATTCTTGATCCATGTAATTACTAAATGGTCTCCCTAGTGGGGTGGGGGGAGGATATCAATGTAATAGAGGGAATTCATAATCATCCTCAACATAATAATTTATATAAACCAGATTCATGGATATAGAGGTATCCTAAAGCTTGAATTTATCTCTTGTAGGTATATGGGATCATTCATATGTGTGGGTGGAAGTACATTCCTCTACATATGAAGACAGAACTCAGCGGGAATGTTTCCCTTTAGTATCTCCCAATTGAGTTGTTCGATATTTTTTGTCTCGTTCTCAAATAGTGAAAGCTACTCCTCTATGGATGAAATTTTGTTTTTTCTTCGTGGTGAGTGAGATATAACCAATTATATAACATTATATATTGCAATTTGTTTCCATAGAGGTGTAAATTGATTTGTTGGGGGTGTTAGTTTTTGTACTCTCATCTTGTTCAGCATATATTCACCTTTTGTTGGTATATCCAGATCACACTCATCTCATTTTATACATTTCATAGTTCATCCCTCCACATTTTCATCTTTATATACATTACCTATTGTGTTGCTGGTGATGAAATTCACTAAGGTGTATCAAGTAATTTTAGATGTCACGTTACTCTCAACATAATATAGTGATTCCACATTTTCTAAATCTTGGTCATTTATCTAACCCCTGGTAATATTAAACCATTTTGTCTTAACAAATCTACAAGTTTTTATTTACATAACTAAAAATTACTCCCATATTGGTTTGTGGATACTAACCTTGAGAGAGTTATAATCATGTGTGGCACATAGTTCCAAAATATGAAATGGGTTTCAAGTTGTAAGAGGACTGAATGGGATGTCAACTATTAATATTTTCCATTGAACGAATAGAAGGTAGATTTATTATTGGGTGTTAATAATAATGAAATTTATACTATCAATTTGTAATGGGGACTATTTTTGGCCACTAGTGTATATAACAGGTCCTTCTATTAAGGATTTGATGACTCTAGTCGAGGATTTTGTTACTCCTAGGATAGGAATTGAAAGAAAAAATCCCATATCCCTACGGTATGGGGTTGATCTAGAACCTCCACTAATTTATCCATACCCATATTGAGGTGTGATAAACCAGGTAATGGTGATTGAGATAAAATCTTCCCCGACCATATAGTCTTGTTTTTGTTTGTAGCTGCTACTGATTTGTTCTGAATCCTCTCAAGAATTTATAACCCAAGGGGTAAAGGTGGTGGTAAATATTCCACCCCCAGTTGGAAGGGTTTTCTCATGGATGGCTGCTTTGAAATCTACTACTGTGGCCCATTTGTTTTTAGAAAATTGTGGTCGTGTACGATTAGGGTGCAATGATATCCCATGATAGGAGTGATTTTTATTGGATATTATTGGGTTGACTACAACATCAGCATTTGTATCTAAAATACTTTCCCATTTTTATGAGGGGCTTAGTTTAATGATATGGTGGGAGTCTACTCCCTCTATTCGCACTGTATTTACATCATTAGGGGTGGTGGTATTTCATTGTATTTACTAAATATTTCATGAATTACATGGTATCTAGATTTATTCCTATGCTATGAAATTAAAGTAATCCATATCTAAGAAGTTATAATATTTTAAGGGTGTGGAGATATAAAATTCTCCATAAATTTTCCATCCATGGATATAGATACTCGACACAGCTTTAGAGGTCATTTGTCAATTAGTTATGGCACAATGTAAATAAGCATGTTGTAGAATTATATTTTGATTTTCTAGTTTCATGTCCTAAGACATAGAGATTGTAGAAAGGTGCATTTCATAACATATTATGTTGATGTTTTGATGGTGGAACTCATTTCCTTGATTGGGAAGGTGTCTATAGAATAACTGATGATGATTTTCACATAATTTTTTTTATAAGTAGGAGATACACAGATTTTTTATCTCGTTTGGGATCTTATAGTTAGAATTAGAGAGTGTAATGAACATGATTTGGAAGTTGTTTCTAGAAAACCTCTATATATGTTGATTTAATTTCTTGTTTCATCGTACATACACGCCTCCACCCAGTCAAATGACAGAGGTTTCTTATATGGGTTACCTACTAACCATTGTGAAATGTAGCTTGTAGTTGATGGAGAACTATATATGGTGGAAACAATTGTTTCAAGAACATATCTATACGAAGTCATATAAATCATCATCATCTCTAAATAAAAAGGTGTCTGGGAAGGAAAAATATTTCCTTATATGATAGTCATATAATCTTAGAGATGTTGAGAAAACCCGATGTTAGGAGTAGAGTCATTATGATCCATCACACCACTATAATGATGATGAATATCGATGTAATGAACTCCATCTATGTAGGTATAAGGTTTTACCAACCGTTAATGTGTTTCAGATACATGTTAAACTACCTCAATGACATTAGCATTGACCAGAATAAGGATATCATCATAATTATACATCGTGGTCATAATATGCTGAAATAACTTTTGTTCTCGAGAAGGGATATATGGATACTCTCTGATAGTTTTAGAAATATGATGATAAATATATAGTGAGGAAGAAATAAGGTCCATCATTTAAGGATCTACTGGATTGTTTTGGTGAGCTTCTGTGTTTTCAGAAAGAATATAAGACTCCAATTGGGTGGTTTCCAAAATATTCTAGTTAACCATGGATGATGTTGAGAAACGATCTTGGTTCAAATATTCATTTCTCATTAGAATTTTTCAATAGACATTCAGAATTAGAGAAGGGACACAGGTCACCATCTATATATCCTTTGAACAATTCTAGTGTAGTCATTCATTTGAAGAAGTAGGGATATGAGACCGACATTCACGATCTACGTGGAAATGATGTGTATCATTAATTATAGGAATATGGTACTATTCTGAGGAATATTCCACTTTCAATTAGTTATCCTTGGTCAGAAAATGGATATGAGCCCAATCCTGTGCCTTTAGATTATTTCCTCGGTCTTTCCTATTTGAAAAATGAGCATGTCCTAAGGCATGTGTTGCGCTCACTTGGTGACCCCCAGTCAGAATGGGGATCTGGTCCCAATTCTATTCCTTTGGAGCGTTCCATTGGCCTTATTTTTCCATAATGTGCACCTGCCTCAAGGAATTAACCGCTATTTCATAATGATCCCTAACTATAATAAGAATATGAGCCCAGTCTAGATCCTTGTTGTTCACCCGAATATACCGATAATCCTTCTAGATGGGAGCAAGATTATGTGATTTTAATGAAATCGCCACATGTTTGTAATGATCATGGTGATGGGATACATGGGATTTCAGGACATGAATATGTATCTATCCTAGTATCTATACCAGTCCCTGAATATTATGATGGTGTTTTTTAGTTGTTTCTAGAATGTAGTAAAACTTAAGCAAGGTGTGCGTTGGAATATAGGCATGTACATTTTCTATCTCCAATGCATACTTGAATATATATTTGATTAATGTAGAGATATTATCCCACAACTATACTCCATATTCCATAGAAATATTCTAATGGGATATATGCCTGGGGGTAGGTATATGTGCCTCTACCCTTCTTATTGTAAGAATATGTGTTCATACATGATTTAAGGGGGTAGGGATATGAGCCTACCCATTGGATATCGCTGGGATATGTCAATGGGTATCACCTGAGGAAGCATGGTTATGATCCCACTATTTATTAACCATTTCTTTCTTTGCATGGTGTAACTTTCTTGGTTCATGTTTATGAGATTTTATAGTGGAATATTGTCCCTGGGTCCCCTCCTCAGTTGACTAATGGGCACTAGATGGATGAAAATAGTGACTGTGGTTTTTAAGAGAACTATTTGGTGGCTCCAGAAATATAATGGAGATGTATTTGACAGTATGATCTACCTTTCTTAGATTTAAAATACTATAACAATAGATCATTATGGATAGTATTTTGAATTTATTTGTGGGGGAAATGAGTGAAACTGGTTTCACTGAATCTTTCATTGGATGAGGTGGAATTTCTAGTTTCATCATCTAGAGGACCATAAATGAATCATCAAGGTTGGAATTGTACAATTTTAATGATATTTTTGAACTGTTTCCTTTTACACACAATGTAGAAAGTTTTGGGTGTGTGGGGTTATCCTGTGATCAGTAATGGGTTATATCCATAAATGATGTTATAAAATATTCCCGAGATGGAGGTGTGATCTCAGGTCCTGTTATTTTATATGCAAGTAGTATTTTCATCCATGAATATAGTAAATAATATGGCCACTGATCAATGAATGATTGTAGGCATGTTATGTTCTCAATCATATATTCATATGTAAAAAAGATTGTTTTCTTATTCTTGGTTAAACCATTTTTTTCATGAGGACCTGTCAAAGTGATAATGGAATTATTTCATGGGAACCCTTTTTATATGGGATTTCACATCAATCATTCTATTTCCATTTTCATAGGAGGTGAAAAACATAGTGTCTTGACACATGGTAAACCAATTATTTTTTTATTTTATACATTCATTTTGGGTAAAACATTTATTCACTCAGATAAGCAGCAGTGTCCTAGGTATAGGAGACAAGGTTCCCAATGACTATTATGATTTGCTTATTTTATTAGTGACTTCATACTAGGTTTACGATGTTTTTTCCTTTTGAGGGATGATTGCGGGGGTTCAGGTGTGGTTTCATAATTATTCAGTCCCGACTCATGACATTAATTTCATAGGAACATCCAATGGATCCCCCATCATTTACTAGTAATAGACAAAATTTATAAATGTTAACCAATAAATTGGAGGTTTAGACCTAAATACTATTATAAACTCACATTGGTCGATAGAATGGGAATTTAGGCCTCTCATAAACGTTTTTGGGGGAATTGTGGCCTATAATAGGACACTCATATATATTTAATATATGTTCGGGAATATAATCCCCATCTTAATATAGGACCGATAACAATTAAAAAATTACTATTTTTTAATCCATTAGTGTTTAAAAGGGGTTCTATTAAAGATATATTCTATATGTATTCAAGGATTTTCATTTGTTTCCCATTTATTCTTATAAATGTATTTCTTATTTTATTTAAATCCCACTAACTGGGAACTCTTGAATTTACTTCCATACATGGAGGCAATTGATATCTCAAGGATATGATTGATCCTTTATGAGGCACACTACATATCCTATTTATATTAGGAATCAAAACCAAAATATTATAATTTATTCATGTATTTAAAAGTGGTGAATAAAGGACGTATATTAGGTAACATAGGAACTAGTTATTGTTATCGAGTATTAGGACGATGTCATATATATCTTATATAGATAGAATTCAATGTTTTCATAGTTCGATCATTACTTTTGGTCCAGCCCCATGGTTGGTGCCCCATTATGGGGGCTGTCATATCATTCCACTAAATAGGTATTATCAACTATGTTTTTTTATGGATGGGGTGATTCATTATGTGAATGATATGATAATTTTGAATCCCCAATCCATTATAATCCATGATCAGTGTGAGAAACAAGAGATAATAAGTGATCAATCACATCATATATGGATTTGGGAAACCAGCACTAGGGTAGCCATTATGTGTTGTTTGACGTGTTTCTCAGAACCTTGGAAGGCCTCCTATGTATCATACATATAGCATGAATCATATTTCCCATTTTTCAATTAACCTCTCAATATGAACATGGACAAGGAAGTTGGTGTACCCATGGTGGATTTTTGGATCCCATGGGTTATATTATCTGAGAGAAGGAGGGAAATACACTAAGGTAGAAACACATTAAGGATCGGGCCTTAATAATGTGAAAAAAATATCCTTTATGGACACGAATTAGAGTTATAAATGTTTAGTTGGGGGTTTTCGCATATATGTCCACTACATAAGGATATAATGTCATAGATCTTCCTAACATGTATGGGGTGCCTACCATACATGTCAAAGGTTATAGAGACATGTAATGGTTTCCTAAATCAAATTTCTATATATAACTGAATGATCCAGTTGAATTGATCATAGGATGGCACATAATATGTATGGAATGTGAAGATGGTGTCGCCTGTCTAGAATTGCATTCCTAGAGGGCATCACATAACCTTAATGACATTTTTCTTAAACATCACATAACATGACCATCATGCTTAAAGTACATCACATGATCTTGTATGGTATGAAAAAAGGACTTCACAAGATCTAGGTGACATGTCCAAATGGACACCAAAAAATGTGTCTGGAAGGCCATAATGTTGCTTCATAGATTGGAAGACATGTTGAAATGACTCTGCAAGACTTGGGGTGGCATTCCTTGATGAAACTAAAAGGCATGGAAGACATTCCCAATGGAATCTAAAATACTATTGTGTATTTTCTAGTGGATTTAGAATGACTTTAGTGACATGTAAAAAAGAAATCATATGATTTGGATGGCATATCCAAAGGGTGTTCCAGGAATTCAGTGACATGTCCAAGTTCCGTCGCATGATCTGGGTAGGTCATGTGAATCAAATCAAGATTAGTGTATCCATAATCAAATAATGATTCCCTAAATTTCATTATTTTTCAGTATTAATTTCATATGTACCTCAAATATTATCAATCATTAGATTGTGTAGCTTTAGCATTACTTAGTAGACATCTAGAAAATCCATCACATTAACTAGATGTCCCTCTACAATCCCTTCGTATGATCAGTATAAAAATAAAAAGAAGCACATATTAATATCATTTTATCCCTTACATCATTCCTTTTATTTTACAAGGTAGAATACTCTTGCGATCACTTGAATTTCTTCTCCATGAATTCATATCTTGTTCTCTTGTGTAGTAGATTCCATCTAGTCAGTGTATTTTAGTTCTGGGTGGGAAGAATTTATAAGCCAATCTACATTGTGTATATGAATCCTTATATGACACATATCTAAATAATATGAGCTAGATTCAGTGGAGGGGTTTTCACCTAATGTGATTCACAAGATCCTGCAGTGGGTCATCCATGGGATCACATGATAATAGTGACTATGGGAATGCTCTACCATCAGCTTGATTATTAGACCCAATCCGATCAAAGTTACTCCATATAATCATGTTCTCTTGTAAAATGTTATTTTCCCAATGGGTTTGATACATACAATTGCTTTCATGATATCCTGATTCCCCCAGAAAGGATCTCACGTGATCAAGAATGACTTTCTTGGGGTCCTTCATGAGACTAAGATGACTTTGAAAATTCTATTCAAGAGATCATGGAGACTTTTGATGCATCGTTCATTAGATTACACTATCTTTTTTAGGGGACTTCACATGATCAATGATGATCACCTTGGGAAGATAACCCCTTTTCATAAAGATTAGTGAATCCTCCCTTCACTAGAGGCTTCTGAATTTTCTTATTTTTTTTCAATCATTATTTTACTAGTATAGGGGATCTCTCAATGTCATTCAAGAGTTCACTTGGATATTCAACCTTCTTGTCAGTGATGCATTACGTAATCAATGCTAGACCTCATGATGGCGTGTAATCATTTTCAGAAACAATCCCTCCATTTGTATGTCATGTTAAAGGGGAATCACACTAAAGAATAGAAATGATTGAGGTCCTTAGGATGATGAAGGTGACACACCAAAATCTTTTCACATTATAAGGCGGCCATGTTTCCAAGGGTATTTTTAGTGTCTTTTCAATCACATAATAACATTGCATAAAGATCTACATACCTCTCCATTGTGTTAATCTCCTCGATTATTCCCCAACTTTTTAAGGGGTTTGTGCTGAATACCATGTGTCTAGTGATTCATTTTTTTTGGAAAACTTCATATGAGTGTGAATTATTTTTTGGACACCTTCCCATGAACATTATGGCTTTTAAAAAGGGTTTCACAAGACTGTAAGAATACCACATGTAGTGGATGATCCATTTTCATGACAATAAAGGGTCATGCGATCACAATTATTTTTGTAGTATATTTGATATTCCGGATTCATTCACATAGAAATTATTTTATTTCTCGATTTTGAAGAGAAAATAATACACATTCTTCACATATTCCTTTTATTCTATATTTTCTAATGCTCTTTCAGATAGAATGATTAACAATAATTTTATATTGCTTGCATATACTCAATGAGTTAAATGGTAACTTACATATCAATGTAGGACATTTTTTATCCATAATAAATCTTCATGATCCATTATTACGAATTGTAATGATATTCTAAGGTTAAAGTTGGAATGATTCTTGTATTAAGATAAAATATATCTTCATGAAATATACAACCATTTTGTGATCTAGATTGATATATCACTGAACTTGTACAACTTGATCTAATTATAATTAAATAATATTTATATTTATATCTTTTATACTATTAATTACATCCAAATTTTATCCATAAAAAGTAAATAATATCAAACAAAAAAATTGGATCACTAATATACCCAAGGAATTTTTTATTTTAGTGTTTTTTAATAATTATGAAAAACTCTTACATGAAAATACACAAGTCTTTAAGTGATAATTTTAAATACTATATCCATATATTGTTATTTCAAAATAAAAATTCAACCATTAAATCATTCCAACAAGAATTTTTTATAGACAAAACTCATTTAACATCTTTTTTTCATAACATTGGGAAAATGGAACAACATAAAGGTGATATCAAAGACACAGTAAGGGTAAACATAAAAATTAAAAATTGAATATCATTAGTGATCATAAGATGAGAATATAGGTATAATAAATTAATCAAAGTGTAGGAGTATAAAATAAGATAATTGAAGCCTATAAAAATTGAATCATAAATCATGAAACCATGAATAACTGTTTAAAAAAATATCAGAGTAAAAAAAGTCAATAATCATGAGCCATGTGAAATAAATCATTGGACAATGGTTCCATTAGAAACTCATAGTATGTGTAGAGAAATTGTTTTTGTATCCTGGAATATCAATATCATATCACACAAACAATCACTATTATAAATTGAAAAATTAACCTAGTAAATTCAAAAAAAAATATTAATAGAAACATATAACTTGTTAACTCTATCAAATTACAAAATTCATTGGAGTGATATAATAGTCCAACCAATATTTTTTTTATAAAGGAATAACCAATCTCCGGTTTATAAAAAAACAACACGTCAATCATCCATACATATGTCAATGTAATATATAATGAGAAAAAAATTTAGAATATTTCACTTATAAACATAAGAAAAATTAATATTATTTCATAACTTGATTTAACCATGTAGAAAAATGGGTTTTATAGAAACCCGTTATTTTCATACAATAACATTACTTAAATTTTGTTGAAAACAGAAAAAATCATACAAATAGAAGCCCAAAAACCGTATTAGTCCAGTTCCATTGGAAACATGGAAAACATAAAAACTAGTATATAAGTGAGCTACATTATCTACCAGTTGGTTTTCCTCTACTAATCCACATCCTATAAAAATAAAATGTAACACCCATTTCTTTTTTCAAATATTGTTTTTAATATTTATCTATCTTTTTCATATTTTTCTTTTAACGTGACATAAGAAATAGTTATATATATATATATATATAAATATTAAAACACTAAGTCAAACATTAATTTCAAATGAAACTAACATGGATTGCGCAAAACACCATAATTAATTGTCCTCCGTAATATGAAACGTCAAATTTTCATTCTCTATACACAACATAGACTTGGAGTACATTATACACAATATTTAGTTTCCACAAATCATCATTTTTCTGTGATAATTGTTCAAACGTGTTAGTTATAAAATAATAATTAAAATATAGTAATATGAATAGTAATAACTAATTTTCAAATATTTTAATAATGATTTTATATAAATATAATATATTCAAAATGAAAAATATTTATTTTTTAATGTATTTATATTTCTAATAATTATTTTTTCTCGAATGACTTACTTTTCTTATCCTCATGTGAAAAAAAATAATTAATTTAATAAAAATATAGATATTTAATTTGGTAAAATAAATTTTATTTTTTAATTTATAATTTCAAAATTAACCTAGAGTTAGTATTAGGTATTTTTCTAAGAATTTTTTTTGAAGAATTGTGAAAAATACTAAATTTTATTTAATTACTACCTTTAATTTAAATTAGTATTAATGATAAATTATAATTTAATTTTTTTACAGTCATGTGAGATCAATTATTAATAAATTAATACAATTTATGTCACTATAATCAATTTAACTTTGATATTGAATATAAAAACATAAAAAACATTTGAATAGTTTTCTTCTTTAAAACATGTTATTTCGTCCAGACTACATGATTGCATTAATCTAAAACTTTCCGCCTCTATGAATTTAATATTGAAAACTTTTCATAAATTTTCTAAGAATTATAATATTGATATTTTTATTAGATAATGTTAATTTTGTTGAAAAAATATTAGTTGAAGTGATTAAAATTTATCACAGTGATGAATGTAAAATTAAGCATAATTAGTGACTAAACCCTAATATTTGCGGCCCAAATTATTTATTAACTTGTAAAAAACGTTTTCTAGAATTATTTAATCCATAAAACTTTTCTAATTTATATTAATTGGTTTTTATGTCTTTTTTTGGTTATAACATCAGTACACCAAACATGTTTTAAAAAATTTCAAGTGAGTCATTTTTCATACCTATAAATGGCCACCACCTCTCACTCTTATCCATACCCCTAAATCCAATTAGGCTAGAAAAACACTACAAAATAAACTTATAAACCCCCCCATACCTAAAAAACTATCCTTTGGTATAAAAATATCAAAGGAATCATTTTGGCATAACCCAAGAGGAGTTTCCCAATTAAGAGGTACCATCTTCTCTCATATTCATTTCCTTTATTTTCATTCTCCACCCCCTATACTCACTTTATTCTATGATTCTATAACTGAAAAATTATATTAAATATACTAGTTTGTTTTTAGGATAATTTTTAGACCAAAAATAAAAATCAAATCCATCTAATGGGTATCAAACACACTATTTTTGTGTATGTTGAACTACCACCTTATTAAATGATGATTGCTAATTTTTCCTTTACCACCTCTCATAGTGGAAATTATGATAGAAAATATATTTATATGTGCCATATATTATATTTATTATGTCTATATTTTTATTTATTTATTTTATGACACATATCTATTTTCACATTCCATTTTGTATAATTACGATAATTGCATTTGAGGAAGTTGGACTACCACCCCCACAAAGCGATGTGATTTCTTCACACACTACAAGGAATTTATTAAGAATGGGTTAAGTGAACTAATATGACATGTGTTATATAATAATTATTCTTTAATAATTATATATTTACACACATATATATATATATATATATATATTTCATCTACTTTCTTCTCACTTTTTATTTCTGCGAGATACATGATTTATTCACTACTCAATTCATTTGCGTGGTTTGTTTTTTATGATGAATTTATTATTTATATATTATAATAAAAAAATTATTTTAATATCCATTTTATGAACCATTTTCCTTGGGTTTTTGTTTTAAATGATACAAAATTGGTAATATTTGTTTTTATCAATTCGCCTTCTTTGAGACTAAAGTTTTGTTATTCACCCAAATTATTTTTTAAGGTGTATATAATTCACTTTTAAATGTAATATCATCAATATAATTTGTTCAATGATATTATATGCTTCATGTAATTTAATTTTCACACCTAGAGAATGTTATCCCAAGTCACAAAGTACTATGTTATTATTGAAACAATATCATAATTTTATGAAATTATTAATTATTATGCTTCCCTTGATGAAATATTGTTACCATATACCAAGAATTCACATTATAATCCTTATCCACTCTTATTTAATTAAATATTCATTTATTGGTAACATTATTTCACTCATTTGTAAATAATATATCTAAATTGTTTTTAATAAAACCATATATCACCCTATCATCAATCAATAATATATGTAACTTCAAAACCATTTTTTCTAAAAAGCGTTTATTAGAATATTGAACTTTTATATTATAATCATTCAATGATTTTTTTACATTTATTTTCTTTTACCAATTATTTCAAATTATTCTTATTTTCTCTTTCTGAACAAGGAATTTTCTACCCCTTTTTAACATTAATGAGAAATGTTCACTTAACCTCGTACGACATGTATGAATTTACCCTACAACATTTATGTGAAGCATAATTTCCATGTAAAAAATATTAATTTTCAAGAATATTTTTTTAAAAGTTCTTTCAAAGAAATTGGTATCAAATTTTTTTCAATATTCTTTTATATGATTTCAATGAAATTTGTTTTGAAAAGGTTTTCATACCTTATTCAAATTTTTTCAATGAATTTATAAAGAAACTTTTTTGGAAAACATTTTGAATATTTTTTTCATGAGTTTTCAGGTAATATGTTTTTAAAAAATCATCAAGCATTATTTATAAGTTACCAAAGTCATTTTTAATGAAATAGTTTTCAAAACAGTATTTCATTATTATTTTTCAATGTTTTTCAATGAAAAAGGTTTTTAAAATGTTCTGAGGATTATTTCATAAGTCTTCGAGGAAAAAGGTTTCTACAATGATTTCATGATTGTTTTACAAGTTTTCATGTAAAATGGTTTTTGAAATGATTTCAAGCATTTTTTTCAAAGTATAATAAATGATAATTTATTTAAAAAGGTGTTTTGTATTAATAAAATTTCTCAAATAAGAATGGATATTTTAGACTATAAATGTTTTCAAAATATATTTCCATGTTATTTTCATTAATTATGTCATCTGTTGATGTTAATAAATTCATTATAGGAAATGATACAAAGGTTCAATTAATATTATTTATACAATGATTTATGTTTTTATGGGAAATTTATTACGACACACATTTAACATTCATGTATTATATGATTTTGAAACTAGCTTCTCCTCATGGGTTATTCTTCGATGAAATTATTTTCAAAACTATTTAATTTCCATTGGATATGATTTGATAAAATGTTAATGAGACCCATTTAATTTCATAGATTATGATTTTATGTAAATAAAACCCATTTATATTATGGTTCATGATGCAATGAATTTTTTGGGCCAAGGAATGTATGATATCATTATGAGATTTGGGGGACCTATATCTCCCTCCAATGTAATGGGTAATAATAAATGTTTTATAAGCTCAAAGGGTGTGTGGGAGGGAATACCAAACCATACAAAAGATGGTATACACAAGGGAATATCCACTTTGAAACAATAGGGCATAAGGGAGTGCCTCCAATGATCAAAAGGAGTGGGTACACTAGAGGACATCCAAATCCCAAAACAATAGGGGGATAGTGAGGATATAATAATAATGAAAGAAGGGGATACACTATAATACATCCCAAGGAATAAATAAGAGGGTACACAGGAGGGAATAGAAATATTGAAGTAGGTAAATTCATAATTAACATTATTCTACCATGATACAAAGGCCTAGGTAGGTAGCCTGGAAATTAAGCTTTTATATTCTCATGTGTAGTTTAGAATTCCATGTTTTATTCTCATGTTATGATTTCACATATTATCTTCTTTATTTCATTATGATTCTTTTTTTATGAACTTCAAATATTTATTATGATCTATAACATATACTATATGGTCTTTAAATGTTAATATCATGTTGAATTCAAATTTTTTCATGTTATGCTTACACATTTCAATTGTTTACCCTTAGTGAGCATCTTTTCTCACCCCCTTCTTATTTTACATTCCCCAGGTTATGAATAAAGGTTCAAGGTCTAAAAAATAAAGGTGAAGATATATATTGGATATGTTTAAGATATTTCAGAAGATAAAATAGTTTCGTTATAATTTTCCAATGACACTATAATATTACGGTCCTTGGGCCTGTATTTTGCAATATATTTAATATTAATCTAAAATAATGAAATATCCATGTATGTAAAACCTAGATTTCTATATTTGGTATAAAATAAAGGCTTAGTAAACCATTAAAATTTATGATGATAAATCTTTAGTGAGATCCCTAGATATATTACTATGTATATTCCCAGGGAAGACTCAAAGGATAAATATAGGGAAGAGGTAATGTTTAAGAAAATATCATGGAATTTTGGTAAAAGATAGAGAGATTGGTTTCCTTAAAATACATCCATTTTATGGATAATACAAGTTTATGTGGCCCTAGAACATATTCACATAATAGTATAAACTCTAAAAATATGTTCAGAGCTGGACTCTGTATAATCTGGTATATGATAACGGGCCTTAATGGACACCTCGTTTGACACTCCTAAGGGATGTTCTTTATAAATTAAAAAAGATATTCATTAACCATCCTAAAATATTTAATTATAATTTGGATTTGAATAAATTAATATTAAACTAGGTTTTCATAGATTATGTAACGTTAGTTATTTATTCATCATATAAGTAATTCTTTTCATGAATATGGGATTTCCTAATATGGTAATTAATCCTCACAAAATTATTCTACTTTTATTAAATGTCAGTAACTTCAAGGTACTTGATTAATATTGAATGTTATGGATGATTTTCTGATAAGTAGTCAAATGGGATAATCATTAGAGTAAAAGATGTTATGATCATTCCTAATTAGTTTTCATAGAACATGATTAACAAAATATACCTTAACTAACTCTAAGACTCACCAAGGAAGAGTGAGAAGGAATTAAGGTAATGTATTCCATTATGGAAATAAGATTTAGTTTATTTTTTATCAAGAATGTGAAATGAATCAACTAAGTGAATGTTGTAGAAGAATAGGAACATGCTTTGACTATTTAAAACAAGTACACAAAGCAAGTGACTACAAGGGAAAAATGAAGAGTTATTTTAATTAATTGGATAAGAATATTGACCTATATAATACATCATATACGTTTAAGTGTTATGGATATGTAATAAATGGTTATTATGGAAGTCAATTTCATAAGAGGAATGGTCATGGAGAGAATCATCAAGGTTGTGCGAGAAATGGTTGCATTTCTGAAGGTGATGAGACTAGAGATGAAATCTGAAAGGAAAAATGTATTATGTAATAGGATGAGTAATCCTTATTAATGGATTAAGGATGAATTAATATATGTTTTTATGTATATAGGATTCATGAATTATGAAATGTTAAATATACCAGTATAGTGTAGTTTATGTTTTTTCTCAAATGATTTACAAGATTCCATTGGATGGAACTGATGAAAAAGAAAATTTATTTAATGGAAGATTATGTCTATATAATTCACATTATTATAGGAAAGGTAACCACCAATATTATTCTTATGTTTAGATAATTTTTTTTTTCAAAAATATATGTGGGATATGAATAAGTAATTTGGATGATACTGATAACATAGTAAGTAATTATGGACATGTTGATAAGTATTCCCTACTCTAATGGATGAAGTTTAAAAATTCTTGGATTTATAAAATATATACACTAATAAATGGGATAGGGAATAATTGAAGTTTTAGAAATAGAGTTATTGTAAATCATTTTGTTAACATGTTCTAAGAGAATTTACTATGAAGGTATTCACTAGTTTGGAATGTGACAACCATGCGATACTTTGTGATACATGGGGGATTAATGTTAAGAATATTTCATGATATTCATTTTGATTTTTTGGATTTTTATTTATCATAGGGGTTATAACGTTTTCCATTCCAGAAAATATTATATTAATATTTAGAAGAAGTATTTATGTATTAAGACTATATTGTAGACCATGGTTAAAAGAATATTTGGTGATTAAACTTATTTCAAGGAAGTTGTTGATATTTTGGAAACTATTTTATTGTGGTTCTAAAAAATAAAATCATGTATCTCGGGTGAAAACCAATAATTTTCGGCAAGGTCGTGGGTATTGAACCAATTACCAATGGAAGATTATGGTTTGACGACCACAATTGGCCTATGTGATGTCCTAGTTATGTATAACAATTTTTTATGAATACTTATTTATGATAAAACAGTAGTGTTACTTTTTATGTTTTCATATTAATGTATTAACCATATTGATTTTGGAGAATATTTAGGAAAAAATAGGCAAACTTTTAATTATTTTGTGGGACTTAAGATTTTTAAAAAAGTGTATTTTATCACTTCAAGCATCAAATTCAAAAACCTTACATCCATTTTCTGATGTAATTGTTGAATTAGAAATAGATAAACACAAAACTAATCTGTGATTTTTTAATGGAAATATATCAAGTTAGTGTATTTACTAATAATTTTGATCAAAAAAATAATTACCCAATTTTAGGATAATGATAAATAAATTTTTTGTACTAATACCTTAATTTGTGTTTAATCTATGGCCATTTAAATCATCACATATTTATGAATTTGAGGCCCTAATATTTTTTTAGTCATTCAATTTTTTGTGATTGATGACCTCAATCCCTCCAAATGAATATTTACACTTTTACACCATGTCTAATCTTCACTTGTAACTTATGTTCTTATATGTGGAAACATAGTTATATGTTACTTTGGGGAACCAATATGGTTCCAACCTTAAAATTTTAAAGGAATTGTGTGTATTAATTTTTACTATGTGTGCTTCTATGAAAATAAATATAAAGTATTAAAAATTTGATAACCCATGTGAATTTTGGGTGAAAAATTACTTTTAAGGGGGTAGAATTTAATGCCTCGGGATTTTGGGAAATAATTTATTTCAATTAATTTGTCTTCTTTATATTTTTCATTTCCTGTGACACTGAAAATAGTTATATATATATATATATATAATAAGTCAATTTTTTTCACATGAAACCGTCATGGATTTCACTACAAAAAACATTGAAAAGTCTTGTGATAAATGCAACACCGACGTGGCATGTGTTACACTCCACACCGACTTGGAGTACATTACACGCCATACAGAGTATCTGTGAAACATCATTTTATTTTTATAATTATTTAAACTAGTTATTTATAAAAAATTGATTAAAAAATATTAATATGAATACTAATTACAACTTTATATAAATTTTTATAATGTTTTTATAAAAATAAAATATATTGATATTGAAATATATATATTTTTGGTAATGTCTTCATATGTTTAAAAATACTATTTTCTCGAGTAAAATGTTTTTCATGACCTTCTATGAAAAATAATAAATTCAAATTTTTAATGATATAGAAATTGAATATGATAAAATTGAAAACATTTTTTAATTTATAATCTCAAAATTATCTTATGGTCATTTTTTAGTATTTTGTTTGAGAAACATCTTTTTTGATTAATAGGGAAAAATACTGCATTTTAGGTAAACATTTACTTTTCATTTAAATAAATATTAATGTTAAATTGTAAATTAAATTTGTTTTTGGTCAATATAATATCAATTATGTATCTATTAGTAAAAATTAGGAAATTATAATCAATTTTACATTGAAATTGCATATAAATAGTCAACAAGCCTTTGAAATTTGTTATTCTTTAAAAACCTGTTATTTCATCCTCTTTACGGGATTGGCATTAATATTTATTTGTCCCAATTATTTGAATATAATTTAGAAAAATATATATAATTTTTTTAATAAATATAGTATTCATAGTCTAATTAGATCATGTTAATTTTTACCAAAAATATTAGTAAAAGTTATTAAAATTAATAACATTGATTAAGGTCAAATTAAGCATAATTAGAGACTAAAAAATAATCATAGTGGACCAAATGACCTACATGCTTTTCTAAAACCCATTTTGTGGACTTATTTAGGAAATAAACCTTACATTATTTTTTCCCAAATTTTATGACTTTTTTGTAAGAACATGTGGACCCCAAACTTGTTTCAAAATTTTCAAATGAGTCCTTTTCCTTACTTATAAAAGGCCACCACCTCTACCTCTTATTATGACCCTAAATACATCTTAGTATTGGCCAAGATATTATTAGTACACTTCTATAAATCAATCCCTTTTTCCTAGAATCATCCCCTTTGGAAAAAACCCACAGTTTCCTTTTGGCACAAACCAAAATGAGTTACCTGATTAAGAGGTAACCTCTTCTCTCAAGATCCTATCTATTATTTTCCTTCTCCACCCACTCCACTCTATTAATTACATGATTTTATAAAACAAGAAGTATATTAAATATACTATAATGTCTTTATGATAAGGTTTTAACCTACACTTACATAAACAACCATTTAATGGATAACAAACATACTACTTATGTGGGTGGAGGTCTACCGCCTTACTAAACAATGATTGTTAATTTCTCCATTACCGCCTCTCATGGTGAATATTATTATGATAAATATATTAATATATTTAATAAATTATATTAATTTACTCTTTAATCTTATGTAATCATTTTAAAAAACATATCTTTTTGACCATTAATTTGGTTTAATTACGATAACTTCTTTTGGGGACATGTGGACAACCGGTCTCTCAAAGTGATGTGATTCATTCACACACTACATGAAATGTATTAAGAATCAGTTTAGTGAACTTCTATGATATATATGATATAATAATTCTATATAAAAAATGATATATTTTCATATATATATATATATATAATGTACTTTCATTCTTCCAATATGCCAATAAAAATGGAAACAATGTTAATGCGTACGTACAACTTACCATCTCAATGAATAGTGTATTCCACTTCATACTCCTACATAATTTATTTTATTATAATAAACAAGAATATATATCTATATATGTTATAAATTATATATAAAATAGTTTACATTTATTAAATCATGATATTTTTATATGGACCAACGATTTAACAAATTAAGACCTAAGTGAAAAACAAATGGAATATGACCCGAGGTATAACATTAACATGAAATTGTTAAAAAGAAGGTAATTTAAAGTTATAATCAATACATATATGGTATAATATATATTAATAAATTTATATAAAATATTTTAATTAAATTTATAAATATTATATAGGAGATTGGAATGAGTAGGATGAGAGTCAAGACACAAGGTAAGGGGATTTCGTCTAACTTTTTATTTCCAAGAGATACATTCTTTATTCAGAACTCAATTATTTTTTGTGGTGCATATACTACCCACGAATGTATTATATGTCTCTTATACCAAACTTTATGTGTATTTAATTATATATTTTATGAACTTTCTATCATGGGGTTTATTTTTCAAAACGTTATCAAATTGGTAAGATAGTTTTGTCTCAATTTTCATTCATTGAGAGTCATGTTTTGTTATGCAACTAAATTCCTTTTAGAGGTGTATATAAATCCATTTAAAATGTTTTATCATGAATCTATTTCCATTCTTGTTATTTTATGCTTAATTTTATTTCTTTTTCTTAAATGTATAGTGTGATCCCAAGTCACCATGTAGTAAGTGTTTATTGAAATAATCTCATCATTTTCAGATATTATTAATTAAGATGCTTTATTTGATGAAATATTGTGATCCATATTTCAATAAAACTAATGTGTTTTATTATCCCTTGTTATTTTAAGATATATTCATGCATTGGTACCATTATTCCACACTTTAGTATATAATAAAGATAAGAATGCATTTTTTCAAGAAATATTGAATTTACTATATCTTCGGTCGGAAATATGTGTTCCTTCAATACAATTTTTTCTAAAATGGGTTTCGAAAAATATTTAAATATTATATTATAATAATTCAATGAAATATTTTCTAATTTTGACTTTTACCAATGTTTTAAAAGGAATCATTGTTGTCACTTTCCGAATAAGGAATTTTTAAACCCATTCTTATAATGAAAAAGAAATTATTTTTAACACGTATGACATGTAAGAATTTTAATATCATAATTTCAATAAATCATAAATTACATGATTAAAAGTTAAATTTTTAGTAATTTTATTTTAAATAAATTTTCAATATTGTTTTTTCAACCTTTTTCATGCTTCTTTTATATATTTCAAGGAAAATAGTTTTCAAAATTTTTTCATGCCTTATTTTTATGTTTTCAAATTATTTTGAAAGAAATAGATTTCAAAGTATATTAAATATTATTTCATGTGTTTTCATGTAAAAAGAGTTTTCAAAAAGTTTTTATTAATTCATTATAAGTTTTCATGTTATTTTCAATGAAATGTTTTTAATTTTTTTTTCAAAATTTCATTATATGTTGTCAAAGTGTTCTCAATGAAGAAGGGTTTGGAAATATTTCAAAGATTATTTTATATGTATTAAAGGGAAAAAGTTATCCGAATATTTCCAATTATCTTTTTCAAGTATTCATGGAAACAGTTTTAAAAAAAATAACATGCTTTATTTTTTTGTTTTTTATTTATTTTCGAAGAATTTGGATTTTTAAAAATTTACTTATTTTAAAAGTATTTCTTCCAAATAAGAATGTATATTTTCCTCAGGAAATTATTTCAAAATATATTTCTATATTATTATCCATCTAATAATGCATCTATTGATATTAAAAACCCCCTTAGATAAAATAAAATAAAGGTTCCATTAATATTATTTCCAGAAATGTTTATGTTTTGATAGAATAATTCTTACGATGTCCATTTTAGTTTAACAAGTTATATGCTTTTGAAGTTTTTTTATCCTAATGGATTATGCTTCAATTAAATGATTATGAAACCTATATATTTTTTATATGATATGACAGACGAAATGTTAATGACACCCAATTCATTTCATGGGTTATTATTTTATGATTATAAAACCAATATATTATCATGGTTCAGGATATGATGCATGTTTTTTTCATAAGCTTGTATAATTTAATTATGTGCTGAGTGGGAAGAATATATCCCTCAAATTTATTTGGAAATGATAAATGTTTTATGATATAAAAGTGTACTCAAGAGGGAATCACAAACCCAAAACAATAGGGTATACTTTAGGATATCCAAATTTTAAACAAATGGGTGGAGAAGAGGACTTCCCAAGACCAAAACGAGAGGGTACATGGGATGAAATCGAAATCATAAAAGATGGGTGTAAACAAGGGGAATACCAAGACCAAAACAATAGGGTACACGTGAGGACATCCAAATAGAATCAATTGGGTACAGGGGAGGTCATCCCATTCTCAAATTAGGTACATATGTGATTAACCCAATACTATCATGTCAAAATGGCCTTGGTAGGACACCTTGACATATGGTTATTATATGCTTATGTTTTTTCCATAATCACATGTTTTATTCCTATGTTATGTGTTCAGGATTTGTGTAATTTATATCATTAGGATTCATGTTTTATGAAACTCCAATATTTATTATGATCTCTAGTATCCAGGGTATGATCTTCAAATGTTATGCACACATTAAATAATATTTTTATTCATGATATGCTTTAAAATTTTGTTTATTTAAACTTAGTAAGAACCTATAATCACACCTTTCTTATCTTTCTTTTCCCCAGGTTATGTTGAAAGGTTATGGGTAACTGTAATAAAGTTTGGGATCTTTATGGGGATTGTTGAATATCTTTCCCCATTAAAGAATATTTTTTCCCATGTTTATAAAGACACTAAAATATTATGGTCCTGGAGAATTTATTTTTGTTATGTACTGAATATTCATCTAAAATGATGTAATAACCATGTATGTTAATCCTAGTTCTCTATGTCACACATAATACGGATCTTCATATCTTGGGGGGAAAGAAAAGTTAAAAGGGGTCATCTCAGATGCTCATTCATGATGAACATGGTAGATATGTAAGGATAATCATGATCATAAGGGTATGAGAACATTATAATTAAAATAGAAGATCATACCCTGAAAATAAGAGATCATAAACATATATCCTGGAACAAATATTTTGAGTTCATTAGATATGAATACTAAAGAAATTATGTACGTAAGACATGAAAAAATAACTTAGGAATAAGACCTAAAATTTATGACAAACACATAACAATATAACATTATATCTATAGTATACAAGGAATCACTTCCATGTCAACTTTGGTAGTATGGGTTCACTCCTGGTACCATCTTGGTTTCCATGGTTAACTCTTATGGCCATATTTGTTGTATGATTTCATTCTTCACACTATCATTGAAGTCATGGTCCACTCCCATGGTCATCTAATTACTCAAGGTTCACTAACAACACTATCTTAGTATATATAATGATATATAAATCATTAACCAATAAATCGGAGGGGGATATAGGTCCCACCCATCTCATTGTTAAACCATACAAACATGTTCCCAAAGATCATAAAAAATCATATCATAATCCGTGAAATGAAATGGGTATCACAAACTAGTAACCATATAAAAAACTATGGAAAAATAAATAGGTCTCATAATTATTTCATCAAAACCATAAACTGTTAAAACATATTGTTTCAAAGGCATATAACTCGTGAAAGTAAAATGAGTTTCATAAACAAGAAACAATTAAAAAAATATTAGTTGAAATAATATGAATGGAAAGATTGAATAATTTCTCTATAAAGGTAAGAGTAAAATCATTGGATGTCATCTTAGATGAGAAATAATTTTTAGATAACCCCTTCAAACATTTATAAGAAAAATATCATTTCTACAACGAAAAATTCTTTTTAAGAAATATAACATTATTGAAAATAATTTTCATTGAAAATAATTTTCATTGAAAATAACTTTGAAACAAATAAACGAATATCTGAAAACAATTAAAAATTCATTTGACTTGAAAATTAACTACAATGGTCATTTTAATAAATAATTGATTTTTTTAAACATGTATTTTCACATAAAGTATATTTTTGACTTAAAAGGGAAATAATGCCATATTTTTTATTAAAACAATTTTCATAATAATTCTAAGTAGAAAAGTATTGAAAAATGGAACTAATACATGGAGATAAAATTAATAAATAGATGATATGAAAAATCATGAGGTTTTATGAGCAATGAATCATATGATTTAATCAATGAAAACATAATAATAATCAATCATGAAAAATGATGAGTTTCCTTTAACAAAATATTTCATATTCGTAAATTTGGATGATACTTCCAGGTAAGAAAATGAAAATATGGTAGTATTAAAATATAATTAATTGAACTATTTTCATTATATAACAATTTAAATGTATGTATAAAAACCTAAAAAGGAATGTTGGTGCGTAAAAAAACATGTGTCTCACGGAATCCAAATTGCGACAAAACTATCATGTAGATTCTGAATCATTAGAAACACTTACCAAATAAAAGAAATATCAGATAATAAATATGTAAATATAGATATGATTAATAATAATAATAAACATTTAATACATTCAATGTAATTATATACACCACACCGAAGAAAAAGTTGTGTCTAAGGAATGTATCTCACAGAAGTCAAAAGTGAGCAGAAATTTCCCTTATCTTGTATCTTAACAGTCGTTGTACTCATACAAGATTTGTGTATAATAAATGTAAGTTTATTTTAAATCAATAATTCAATTTTACTATTATATATAATACCATATAATGTTTTATTATTACTTTATATTTACTCTTGTTAAAAATTCTATGTTAAGGTTTCACTTTAGGTAATAACCGCTTTGTTCTTCCTATGTTCCATAATTTTTTATATCATTTGTCCACAATCAAAGATAATGATTTATAGAATGAAAAAATTATAAAAATATCATTTATATTAATTAAATTTTTTTATAATAATCCAGATAATATAGGAACATGAAATGGAATACACCCTTCGTGGAGACGATAGGACGTACGTATGCATGAACGTTGTTTCTGTTTTTATTATCGTATTGACAAAAAGAAAGATAATTATATATATATATATTTAATATAATTTAGTATTAATTTTAATGTTATATACATCATATAAGATCACTAACCCTATCCTTAATATATACTATGTATTGTGTGAACTAATCACATTGCTTTTATGGGGCGATAGTCCATACTTCCTCAAACGAAATTATCGTATTTAAATAAAATGTATAGTAAATGATATAGACTTTAAATGTATTAAAGAAGCATAAATACATAATAAATATAATATATAAGTTATAAAAATATTTTTTCCTTCATAATTAATGCCATGAGAGCTAGTAAAGGAAAAAATGAGCAATCACCGTTTGTGAGGTAGTAGTTCTCCGTACACATAAACAATATATTCCGTACGCATTAGATAGATGTGTGTGTAAGTGTAGGTTTAACACTAAAAAATTATATAATTATATTTAGGATACTAGTTTTTTGTTCATTAATGGAGTAAGGGAAATTTAAAATGTAGATAAATAAAATAAAATAAATGATCTAAAGGGAGGGTGTTACCTCTTAATTGAGTAACTCCAGTTGGTTTGCAGCAAAGCACTTAATTTTAAGGATTTCTAAAAACATGTAGTATTAATGGATGAAATTAGAGTTTTTATAATCTTATTTTCAATATCATTTTCTAAAATAATACACTTGAAAGGAGTGAGGATGGGAAAGAGTTGGTGGCCTTCTATATGAGTGAAAAAAATCTATATTTTTTAATCAACGTTAGTTGTACGAACATTTTTACCCAAAAAGTCATAAAATACAAACAAAAGATAATAATTTAAGGTTTATAGATGAGTAATTTCCATACCATGTATTTTGGAAAATTTTCATGGTTTGTTGGGCCCTTATTTATAAGCTTTATTCCCTTGTTGAGCTTAATTTAACCTTAATCGCTGTAATTAATTTTAATTACAATCACAAATATTTTTGGCCAAAAACTATGTTGACCCAATTATAAATTATAAATATTTATTATTCCTAAAATGGAATTTATTTTTCTAAATTTTAATCCCATATGTTGAAGAAATTAATTTTAAATTAATCATGCATATGCGACGACATAGTGGGTTTTTAATGTAAAAAAGATCAAAAGTTTCTCGGTTTTCATATCAAATTACAACTTGAAATTGGTTAAAATGACCCAATTTATATTGATCGATAAAAACATGATCGTATTGAACATTTAAACCAAATAAAAATATAATTTAACCTTATAAATTAATTAGATGAAAAAGTAGTTTACAATTAAAATATTGTATTTTCTATCATTTATCCAAAAAAATTTATTTCTCAGAGAAATACCAAAAATTCTTAATAAGATAAATTATAAATTATAAAATCGAAATTTTTTTTTATCAAATTAAATTTCTAATTGTGTCATAAATTAATTTCATTTTTCATTACAAAAGGACATGAAAAGCAGTTGATTTGTGAAAATAGTATTTTTAATCATATAAGGACATTACGAAAAAAATATATTTCATTATAAATGGGTTTTTATATAAATATATCATTTAAATTATTTTATATTTTTATATTACTATTAATATTACTATTTTAAATAGTTTAGTTATAATTATCTCATTTAAGTAATTATACTAAATAATATGATACTTTGTAGAAACTCAGTGTTGTGTGTAACGTATTCCATGTCGGAGCCCTATGAATGCAATGTTTTACTTAGTGAAATTAAATATATCAATTAAACATTAATTTATTAAAAAAAAGGTCCATATAGACTCTGGGTGTTAAATTCTACCCCCCATAAAATGAATTTCTCCCTCAAAATTCTTCATTCGTGTAAAAAATGAGGATACTTATGCTTTATCATATCCAAAAGCTCCCCTATAGCATCCTCTAATAGGTGATTTCTCAAAAAAACATTGACTAGGTGAGTGGCCTTTTTTAGAACATTTTTTTTCACGATCAATGATTTCAAATGGTTGTTTCTCATAAGAATGCTACTTCTCCTACATTATGACCTCTGAATTTAATACTTATGAAGGGTCATTTGTGTACTTCATTATGAGAGATAAATGGAAGACATCATGAAATTGAGAGGGATTTAGGGACGTTCCAAGTGATAGGATACCATTCTGGTAAGATAATTAATTTTAAAGGGATTGCTATACATTGATCGTAGTTTCCCTTACCTCCTAAATCTCATGAATTTAATTGAGAGTGATATTAGGATATACATATTTTCTCCAACATCACACTCTATATCACAAAATTGTTTCTCATCATAATTTTTCATCTGATTATGAGCTGCTTTGATATTTTTATGAATGGTTTTATCCTTCCTGATCGGTTCTTCAATGATCTCATGTCTAAATACATTATTTTTTTACAAATTCATCCCAAAATTCTAGAGTTTTACATTTTCTCCCACAGATGTATTCCTATGGTTCCATATGAAAGTTTTAGTCGAATCTATTATTGTAATATAACTCAACTAGGGGAAGGTGTTGATCCCAAACACCATTGAAATCATATGAAAAAGATCTCAACACATCATCTATGCTTTTAATTTTTTTTCATAATGACTATATTTATAAGGATAAAAATAAGTGATGAATATCAATTTTGTATCATGTGGTTACAAAGACATATCCATAACATTCAGGTAATCCTCAAACCATGATCTGATATAATGGAATGTTGTACAACATACATCCAAACCGCTTCCATAATTTATATCATGGAAAACTGATCTAGTGATAAGTCTTCTCAGATTGAGATTATGTCTGTTGACTTGGTAAGGCGATCCACTACCACCTGTACAACATTAAACCCTTTAGAGGTTTTGGATATTACAATAATAGAATCCCATTTGATATTATTCCATTACCATTCTCATATGGGTAATGGATGAAACTTTTCCTTTGAATCCAATCTTTCAGCCTTAAGTTATTGGGATAGTAAGAATATAGATATGAAATCTATGATATATCTCTTCATGTCATCCATCATAAGTATTCTCTGAAATACCTATACATCTACATAATTTCAATATGAATATAGAATGAATAACTATTATATTCCTCTATGATATCCTTCATCAATTATCATATAGAAGGAACAGAAAAAAATTTATGAACCCTGTCATTCCATCCGGATCATTGTTAAACAAAGAATGCTTTCTAACATTGTTTTGTAGCTCTTCATCTTCATCCTGTGAATTGTTAATCATAACATGGATAGAGGGTTGAGAATTTATTTGATAAATATACAAATTTTCTCCTTCCTTCATGATTTTTAGATCCATCCTTTTCATATCCCTTAATAAGGAATATTTTTTTATCCTCATAATGGATATGGTAGCATGATTCTTCCGACTCAAATCATCGACCACCTTATTCATTTTCTTAGGTTTGTAATGTATTAATTAGTCATAATAATTTTTGAATTCTAACTATCTTCTCTAGGGAATTTTTGACTCCTTCTACGTGAATATATGTATCAAAAATTTATCATCTGTATATATATCATACATTTATCCATAAAGATAATTCATCCATATCATTAATTCCAAAATTAAAACTGCTAATTCCAAATCATGATTTGGGTAATTTGTCTGAGGAAACATCAAATTTTGTGAGGAAAAGTCTTAAACTTGTTGTTCTATAAAGGAACACATACCAATCCCTTCTTAAGTGCGTCACTATAGATTAGAAACCCTTCTTCACTATAGGGAAATATAAGCACATGTGCACTGACTAACCTTCTCTTCAGTTCCTTGAACTTTTCCTCACGGTCTTTTGTCAATAGGAACTTGACACCCTTTTGAGTTAACATGGTTAGAGGATTAGATAGTCGTGATAAAATTTCCACAAACCATTGATAATATATAGAAACATTAAGAAAAATATAGGGCACGGTCACTATGTTTGGTCTAGGACAACATTTAATGGCCTTTATCATTGATGGATCTACTGAAATACAATATCTTGAGACTATGTCACCCAAAAATGAATCCTTTTGTAGATAAAATTTATACTTTGTAAATTTTTCATTTAGTTTACCCTTAATTAGGGCCATTAGAACAATTTCCAATTAACATTCATGCCCTTTATTTCTCTTTTAATAGATAATAATTTAATCTATAAAGACTACCACATAGTGGTCGAATTGATCTATAAAGACTGCATTCATCAAATCCATGAAGATAGAAAAAAAATAAGTAAGACCAAAGGGATTAACTATATATTCATTGTGTGCATACCTTATATATAATTCTATCATGGGTATACTATATTTCATAACCCACAATTTATGACATCCATAAATAAGTTCAATCATGGAAATTTATTATGATCCATGAAGTTGATCAATTAAGGAATCAATATGGGGAAGTGGATAATTGTTCTTGATCATGATCTTGTTATACTCACAATAATAAACATAGTGTTTCATTGATCAGTATTACTTTTTGAAAAAAAAAGGTGAACCCTAAGGTGACCAACATGGTTGAATGCATCAATTATAAAGCTTTTCATGATGTTTCATATTCAATTTTCACAACTCAGTTGGTTCCATTCAAAATAGAATCTATGAAATTGGTGTGGAACCTAGTATGAGTTATATTGAGAAAAAACATTCACATTTTATTGGAAATAAATTTAACAATACTAAAAATACATCCAAAAATTATATAACAATAGTCATATCATCGATGTCACTTTTTCTCCCAACAATTTGAGATAAATAACCATTTTTAATGGGAATTAAGACCTATACATTGAATGTATTCACCATAGGATGTTTATAATTATTTTTACAATGAAGGAATATTATAAGATGGATTTAAATAAAAAAATTAACATCAATTTTTTTAAAATTGATGTAGAATTTATGGAGAAAAATGCAATCCTTGCTTAAGATGACATCAAATTCAACCAGAGGAAGAAAAACAAGATTGGTAGGAAGAACATATCCACAGACTACAACCAGATATGAATAATAGATTTGGGATGAAATCATTATACCATTAAGAGGTTTCAATGCTAACTCAACATATTATCATATATTTAGAATCCTAACACCCTTATAAAGGTATTCATATTTTAATTTCTTAGTATATCTAGAATAAAATAAGAAAATAGCAGTTTTAGAGTTGAAGGTATGTTTACCTTTCACATTATCATGTTCGCACCCAACATAAAAAATTAATATTTCATGAGATTTACCATTTTCCATTGTTTTAAGAGGTTGTGTAAGTTGATCATCATCCCCATCCCTTGGGATGGTAAAGTGGTTTTTTAATTCCCAATCTCCATACACTTGTAGCACTAAATCATAGGAGGTGCATTCTATGATAATTTTTCTTTATTCACACCATTTGGATGACTTATTGCTATAACATAGGAACTCAAATCTCATATGGCCTTCCCTTTCACACGTAAAAAAAATTATCATATCCATTAAGTAAATTTTTTCCACACTTCTTCCTAGACTTAGAGCATAATGTAAACTCTTCTTCTTATCTTCTTGTGTTTTATATTTTCCTTTAAAATTCATCTGCCTATTCTTATAAAACAATGAGATTGATACACGACTCTATCATCCATTTCAACCATGATTGAACAATGCATAATGTCTTCGTATCTAATAATGACTTTTTGGACAATTCCATTTTCAGACTTGTCATTAAGACAATGCATAACCTATCCAGTTTAGTTTTATTTTGGATTATAAATCCTAAAATTCTCCTCTCATGTACTGTGAAATTGTCCTAATAGGTTCCAATAGATTTATCATCCCATTAATTCATCTCAAGAAACTCTTTCACCATCCTGGTTTGAGGAAATTTAGGAATTTACTTATTTAAAAATAAGATATTGAAATCATACAAATAAATGGATTGAATTTAATCTTCATGCCTCAAATTCAGGATTAGAGTCCACCACTGGTCTGCTTTACCTCTTAACCAATAAACAGGTAGAATTGCTTTCTCCTTCTTTGAACACTAGAGAATAGATAATATATTTTCAGTTTTACTAATCAATTGTTCCAAAACAAGTGGTACAAGAGACCTTATGAACGAAGGTGGATGTTTCCACATTAAAGATTCAATAGAATGTTTTTCTCTCCTTTTCTCATTTAGAATTCTACCATGATTCCTAGATTGAGAAATATGTGTGAGCATAGAAAATATATTTTTAATTCTATCTAGCATATCATTCAATTTATCAAAAGGAAAATTATTTCATTTTCAATTGAAATCACCGTTATTGTGGTTCCTTCAGATTTCATACATTGACTAAAACCAGATCCATAGAATAAGAAAAATTTATCATATGGAGGAACCATATAATCCTGAAAAATTACTTAGGATATCTAAATTATGACACCTTATTTAATCCTGGAATCATTAGGTTTATACAAGTTTTTTACTAATAACATTCTATTAAAATCTCCCATAATTGTTTGTGAGGATTTTGTGATTTTCCAAATCATAAGTACTGACATTTTCATACAATATTTGTTTTAAGGCCTACTATCATGTATTTGATTACCCCATGATAGGCCAAAAACATATTTCTAAAGTTGTTACCCCTAGGTAAATATCTTCCATAGTCACATCCACTTGTATTGTCCATACATGGATGTATTTCCGGAAAGTCACTCACTTTATCCTTTTCCAAAATTACAAGGAATTTTCCAACACTTTCCCCTACCCTTAGAATTCTCTTTAGACATGTACATTGAGTTCTCACTATAGTTCTATCATCCCATTTTCAAAATTTTAAGTAATCCATTGCACATATACCAACTGTAAAGACCATCTATTTTCATACAATAACATTAAATAACGTCTATGGAAAATTTAAAACAACTTACATAGAGAGTCTCAATGACTGTATTATTCTAGTTACTTTGAAAAATGGAAAACATAAGCATTGGTACATAAGTGGGATATGTTACCCCCCCCCCCACTAGGTTTCTATTTACTAGAACCCTTATGAGTCATTTCAAACATAATATATATCTTCATAACCTGTGGGAAATAAAACATAAAAAGGGGTGAGAATAGATGCCAAGAATTGGTAAAAAAGGGAGATATGTAACCATAATCATGAGGATAAGTGTATAAAATATGATCTTGAAAATAGAAGATCATACCCAGGATATCAATGGTCAAAAAAAGATATCATGGAATAAATATTTTCAATTAATAAGATATTAATGTTGTGGAAATAAAGAACATAATCCATGAAAACATAATATAAAACAAGATGTGGATTTTTTTTGGAAAAAACCTATGCATATAATATTATTTCTCTATTATCCATTGAATTACTACCAAAACCATCTTTCAAGAATGGGTTCATTCCCCATACCATCTCAGTAGTCATGGTTCACTCCCATGACAATTTTGATAGCATGATTTCACTCCTCACACTATCAGGGTATTCATGGTTAACTCCCATGGCTATCATAGTAGTTATGGTTTACTCCCAGGACCTCTATCTCATGAGATATAAATATTTACCCAATAAATTTAATGGAGATATAGGTCCCACCCATCTCATAGTGAAATCATACATACAAGTTCCACATGATCATAAAATAATAATATAATTACACATGAAATGAAATGGGTATCATAAACATTTAATCATATCATAAGTTGTGGAAAAAGGTATCGGATTTTCAATTATATAATCATTAAAAAAAATCATTCAAAGAAGAGGTATTTAATGTTATATAACCCATGAAATGAAAAGGGGTTTCATATACATCATGTAATCAAAAAATAAACCATTCATTGAAAGAATATTAATGGAAAATTTAATAATTTCCCAATAAATACATGACTAACAAAAATTGATGTCTTTATAGAGTGTAACATATTTTGAGATAAATATTAAAAATATTTCTTGATGAAATTACCTTTTCTACAGTGAAAAGTAGTTTTTAAAACATATAACATTTTGGAAGACCATGTTATTGGAATATAGATTAAAAAACATACAATAGATGTTTTTAAAATAATTAAAAAAAAATTCCTTGAAATTTATCTTCAATGATCATTCAAAAACATTTTTTATACATTTTTGAAAATATAGTTTTTGAAATTAAACATATTTCTGACCGAAGAGAGAAATATGATCAGATTTTACATATAAATATTATCTTAATTATTTTATGTACCAAAGAGTAATGAAATTGTTATAATACAAGGATATTCCATGAATAAAAGGAGTAAACAGAAACACTTGAGTGATTCTGATAGATGAATCATAATATTTCATCAATTAGAGCATAATCATAATCAATCTTGATAAATGATGAGATTACTTTAATAAATTCATACCACACTGTAACTTTGGATCGTACTCTCTATTAAATAAAATTAAATTACATGAATCTTAAAATATCATGAAAATATGGAGATTCAAGATACATCATTTCTTATTTCTATATATACACTTCAATAAATAATGTTGGTGTGTGATAAAAACATGTTTCTCAAAGAAGGAAAATTGAGAGAAAAGATTTTAACTAACTTAGTAACATTTGAAACATTAACATTAAGAAATTAAGATCATACAATGGATATGTAAATACCCATAAATTTAATAATATTATTAATATAATATATTCATGGAATGATAATACACTGAAATATAAAATAGTGGTGTCTAAGGCATGTATTTCATAGAAATAAAAAGTGAGTAAAATTTTATATTACCTTATGCCTTGAAACATTTCATACTCATACTAGATTACTGTATAATAAGTATAAGTTTATTGTAAATTTATTACATAAAAATATTCTAATATCTAATAACAAATATTCTTTGATTATTAAATTATATTAATCAGTTGTCAACAACTATATATATAGGTTTTAGATCAGGTAATAACTGCTTTATCCTTCACATGTATCTTAATTTGTCATATATTTGGTCCTGATTCTTATACCATGATATTAAGAATTTTAACCTCATTATAAATATCATTTTTTCATTATATGTGTATTATAATATTTTTATTAATATAGATGTATAAAATTTATAACAAAATTCATGCAGACGGTATGTCGTATATACACATGAACACTATTTCCATTTTTTTTTGTTTTATTGAAATAATGAAAGAAAATGAAATAATTGTATATATTTATATAATATAATTAAATTATAATGATCAAGTTATATATATCATATAATTTCAATAAACTCATCTTTTATACATTCCATGTAGTGTGTGAACAAATCAGATTGCATTGATGGGGTGACAGTCCACACTTCCTCAACCGAAACTATCACATTTACACCAAATAAAAAGTATAATGATATATATTGTAAATTTTTTAAATAAGATTAAATAAATAATAAATATAATTTCTATCATATATAAACAGATTTCCCATTATAATATTTACTTTGAGAGGCGGTGAAATAAAAATGAGTAATTTTTTTTCATGCTCCGGTAGTTCACCATTCACGTAAACAATATATTCATTATTCATTAGATATAAGTGTCTATGAGTGTAGGTATAAAAATTTTAATAAAAAATTATTTTTATATTTAGTATACTAGTGTTTTTTATATGCATGGAATGGAGATAATTTAAATTTTTGAGAAATAAAAAAATAACGGAGCTCGAGGGAGGGTGTCACCTCTTAATCGGGTAACTCCATTTGGTTTTCAGCAAAGGGAATCCTTGTAAGAATTTATGTGAAATGTTAATATAAATGTTTTAAGGAAGGTTTTATTATTATTGTATTGGGTATACCTTGAATAAATTTATGTGTTTTGATAGGTGTGAGTAAGGGGTAGAGTTTGTGGCCTTTATAGGAAAGGGAAAGGACTCACTTGGTATTTTTTTAAACATGTAAGGTGTAAAAAATATTAACCAAAATATAATAAAAAAACTAAATAATAGAATGTTAATGGAATATTAATTTACAATAAATGGAATTTTGACATGTGGATAGGTCATTTGGGACCTCAAGACTAATGTTTATTCCCATATTAAGCTTAATTTTTTATTAATAACTATAATTGATTTTATTTCCACTAACGAATCATTTTGGTCAAAAATTAAGTTGAACATAATAGGAATTATAAAATATATTGAATAAAAATATTAATCTTTTATTCCATACCATTTTAATTTAAGTGTAATAAATTCTTTTAAAATCAATCTTGTTGATGAGGCGATACTAATGGTTTTTAATGTAAAAAAGACCAAATGTTAACTATGTTTTTTATCTAAATTAAATTTAAAATTGGTTATAATGACCTAAATTGGATTAATTTATAAAAAGATATTATATTAATAAATTTATAACAAATTAAAATATAATCTTACCTTATAAATAAATTAGATGAAAACTTAGTTTTAAATTAAAAAATGGTATTTTTAATTATCTATCCAAAAAATTCCGATTCATCGAAAAATACCAAAAAATTATAAAGATAAATTTGTGATTATAAATAAAAAAATAAAATTTTTATCATACAATTAAATAACTATTTTTCTCTAAATTAATTTTTTTGTTTTTCAAACGACATGAAAAAGAGTTTATATCAAAAAATAGTATTTTTAGACAAATAGTGACTTCACAAAAAATAATATTTCCACTATCAATATCTATTTTTAAATAAACAAAACATAAAAAATATTATATAAGTATTTATTAATATTCATATTACTATTCTTAATAGGTAGCTTAAAAATATATCAATTAAATAATTATAATAATTAAAATGATGTTTTGTAGAAACTCAATATTTAGTGTAACAGATGTCGTTCTAATGATGTGTGAATGTAATGTTAGATTTAAATCAATGAAATGTATCAATGAAAATATAATTTATTCAAAGAAACAATGTCCCATAAAATACTTAGTTGTTAATGGTTCCATGAAATTCAATTCAGAAAAATAATAATCCATCAAAAGATAAAATAATTATAGTATCATTAAAAAATGTACTCAATGAAGCATAAGTAAAATAAAGGGTTGTTTTCATTTATGAAGAAAAATACTTATAAAAAATCATTATATACATTATTGAGGGGAATACACTTTCCATATTAAAATTCACTAAGTAAAAGTAATAAAATCTCAAATATTCAAAATAAATTCATTGAAAATAACCTTGAAAATTTAAAATTGAGGAACTAAATAAAAAATAATCGTAATGGAGAAAATGGGGTTAATATATAAATGCTAAATAAAATTCAAATTTGGTAACCAAATTAATTTTTTTTCATAAGAACAATTATACAAATATTTCATTTTAATCCATCTATAAATAAATTCAAAGAGACTTGAAAATGACCTTAATAAATCATTTATGTGTAAATAATTACATTATTGAAAAACTTTTCAAAAACATATATATGAAAGATATATATTCCTTACTAAAAAGATTATACAATATCAATTTCACCTATAAATAGATATCATTATATTTCATTAATCAATAATGAAAGAAAAATAAATTAATCTTGTAAATCACATTCAGAATCAAAAAATAAAAACCATATGAGGTTTAATAAAATAAGATTATATTTTCCCTCCCAATGTAACTGTTAAAATAGGAAATTCCATTATACACACATATTCTAAAAAAATCATTACTATTATTTATAACTTCTGAATCCAAATCCAAACATACAACTTTAAATAAAACATTAAATACATAAAATAAATGCATATTCATGATATAAGATTTAAAGGGTTGATATATTAACCTCATAAAATATTATTGGTTTATTGTATACAAATATATTCTATAGAAGAACAATTTGAGATGAACCCCCCTTATAAAGATTGTATCATTGAGTAGAGAATTGATCATTTAAAAAAATATGTGTAAAAAACTAAATCCTTAAAAAATAAGTTGGAATAAAACATAAATAAAAAATTATTTTGACACAAAATATTGACATAATATAATAATAGAATCATTGATATTATCAAATGAATGAAAATTGAGTAATGAAACCCCTTATATCATGATCCGACATGCATTGTACTTCCTTTATGTCATGTATAATAAATAAATATCAATTTTTAAATTAACTTAAAAATATGTTCCAGTTTTATTAATTTTTCATAAATTTTTTTACATCACCTATTACAATTTTATATTTAATTAGTTAATCGGAAATGTCCATATTGATTGTTTTGGGGAT
Organism: Viscum album; assembly: GCA_963277665.1. Lineage (NCBI taxonomy): Eukaryota > Viridiplantae > Streptophyta > Magnoliopsida > Santalales > Viscaceae > Viscum > Viscum album. The sequence continues at coordinate 1,143,440,304 of OY728156.1, forward strand.
TCTTGTTTTGTAATTTGAAAATAGATTCAGTATAATGATCACTCTTAAATTTTTCATTATTCCATAATCTTAATAATAATAATTTAAATTTTATTAATTTTATAATGTAATTATACAATTATAACCATATATGTATGTTGTATATGAATGATTAATTACATTACAAGATAGAAATTATAGTCCATATATACACATGAGTATCATTTCCATTTTTAAATGAACATTATGGAAAGATTGATAATATAATTTTATCTTCAAAAATTTATTATTAAATCATTCATATAATATTATATCTTTAAATTCACTTATATGTAACATCCATGTGAGGTGGTGATGAATAACATGTCACATGGCTTTGAGGATCTGGTAATCCAAATGTATTCATGAATGACATTACCATTTTTTATTGTATGGAAAGGTAAGAAAATATATGACATAATATATTTATAAAATGATAATTATTTCACTAATATCCTATAATGACATTAAATCCTTTATCATAACCATCCCTGAGAGGAAGTGATGGGAAATGAATTACATCGGATTTCCAGGTGGTAGCCTATGGTAAAAAAGAATGATAGGTATGTTTCTAATTAGATGAACAAAGAACAAGATTAAATTTTATCCATAAACATAATAGAATACAATTATATGGGATGGAAATAATATTTTGTATAAAAATGGATGGAAAATATTTGAATGAGGTATAAGAATAAATAAAATGAATGCATTTGTATGAAATATATTCATCATTTTCAAACAACCTCCTTTCATTTACACATTAAGTCTCTAAGGATAGAATTCAGCCTAAAATAAGACCTCTCAGATGTTTATATGTGGGTATGTTAGTAATGAATTTGTTTTGGGAATTTCCAAACCAAATATATTTTGATGTATATATAAGGAAGCATAGGGTGTTTCCTTTTATAGGTGGGGGAGATGACATATATGAATTTTTTCGAAAGATCGAAATATTCTAAATTATTAGATAATTAAAATGTATCAAAAATGGAGATTTTGTGAATGTAATATGATATAATGTTGAAATATGGGAATGAAATATGATTTATAATTGTTTTTATATCATCCTAACTTTTATCATTTTAGTTAAACCCCCACTAATCCTATTTTAACAATAACCATTGAAATAAATTTTTTTCATTTTCACTATTTAATAATACCAAAAATTAATTTGACCTTATTATATATTAGACATTATTATAATTACAGATATGGAATAAATTTTTCCTAATTCAATTTATATAGTTGTATAAATTTAAATTAAAATTATACCAGCAAAATGTGGTGATAAGTAATTTTCTAGAATAAAATTCCTTCTTAAGTAAATGAAATTTTTATACCAAACTCAAAAAAAAATTAATCCAATGAAATTGTGTGAATTATAAAAATTATTAATAAAATAATTTTACATTTAAAATAATTTTAAAACAAAATGGATAATTTTAAATAATTCAAACAATGAAGAAAATTTTCAATAAAAATCGACATTTTTCACTATAACGTCCTGGTTCCAGGTGCTTCCCAAAGGTCCCCCATACCCGATTGGTCACATGGAATCAAGCTCATTTCCCCCAACACCAGAGGCTATTGACTTGTAGCGAGGTCCTTTGGTGTTATAAAGGAGAATCTATGCCCTCATTAAAAGATTAATACATCAAAATAACAATAATATACAACATCAGAAGTAGTAGTAATATACAATAAGTAAACAATGGATGACTAAAAGTAAATAATCAACTGGACAACATATATAAATTATGCATGACACAAATTTTTATGAAAGTATCCAAACAAGTAACAATTCTTGAATACAGTACAGAAAACCTAGTACTGAAAGGTAAATAAACTCCAACAACATTAAAATCCTTAGCTTGGTCCTATTCTCTCCAACTTTACAATAATCAAGTACCTGATGTGAATGGGATCTTTCCCTTAAATATACCTACAATAATAAAATATGTTCAGGACCAAAAGCATTACCCAAATAGGGTGTGAGATTAATCCCAGTAGGCAATCACCCAAAGGTAATTTCAAAGATAATCGTTACATAATTTAATCAATGTATAATTGATAATATTTTATTAATGGAAATTGAGTTATGAATCCCCCAACCTTGAGTCCATACATTCCTTTCATGTTCATTAAATAACGTAAAAAAAATTATATCAATTATTTAATTATTTAGAATCATTATATAGAATTATAAATTTCCATTAAACCAATTATTACATTTATTTTAGTGACATATTTAGTTTTGTAATTAGTTATTTCCATATCTGGTGCTCTGAGGAAGCACTGTTCATAATTTGAAAATGACTTTGGTATGTTGGGAATGTTCAAAGAGGTCATTTTTCTATAATATATAGAATAATAATAATGTATTACATTTAATTTTAAAACATTAATAATAATGTTATAACCACTTATGATAGGAGGTTATGAAAAATGAATAATGTCAGAAAATGGAGATGGTAGTCTGTACATACACACGGATAACATTTCAGTTTTTCAAAAATAATGTGAGAAGTAAGGTAAGTATCATATAAATGTTACGAAATTATTATTATATCATAAATAAATTTTTATGTGTTTAAATAAACTTATATATAGAATCTTTATGATTTAGTGATGAAAAATTAATCACATCTCTTAGTGGAGGTGGCAATCCCCATGTATGCACTAACGATGTTATCACTTTTTGATAGACGAAAAGGTATGAAATTGATGAAATGTTAACTTTTTATAGTATAATTTATGTCATTAATATTATATATGTAAATTGAATCCTTTATTGTAACTATATGTGATAGGATGTGATGATAAAATCACATCAGTTTATGTGGTGGTAGTGTTCTGCATACATGAACAATGGTTTCCTTTCCCAGTAGATGAAAAAGGTGAGTGATTAAAGCTAAGAAATAAAAATAATTAAATATAATTATTTTGGAGATACGAATTTTATTATATCATAATAGTTTTAAAAGTTTTTAAGGATGTAGTAGGAAAAATAAAAATAAAACATTCAGATAAAAGATATACCTCTTTTTCAGAAAACCTCTTATAATTTACATCTTATTCCATATAAGGATAGTATTATTACCATAATATGAAATCTTAGAAGTAGAAATGTATTTATGATGTTATATGGATAGGTATTAATTAAGAAAATATATCTTTTATTGTGTATAGGTTAGGATGTTGGTTTTCCTTTTATAAGTATGGAAGATGACACACATATAATTTTTCAAACTATAATAATAAATTAATGTGTTCATATTGAAAAATGAATCCTAATTTGACCATATCTGAAGATGAGATGATAAAGTGTCTAAATATTTCCATTAAATAAGATTTATATAAGTTTCTTGGTCATTTTTACCCTTATCACTTCAGTTTATCACCCCAAAAAAGTTTTCAACCTTAACTAGTGTAACATAAATTTACATTTTTAAATATTCATTAAGAAAAAAATTAATTTCAAATTATTAAATAATATTAATTATAGTGATTTTTTGTGCAGATTCCCTATTTTCATGTTGTATGATTTTTAAAAAATATGATGGAATATTTTTGGAACCAGGAGCATATATGAAACGTGATTTCGTGCCCCAGTGCACCCAAAATTAATTTTATAAAATTATTTATTATATTATATATTACACAGACATAGATTTCATTGAAACATGGGATAAATATAAAAAATATTTTTTTATAAAAAATCTAAGACCACAGTTGAATCCAAAAAGTGAGGTTTACCCTCGACATTATCTAATTTTGGTTAGTAAGAGGCATTCAGATCAAATGGCCTTTGGCAGGTTCTTTAAGTGGATTAATTAATTAATTTTTTAATAAATTAATTAAACCAAAAAAAATATTTCCCTCTATATATGTATAAAAAATCCAGATGACTTGGGTTAGCTATATAGGCATATGACTATTTATAGGAGGCTTGCACCACCCATCATTTGTGATTTTTTATCAGATGACGATGAGAATCTGGATCCATAAGAATCGAGGTGTAGAAACACAATGAATTCACTCCATCAATGAATGTTTCATTATTTATCATAAAGTTATCCAATATTGAGGAAGGAATCATTATTATTTTATGTACACCCTTATGTTTAAAATAATTAGATGAATCAATTCTACTTCATTGATCTAAATTTTTTTTGACACTTTTCATTCACAAATATATCCAATTAAATTATTTATTAGATTAAACCGATCTTGTAGTGATTTTTCATCCTATCCATACCCATTTTATTTATTCGGATATAACTCGTGTAAATTTATTTTCTCATATTTGATTTATGTGGGTTTCCCATATTTTTCTCTATGATATTCACCATTGGACTATAAGGCCACGATTCTACATTTCATGACAAGATCATGTGAGATAAGACCCTCAGATTCAATGAATATTCATAAGAATCATCTAGATAATTTATCATATGTTTTTTTGGATGTGTTTATGGGATATGGGTAATGCTTTCCGAAGATCTGGGATTCATGTACGGTCGATAGTGTCATGGGAAATGTGACGGCGATGCCCATACTTCATATGTGAGGATCATGATTCGTTTCCCAGAAACATGAAGGCATTAATCAATAGGTGAAGATAAATACAACCTATTTTGGGTGTTCAATGACTATATATGTTTTAGAGGTCCTGGATTTTGGATTCTTGTTATATATTTGAAATTCTGTGGAAACCCCAACTACATGTCATCTAATATGAAAAAAACCATTTCTTATAGGGCCCCAACTATAGAATCTAGGGTTAATGGGCGAGTTGAATATCACATTTCATGTGGGATCCCCATACACCATGTGGATTGATGATGGAGACACGGTGTATTCTCTAGGGTTACAAGGATAAGGGAAAAAATGGTGTACATAAACAAAACCCGATGAATAAGGGCATGGTCATGATAACATGGACCAACCATGGGTGCTTGAGACACACCTTGTAGACCACTTTTATTCTAGGTAGTTTTACATTGAAAATGATCACTATACTAGAGATGACATGGACATTCTATTAGGTGGTACCACACGACATGTGTGTGCCTTTACACATCGTATACCTTCCTTTTTGAAGAACCTTATACATCTCATGTATTATTCATTTAGACTCATATTTTGTCCCTATAGAAGCCTATAATGAGTGTGATTACAAGTAAAACATTTAATATTTGTAGATATTATGTGAGTATTTCTTGGTGATAAAATTATATATGCGATTATTGACGACGATAGTGATTAGATGGGATCATCATAATAAAACTCTACAGCTAGGATAATGCATGGGTCCTCTATCCATCCATCTAGAGTGGAACCCACTTTTTGGGATAGGGAATGGGTCCTCAATCTATGTTCTGTGTGGAATTATCATGTTGGTATAATTCAAGGGTCCTATAACTATTGTGTGGAACCCCCGTGATGGACTAGGGTGTGGGTAATCTATGCATCATCAGAGTTAAACCCTCCTGATGGGACAAGGAATGGGTCCCCTACCTCTAGAGTGTAAACCTCTTGATGGGATATGGAATATGTCCTATATCAATATATCTACTAATTTGAACCCTCCTTCTAGTATAGGTAATGGTTTCTCTATCCATATAGTGGAACCCCCAAGAGGAAGGGGCATGGTTCCCCAATCCAATTATAATATTGGAACCCTCCTCTCAGGACCATCAACGGACCCTATATCTATAAAACTAGTAGAACCCTCTGATCATATCAATAATTGGTTCATTTACAAATATATTTTTTCTACATAGAATATGAAAAAAGTGGAAAGGTATGGCCCCATATAGATGATTTTTTGGAAGGATGGGTGAGATATTGACCATCATTGATAGGCCACTTGGAACTAATGATTGAATCCTTTTTATAGGATGCGTTGTGAGATTGATATCACATTTCTATCTCATCTTGGTTTCATTTGGGATAATATATATGTATCCTCATTTTTGGTTATTTTTTCTTAATACTGGTTGATGTGTTCAATTTCATCTTGACTCATATTTCTTTCCCTTCAGCTTTCAGAGCATCATACATGGTATGTAAGTACTTACCACTTTTTTGGAATTCTAGCACATGTTGTTTATTCTGGAGATGATGAAAAAGTCGGTGGTTGTCATAGTGGTTCATAGGGATACCCTGGTATGATTTACCACATACGGTGGTTGGCACATGGATATCTAGGGCATGTATCGTCAATATTAAACGAATTTATGGATTTTCCCCTTATGATGATTTGATTGGGAATTAGGGAAGCAATTTCAATGTGTTTTGATTTGATATTTCAGAAATGAGAGCCTAGTGTTGGTGCGGTAGCTGACTTGTCCATACATCAGGACACTAATCACTTGTTGCAACATACAAGTAAATCGGTTTCCTAGAACATTAGTACATGATCCCTAGAGCCTTATGTATTTTTACTTTCTTTTTTGAGCCACCTATCCATATATTTATTATCATCGGACCAATGTATGTCGTGATTAATATATTAGGATTCCTTTGTGAAGATAGCCAACTAGGTTAACGATTTCATATCATGATGATCATCAGATGATTTATGTGGCCTCAGATTAGTGTGAATCAAGAGTGATCTTTCCTCCAAGTGAATATGTAGTATTAATCATAGTTGTTCAGTAGCAGTTACTACCAGTAGAGTGGGATCATGATACTTTTAGTCTTAAGAAACTTAATGAGTTCCATCTAAATAGGCCCTTATGGTTCCATGGTGGGTCAGATCCCCTAGTAGTGTAAAACATTATTGTAGTTAGTGATCTGAGTTTGTAGGATCATATGAACACTTTCTAATCTGGTGGTGGTCCTGACATCCAACAATTTCTATGAAGTAGATTGATCTAGTAGGGAATAGTTACACATATGCAATAGGAGTCTACAATATCGGGGTCCAACATTGAGAAGCTATTTTTTGAAGAGTAATACCCCTCTTGATTTCACAGAGTTTGGGTTTAGGAGGCTCTGGAGCTGTAAAAAGTTGAGATGATGGATGCTAAGTATGATTTGATGTTTGCTGACCATACTCATTACTCCCTCGACATGATTCAACAAGGAAACTTCTGGGAACATATGTTTGAGTAGGGTCTTAATAGATATTTCCTTTATAGTGTGGTACCCAAATTCATTCCAACATATGTATAAGTGTTATACCAAGAACTGGTGAAAGATAGATTCTTTTAAGAGAGACACCGTGCAATTGGAGATGACAGTGTATGTCATGTTACTAAGTCATCTATAGTATCTAGCATGGACAGGAAGGTAGGATCTTGATTCATGAGATAATATCATGAAAATAATTTGGTACATGGTCATGTGGTCTATGTAATATTAATAATACCAATGAATCCTAGATAGGGGTGATGCTATAAATGTGATGGTTGATGTCACATGGCAAGCGACTTCTTGACTCGATGTGCGAAGGATGGAAAAAAGATACCAGATATATCACAATGGAAGAGGTAGTGCGATGATCATGGATATCTTAATCTTGGATATGGAATACCAAAGGGAGGTGGACCTAGAAATGGGATGGTGGGACCCCCACAGGAGGAGCTTATAGTTTTGGGCGATGATATGCAATCCTTTCACAATAAATACCAGGCGTGCCATGTTAGGATTAAGGATCAGGTGATCAGTTCCCTGATTAGATGCATGATTTGGAGGTTTATGAAATGAAAGATCATTTTTTTATTGTTAAGGATTATTTTAATTATACTCTAGATTCAGTACTATTAGACCTCAGTCTAAGTCAGTCCTTTATCAGTTTACTCCTGGTGCAACATCTGGAGCTCCCAGTTGAGGATTTATCATAATATCATTGTCTTTAGGTTTTTATAGGTAACAATTCATTGATATCTATTATCTTATAGAAGTGAATGAAATTAGTTGGTGGTGAGAGTTTCTCATTGGCCAATTTGGTTTTCACGATGTGGAATTATGAAGCCATCTGGGGTAAGCAATGATTGACCATAGCCTTAACCCATATTTTCTATCACCATATATGAGTCATATGGAATTGTGTTTATGAAAATACATTCTCCATTGAGGGGTACATATATCTTAGGGTGGGATGAGTGTGTTTTGTGGGTAGGAGGTATCAACCCACTACTCATTAGTTTGTGAGTGTATCCCTTGGAACATCCGGCACATTAGTCATCATGATTCTTTTTGTTGTGGGGGATTCTATAGACGTCTTCCCTGAGGATGCTATGGGACTAATTTGAGGAGTTTGATTAATTTTTTCATTAATATGAACCACAAGACCACTTAAATATATTATATGGAATATCATATATCCCCTATCGAAATATGAGTGTTGTGGTTGTAGTTGGAGGACTATACAGAGTATGATTTTTATCATATCTTGTGTGTCCCCATAAGTATCTCGAGAAATATGAATTAAAATGATGGATAGTAAATTTAATATTTTTATGATTATAATCCCTTGAAAAGTACCATGATAAAGAACAATAACCCCTTTCCTGAAATTGGTGAACTCTTCGATCAGTTCTAAGGTGTGAGATTTTTCGGGCAGATAAATCTCATGTTCGGTAACCACCAGTTGAGAGTTTTTGAGGCAGATATTCCAAAGATGGTATTATGATATATTTACATATACAATGAGTTATATGTGGTTATATTTATGTAATGAATTTACCCCAATGTAGTTATTTCTCAGATGAACCAGATTGTCTTACTGTACATGGGAAGATTTGTTTATTGTATTTATTGATGACATTCTAATATTCTATTCATTATAGGAGGATCATGTAGAGAACTTTATGATGGTCCTAGACTTTCTTTAGTCAAACCAACATTTTTTTATGTTCTAGAAGTCATAGTTCTTGATATAGAGGGTTGAACTCCAAAGAAATGTCATTTTTGTGCAAGTACCAGCTATGGACATAGTGAAGATTTGTGTACTGCTTTCTTTAGAGCCACCTAAGATAATTTTAGAGGTGAAAATTTTTCTTGGTTTTGTGGTGTACTACATAGGTTTTGTGGAAGAATTATCCATTATTTCAACCCCTTTTACCACACTAACATGGAATGGTAACCCGTTTACCTAGATTAAGCTATTCTAAGGATACTTTAAAAAGTTGAGGATGAGGATAATTAGTGATCTTATATTCAGACTACCGAAGGATGATGTTGAGAACATATTATATTATGATGCATCTAGTATCACTATCAACAACATGTTGATATAGAGGTATGTTATGAACACATAGAGATGATATGGTTAAGAAATCCTAATCACAACTATTCAACTCATAATGTAGAGTTGGTATTGGTAGTCTTCACTCTGAAAATTTGGAGGAACTATCTTCATGGAGGGTGCCTTTTCTTTACTCAGACTAGTAGAGGTTCAAGTATGTCTCAAAGCACAGATACATGAACCTAAGGTAGATTCACTGGATTGAGATTCTATAGGACTATGACATTGAGATAATCTATACTACTGATAAGGGAAATTTGTTGTTTGATTCCATTTATTAGAAGTCCCATGATAGCATGTTGAGAGATATGTCTGAGTAATTATTTTCCTAGTGGAAAACGTTATTGAGGAGGAAGGTGTGGAATTTTTATACTTGATTATGGTAAATCTTCCAAGACTTCAATTATTGAGAGAGTCTTAGTTGGGAGATATAAAATGTGAGGTATTGCTGACCAGATTTCCTAAATAGGTTTACTAGATTGATTTTTTGAATGAGGTAATCACATCAAAATTTTCTAGGGATGGAGTATAGTCTTAGTCACGATAAAAAATTATTTGACGAGAGATTTTCACACACCTCTTTCATTTGTACATCATGGTGTGGGGAATATGTATATATAACTTTATCTGTACTTCTTGTGGGATCACATAATGTATAGTGTTTCTGAGTTCAACTCTTGCTATCTCACATTTCACTAATTAAATGATTAGAACTCAATTTCTAGCATGTATGTTTAATCCTCTTGATACCCCATAGTGGATATCGGATGGAATATCCCCAAAATTTTTGGCATCTACGATTTGGATAGTGAGAGGCCCTAACACCATATGCATGATTATTGACCTACATATGAAGTTGGTACACTTAGTTTCTATCAGGGTGTATAGTTCGATAATGTGTTTGGGGGTGTTGTACAAGTGGGATATTGTCTTCCTTCTTGGGGTTCCCTCGATGATTATAATCGATCGTAGTGTGTGGTTTATATCATGGTTTTGGAGAGGCTTTCCAGAGGCATTCAAAACCTAGATGAGGATGAGTACATCATTTCACCCCAAAAAGATAGGAAGATTGAGTATACTACATAGGTGATGGAGCATATTCCAAGGTTATGAATGATAGAATTTCTCTAGAGTTGGGGGGATCACATTCCATTGGTGGAGTTTTTTTAAGATAATGACTAAATTTATTGTAACACACCATTATTTTTATAGTACGCTATTTCATTAAACTAATTAAATAGCTTGCGCGACGCGCAACACCTAGTTCGAAAGCACCACGACATACCAAACTAGCCGTTCAAAAAGAGGTTATGAATAGTATTAATTTAATTTTTAATTTTATATACTCCATATAATTTAAACATTCATATTATGTGTTTCTAAGACATAATATAAAAAATTCAAATTTTCAGATAAAATTTGTATTTTTAAAAAAATCCAATTTTACCACCTTTTAATGGAGAACCCATTTTAAATCCATGATTTGACACTTTTATATATTCAATTTGATAAAATAAACTTCTTCTTTATAATATGGAGATAAAAATTTAGTTTGAAATTATTTTGTGTTTTTCTAATAACATTCAAATTACTTTTAATAGTGAAAGATAATAAATTTTAATTGAAAAAACCTATTTTATCAAAATAATTTATAGTCATAAATTATACATTTTAAGGGTTTTTAAGTTTAATAAGATTATATTTTTATCATTTAATCTAATATTGGTCATTTGAATAAATTTCAAATTTAAATTGGACATAAACACATATCAATCTTTTGATAGTTTTTACTTCTAAAAAACCCAATTGTAGGTTATGACAACGAGATTTAATTTCAAATTAATTAATGTATCTCATATTTTTGTAAATTGTTAAAATATACCTCATTTTTTTTATTTTTGAATATTAAAATTAGCTTTGGGTTAATATATGGTATTTTTCTGAAAACATTCTATTTCTGAAGAATAGTGAAAAACACTACGTTGTAGATAAAAACCAACATTTTCATTAAAATAATTATTTTAAAATAAATATTTATCTTAATGTAAAAATAGATACATACAAAATATATTAATCCAATTTAATTCATTAGGAAAATTTTATAATAAAATTACATATATATATAATTTTATTGAACTTTTTAATGTCTTTTACTCACCTTCTAGGAATATTTGAAAATTTTCATAAAATGTAATTTTACCCTTTCAATGAATTGAATTTTAAAAATCCAAGAGACACGATTGAAATTAGTAAGTAAAATTCTGTTCAACAAGATGAAAATAATTTTTGGTGAATAGTAACTTTTGAATTTTATTAACCCCAGTTAAAAAGTAAATAGGGTAATTAAAGGTAAAAATGATATTATAATTACCCTAACACATATCTAATTCTATTGGATAAGTTTTTTTTGACCCAAAATAAAACTTCGGAATAAAATATGATCCTATATGATCCACTTGGATCATATTAGGCCATTTATTATTATTTTAATTATAGAAGAGTTAAATGTGTAAAATTCAATGTTTAATAATTAATCATTTTAAATATAGTATTATAGATAAGATAAATTTGACTATAAATATTAATAAGAAATATCATATGATTTCATACATCATGGCATTTTCTTTATTATTTTTAGAAATTTAATAATTAAATTTATTTGTGACACAATGATGATGACGTAATTACCTTAATAATGAAATAATAAAATAATTGATGGTATAAATGTCAAAATAAATGTAAATTGAGACTTTTGTTGCATGAAACTAACTATGTAGGTTAATATGACATGTTAGGGTTCATTTAATGTGTTTTTATGGAAGTAATCATGTTCTGTTAACTTGAAAAAACGAAATACTAAATAGTGTCAAAATTGATATAAATGAGTTTTTAAAACAAATACTATATTATTAAATTATATAATATTCTTAAAAATATAAGGTTTATAAAATGGACTTATATAATGATAGATATGTATTTAATTACCCACTTTAGGTTCTCTTGTCATTTTATTGTAGGTTTATTTACCAAGTAATATAAAAATTCAAGAAGACAAGGTAAAAGTTAGACTATTTAGCTAAGAATAAAATCTAAAATATAACCTAAATATGGTGACATAAACTGGTCTTAAACCTATTGGTTGAGAATATTTAGACTTATCTTCTCCTTTTTATCGAATTAATTTTACTTAGAGACATTAAAAACTGAAAATGAGTTTATAATAATATAATATTGCATGATTTTCCTAAAGTGACCCTCACCTCTCTTATAAAAGGGTACTTCCCCTTCTCTTAACTTCATTCATCCACATACATTTGGCTCGGCTAAACCCTACTCAAATATCCCCCCAACTACCCTAAATTCACCCTAGAGGCCCTAATTTGATGATAAATCCAACCTAAGGAGGCCTTTTGATCAAATCAAAATAAAGCACCCAAAGAAGTGGTAATCATTTCATCACCTCTTACAAAGTTCTTTTCTTCTTCCACTTATTCTTTGATAGTTGTTACCATACCAAAAAAAAAACTCTACTACCTTGTACATACTGTGATTTGATTATAATAATGGTGAAACCATATAAATTATTCTATCCATCTCATGAATGATAAAGACACTATACGTGTGTATGTACGGCTTACCATCTACACATCGTGGTGTAGTTTGTTATTCAACACTTCATTATTTGGAAAGGTATAATAATGAGTATAATTAAATTCAAAAATAAATATAACATGTTAATTATTCTGTATATATGATATACCATCAGAATACATTCTATTTAAACATCAATAGAATTATATTTTCGCTCGTGCGTACGTAAAGATTATAATCTCCATGAACCTGATAAGATTTACTCCTCATCGTAACCATTCAAGAATAATTTTTATTTTATGATTTAAAATAATTTTTAAGAACTTAATATCATTTTGGATATTAATAAAATAAATTCTATCGATAACAAACTTAACTTACATAATAGAATATATAAAGTAAAATGAATCAGTTAACACCTAAAACAATGATACTACTAAAATATTATTAATAAAGAAATATTAGAAGGTCATATATGATGACATATTTATGTATGTGGTTCTTGAAAAATTTAATAAAGATGATTTAACTATTATAAAGGAAGTTAACATACCTTATACTATGGAAAAGTACAAAGTAAGGGTAAAATTTACAATCTCTTTATTATCCGAGGTTGTTTATACGTAACCATATACTGGGAAATCTTTATCATCCTCATCCTTGATTCATAAAAATGTATTTCAAAACATTTTTACTATTTCCTAGAATATGGGTTAATGTCATTCAAACCCTTGTTTGACTTTTTATAACAACAATTTGAAAGGAATCTTTACATCATTTTCCAAATAAGGTAAAATATGACCTTTTCGCAAAATTAATTTATGAATGTTTTATTTAAAATATATGGTCGGTACAACTATTTTCCACCATTTAACATTTTTGAAGATTCCCATACCATTATATAAAAATATTATCAAAATAAATGTTTTCTTTTTTAATTATTAGTCTTTTAAATAATTTGAAAATTGAAATATATATGTCTCTCAAATTATTTCGATTCCATCTATATAAACATACTTTGATGGATTTAAAAATTGTTTGAAATTTATTTATTATGATACAATCTTCTGTATTTTGTTGAATGTTTTTTATATGTTTTATTGTGGAGGTGTTATTTTTATACCATTAATGGTTATGGTTAATGTATTAACATTTTTATGCTAGATTTAATCTAAATGATTATGTTAGGTTTCAACCTTTTTATATGCGGAATGAATTGGACTTAGCAAGCGAGGGGTAGAGCCCGTATAGCTCCTCGATGCATCGTTCGGTCTCGTGAGACAAACTAGTGTCTCGGGAAAAGGCCTTGACAAAATCATAGTTTTAGTATTGTCACAAGGCCTTGACTATGTGGTTATGATGTCTAAAAATATGCATTCCATCACTATAAAATTATCTATGGATATTACATGTGATTATTCATCTAGTAGAATATCCATGTGAATAAGTAAATTTCATTATTTGATTTATATTTTCCATATCATAATGAATTTTATCTTTAAAAGGCTTGTGTATTAGTCTTATACATTTCCATAAATTATTATTCTAATTTATGAATGTTTCCTCTTTATTGTTATCCCTACTGAGCATCTAAACTCCCCCTTTCTTATGTTTTCTTTTTCACAGGATGTGAAGAAGTATATTATGATTGACCTAAAGGGATATTCTATGGGACTTGAGTGTATTGAAAAGGTACACAATGTTGTTGTTATTTATTTGATGATGTAATGAAGAACTTATGTATGTAACTAGTACTTCTAAATATTCAAAACTAATCTGTTTTTCGAGACATTATCTCTGATGATCATGCCAATGTTATGTAATAACACACTAACTCTGGGTAGCTAGGTTCATAACATTACAATTGTTATCAGAATAAGTTTAGTAAAAATCTGGGAAACTAGATTTCGATAAAATTTGTTTAAATAACATTACCCTAAGATAATCATTGAGGATTAGTAATGAACAACATCAAGAAAAATTATAGTGTAAATATTATGTGGATTTTTGATGAAACTTAATCCATGTATGGATACAAACAAGTATAGGTGGCTCTAAAACATATGTACCAAGGAGTGAAAACTCTGACAAGGAGTTTTGGACTTGACCTGAGGCATCTTGGTACACAACAACGGGCCTTTATTCCCTCATGGTATTGACACTCTCGGGGGATATGCTTAGGACAATTTACATTTTCTTTACAACACATTATAAATGATTTATGTGTAAATACTTCCTCAATGAATTTTTTTATGATTATGGATTATATGAATAAACATTTCAATTTACGTTAGTAATTTTACAAGTTTGGAATTATGCATTGTGATTCATAAACTAACCTAGTGTATTCTATTGTATAGTAATAGAGCCCAGTAGAAGGAATGAGAACTCCTACAATACATATGATCCAAATAGTAAGAAGGATCATATCATTCATGGTCTCAAGCCATCATTTAGAAGGAAAATAGACTCCCACATATTCTCGTCATGTGGAAAAATAGTATCATGTGTTAATAAGATAAGTAAAGAATTATTTGAGTCCTATATTTTTTAAGGGAAGCTAGAGAAGAAAAGTATGGTAAAGATAAAGAGGGATAAATGGTAAAAGGGAAAGAAGGATTTTCCAATATGTGATAACTATGGAAAGAATGACCTTGGTAAATTCTTGAACGAAATGGGAGTTTATTATATGTGTAGAGAAAAAGGACACCATGTATGTGATTGCAAGGGTAAGAGAAAGGTTTCAAATGTAAAATGATTTATCTGCAAGGAGTTGGGACATTATGTGAATCAATATCCTAATCATCAATGTATACCCTAAATGATGCTATTGGATAATAATCAAGTTACAATACAACCACAGATGAAGAGGAATAATTAGTGTCCTTAGATTTTTTTTATTAAGGAATTATATCATTTTAGTGTTGTATCAATGATTTACTAGTTATATTAATTATGGGAATAAATAAGGATTGTATTGTAGTACTATTTCATTGAGGATTTGGGGTTATATGGTACTAAGAAAAGTGACTCAATAGAAAGTTAAATTTTTTGGAAGATACTTGGTTAAAGGAAATATAAACCATAATATGGTACTGATACTAAGGTAGTTATTTTGGAATAAGATATGGTTGATTTGGATAAATTATATTGGATATTTTTTATTACCTTAGAACTGATTAATGGTTTGTTTATTCCATCATTGTTGGAGTATTAAAATTTTTTTAATAAAAGGAATATATCTAGTATTAAATTAGTGATAAGGGTGCATGAATATAACCAATGAGGTTTTATAGTAATTTAGGGAGTTACTGTGTTTTATGATAATACATGATGAAGGTACTGACATGTTATTATGTGTAAAAAAGAGATCTTTATTCTATTTTGTTAAAATTCCTTGAAATTTTCCAGGCTATAAGTTGGACACAAATATTTTGGAGAATTATAACGGTTGGAATGGATTATGTTGGACAATAGATTCTATTGTTTATGGTTAAACCATTTCATAAGATTATTTTTGGAATTTTTTATAAAAAGGACAACACGATGGTCGGGCGACAACCCATCGCACCCGGCAAGGCCGTGAGACTTGAACCCGCAACTGAAGGGCGATAAGGGTGAATCACCTACCACTATCCAAAGTGATGTTTGGGTTTTTATAATGTAGTTTTTTTTAAATTATCTGATGGATGAATTATAAATTCATTATTTTTAATCCCTATACAATTAGGATAAATATAATATTTTTGAGTTATTTTATCTTTTGGAGTAAAAGATGAGTTTGTGGAGGAAATTAGTTAAAGGATGGAACTCTACTTGTCACGTATTGTTATACTTATTATATAAAGAACTTAATTATAAACTATAGTGAAAGGATATTAAAACAAAAAATGTGTTATCTTAATACCATATTTTTTGATGAACCAATAATATTTTATGTCATCATAGATTTATGGCTTTGAGAACCTCAATTATCTATTTATTATTCACTTTTTTGTGATTTATGACCTCAATCAGTCACTATAAATATTTACATTTTTTCATCCAATTATGCATCTAAAATTTCCACCAAATTTTTTCTATTCGAAATCATAATATGGTGGTGACCATTTCATTTCCCTTTCCTTCATATTAAGACTAAAATTTATTAACCCTATTTCTATTATGGGTTTTCCACAAAGGTATTTTTTACTATTAACCATTTATTTTCGAAGAATAATTTCAAATTTTGACGAAATTTATTGAAGGATGGTAGAATGTAACACCCCAGGATTTTATATTATGTTTTATCTTTAATGTAATTTAATAGGTTATGCTACACGTAATATCGAGTTTGAATTCACGACGACTTACCAAACTAGTCGTTCAAAAAGCAGTTATAAATATTTTTAACTGAATTTTTAATTTTCTATACTCCTTATAATTTTAACGTCCATATTATGTGTTTCTTAGATATAATATAAGAAAAAAATCAATTATTAAGATAAAATAAGTAATTTTTAGAAAATGAAATTTTACCACTTTTTAATGGAGAACAATTTTTAAATGCAATATTGACACATTTATATAGAAAATTTAATAAAATCAAATTATTCTTTACAAGCATGAAATAAAAATTTATTTTTGATAATTTTTTGGATATTTTGTGATAACTTTCATGTTTTGATGAATAGTGAAAGATACAATGTTTTAATTGAAAACAACATTTCTAATCAAATTAATTTATATCATTAAATTATATATTAGAATGGTTTTGAAGTAAAATTAGATTTTATTTTTATTATTTAATCTAATACTAGTCATTGGATGTAATTTCACGTTTAAATTGGATATAAACACATATCAATCTTTTGATAGTTTTTACTTCTCAAAAACCCAATTTATGGTTTTGATAATGGGAATTAATTTTAAATTAATTAATGAAATTACTATGTTTTTAATTTTATAAAATATATATCATATTTGAATTTTTAATATCAAAAATTGATTTGGGTGATTTATTTTTATTTTTTTGAAAACTTTCAATTTTTTGATGAATAGTGAAAAACAATGCGTTGTAGATAAAAATGTATTTTTCATTTTAAAAATATTTTTAAAAAATAATTATATTAATGCAAAAATAGATATATAATACATATATTAGTTAAATATAATTCATTATAGATATTTTATAGTAAGATTAGAAATATAAAATGTTATTGAACTTTTTAACGTCTTTTACCCACCTACTGTGCACATTTGCTAATTTGCATAAAACACAATTTTACAGCTTTTGGGAATTAAATTTCAAAAAATCAAGAGAATCAAATGATATCAGTATGTAAAATATGGTTCAATAAAATGAAAACAATTTTTTTGGTGAATAGTATCTTTTGAATTTTATTTACCATGGTTAAAAGTAAATTGGTTAATTAAAGTTAAAAATTATATTATAGCTATCCAAACACATTTCTTAATTCTACTAGATAATTTTTTTTCAACAATATCAACAATATTAATAAAATATGATCCTATTTGATCCACATGGATTAGATTAGGACATTTATTATTATTTTATTTAAAGAAGAGTGAAAAGTGAAAAATTCAATGTTTAATAAGTAAATCATTTTTAATATAGGGTATACATTAGATAAGTTTGACTATTAATATTCATTAGAATTATAAAATTATTTCATACATCATGGTATTTTTTTATAATTTTTGGACATTAAATAATTAAATTTATTTATGACACAATGATGATGGAATAATTTCCTTATTAATGAAATATTAAAATAATTGATATTATTAATGTCAAAATAAATGTACATTGAGACTTTCGATGCATTAAAATAATTTTAGAGGATAATATGACATGTTAGGGTTGATTTAATGTATTTTTTTGAACTAATAAAGTTTTGTTGATGTTCACAAAAACAAAATACTAAATAGTGTCAAAATTTTTATAAATGAGCTTTTAAAAAAATACTATATTATTAAATGATATAATATTCCTAAAAAAATATTGATTGGAAAAAGGACGTATATAATGATAGTTATGTAATTAATTTACCACTTGAGGTTTTCTTGGAAATCTATAGTATGTTTATTAACCATGTAATATAAAACTACAAGAAGACATGTTAAAAGTTAAACTATTTAACTAAGAATGAAATCTAAAAGATAAGTTTAATATGGTTACCTAAACATTCTTAAAACTTATTGGATGAGAATATTTTGACCAATACCCACCATATCCTTTAAATAAATCCATTTTGAGACATTAGAAACTGAAAATATTTTAATAAAAAAAAATATTTCAATCTTTTCATAAAGTGACCCTAAACTCTATTATAAAAGGGAACGTCCCCTTCTCTTAATTTTACACCTCCAAAGACATTTGGATCATCCAAACCCTACTCCAATATCTTCCCAAATAGCTTCATTTCAACCAATTATCCTTACATTGATAAAAAATCCAACCTAAGGAGCCATTTTGATCAAATCAAAAGGAAGCACCCGAAGAAGAGGTAATAATTTCATCACCTCTTTAAATGTTGTTTTCTTATTCCACTTATCCATTATTTGTTATATCCATAAAAAAAACAACTCTAGTACCTTCTATATACTGCAAATTTATTATAAATATGGTATAACCATATTCATTATTCTATCCATCCTATTAATGAAAAATTCACCATTCGTGCGTACGTACGACAGACCGTCTTCATGTCATAGTATAGTTTGTTATTAAACACTTCATTATTTGGATGGGTATTATAATGAATATAATTTATGTAAATAATAAATATAAAATGTTAATGGTTATGTATATATGATATACCATCCAATTATATACTATTTCACCATCAATAGAATGATATTGTTGCTCATGCGTACGTACAGATTACTGTCTACACGAACGCGATGAGATTCATTGCCCATCATAACCATTAAAGAATAAATTTCATTTTATGTTTTAAAATATTGTTAAATACCGTAATATAATTATGTATATGAATCAAATACAACCTATCCCAAACAAACATGACTAACATAACGACACATATAAAGGAAAACGAATCAGTTAACACCCGAGACAATGATACTACTGAAATATTAATAAAAAGAAGTATTAGAAGATCAAATATTATATCATATTTATGTATGTGGTTATTTTATAATTTAATAATATTTATTTAACTATTATTCTGGAGGTTAATGTAACCTTTAATATGGAAATGTACAAGTTAAGGGTTAATTTTATAATCTCTTTACTATCTGAGTTGTTTATATGTAAGCATCTACTAGGAATTCTTTATCACCCTCATCTATGTTTCTTAAAAATTTATTTCAAAACATTAATACTATTTAATATAATATCGGTTAAACTAATTTGTACAATTTTTTACTTTTTATAAAATATTTTTAAGGGAATCATTTTGTCATTTTCCAAACAAGGTACTTTATGACCTTTTCGTAAAATTAAGGTAAGACTATTTTTTAACTTATACAGATAGTGTGGATAGTTTACACTATTATAACACCATAAAAGCTTCCCATACAAGCTTATAAGAATATTTTCAATATAAATGATTTCTTTTATAATTATGTGACTTTTCGATGATTTCAAAATAGAATGAGATATTTCTCACAAATAGTTTTGATTTAATATTTGTCAACATCCTTTGATGGATTTTATACTAGTTTGACGTTGATTTATTATGATTCAATGTTCCATATTGTTTTGAATGTTTTGTGATTTGTTCGATTGTGGATGTGTTATTTTTGAACCATTCATGGTTTATGGTTAAAGTATTAACATTTAATATGAAATTTTTAATATAAATTCTTATGTTATGTTTAATTATTTTCATATGAAGAATTCATTGGACTTACTATGTGACTGGTGGAGCCCATTATAGCTCCTCGATACATCGGTAGGTCTCATGAGACAAACTACTGTCTTGGGACAAGGCCTTGATAAAATCTTATTTGTAGTCTTGGAATGAGGCCTTGACGATGTGGTTATAATGTCTGACATTATGCATTCCCTCATTATGAAATTATCTATTGATATTACATGTTATTATTTGACTAGTAGAATATCCATGTGAATAATTAAATGGAATAATTTGATTTATATTTTCTATATTATACTAATGTTTATGTTTAAAAGGCTTGTGTTTTAGTCATATAAATTGCCTTAAATGTTTATGTTTATTTATGAATGTTTCTGCTATATTGTTATCCTTACTGAGCATCTGACCTCAACCATTTTTATGTTTTCTTTTTCCCAGAATCTGAAGAAGTATATTATGAGTGACCTGCAGAGATATGCTAAGGGATATGAGTGTGTTCAAAGGGGGCACATTTTTTTCTTTTTTTTATTTCATGATGTAAAGTATAATTTATGTATGTACTGAGTACTTCTAAGGATACTAAACTCATCAGTCTTTAGATACATTATCTCTTATGATCATACCATTGTTATGTAATAATGCACCGACTCTAGGTAACTAGGTTCAGGTAGTTAAATATATACTAACAACAAAGAACCTTTAGATTACTAGGATTGGAGACCCTATAGGTCATTGTTATAATTAACTGATATCGGTGAAACATTCTTATTGGGAATATAATGGTGTAGTCATAGACAAAAAAGACTATGGTGATCAATGAGTGGATAAGGATAAATTAGAGAAAATATAAATCTTATTAGTTCAACAACATATGGTCTTGGAGTTTGAGTAGGGAGACCACATTTTCTTGAGAGTATCCCAATGATGCGGATTGTGGAGATTAGGCATTGTAGTTAAGATATGCCATAGGTTCATTGTACCAGTAATTTTCTTCAGAGGGTTGGTAAGGTTTCCTACCACCTAGCCTTACCCCTAAAGATGGAAAGGGTGAATGGGGTCATCCATGCATCATAAATAATGAAATATGTCAATGATCTTAAAAATTTATTACCTTGGGATAGCTAGACAACATGGATAACTCCACATTTTTTGAGAACCTAGTGGAAATCAAGGATTGGCATGAGAGAATCCTAGTTGGATGGACCATTCCCACAGATTATGCGCTATTATGGAATTAGAGCATGTATGAGAGTTATTAGGAGTGAGAGATCCAGTTGTAGGATCCACATCACATGAATTTTGTTTAGTTTTTTCATTTCAAGGAAGAAAATATTGTATGAGGGAGTAATATAGAGTCCCTATTTTTACCTTTTAGGGATTTTAATTATATGGAGGAATATTTTCAGAGTCAAGCGCTAAGACGATGCACATTTCCGATTCCCAGTGTGCATGAATTAATGTTATAAAATTATTGAATATATTTTATACTACACAAGAACATGTTATTAAAAAAATGGGATAAAACATTAATAGTGTATATTATTGAAATGTTGATAACACATATGAATTTGAAACATAATATTTACCTTTGGAACGACCTAATGTTGGTCAGTGTGAGACATTCAAAAAAAACAACCATTGGAGTGTGCATTTAGTTGATCAGTTAATTAATTATCTAAATAATTATATAAATTACCAAAAAATAATTTTCTCTATAAATTTATCATTATGGAATATTTGTAGGGTTAGGTTTATAACCTAGGGACTGTTGAGACTGGGATTAGACCACCCATCATTAGCGAATTGGGATCACATGATGATGAGCCTCTTGATCCAAGTGAATCGAGGCGTAGTGAATGCCATAACAAATCCCAATAATTGTATTTTTCATTCTTCATCATAAAAGAATCAAATATTTAGGAAGGAATATTAATTTTTAATTTTCTACCTTATGAAGAAAATATTGATAAGAATGAAATCTAATTCTTTGACCTGTGTTTTTTATCCTTGGCATGGGCCAACATATCGAATTTAATTTTTTAATTGGGTCACCTGATTGTGTTATGATTTCTAACACAAGATATCCCCATTTTTATTATTTAGCTGTTAAATATTTTGAAATGATTATTTCGTCTTTGATTCCTAGGATTTTACACATTTTTTCTTCATGATATTCATTTTTGGACAATAGGTCAATGTTTGACATTGTTAGGCGGGATCGTGCATGGTCGGACTAGCAGATTCATGGAAGATTCATATGTGATGGATAAATTCATGATTAGATGGTGGTTTTGAAGGTTTTTCAGGACGTGTGTGATGAATCCAATAAATCTAATACTGATTGGATGTGGCAGGAGAGAAGTGACAATGGATCACACGCTTCATGTGGGAGGATCAAGATTCCTTTTTCAGCCATAAGAGGGCCTAAATCTATAAAAAAAGATGTATGGCACTAATTATATGTGATTGAAAACAAGAAATAATGGTATATAGTGTTGACTTTGAGAACACACAATAGATATGAGTTTTAGTGGAAAGCTCAACTACACGTCATGCAGTCTAACGAAAAATGGTGTATAGACCCATGGATACGACAGCTAGGATTTTTTGCTGAGTTAAATATCAAATTACATATGGGAGTTCCTCATTATTTATAACTCAGTGCTGATGAGATGCCATGAAATATGGGATTACGCAGTCATGGGAATAGAAAGTAACACACCTAATATACATGGACATGGTATGAGGGACACGAGCCTGGACAAGAGAACACAAATCAACCCTCTGATACATATACATGTCATGTAGTCCCATATAAAACATTTAAGGATACATGGCATGTGAGGTATGTATTTATGTATAAATTTGTAGGAAGAAGTGTAGGACAGCACCTCATGTGGGTACCCTAAAATGTAGTGTACTTTTTTTAAAAAAAAATTCATCAATCTATAGTGTCTTTTTATTTGTGACTCATAATTTTCCCAACAAGTATCCTATCATGACTGTTTTTTACATAGAATTATATGTTAGAATTCATAGTGGTTTTTGAGAAATTATGTGAGGTGTTTTTGTAGGAATCATATTTTTTCAATGCTTGACAATGACAATGATCAAAAGATATCATTAGAGTTGAACCTGAATTTCAAGACAGGGCATGGGACCCCAATCATTCAATATAAAATGTAATAATCCCCTTAGTATAGGGAATGATTCATGTATCCATATTATGAATAGAACCATTCTACAAGAACTTATAATGGTTACTATAACAATAGAGTGTAATCCACCAAACATACCAGGTTTTGGGTCCTCCATCCATCATCAGAGTGGAACCCTCCTATTAGGATTGGTCATAGTTCCCCTACCCCTAGAGTTAAAATCTTCTAATAGGAGGGAGAATAGGTTCTCTATCTGTCTATATAGTAAGTTTATCCCTCTTTTAGGGACATGGAATTGGACCTCTATCCCTAGTGAGGAATCCTCATAAAGGACATTGGAGTGGATCCTCTATCCCCATATAAGAGTGTAACCATACTTTCAAGACATGTCATGGGTCCTCCACATAAATAATGTGTCCTCTAGACAATGTGTAAAAGTTTCATTGTATGGTCCCATATGGGTTATTCTTATTTATAGATGTGTGAGATGTATGGAATCTACAATGGCCCTCTTTGAACTAATGGAACAATGTTTTTCTAAGTTGGGTTGTTAGGTGTAGATCCCCTTTCTCTCTCATCTATACATATTTTATAAGAAAAAATATATTTATGTATCCTTGTTTTTGGATATCATTTCTTTCCATGGGTTGATCTTTTCACTAATATCATTTCTTTTATTTTTTTACCTTCAACTTTCTGGGCATCCTAATGGGTATATATATACTCACCCCTACACAGGGTTTTCCTACATGTGTAATTTATAATATAGATGAAGGATAAGTTGTTGGTGATTAAAATAATGTATACATAAACCCTAGTTAATTTAACTGTGCATGGTGGTGGGGGCTTGGATATCTAGATCCAGGCTCTACTAGTATTTACTTTTCTAGTTTTTTGGTTGGGACATATTTCTGGGTAGGCATTAATTTACCCCATTAATTTCCATATTACACTATCATAATCTATTATGTCACTTGTATTGTGGTTAATATAGATGTTAATTTCATTTATTTTATGCAAAATTACATATTAATGGAGATGTTTGGGTGCATCCGTACATGTATATTGGAAAAATTGTTACCATGTTAGTTATCCCTTTCAGTGATTATTACCGGCCCCTTGGCTAATGAGGTTGCATTGGGGTAGTTTCTATTCGAGACCTATTGGGTCAAGTTGTGAAAAGTGGATACATTTTTTAAAATTAAATTTAAAAAAGTTCCAGAATTTAATTTCATAATAAACCACCAAAATGAGATGAAAAGTAGTTTTGTAGAAAAATATTTATTCTCAATTATAAAATGTTTTTATACCAAAACCAAGCATAAAATCATTCAAATATATACAATTTGATCATTAATAAAACTAATGTATTTATTTGTCTTTAAAATCATATTTCTTATAAATTTATCTTGAAAAATGATTGAAAAGAAAAGATAGTTTCTAATTAAAATTAGTATTTTTCAATATTCATCACAAAATCAAAAATTTAAATTCATTAAAAAAATTCACTATGTGATTATTTTTAATTGATCAATTCCGAAATTAATTTCTACTTATCAAAATAAATTATGGGAAGATTGAGAAATTAATTTTAATATATAGTAATATAATTTAATATAAACCATTATTTAAGAAAAGTGTATTTTTGAAGCACAAAATTACATTAATAAAAATTGAGTTTTCATTTACTAGGAATTTATCAATTAATTTTTATATCCCTAGAAGAATATATATATTTAATAATATGTATAAATATAGTCATATTAAATAATTTAATGGCCTAGTTATAATGATAGTATTTAATTAATAATATTTTGTGTCTCATTTAATCTTTATATTATTTCTTGTATACTCTACTTAGAATAGTTTTCTTTTAGGACATTGTTGTGTTACATGGATGACCCAAAATTTATATCACAATGGGTGATATACAGTATCTCTATGGTATTATATGGGTTATGGTTCCTCTTTGGATCTCCAAAATACCTATGGTTGTAGAGAAAACGTTCTTTAGAACCCTCATACATTAATAAATTTATTACTCATGTCTTTAGGCATATAAAAATAGGTGTGTATGGGTATATTACATTTAATTTCATCACATGGATAAAAAAAGGTGGTATTTTTCACTCCTCTAATGTGAAATACAATGGCTAGTCGAATGAGATAGATTGGGGATTTGTAAGACTATACATAGATAAGATATGTGATGTGGTTATCTATGAAATAATGGTTATGTGATATTATTATCTATAAGTAATAATAATATGTGTTGTATCCATTGGCCATGTTATTCTATCCTTGAAAATTTGGTAATGTTTCAGTAACTATATGAATTTCCAATTGGATTGAAATATATTTTATATAAATTAATTGAGAGGTATTGAAGATTTATGATTTTATAAATATATGTTGATATGTGTTTATTTGTTTAAATATTTTATACTATGATTGAATGGAAATGTTCTATATTTTTTATTGATAAATATTATCAGTACAAATTGAAAAAAATGAACATTTTTATGTGATATTTATGGAGTTGTTCTTAGATAATATAAATTAATAGTGCTTTTCAATGTAGAGACATGTTTAACAACATATTTCAATGATTAGTAAATAACAATATGTTTTGGGAGATTAAAGAACTATATATTAATTTTTTTGAATAGTTATGAATATTTATAATACGCTTAAAATAATTTAGGTACTGAAGTTATTGTAAAAAAATAATATGGACCTTTTGTTGGATGATTTTATGATGATTTAAGATTCTTTCAAAGTCTCTTCAATGATTTTTAAATAATTTTATTATTTATATAATTCTATTGATGTGTGTAAAAGACATTAATATAATCAATTTGAGTAATATCTTTATTGAGGTTGTGATTTTGAAAATGTAATAATAATGTATGGTTAATATTTAACATTGTGTTTGACTCATTTTTGGAATTGATATTTTTAGAGTTCCAACATTTTGATGATTATTGAAATAAATTTGGGGATGATATTTACATTTTCATTCTAATTAAAATATAATTATCATATTAAGGTGATGATGATTCATTATATAAGATAAATAACACCCTAGAATGGAAAAAACTATTGTGATGATATGATTCAGTCCATATGAAGGACTACTTGGTCTTAGTGAATAATTGATTTTCATATGGGGAATTGAAATAGAAATTAATGAGATCATTTTTTGAAATATGGAGAAATAAAAATCTTAAATCTTTTGTAATCCAGATTAATGATTTAAATTTTATTTTGGATGATATATTTGAGGAGAATTCAAACTAAAAATATATTCCTAATTTTAATGAGAATATTAAATATTGTATGGGAATAAAAGAGTTTCTGTATTTTGAATAAAAAATAAAATTTATGAAATTATCTAAGGGGTTATATATGTAAAAGAAAAAGAAGTAATGTGTGATAAAATATTGATTGAGATATTGTGTAAAATTGGAATCCTTAGTTATGAGAAAAATTAAATACCTAATACATTTCTTAAAAAAAAGATCAAAGAGAAGTTCTATGAAAGATGGATGACAATTCATAGTCTTGAGTATTAAATGTGATGAGGTAAACTAGTTCATGTGAAGGATTGGAAGATGAGTGAGCTGGATGACCAGGTTCTTAAGAACATAGAGATATACATAACCAAATCGTACCAGAATAGATTAGGTTGATCTATTGTGTTCATTGTGAAAGATCATTATTAAGTAAAATAAAAGAATCATTGGCATAAAAAGATCATTCAAAACTTTTTTTATGTTTTCTGTGGGAATTTTGAAGCTAATATATCTATAATAGTACATAAGATCGAAAGAATGGTGGTATTCTATGATTATTATACTTTTATGGTATATTATGTAACTATTACTATATATTTTGAATCATTCATTATTTGGGTGACTAACCGTTCTTCATAAGAGAAAGATTTTATGTTGAAACTTCAATATCATTAATTGTTCCCCCATATTTACATGAATCATCATATAATGTGAGGCCAAGATAATATATTGAGTGTATCTGAGAACTAATAGGTTTTAGAGTTTGTATTAAAGGAGACAATTCATAAATCAGGACTACTTATTCACCACCCTTTTTAGTGGTCTATCTGGCATGGGGTGTCATAATAATTATCAGAGAAACCATAGTTTACACTTACATATTTATTATGTTGAACAAATTTATAATATAAATTATATGAAAATTATATGTGTATCAAAAATTTTGGATATTAATTATAACTATTGATTATTAGCCCGAATCCCAACCCTCAATCACATAGCCAGGATGTTAGAGATATGGATACACTGGAATTTTATCAACATACTATAGGTAAACCTATGTCTTTATTTTCTAAGAGATGTTTGAAAGTTGTTTGAAAAGAGAAAAAATAATTTTTGATGTGTCTATGAGAAATAATATACATTTCAGAAATGGGGATGTAGACTATAAAAGGGATATGGGAAAAATCAGAAGTATCTATGGAGACAATATTATAGTTTTGAAATCCAAACTATAGGATAGGAGGAACAAATTTATAGATCCTAAATTAAATTATGAAAATAAAAAATTTAGATTATTTATATGATTTTATGATATTGTGAGTAATATATTGATTCTTAGTAAAAAGTTAGATGATTCCATCATTGTTTACAAATTGATGAGGAATTTTCTTGATCATTTCAATATAAAATTACTAGTTCCGAAAGATAGAAAATAATTTACAATGGGTGAGTTGCATAATATATTTATCAACTATGAGACTATAAAGGATCAATAATTTATTATTAATTTAAAATTTTAGATGGTATTTTAATCCATGATAAAAATAAATCAATTGACGAGGAAGTTGAAGAATCAAGTGAATTTGATTGATGATGAATATGAGGAATACTTCAATAAAATTATATCAATTATTTAAATGATACATATAAAAGAAAACTGTAATGGGAAGTTAATCCAACCACCATATTTCCATAACTATAATTCAATATTATTTTTTTATATAATATCCCAAATAAGAAAGTTGATGATGTTAAATTAAATAAAGAGAATAAAAATTTTCAAAATAAGAGAGGGGTAAAAAAATAATTAATCAAAAAAAATAAGTAAATGAGTTTAATGAGAAACATTGAAAATGATCACTCATTAAGAATAAAATAATACAATTAAGTGAATATATCTTCTAATATTTATGAATTATTTGAAATTTCTATTAGTGATTAAGTTGAAGAAATGATGGATTTGGAATGGCCATTGAATAGACAAATAGAATATTTTGTTTGGTATATTACACAACTAAATAACGAAAAAAGAAACATGATAACAGATAATAAAATATTGGATATAGATAAATTCAATATGAAAAATGAATAATATGGTTTTTTTATTAGATCATGTTTATAAATTTAATATGGATATGAAAGATAATATAGTTAGATATATTAAAGCGATGTTTGTTGGGAAATAAGAAACGATACTTGAGATACAGTCCATTTTTATTGAAACTAAAGAGGAATTAATAAATATAATGCAATTCTTATCAAATAATACAGAGGTTAAAAGTGACTATTCTCATGTTTATGAATGAATAAAAATTTCATGGAAATTATTCAATAGATTTCTATCAAAATAATACTCTTATTTTTAACAGTGTAGGTGATTTAAAAAGTTCAAAACCTATTTTTAACAGATAGAAAAACAAGGAAAAATATTCCACAATAAATTAATAGATAAATATATCTATAATACTACTTCACCCTAGGAAAACATATGGAAACTTGACAGAGGATGTCCCTATTCGTTTCTTTTATAGATATATAATCAAAATGAAATATCACAGTTGAAAGGGGAGTTATGGTGACATTATGTGGATGGATTCTTAAGGGAGAAAATCCATAACACGAATAATAGTAAATATGTATAGAAAAAGAAATTCAATTAATTGTTATACATTCTTAAATGAAGTGTAAATGTGGGTCATAATGTTCATGTAACCACTTATCTACTTCTAGTCGGAGTTACCTATTCTATGAAAGGGATGAAATCCATTAATATAGGAGGTGGAAAGCCATATTATTCATAAATTAATAGGAAACATTTTGAGACACCTATATAATACGATCATGTTAAAATAAATTGTTTAAAAAATTCTATAAAAATTTGAGACGATGAATAAAATAAAGAAGAAAAATATAAACTTTAGTGAAAAAGTATAGAAAGTGGCTATGATTGAGGATGATGGAATGAATTTGAGGTTTTTTATAAGAGTTTATCTATTAATTCAATGAGAAATCCATGTATAGTGGGAAAATACTGGGAAGAGAATTAATGATTGAATGAATGTTTAACCTACCCAAAATTAATTATTTTGGGATATTTTTCAAGTATTAAGAAATTGATTTTATAGATTTCAGAAGTGGAGAAAACAACATTACATAAGTAAGTAGTCTATATTAAGAAGATGATAACAACCTATCATGGACCAAAATAGAAAAGGCCTTTTAAAAGTTCATTCCATGTATATATTATAAATAGTGAGATGAATGGTTGGAGATAAAACTCTTATCCATAAAACTACTATCGATGAATATAATTTTTTATCTTTCATCCATTATCAATTTTTATTTTTCATTAAAATGTTGGAAATATAAAATGAAAATTGAATTTTTTTCACAATATATTTTAAATGCTTTTATCTTCCTAGAGTACCCTAACTTCTCTAAAGAGGAGGAGTCGAATTCATCCCTTGAGGGGGATAAAATGTGAGATGAATCTCTCATGTGGTGAATCTTGAAAATCTATATAGCTATAAAAAGTAGAGAAAGTGGTTTCCCCATCTCAGATAATACATTGTTTTGATTATATCAAAAATATTTACAAAGGGTGAATTTTATTAATGACAAAATTGGAAAAATATGGAATTTATATTTATTTCAAGGGATCCTTATTATGGTTTTCCTGGGTATATTTTAGTTTATGTTTATTTTGGAAATGATACTTTGAATAGTTCCAAAATTAGTTTTTGAGATGATATCACATGTATTTTTTTTATGAACAACATTGATAACCTTGGTTAAATAACTAATTTTTTATACATCATATTTGAAAAAATAGAATTAGATATTACTATCTAATTTATCTTTTATATGAAAATAATATATTGAAATACTTCTTTAATTAGTGAAGGTATTTGTGATTTTAAATAACATAGGGAAAAGAGAAATTATTGTAGGATTTTTTTTAACGAATCATGATGGATGAGAATCGCCTTGCATCAATTTTTTATTTATTATAAATATGTGGGATACATTTAAGAATATATTCTGAAATGAGAATATTGTGTTGCAATTGAAAATAAATCCATAGGTGATGATTTTTGGGAAAATTAGATTATATATTATTTTTTATAAATAATGTGATATTAATGGATGATAGAATATTGTGTTAATATATGTTTAAATGTGATGAAGATTTAATGGTGGTTCTTCCAAGGTTGAATTAAAAAAATGGCTATATATTGATATGTTACATAAATAGATTGAAGAGAAAGGATCATTTTTTGTGATGATTGGAGAAATTTTCAAATATGTAATCAATGGAAAATGCTTGGGAAAGATTAAATGTTTTTATAAACAAGTTTTAACGATGTTTTATGTGATGTTCAAATGGGGATATTGAAAACCAGAATTTTTGAAACAAATATTACATTAAGAATATTGAGAAACAATCCAAATGACGTTATAGGATTTAGATGACTTTAAAAAGTTATGTTGAAAATTTTTAAGATGATTTTAGTTTGATTTAAGATTCTTGAAATCTATCTATGATGTGTAGTTATTTTTTAAGAATTTTTTATGATGTGTGTATGAGACATTGATGGATATTATTAGAGACATTTCAAAAATAAATATTTAGACATTTGAAAAGTAATCACATTGTATGTTCCATATTGAACACTACATAAGATTAATTTGAGGAACTATGTATGTGTGAAAGGAATATATGAATAAGATATTTCAATTTCTGTACAAGTGTTTGAATATATGTATGATTTATTTAATTGTATATACGAGTCATCTAAAATAATGTATATTTTAATTAAGATATTCATATTTTCCATTTTCATTTCATATGAGTGACTAAGGGTATTTTTAGGATTTATTTATAGCCATAATGCTTAAACAAATTCACAATGTTGTAGAGACCATAAATAATTTATATATTTAGAGTAAAGATTATGAATATATATATATTTCAAATAACTCTAATATTCAAATCATTGATCGTAAAAAAATTTTGTTGTCATTGATCTATTATTCATGATCCAAATAACATTATAACATTAATTTGATGGGGATTTAATCAAAGAGTGATGGAAAATATATATTTGGATGAATCTATTGCTATGAAAATATTCATTCCACATTAGGTATTTTAATTTCATTGTCCATGAGTTCCTTACATATGGATAATTAAATGGTAAATATAATGGAGGATTTTATTGAATTATAAATAAAATATGAGAACTAAGTAGAAATTCAAAAGAAACGATTAACATGGATTTTGAAGGAGATTTTGAAGGACAGTTGAAACTTGTAATATTATCCATATTTTAATTAGAATATTTCATAACATAAGAGGAAAAATGAGTTACCATATTTTGAATATGAAAAAGATTGTCCTTGAATTTGTTTCAATGAATACATATATGTTGGAAAAATAAGGAAATACTAATCATATATTGACAGAACCTGTGAATAATCTATAATTCCCAATTGATAAAAATTACTGAGAGTATAATACATCATAGTATAATAGATAGAATATTTTATCAATTCTATGACCTTTTCAAGGAGGAAGGGACATTCCATGACCTAGTATTCAATGTGTTGAGGATAACTATCACAATATAGTTACGAGGATCTAATAAAGATGAATGAAAATGTTTATTATAATACTATGAACTATAAAAATAGAGTTCACATGATCATATAAGATTCATTCAATCTGTTTATGGAGGAAGATCATTATTTGGTGGCACATAAGGATCCTATCATAGAAGGAGCTCACTGCTTACTTTTCATAGTATTTATAATGGGTATTATGAATCTATAATATATCTTGAATGAATCAAGTGATAGTTCTTAGTGAAACTATCAATTTATTAGATTATGAAAGTCAAATATATAACCAATTCTGAATATATTATTTAATTTATGATTAAAGAGACTAACCACTCACAAGAAGGTGTTTTATTGAGGATACCCAAGCTAAAAATTCCTTTATTTAACTTAATTTCCATAACTAAAACATGGAACTACATAGAAATATAAATATATATAAAATCAAGAGGTTTAGTTTTTTTGGATACTATATATATAATTTAGTTTCATTCTAATTCTTATGAAATATTCCCATAATTTCATCATTTCCTATCTTGTTTGAGACATCTAAAAGGTTAAAGTCATTTTCAAAACCTTGTAAATGGAAAAATTAAAAAATGATGATATTGAACACTCAATAAGGGAGTAATAATGATATCAACATATTTCCCAACACGATATCATAATCATGTGAGAAAATATAAGTAAGAGGTAAATCATAGATTAAAATAAAATGGAAACGTAAAAACATATCATATATAATATTAAGAAAATATGTATTCCCATATAATCAATCATATAACAAGACATATAGACTATGATAAAAAATAATATCTAAATAATAATACATGGGAATATTATAGTCACATATCAAAATTTTATAGAACTAAAAAAATCATAGAAACTAAAATTTATGATTAAATAATCAACAACTATTTCATATTGTGGATTACGCGGCACATCATGTTTCCTAAAGAAGATTACGCATCTCAACTGGCTTCTCATAGAGGATCAGGATTCACAACCTATTATATATTGAAGATTTGACATCCTAACCTATTTCAAATTTTGGATTAATAATAAGTACTAATTTCCCCATTATCTAATGATATATAATGGTTTAACCAATGCATTGGATTCCTATATAGGGCTCAACCATCACATTAGGATTAACCATAGATTCTTTCACTTAGAAAAAAATAAATAAACAGATAGTTAATATAAAAGAATAAGTATAGGATTATTATTACATTTCAAAAGGCACTACATGAATAGATATATACTCATGATATATTTATGACCAATTAAATAACACAAAAAAATCATATTATATTTTTGATTAATATTTATAAGAAATAACATCATAGAAAATAGTTCCCTTTTGAGATAAAAAGGAAAATGAAAACTAAATACTAAAATAGATTAATAAAAATTATTAATTAATCTGTTTTACAAAGGTAACATAAATGTATACATATTTTTATTTCAAAATAAAAATTAATTAATTGGATGTGTTTGAAAATTTTGGCTTTAACAAAAGATCCATTTATAATAATATAACACTTTAGTAGAAGAGAATTATTGATAACCCATTATAATTTTATAGAAAAGAAACCATTAATATAAATATATTTTAATAATGAAAACAATATACTTAGTGAGGAAACTTTTTCTATAAATTATTAATGGGGATATTTGAATATATGTAATCATCTAAGGTTGATGTTTAAAAGAAACTACTCGACTCAATGAAAGAGACTAAAGTAACCAAATACCCTTACCTAGGATCTTCACTTTCAAAAAGTTCATTAAAATCTTATACCATAAACATTGATATTGTAATACTCTATTTCAAAAAATTACTCAATATTATACCATTTATACATTTACTTTATAAAAACCCCGAACATTTATATTACAGAAATATTTTTCCACATCATATTCTTACGTTTTGACAATTTTTTCAAGATTCATAGGAGTTGTGTCATTATTCCATCTTGATTAAAAGTTAATGCTTACAATATTATTAAATTTACTATAATG
Organism: Viscum album; assembly: GCA_963277665.1. NCBI lineage: Eukaryota > Viridiplantae > Streptophyta > Magnoliopsida > Santalales > Viscaceae > Viscum > Viscum album. The sequence goes on from OY728156.1 coordinate 1,143,475,117, forward strand.
TATTATTTATAATGATATATAATGTTTAAATTTTATTTAATTAGTTCTTTAGTCATTATCCTAGATTTTGAAAATGATTGCAATCATATTTCAACGATTTTTAACCCATGAAAGATGAATCTTAATTATTTAATTAAATATATATATAACCATTATAGAAAAAAAATTATTAAAAAATTTATATAATATTACACCATTAATTTCTTTTCATAATAACCAATGATATAATTTCATTTCATTGTTCTTGTACATGGTCAAGCATGCACAGACATAGTCATACCCTGATTAATGGATGATTATGGGGTTATTTATGTGCAATATATATATATATAAGTATCAATATGATTTTATTTAGATATAAATAGTATGTAATATTTCTATTTTAAAGAATTATAATAAGAACTTATTTCATAAAATGAAAATACATAGAAAAAATAGATCATTTTCATCTCAGTACCGTAGTTTAACATGGTTAGTACTATGAATTTCAGTTATTTCTCATAAAATTAATAGTTCTCAAATTTAGAATAATATAACCACAATAATTTTATAAAAGTAATATTTATCATAGAAACCCATTCATAGATCAATCCATGAATGGAGGTATTAAAAACCAAACATAAAATTTACTAGAGGCATTAATCCACACACACGTTTGTTTTATGATATTATTTTTCTAAAATGCCCCAACCCCAGATTCCTAGACCCAGTTCACAATTTTATTAAATCAAAATGATTAACAAGAATAAAATCCCAATATAATGATAATTTTAGGAGTCCTTGAAGACCATATGACATTCAATATACCCATAATACATAGGGAAAAAAAATAAAAACTGATATATAATAAATATGAAATAAACTGCATCCCTGAAAACTTATAAAAATTTATCATTTTCATTAATTAGGGTAAAGAAACATAAGAAAGAATCAGATTAAAATGCCCAACAAGGGTAATTAATACATTGTAAACATAAATAATATGGCATGGTGAATTCTAAAAATTACATATCCCATTAAAACATAATCTTGGGCATAATATGAAAGGAATAAAAGTTGACTAAATAATTCCCTAATAAAACATAACCATTGTTATTCTTCTACTAGAAGACACAAATGGACTCTAAATTACTAGTTTTATAATGAGGGAATATATAATGGTTTAAATCATAGACATAATGGAAAGGCCTCAGCGAATAGACCATCTTTAATAGGTAAAAACCCAGAGTAATTTGTGTCATTAGACCTACCAATGCATCAAGGGGATATTATAGGCCGCACCCATCACATAGTAAATCCAATTAATTACCCATATGTCTAATAAAATATAAAATTAAATTAATGTTTCCCAAACCACTTTTAATTATCATATATTAATGTAATCTAACAAAATCATTGAGAAATCCTTGTGGAAAAATAAGCTTTAGACATTTTAATGTGTCTTATATAACATTGAAACATTTAAATCATAATTCCTCTGAACATTGAATGAAACTTAATATATCAAGGGACAAATATTATTCCAGATATAATATATCAATGTGATGTATGTACACCACAAACTAGGAAATAATGGTGAACAAGGAATATATTTCATAGAAATCAATGTGAGATGAGAAAAAATGTTTTTTACTTTGGATAGATTATTTTGAAAAAAATTTTATTTCTCATAAAATCATATTTTAAAAATTAAATATTAGAAAAGTAAATGGTAGGATAATGGAATTTTATTTCAGTCATAAATGATTTCCAAATTAAGTGAAAATTTGTAAAAAAAATATCATCTAAGAAACCTTAGAAATGATTTGGTTTAGTGCATTTTAAGGAAAAAATACTAAAGAGTTATTAAAATAAATATTGGATCATTTTTTATAAAAATAGAAATGAAAAAAATAGTTTTAATGATAAATTTTATTTTTATAAAAATAATTTTTTCCTAAAAATGGATTATGGTGCGTACATGAAAATGGGGACGAAATCTGGATGGTTCCTCAAACGGGGCATGCTTATGAGGAGTAATTGATAGAGAAACATTGTAAAATATGTAATTACCCATCAATAAAGATTATTTGATAGAGGTAAATAATTCTATAACAAAAAATAGAATATATTAATAGTACATGAGAATAATTAGGAATTACATTGGGTTAACAAGAGAGGAAGAACAACCCAACTACAAAATAAGGGTTCCATGAGAATCCCTTACCACTTTTTCAATCATCAATCATATTCCCCATAAAATTTATTATCATAAAATAAGATGAGGAATAAAATGAAAAATAACTATATTCATGATATGATATATCAATGGTTAGTATACACACACCAGACACAAGAAATGGTGGTGAATAAGGCATATCTCATGGAATGAAAGTGAGGCAAGAAAACCTGTAACTTATACCCAAATTTGTTTTTCACTTGACCTTAATATTCTGTGAAACCAAATGATATCCACTAATTAATTAAATCATAACTTTTTATATATGTCTTTAATTTATTATAGTTTTATTAAGATCATTTATGGATTTTTGGTGAGTTATATAGTTTAATTTCATCATTTGGGAGAATTAGTTTTATTCTTTTTCATGATCGGTTTCTTTGATTAAAGGTAATGATGTTAACTAATGCAAGGCTTAGGTCCCTAGTCTATCTTATGGAGATATTTTATAAGTACAGTCGCTTGAGTGGATAGGGTATTAGTCCCAAGAAAAGTCATGTGTTCATTTCTGAAAAAATGCACCTCTATGCTATTTAGAGGCATCCAAGATATCCCCAGTTTTCATTAGAAGAACTAACCAATCCTATATATTGGTGTTCCAGTTTCATGCGGCTGCATCTAGATACAACACTTTGATGATATTTTTTATCAGATTCTGGGAAGGATCTTCAGTTGGAATAAAAAGTATCTATAATTTGGAGGGAAGGTGATGTTGATAAATAGCATCTTAAGGTCTATCCCAATGAATATATTCTCCATCAGTAAACCCCATAAAGGCATGGTCGTGAAATGAGGAGAATTATTAACACTTTTATGTGGGAAGATAACTAGGTCAGGCGATTTCACAAGGAATATTGTCGTCACTTGTAAATGCCTGTAGTTGAAGGGGGTGTTGGCATATCGGATATCAATGATACCATCCTGGGCATGAATAGCTGATTAGATTGGGTGATTATCACTGGGGAATCTCTATGAGAGAGTTTATTCAAGGTTATCTATGGTTCCAAATAGGAGGAGTATGAATATATTGGTGCTTTGGGTATGGAGTTCTACATGTTTTCCCATAATGAGGGCATGTGCGGCTTCACAGGGTGGGCCATTGGCAAAGGAGTTGTAAACTACGGGGAATCCAACTAGTCTGGGGAAATGTTGGAATACCCAGACTATCCCTTATCGAATATTAATTTTAGGTAGAAAGTTTTCTATATGATCTCATTCATGTGGTACTAGATCCTAGCCGGCTGATGGCCTTTGAAATTATTTTTAAGAATAAAGAAACAGACAGATTATGGCTCACATATCGTGTATGGGAAGGTTCAGCAACCAGGATTATAGGAGGCTCCTGCATGCAGAGGATGTCATGGATGAGTTTCCACCAGTGGTGTGGTTCATTGAGATTCCTAATTAAATGAACTTCTCGGTTTGGTATATTAGAAATAAGACAATCCCAACTGAGGAGAGAAATCCATGGAATGGAATCTCCAAGGCTTCCCACTGCTTCTACTGCATGAATCCAAAGGCAGAGTTGACACTACATTTTTTTCAGAGTAACTATGCCACTTACCTATGTGCCCTCATCACCCTCATCCATTAATCGATAGCGAGTTTACGTCTTTATTGGGATTTTTGTCTTCCTGGTTTCACGGGTCCAAGAAAAGAATCAAGGAGTGTAAAGCATGGTGATTCATACTCAAATTTACACAAGAGATAAAGGCAGAACGGTCCATGTAGTCTATCGTGGGTTGTCGAATCCACCGAGACCTAAGAAGATACCTAATATAAAAAACCTATGAGATTGATTTTTGGATATGAATATGCCAACATGGTTTTGATTTTAGATGGTTTTAATGAATAGTAAAAAAATCTATGTAAATTCAATTCAATGAAAATGGGTTGATCTTAGGATTATGCTTGAGGTTGATTGAACTAATTTTACTTCTTTATGAAATTTTGGTTTTATTAATTCTTGATGAATCAATTCTTAAAAATATCACTAATTTCATCATTTTATATTTTGATGCTAACTAAACTCAGTTACTAATCCTCTATACACATAGAAAAATAAATTCATGATCTCTCTAAGGTATATTGTCAGTTTAGTACTTGGATTTAGCTTCTTCTAACAAAGTGAAGATGAAGAGATGAAATAACAGAAGAATGGAAGTCTTAAATTAGTTATCTAATCAGAAAAAATTAATTCAGAAACTAAAATTCAATCCATCCCTTTCATCTTCCTATGATCAACCCATCAAATGGTTAGCCCTTCATTGATGGTATACTCTCAATGGTGCGCGGAAGATGGCTTACAAGAATTGGATTGACGAAATTAAAACCGCATAAATAATGATCACTCCTCCATTCATGTGAAGGAAATTCACACCAATGTGTGAACTAATTCACCACAACAAAGTGATATCACTGTAATTTGTGATTATATAGTTTTAATTAATGAAATGGAAAATATAGAAGATAAATATGCAGATTAAGAACATAGAAATACAAAAAAGAATCTTACACGGTAATTTAAAACATTACAATGGAACTTTTCCATAATAACATTACATCAAAAAAACAATATATATCTCCCCCCTCACCACTAATTCTTTAAATAGGCAATTTACAGGCCTTAGGCTGAGCCTAAATCAATATATTCCCAATTATTAAATTAATTTATGCCTTAGGGTGGTGGAATGTAGTGGAGAAATTGATTCCCTCCTTGACTTTCTATCCTCCATGTCTCCCCTAGAAAAATCATCATATATGGGAAAGAATATAGCTGAATCCTGGTATGCCATATAAAAGTATTTTGGGTCCCCGGATGTTTTATAGACGTCTGTAAATTTAGGGTCTATTTAGAGTTGTGGATTGGGATTTATGACCGATTGATTGGGAAGACATTCTGGGCCGCATATTCAGGACCATAATTTTATATTCTATTTGGGCCACCATACTAACCCACCAGGGAGACTGAATTAGCACTTTTTCTTGAGACTAATTTTTTCTTTTATATTTCTTCTAGGAGTCTAAAATTTTTTGGATTTAGTGGGCCTGTATTCTAGGCCTCACATTTTCATGAGTGGTTTTGTGTCCAATCTGCCATCTCTAGAATTGTTTACTTTAATATTCAAATATCCCCATCATACTTTATTAATACTCCATTGGTCTCTAAATTAAAAATGTTCATATTGATGTGTATATTAATTTCTAAAAATATCAAATTAAAATATGGATAATTACATCCCTTAAAATCATATGAATCATTGGGCCTAAATTGGTGTACATTAGTCATGAACATCACAAATGATGAGAATGGATGTTTGAAATTAAAATCCACTAACTTAGGACCATAAGATCAAAAAAAATACCATTAAACTGTAATTAACATATGTTTTTTTATTGGCTAATCACTCCCCCAACCTGAGATTCGCTAGTCCTAAGAAAAATGTATCTCAACAATATGAAATTCAAATTCCCTTTTCCAAAAACATTTTAATACACAATGATCACCCAAAACACTTATACCAAAAAAATCATGAAACCCATAAAAATATTTTAATAATATATAGTTTCATAAGCATATCTCAATCCCATTTTAATTGATTTGTCCAAATTCATCACCATATTTAATCCAATATCAATTAACAGTGGTGATGTGTTGTGCATCGCTATAAACATGGGGGTTCATCTTTATTCAAGTGGGAAATGATAGAAGTGATAAGGGGAACCACATTTCAGTATTAAGATGAGTATTCAAATATATTTTATTGTATTTTTATGTTTTTGTTTTCTATTTTTTGTTGTTGTAATTTTCCCATGGTAATTGAAATTGCACTCAAAAGAGTCAACCCCTGTAGTGAGACACTGCCGATGGCTCCCAGGCATAAAGACCTTAGGGCACCAAGTGAAGCCCACATAATTCAGAATCATATCGACTTAACTCAGTAAAAAAAGTCAAATTACCATAAATAAGGATAAAATTACTAACTCTAGGCTAGAAAACTATGGAGTCACGATCCTCAAGTGTCGAAATCCAGTAATTAGGTCATTTCATTTCTCTAATAGAAGATTATTTGTTTTATTAATACTCATATTAAAACTTAAATGATCGCCAAACCTGTGAAATTTATTTGGGGGATCCCATGAACTCAAACTAATACCTCACTATCCAAATGACGTGTGTTGTGATTCTTTTTTTATTTGGATGAAAATATAAACAATGAAATATCACATTAGACAGCCACACATTCAAAAATCAATTCTCATGAAATATATATGGATTAAATTCAGAATCTGGGCATGCTGAATTATTTGATATTTAGTTTCAATGTTTACAATTTATATTATCATGTTCATGGTTAAAGAAATGTTTCTTTCCATTAAGTCACACTTTTTTTCAAATCATTCCTATTTTTGACACAAAAGCATTTTTTTATTATATCTCCCAGTAACTTAAAATAACCTTTTCCCCAGTGTTTAAAAAAAATTAAAAGGTGGTAAAGGAATTGAATTGGAGATAAAAAAAAATTTAAAATGATCATCGTGGACTAAAGTCACCTAGTGGTTGAAGTTGAAATTCTTACTGCTCCCTTTTATTCCCTTGACCTCCATGTCCCTCTAGTAATTCCCCAGTAGAAGAAAAAAATAGAATATATATATATATTCATTTATATAATAAAAAAGTAATCTATAAGTATATATACAAAAATGATAGAATAAGGAAGCACTAAAAGTCACAGGTCAGTGGTATGCTTGCGACCATGTTTCCCTTTGGTCTCAGGTTTGAGTCCCCGCAGCTTCGCCAGTTATGATATAGTTTTCCCCACATCCTATGTTGTGGCATTTTAATTTTATTAATTTTTTTTTATTTTAACCTACAAACACCTAAAAATAAAAAGAACTGGTGATAAATTGACTTCTTTTTAAATTTTTGGGTAAGGTATTACTAAAGAACAACACCACATGACACAGATGAATATGGCTCTCCTCATTTATACCCATCCATACTCATAATATAAGAACATTTCAATAGTCTATTTTTTAATTTTAAATATCAAAATGATACATTAATCCTATTTTATAAAAAAGATGATTCACAAAGATGAAACCCACGTGTTTCTTCCTGTGAAACTCTTTAGTTTAATATCACTAGCTTGACTTAGACCCATAATTGTTTATGTATTTTCCTTATCTAAGGTTAGTTCACACATTTTTTTCATCAACTTCATTTCTTTGGAAAGGTTGAATGAATGGTTTGACTCTATGACAATTAACTTTAATTGTTTGACCATTTTTTTGGATCTTTAATTTCTATATCCCCATGGGGGTACATGTTCTACACTATGTATGGACATGACCATCTAGACCCCAACTTTCCCAGGTGTAAATAAAGAATAGAACTATAAAAAAGAATAGGATTACCGAGAACAATGTGTTTGGTTTTAATATTTCATTATTGGTAGGCTTGTACATTACATTTATTGATCCTTGAATTTTCATAAGCCTCCATCCTAGGTTCCTCAAGTTCATTGAGGTCTATTTTTTTTGTCCAATGAGTATTCATAATTCATTTTCATAATTTCCGAAAAGGCCTTATGTTCAATCTCCAATGGAAAATGGCATACTCTGCCATAAACTAACCTATATAGGGGCACTACTAAAATGATGTATATGCAGTTCGATAGGCCCAAATAGTATTTAAGAGTTTTCTTGACCAATATTTAATAGATGGATTAATAGTTTTCTCAAGAATTTTTTTGATCTCTCGAATGGATAATTCAACCTGACCATTGGTCTATGAGTCGTAAGAAATGGACACTTTGGGAGAAATTTCATACGTTTTCATGAGCGTTGAGAATGAATGATTGAAAAAATGAGTTCAATGATCACTAATTATAGCCTTGGAATTCCAAATCTAGATAATGTGTTTTCCATGAGAAATCTAATCACAGTTTGATGATCATTGGATTCTGCAGGAATGGCCTCATCCCATTGGGAGACATAATCGACAGCTAAATGGATCTACATATATCCCTTAGAGTTTCTTAAGGGACCATCACATCGATTCCCCAGCAATCAAATATTTCAACCTCTAAAATGGGAGTGAGTGGAATTTGATTTCTTTTTGTGATAGACCCTACATGTTGACTCTTATGAAAACATTGAAAATGTGTAGGAGTCCCTTGGGGGGGGGGGGCAGAAGAAACCACACTAGATAATCTTAGAAGATGTTTTCTTAGAGGAAATTCGACACCCACATGCCACAGTATGACAGAATTTAAGGACAAACTCTTGTTCATATTATAGGACACACCTCCTAATGACTACGTCAGGACATAACTTATAGAGGTATGGATCATCAAACACATAGTTCTTGACATCAGAAAATAATTTCCTTCGTGTTTGAGTCCCCATGAATTTTAGAATGACTCCTGTAACTATTATGTTAGCTACGTCGGTATACCATGGGAAATCACTCACTAAAAAGAGGTGCTCATCGGGAAATGATTCAAACATATAAAGGTGATTTGAGTTTTCTTTCAATTCTATCTTATAGACATGATCAGATACAACATTTTCAACACTTTGGTCCTAGATTGTGATGTTAAATTCTTGTAATAGAAGGACCCAACTATTCAGTCTAGCCTTATTATCTGGTTTTTAGAAGACGCATTTTACTGTGGAATGGTCAGTGAACACAACGATGAGGGATCCTAAGAGGTAGTACATAAACATTTCTAAGGAAAAAACAAAATAATTAACTCTTTCTCAGTGGTGGTATAGTTTATTTGTAACATCCCCAAATGATAAAGGGTTAAATGGCTAAATGATATGACTCATGTCAACAAGGTGCACCTTCCTTTTCGGGAGCCTGTCTGATTAGAACTCCACAGTTAAGCGTGCTTGGCCTGGAGTAGTAATCAGGATGGGTGACCTCCTGGGAAGTTTCTCAGGGTGTGTGTGAGTGAGGACAAAACACACTAGAAAGGACATGTGTTGGCCTGTGGGGACTATCATTAGTCAGATAACCCGTTCGGGCATGTGGGTGGACCCTAGGGTGGGCCCCACATGTCTGCGGGGGCAACTGGTGGTACCTGGTGAGCGAGGACCCGACGGTCGTGTTAAGGCGGGGTGTCTGTGCTGTCACCGGGACCTGGTTGTCACATTATTGGAGCATCATTTAAATATTTTTTGCATAAGCAATAACACATGGATTTTTCTCACACCATTTTCCTAAGACTCCTCTAACAACAAAGTAGCTCGCATTACACATGATCTCAAAACAAAGTTTCTAATTTTGAGACAATATGATAGGTGGGGAGATAAGACCTTAATTGAGTGTAGAGAATTATTCCTCGCATATTTCTATCCATATAAATAGAGCATCATTCACCAATAGAGCACAAAGTGGTCGAGAAATAGAGATGAAATTCCTAATGAAACTTCAATATAAACCAGCATGTTTTCAGAAAGACCTCACTTCCTTGATAGTTTTGGGTGATGGAAGTGGAAGAATGATGTCACCCTTGGCTTTATCAATATCAATCCCCCTACTCAGGACTAGATGGCCAAGGACTAGTCCCTCTTTAACCACTAAATGGCATTCTTCCCAATTTAGGACTGAATTATTTTATTCGCATCTTGAAAATACTCTCACCACATTCCTCATACATCCCTCCAATTTATCCCAAAACAAAGAGAAGTCATCCATGAAGACCTCATGAAAATTCCCTACGATGTTTGAGAATATTCCCATTATGCACCGTGGGAAGGTTTCAGGGGAATTGCATAACACGAAGGGCGTGTGTTTGAAAACAAAGGTACAGAAAGGACCTATAAATGTAGTCTTCTATTGATCCTCTAGGGAGGAGTCAATTTGATAATACCCCGAGTACCCATCTATGAAATATTAGAAGGCATGAGATGTGAATCTCTCAAGGACATGGTCAATGAATTGTAAGGGAAAATAGTTTTTCTTGGTAAATGAGTTTAGCTTCCTATAGTCGATGCAGACTCTCCAGCTACTACTCATCCTCGTTGGAAGAATCTCTCCATCCTTGTTGGTTATCACTATGATTCCATCCTTTTTTGGTACCACTTAGATTGGGATGACCCATTCACACTTATCTATGGGATACATGATACTGACTTTTAACATTTTTAGAAGTTCTTTTCTCACTAATTCTATTACATTATGATTGAGTCGCCATTGAGGTTGACAAAATGGCTATAAATCAGATTCTAGAACAATCCTATCAGTCTCGATAAGTGGTATTATACTAGGAATATCAGATAGAGTGCATCCAATGGCTTTCCAATGTTTTTATGGAAATCTAGAAGAAACCTCTCATGATGGGCTTAAAGAGATGAATAAATTAAAATAGGATGTGTTCCATTTTCTCTTATGAAGGCATACTTAAGTGCAGAAGGAATTTCATTCAATTCAATATCAGGTTGGTTCAAAATTTCAATAGAATATTGTGACATTGGCTCAAGATAAATTTCTTTTTTTAGTGTTTCATAAATGATTTATTACCTACATGTAAAAGTTTTAGCTACTAGATTGGCTTGATTTTATTTTGGCAATGAAGATGGAGTGGTCTCCATGAATGTGGTTTCCTGAAATATTTCACTGATTTTTTGTCTTAATATTACATCATAGGACTATTCTAAAAGTGATTCCAGCCAAGGAGATCAACTTCATTCATGTGAACAATGGAAATTAATCTCATCCTAACATAAACATTCCTCAAATATTCCTTGATGTTATATGGATGCATTATCAATGCTTCCTATAATGTTTACTTCGTGAATTTTTTCATCATCCTCTATTTGTGAGCTTGTATTATAGATGTTCGTCTCTAGCCTCATGTTTCCAAAGGTGATGGTCATGTTCCCATATCGAACTCAGATAATAGAGTTTATTGTGGCACGGAAGGGATGACCAAGGATTATTGGGGTTTGTTCCTTGTTTGCTATGTTAGGATAGTTTTCAAGGACAATGAGGTCAATAGGGTAGATGAAAATTTCTACTTTTACCAGAAAATCCTTTAAAATACCCTTTAGAACCCTAATTCTATGATCACCAAGTTGATGTGTGACAGATGTGGGTTGAAGCTATTATAGGGCTAATTGGAATTACATACCATAGGGATTGAGATTGACACTAGAACCTAGTTCACATAAGGCTTTGACAATATTGTTCTCTCCTAGTTTAATATTAAGGACATCTGGGGTCTTTCATATTTGGGTTGAAGGATCCTTGGATTATTGTGTAACATTTTTTGTAGAAGGTATTGAATCTTATGTGAGAATTTCATTTCTAATGTGAAAAGGTCCATAAGGAATTTTGAGAATGTAGAAATGCTTTGAATAGCATCGAGTAGTGGAATGTTCAACATGACTTGTAAGAATATTTACCTTATTGTTTCATTCAATTCAAGCTTGGTTTTCCCCCTCATGCATTGAGGAAATGGTGCAGGTTGTGGGTTTTTTTGAAGGGTAGTTTCTTTCACATTGTTATCAGTTTCCTCAGTTTGATCATGTGGTTCATTTAAATTTTCATTAGAGTTTAAATCTTCACATGGATTTTTATTTTTTGTTCTAGTTTATTAATTGATTCTCCACTACTTAAACCTATCCGAACATTTAGTTGTTCATGAGTTTTTTGAGTGCAACATGACTCTCCTATTATGTTTTAGGATGGTACTACCTGAGTAGGCATGGGTGCCATTACAGTTTTTTTTGTTTGAAGTGTAATGTCTCAGATTTTTAATCCATGTTTTATTTTATTATTATGTGGGAATTTTTTCGAGACCATGCTTCAAGACGGCGTGTAGTTCCAAGGCCCGGTGAGCCCAGAACAAATGTTTGAATTAAATTAAATAATTTAATTTACGTTTTCATGGAGTTTTCCTGAGAAAGCGGAATAACTTCTGAAGAGGTACTTGGGTCGGAAATCCGAGGGCACCATTGCGTCCAGAGCACCAGGTTTACCCTAAAAGAGACCTAACATCGGCCGGAGCCGACCAGTGGTGAAATCTGGTTTTTAGATGTAACCGTAATAAAATATTTATTAAAAATATAATATTAAAATTATTTTCTTTAGAGAAATATTTATCTTTTGTCCTTTTAAATAATGGTTTACGCAGGGGTCCAGGGTTACAAACCTCATAACCCTGAAACCCTTGGATGCTCTGGAGGCTCTGGAGAAAACCTCATGATGCAGCGATGATGACACGATGACTGGATATTTGGAAACGAACTTCACGAATCCAAGTAGGGCGTTTGATCCCCTTGTGATTTCGTTCCCGTTCTTGATTCGTATGACAAATGGGGCCTAATCCACGAGCAGATTAGCCCACGGATCGATCGTATTTGCAGGATGGGATTTTGTGCGGATTTTTGTGAAATTGATCCATGATGATTTATTATTGTTGATTTTTGCTCCGTTTAAGCCTATTAACAGGAGTAGATCAATGTCGTGATAAACGACAGTGGAGTTTCAATCCCAAAATTGTTTTATTGGATTTTATTCCCTTTTTCTTTCGCGCGTTTTTCGCGATCTTCACTGGGTGATGAACAACGGATCGTTGCACGTCCGTTATATGATGCAACGATCCCAAATTGATGAATCAACACCATAGTGATCTTGTGAAGGTGAGACGATGGTTCTGACGGATGGATTGAAATGGATCGAAAGATACCGTTCTTTGAACGATTTCCAAAGAGGTGGCCGGAATTGGACTTCAGAGCCGATCAAATGCCCAAAACCCACGGATTCAGCATCAAAATGATGAGGTGACCCAGAATCTTGAGTTTCGCGGAAAACGGCCTGCAGAATCGGAAATCGGAAGATCGGCAGAGGCGCGGAGGAAGAAGACGGTGTTCTATAAATTTCCCAACTACACGACGTGTAGTATGGGCTACACTGCATATGTTCATTGGTGGGCCACCTAGAGTGTACTTCTGGAGTACACGGACATGGGTTGGGTACATGTCCAAGGACACGGCGTGTATACCCTTCCCCGTCCAGACCCAGCCAGATACACGGGATACCCCGTGTACTGGTACACAGGCAAGAAACATATACGGACACCGTGTACGGGCATACGACCAGGGTACATGGGGGTTTCTTAGTTGATAGGACATGACATGTTCTTAGAATTACATTCTTTTTATATTATTTCCATACGACTTCGATTCCAAACACATGACGTTTGCACGGGCAGTACCCAGAGTTAGGGAACATGGCGTCTGATTCTTCTACATGTCATGTAGTTGAGTTTTACACAGCTTGGATAGATGACATGGGTCGTTTAATGGGAATTACTCAGAGTCAAGGAACACAGCGTGTAACCATACTACACACCATGTAACCAGTTTTACATGGCTTGAGCCAGTTGTCTTATGTGACTTGGACTTGTTTCTTTAGGGTTCGTCCCCTTGGTCTTCTCCTGATGGTTTTTGGTATCATTTCCTACATGAAAGAGTGTGATCCCTACAGCATGACATCCTGAATATATTTATTAGAATCCACTCGGTGAGACTTAGATCCAGATCCTCTTTTCATTCTTGGAACCCTAGGTAGTGTTCTTGGTAACGACGTGACCAACTTTACCCGGGCGCCGATCCTCTACTTAGCGAGTTAGTTCAGACTAATTTTTTGGAATCACCCCATGGATATTGGTTGTGATCCTCATTTGGGAATCATAACCTCAAGTACTTGTGGAGTGTGTTCTCCCGGAATGAGTACTTTGTATCTCTCTTTTCATACCTAGGAGTGTGTTCTCCTTGTTACGTGCTTAGTGGAATCTTTGAGCTGGATCCTAGTGGTGGTATCATGATAGTAGATCGTGTATGAGTATATCTGGATAATTCATGTTATATGTTCTATATACATATACTCTGTGGAGCTGATTGTACCTTTCCTTTGTGGTATTTTCCATTTTTTCATTCCTTTGTGGTTTTAGGGTTTCCTACTAGGTATTGTTATACTCACCACTGCAAAGGCTTTTCCCACATGTGTCGTGTCTTGTGCAGACGAGCGGGCCATTGACAGGATTCTAGGCGGACCAGGACCAGATGATGTTTAGTGAGCTCAAACAGGCTGAGGTGTGCTCCTACAGCTACAGATTGTAGTCACAATACCTTTCTTTACAGGTTGGACTTTGTTGTAGAATCTGTTTTGGTCGGCTTGTACATTTGGCCCAGGGTTTTACACATGCTCTACTTTACTTTCCTGTCATACTCTATTGGTTAGGATTCATTTTAGTGTATCCATTCATTTACATTTTTTGTATTTTTTACTTTTCAGATTTGTGGGCTTGGAGATGTGTGTGCGTGTGTACAGGTTTATAGGCGATTCCTCCCATGCTACTAACATGCCTACTCGGTTCTAGTCACCAGCCCCTGGCCTATTAGAGGCGGGCTTGGGGAGTTCTAGCGCGGGCCCCACTGGGACGGGTCATGACAGAGTGGTATCAGAGGTGGTCGGTTCTACCTTAGGACCGAGATTATGTGAGTTGGTTTGGGGAAACCATGTTAAGTGTTTCAAGTTTGGATTTCAGCCCAAGGACCCCAGTGTTGTTGTAGGCGACCGACGTATCCATACACCAGGACTCTGATAACTTGCTTTTCGAATTAGAACATGAGAACACTAGTTTCTTGGGAAAATAATGGTACATGTATCATATAGGAATGGGTTGTGGTTTCCATTTCCTTCTTAAGTCATCTCTCCAGATATACTCACTGACCGACATACATCTTGTTTCTTTACAGGATGCCTCCACGACGCCCACCAGCTTGGATCCAGCAGCTCGATCACGAGGATGACCCCCTCAGTGATGATGATTCGATACAGGGACGACATCCCCTAGTTTTACCTTCAGGTGGTGTGGCAGCTATCCCACCACCTGTGGAGTAGTGTTTAGTGCCTACTGTACTAGTATAGGAGGAGCGCAGGCTGAGCGCACTCCATGAGTTTCAGAGATAGAGAGCCCTCAGGTTTCGAGGTGAGCCTGACCCTCAGGTAGCAGAGGACTGGCTTGAGGTAGTGGAAAAAATCTTCTGTTTGGTCAGGACACTAGCGGACTAGATAATGATCCTGGCAGCGAGCCTTCCGCAGGGCTCGGCAGAGAGATGGTGGAGTTTGGTTATCCAGAAACACGACGTGGTGACTCTTTCATGGTCAAAGTTTGAGCGTCTGTTCATAGAAGAGTTTTCATCGGTTTCCCTGAGAGTGGTACTTATACAAGAGCTTATTCAGCTTCAGCTGGGGACCATGATGGTGGATGATTATTCATCGAGGTTTATCGACCTCTCATGGTACTCAATGGACATGGTCAGGGAACAATACTTCAGAGCTCTGATTTTTGATCAGGGCTTGCGCAGAGATATCCAATCTACCATCATCCCTATGAGCATTCCTACTTATGCAGGGGTGCATGACAGAGCTTTGGTGGTCGAGAGCTTCTTGGAAGATCTGAGACAACCAACAGTTGTCAGTAGTGAGTGAGCTGGAGCAGAGACCGCGGAAGTCAGGAGCCGATGTTAGGGACCCAGGCATGAGAGACATTTTCAGAGGAGATCCTATGACATGGGATCTGTCGTAAAGGGTTTTAAGGGTGCATCTATCCAGCCTCTAGAGAGGTGATTCTACTCTTGTTATGGCAGATGACATCTTGATCTAGATTGTCCAACCCGCCGTACTACTGACATGGGAGCGGTGGATGGACCACCGAGGATGAGGTAACATGTGGAGAAGACAAATCCACGGGGCGGTAGACGTGGTAGAGGATCTGGGAGAGCAGTAGGAGGTGGTTGGCATTTTGAAATTTTACCACTACCACTACATGGAGGTCCACCCCAGGCTCATGGGGCAGGTGGACAGAGGCAGGGACAGCTGTCGACAGTGGTGGCTTATGACCCAGGTACTCCCGGAATGATTAGAGGTACAATATGTGTCTTTTCTACTTTGGATGTCGTACTGATAGACATGGGTTCTATTCATTCTTTTCTGGCTGCTTATCTTGTTTGAGACATTGATATTCCTGTTGATCTGTTGACTCTAACCTTACACTTAGAAACACCGACTAGATAATGTTCAAAAATCACACACCTTTGCTGACAGTGTGACCTTACCCTTGGAGGCGAGAGCTTCAGTTAGAACCTCTTGGTGGTAGCATCGAGGCCTTACAATGTAACTCTTTGTATGGATTGGATATCCATAGTTCATGCCCAGATTGACAGTTTTAGGCGAAGGGTGTGGTGTGTCCGCAGTGATGGAACGAGGTTCTCCTTTGTCGGTGAAAAGGAGAACCAGGAAGCACAGGTTGGACTCGTGCGTTGGATGGTAAAACCAATTTCACATAAGTTGGCTAGCCTACCCCTTGGCGCATCAGATGTTACGAGTTTCCAATTTCCATAAGTAGTGGCTAAGTACGAGGATGTCTTTTTGGAAGATTTCCCCGGAATACCTCCTCGTCGGGAGATAGATTTCTGCATTGAGTTGCAATCCAGGACGACACCAATATCAGCATCAGCATATCGGATAGATCCTGTAGAGTTACGTGAGCTGAGGGGGTAGCTAGAAGACTTGGAGAGGAAGGGCTTTGTGAGACCCAGTGTTTCACCCTGGGCAGCCCCAGTGTTGTTTACAAAAAATACAGATGAGAGCTTGAGGCTGTGTGTGGATTACCAGCGCTTGAATCAGGTGACCGTGAAGAATTGGTATCCACTATCAAGGATCGATGTCCTCTTGGAACAACTAAGAGGGGCAGAATGGTTCTTGAAGGTTGATCTACGATCAGGCTATCACCAATTGTGAGTATGGGATGAGGATATGATGAAGACGGACTTCAGATGTCGCTACGGTCACTATGAGTACTTGGTGATTCCCTTCGACATGACAAATTACCTGGATGTGTTTACGGGACTCATGAACCAGATCTTTCAGCCCTATCTAGATCAGTTAGTAGTAGTCTTCATCGATGATATCCTTGTGTACCTTGCGTCCGAGGAGGATCACGCGAGGCACCTAAGGATGGTTCTCGACACACTCCGAGAGCACCAGTTGTATGGGAAACTCTCGAAGTGTTAGTTCTGGATACAAAAGGTCCACTTTTTGGGTCACGTTATCTCAGCAGATGGTGTAGCAGTGGACCTAGCCAAGGTATAAGCAGTGCAAGCATGGAAGCCACCCCAGAACGTGATAGAGGTGCAGAGTTTCCTTGGATTGGCAGGGAACTATCAGAGATTCATTGTCGATTTCTCTAGGATTTCAGCACCAATGACAGCTTTGACCCGAAAGGGGCAGACATTCGTATGGACTAATAGATGCCAGTAGGCTTTTCACCAGTTGATATAGAGCCTGACGAGCGCCCCCATCATGAGATTACCAGAGGAGGGTGTCAAGTATGTGGTGTTCTGCGACGCATCAGGAACCGGGCATGGTTGTGTCCTGATGCAGAGGCAAGCGATGATTGCCTATGGATCATGTCAGTTGAAGCCACATGAGCATAACTACGCGACCCATGATCTTGAGTTGGTAGTAGTAGTCTTCGCGTTGAAGAAGTGGCGGTACTACCTGATGGGTGAGCGGTTTATCATCTACTTTGATCACAAGAGTCTCAAATATATCTTTTCTCAAAAGGATATGAATTTGAGACAGAGGCGATGTCTTGAGTTCCTCTAGGATTATGCTTTTGAGATTGTTTATACTCCTTGGAAGGGGAACATTGTGGCAGATTCTCTCTGCAGGAAATCCAGTTTGCAGTTGCTGGATGAGGTGATGAGACAGTTGACCTCTTTACAGTTATCCTTCATGGATATAGATGAGGGAGATTACATTCAGTCAATGGTTGTTTCCCCTCCACTCTTATATCGAGTCATGGAAGCATAGCATGAGGATGCTAGCTGTGAGACTCTACGTGCTCAGATATCCACAGGTGATGCTTCCGATGGATATTCAAAAGGTGGGGAGCACGTTGTTCATTTTATACGGTGCACAGTAGTAACGGTGATGTTGCTGGAGGAGGTTCCGAGGGAGTTCAATACATCTCCTTTGGCGGTGTATCCAGGCATGGAAAAGATGTACCAAGGCCTCTGAAGTCAGTTCTGGTGGCCAGGAATGAAGAAGAGTGTGGCAGAGTTTGTTTTTAGGTTCCTTACTTGTCCACATGTAAAGGCTGAGCACCTGGTACCAGCAGGATTGAATCAGCCCCTTGAGGTACCAGAGTGGAAGTGGGACGAGATATCTATGGACATCGTGATGGATTTACCACATATGTCTAGGGGACACGATGCCATCTGGGTGATCATTGATCGACTCACCAAGTTGACCCACTTCCTAGCCATACGGAAGCAGAGTTCAGTAGAGAGATTGAGACGCCTCTATGTATAGGAGACAGTTTGACTTCATGGAGTTACATCCAATATCGTCTTAGATCGTCATGCTCATTTCACATCCCGGTTGAGGAAGGTATTGCAGGAATCTTTTAGGACTCAGTTACGCTTGAGCACAACGTTTCAACCTCAGACTTATGGCCAGACAGAGCAGAATATTCAGGTTCTAGAGGATATTCTATGATCTTTCATAATTTACTTCGGTCGTAGCTGGGAGGATCAACTACCACTGGTGGAATTTTCTTATAAAAACAGTTATCATTCCACTATTGGCATGGCACCATTTGAGGATCCGTATGGGCAACCTTGCAGGTCACCACTTTGCTGGACTGACCCAGGAGAGTCAGCACTCATGGGCCCAGAGATGGTGCGAGCTACTACGGAGAAGGTGCAGGTCATCCCGGATCGGATGAAGATTGCACAAAGTTGGCAGAAGTATAATGCTGACAGGAGACAGAGGCCCTTGGAGTTCGAAGAGGGAGACCATGTGTTCCTTTGGGTCTCACCTCGATGGGTATTGCTGAGATTTGGCCGAGGTGGAAATCTGTCTCCGAGGTTCATCAGCCCTTTTCAGATTCTGTGTAGGGTTGGTGAGCTGGCGTACCGCTTGGCTCTACCTCCTCAGATGGACTAGGTACACAATGCCTTCCATGTGTCGCAGTTGCGGAGGTACGTACATGAACCATTGCACGTTATCGATCGGGGCGAGCTGGACATCGATGATGGAGCGACCTTTGCTAAGTACCCAGTGGTGATCAAGGATCGGTAAGATAATATCCTTTGTGGGCGAGCGATTCCATTGGTGTGTGTCTGGTGGCAGCACGTGAATCTTCAGGAGAACACATGGGAGAGGGAGGCTCATATTCATGTGTAGTACCCACATATTTTTGAGTAGCCTTTGTTTTGTATTTTTAGGGATGTAAAAGCCCTAAGGTGGGTGTGATGTAATGTCTCAGATTTTTTTTTGGTGTTTTTTTAATATTATGTGGAAATTTTTTCGAGACCAGGATTCAAAACGGCGTGCAGTTCCGAGGCTAGGTGAGCCCAGAACAATTTTTTTAATTAAATTAAATAATTTAATTTACGTGCACATGGATTTTTCCTGAGAAAGAGGAATAACTCTTGAAAGGGTGCTCGGATCAGAAATCTGAGTGCACTATTGCGTCCATAGCAACAGTTTTACCCATGAAGTGACCTAACATCGGCTGGCTCTGACCATTGGTGAAATCTGGATTTGGGATGTAACTGTAATAAAATATTTATTAAAAATATTTTATTAAAATACTATTCTATAGAAAAATATTTACCATTTTTCCTTTTAATTAAAGGTTTACGCAAGGGTACAGGGTTACAAAACTCAGAACCCTGCAACCCTTGGAGGCTCTGGAGGCTCTGGAAAAAACCTCCCGATGTAGCGACGAGAACGCAGCGACCAGATCTTTGCCAACGAACACCGCGAATCCAAGTAGTGAATATGATGTCTTTGTGATTTATTTCCCGTTCTTGATTCCTATGAAGAACGCGGTCTAATCTATGAATATATTAGCCTGAGGATCGATCGTATTTTCGGGATGGGATTTTGGAGGGTTTTTTTGCAAATTGATCCATGTTGATTAATTATTGTTGATTTCTGCTCTGTTTAAGCCTATTAAAGGGAGCGGATCAACATCGTGACGAATTAATGCAGAGGTTCATTCCTCAAAATTGTTTCATTGGATTTTATTTCCTTTTTCTTTCGCGTGCTATTCACATTCTTTGCGGGCCGATGAACAACAGATTATTGTGCATCTGTTGTGCGACGCAATGATCCCAAATTGAAGAATCAACACCGCAGTGATATTGCAGAGGTGTGACAACGGTTCCGGGGGAGAGATCAAATTAGATCAGAATATATCGTTCTTCAAACAATTTACGCATGGGTGACCAAAATCGGACTTTAGAGCCTATCGAAGGCCCGAAACCCACGGATTCAGCATCACGCTGACAAGGCGACCTAGCATCTTGAGTTTTGCGGAAAACGGACAATAGAATCAAAAATAGGAAGATCAAACCAGGCGCGGAGGAAGAAGACGACGTTCTGGAAATTTCCCGACTACACGGCGTGTAGTATGGGCTACACGGTGTGTGTTCGTCGACAGGCCACCTGGCGTGTACTCCAAGAGTACACAGAGATAGTTCGGGTACACGGACAAGGACACGGCGTGTATACCCTTCCCCAGCCAGACCCGGATAGATACACGAGATACCCCATGTACTGGTACATGGGTAGGCAACACAGACAGATATAGTATACTGGCATACGACCAGGGTACACGAGGGTTTCCCAGTTGACAGGACACTACATGTGCTTAGACTTACACGTTGTGTATATGCTTTCCTATATGACTTTGATTCCAAACATGGGCCGTTTACACGGGCAGTACCCGGAGTCCGGGAACACGGCATGTGATCCTTCTACATACCGTGTAGTTGAGTTTTATATATTTTGGACGGACGACACGGGTCGTTTACACGGGCAGTGCCCGGATTCAAGGAACATGGTGTGTAACCATACTAAACACCATGTAACCAGTTTTACATGGCTTCATCCAGTTGTCTTATGTGACTTGGACTTGTTTCTTTAGGGTTCGTCCCCTTGGTCTTCTCTTGAAGGATTTCGGTATCATTTCTTACATGCAGTACTATGATCCCTTCAGAAGGAATTTCTTAATAGAGTAGTTTGAATCCCATCAGTGAGACATGGAGCCCAATCCTCTATTCATTCCTGGCACCCGAGGTAGAGTTCTTGGTATCGACACAACCAACTTTACCAGGGCGTCGATCCTCTGCTTACAGGATTAGTTCAGACTGAGTTTTTGGAATCACCCCATGGCTATTAGCTGTGATCCTCATCTGAGCATCATATTCTCATGTACTTTTGGAGTGTGTTCTCCCAGAATAAGTACTTTTTATCTCACTCTCCAGACCTAGGAGTGTGTTCTCCTTGTTACTTGCTTAGTGGAATCTTCGAGATGGATCCCAGTGGTGGTATAACGATAGTCGATCGTGTATGAGTATATCTAGATAATTCCTATTATATGTTCTGTAGACATATACTTTTTAGAGAAGTCAGTACCTTTCCTTTGTGGTATTATACTTTGTTGCATTCTTTTGTGGTTTCGGGGTGTCCTACTGGGTATTGTTTTACTCACCCCTGCACGAGCTTTTCCCGTACGTGTCATGTCTTGTGTAGACGAGAAAGCCATTGATAGGATTGTAGGTATACCAAGACCAGA
This sequence comes from Viscum album, assembly GCA_963277665.1. Lineage (NCBI taxonomy): Eukaryota > Viridiplantae > Streptophyta > Magnoliopsida > Santalales > Viscaceae > Viscum > Viscum album. Next base: position 1,143,497,011 of record OY728156.1, read on the forward strand.
CAGTGTTCAGTGTTATTAGACAGGACGAGGTGTGTTCCTATGGCTATAGATTGTAGTCCGAGTATATTTATTTACATGTTTGACTTTGTTGCATACTCTCTTTTGGTGGGATTGTACTTTTGGCCCAGGGTTTTACATTTTCTGTACTTTACTTTCCTATCATACTCTGTTGGTTGGGATTGTTTTAGTGTATTCATGAATTTCCATTTTTAGTACTTTTTACTTTTGAGCTTTGTGGGCTTGGAGATGTGTGTGTGTGTGTACAGGATTATAGGCAATGCCTCCCATGTTAGTAACATGCCTACTTAGTGCTAGTCACCTGCCCCTAGACTATTGGAGGCGGTCTTGGGGAGTTGCGGCCTGGGCCCCACTGGGACGGGTTGTGACATGAATTTCTTGTTTAAGTGAAGAGAATTTGGAGTTCATTTTGTCTATTTTTTACACAACTATTCAAGGATTTGAATAGGGACAGATTGAGTGGGTGCTTGTGTTGGTTATTTTATCCTATGAGGATAAATTGGATTTTGGATGGATTGCTAGTATTGGACAAGAATATATTGGTATTGGACTGGTTTTGGTTGGAATTTGTTATGGTTTTAAAAATTTTGTACAGGGTAGGGGTTTGGTCCTTATGGTTGGCTAGGTTGTTGGTTCTCTTTCCAACGAAAGCCTTGGTGGTCATTATACCTTAGGATGAATGTGTTTAAGTATTTGTGATTTTTAAATTTTAGAGAATTGGCCTCCTCTAGTGTTCTTCCTAGAAAAACATCTTTAATAGAAGATATGTTAGGGAATTTGTCGGTGTTGTGGTCATGTTTTTCACAAATTGGGAAAATAGGGTCAACGATATGAATTTCATGGACCTTCCAAATATCTATCTTTTAATCCTTCTTAATGAATGCATCATGCATAACCCTAAGTCTTTACTCCTCTCTAAGTGTGTGAATTCCACCATATTTGGGTGGCTTCTCATAGTAAGGTGATGTCACCCATGTTTGGTTTTTTTGGCAAGGCTTTCTAGATCTCAAAAGAATCATTTGGGGATTTGTTCTTAAAGATTCAATTACACATCATGTCAATAAATTGTTTGTATTCTGGGCCCAACCCTTCATAAAAATTCAAAAATGTTCAATAATAGAAAAACCATGGGGTGGGACCATGTTTAGGGTGTCTTTGAACCTCTCCCATTTTTCATTGAATGACTCCCCCTATTTTTCAAAAATGTTTTCGATGATTTTTTTAAGTGCAATTGTTTTCTGATGGGAAAAGTATTTTTTGAAGAAATCCCTTTGTAATTGGTCTCAGGAGTGGATTGATTCAGGTTGTATAATGTTTAACCAATTCATTTCTTGATCCTTTAGTGAGAAAGGAAAGAGCCTCATCATATCTGACTCAAGTTGAGGTAGTGGGAAAATGGTTTCTATAATGTCATTGAACTCTTTAACATGAAGGTATGACATCTCCGACTCCATCCCGTGAAAGGTTGGAAGGTGGTTTGGGACATGGGGTTTAAAGATGTACTTGGTATCTCCTTGGTAATTGTGTCTAATGCATGAGGGGGAGTTGGTCCATGCTAGAGTGAGGTAGTCATTCAGGGTTTGATCGACTACATTCCCTAGGATTGGATCTTCTTGATTTTGGTTTCCCATTTGATTTCCCCCCGGATTTACAATTTCATTTATTTGAAGACCCTCCATTGGAATTGATTCAATTTTTGATTCTGGAGTATCAAGAATATTAGGATCTAATTGAAACAATACCCTAGGTTCACTTGACTCCCCTATCCTTGGACATTCCACCCTAACTAGTCTGTTTGAATTATCGCGGGTGTAGGCAGACATGCGCCAAAAGAAAAAAACGAGAAAGGGACAAGATATGAGATCTTAGGTGAGAATAAAATAATGGGGCTGTGGAAAGATGGTTTTGTTCTATGTTACAAACTTTTTCTCTATAAAAGACACCAAAATTTGATTCACTCTCCAATTTACACTAGAGGTTAAGGTAAAACGGTCCTTATAGTCTAGAATGGGTTGTCGAATCCACTAAGACCAAACAGGTTACCAAAGATACACAACCTATGAGATAGATATTTGGATATGAAGTGGATAACTTGGTTTTAATTTTAGATGGTTTTAAATAACACTAAGAAACCTATGTGAATTATATTCAACAAAAATGGGCTGATTTTAGGATTATGCACGGGGAAGATTGAATGAATTTTACTTCTCTATGCAATATTGGTATTATTAATTATTGATTAATCCATTATTCAAAATAACACTACCTTTATCATTTTATGTTTTGATGCTAAATAAACAAAATTAATAATCCCCTACACACTTATAAAACCAAATTCATGATCTCTCTAAGGTATATGGTCATTTAAGAACTTGGATTTAGCTTCCTCTAACACAGTGAAGATAAAGATTGGAAATAACTGAAGATTGGATGTCATAAATTAGTTAGAAAATTAACAATAATTTGTTCATAAAATAAATTTCAATCTATCCTTCTCATCTACCTACGATCAACCAATTTAAGGGTTATCCCTCTATTGATGGTATACTCTCAATGGTGGGTGAAAGACAGCTTATAAGAATTGGATGGATGAAATTAAAACCACAAAAATAACGAGTACTCCTCTGTGTCTATGAACGAAATTCACTCTTATGTGTGAATTAATTGACCAAAACACAGAGATGTGAATTTTCTTTGTGATTATATAGTTTTAATGAAATAAATGGGAATAATAGAATATAAAGATTTTGATTAAGAACATAGAAATACAAAAAAACTTACATGGCAATTGAAAACATTACAAAGAAACATTGGCATAAAAAAATTACATCAAAAAAACTAGAGATATATTTCCTCTCATCACCACTACCTTAAATAGGAAATTGGGAAGCCTTAGGAAGAGCCTCAATCAATTTATTCCCAATTTTTAAATTAATATAGTCCTTAGGGTGGTGGAATTAAGTGGAGAAATTGATTCCCTCATTGACTTTTTATCCTCTTTTTATTCCCTAGAAATATCATATTGTATGGGAAAGCATATCGCCGAATCTGAGTGTGCCATAGGGGAGTCTTTTGTGTCTTCAGATGTCTTCTAGGTTTCTGTAAAAGTTGGGCCTATTAGGAGTTATGGATCGAGAGTTATGACCGATTTATTAGGACAACATTCTGGTCCATAGATTTTGGCCCATATTTTGATATTCTATTTGGGACACCATAATAACCCCCATGTAAGATGAATTAGCACAGTAACTTAAATAATTATTTGTTCCTATATATATCTTCCAGCATCCCACATAATTTGGGCTTTAGTGGGCCTTTATTGTGGGCCCCACAATTTCATCAATGGGATGGTGTACAATCTTCCTTCTCCCGAATTGTTTCCTTTCATCACCAAATATCCCCATAATGCATTATTAAACCTCCATTAATCCCTTAATGAAATATGTTCATATTGATTTGTTGATCCATTTCCCAAAATATGAAATTAAAATATGGATAATTTGATTACTTAAAATCAGAAGAATCATTGGGCCTGAATTGGTGTACATTAGGCATGAAGTGCACAAATGATGAGAATTGATGTTCAAAATTAAAACTCACTATCTCAAGCCAATAAAATCAAAAATGAAAATTTAAAACCATTAAAATTTAATTAACATATGTGTTTTTATTGGATAATCACACAGGATTTCATTCAGGTGCTATATGATGCACTATATGGTAGGCTCGCAACCATGTCCAGAAGGGCTCCAGTCGCTCATTGTTATCCATAGAAATGCAATTACGGTCCCTCATTGTCGAGCTGTTTTCATTATTGAATGGGGGACACACCTCAGTTACGAAATGCAATCTCCTCAACAAGCCCCGCATACAAAGTAGGGAGAGTGTCCTTTGGGTTAGATGGGAACCACTTAGTATCGAATATAAGATGAAGGTGAATGGATATTATATAGAGGGGGATGTGAGGGTGGTGGGTTTATTCATGATTGTAGGGACTCGGTTTACTTGGGGTTCAATTCTTTTTATGGTCTGAGAAAATCCTTTGGTGCAGAATATCGGGCCCTTCTCTTTGGCCGAAGGGTTTGTAGGAGGCTGGGCTTACCGGTGGCTATGATCGAGTCTGATTTAGATGTACTTTTGAAGGATATAAAGGGACTTCATGGGATTCCTTGGGAGTTGATATATCTTACTCCTAGATTGATGTTAGAGAACAATCAATGGAGGATGATGCATCATAGTTGGAGGGATTCTAAATTTTTGGTAGATTCGCTGGCTTGTATGGGTAGAGAAGAAAAGGATCATCATATTTATGCTAGTTTAGACTCTCTTCCAATTGACTAAAAAAGGAAGTACTATGGGATTCCCTTGGTCTACACCGTTATCTCCATCCTTGAAGGTATTGTGTTTTGTAACTTTTCAATATCATGAAAAATTACTTTTAGTCAATTAGGATAAATCATTATATAAAATGTCAATGATAATCGTTTAGATTAATTTTATTGGTTTTAAATCACAAAAAAATAATTTTAAATTTGTTATTTCTATAAACATAAAAGGGATGTATTATAAATTTTAAAATCTATTAACAACATTTAAATGGGTTTATGAACATCCTATAATATGGGCAGGGGAAGTTCCAAGTAGTCAGTCCGGGTTGTATGTAATGTTTGATGCCTACGAGAAATGAATTCCTCCAAGGCCTACATGACATGTAATAGATACGCCTACGGGCCTTGTAAGGGTTCCACCTCACCAAAAAAGAAAAAAACTGTGATAAAACAACACCGCATAGACAATGTTTCCTTTTTTAGAATAAAATAGAGACTAAGGGGTTTGATGATGGATTATTACATTAGCATAACAAAATTACACAATATGCTAGTTAGTTGATTTATCAAGAAATCTATAAGAGGGTAGTTTAGGGGAGAATAATAATAAAACTGAAAATGAAAAGAAAATAAAAGGTAATGGAAGACAATTTTTACCTTTTGAACTCTCCCACCTTCAGAACCTCCTTACAGGGATTGATTTTGGTCCATTGATGAGAACAAGAGCTCTTGGATGTGATGGAGGGGATTCATATTAGAACCGAGAGAAATATTTACATTTCAGAAAGCTTATAAGGTGTGAGTAGAAAGCGTGTTGAGGGGTGGTATTTTTAGTAGAGGACATTGGTGATTTTTGAATATTTTATTCAATTGTTTGTTAATTTTGCTCAAAACAATGAATAGTATGAGAGTTATCATCAAATATATTTAAATAATAAAGGATAGTTGTAGATTATTTTTCTTACATCATTTGGGACTTTAGGAATATTGTATTATACAAATAAAGTATTTGTACAATAAATTACCGTATTTTACTATTAAAAAAATCATATATTTTCTTAAAATCCAAAAAAAAATTACCCTAACCAATTTTCAATGGGTATAATTAAAAAATGAAATCCATTTTATGGAAATAATTTTCTTTATATGAGAATTTCAGTTTTCAATTAAAACCATAATTTACTAAAAAATATAGATTTTAAATTTATATCTGATTTTATAACACCCTAAAAAATTAACTGAGGTCTCATAAAATTATCCCAAAATCATAAGGCAAAAAAATATTAATTATGAATACATTTCGTGAAAATAAATTTTATTTTAATTCGTTTTATTAATTATAATATTTTAATTAAATATTTATGAATTAAAAAATACAAACAAATGATTAATAATTATTAAAATATTCATTTACATATACTACGATATAATTCTATCATAAATTCATTTATAATATTCCTAAATTTTATTTATACTTTAATTACTGATGTTACTATTCATTTGTCCATTTTACTATTCATAAAGTTCATATTTCTATTTATATGGGTAACCATACTATTCTATAGGGTCCAGTTACTATTATCCAAAAAATTTTGTTGATCCAATACGACACCAATTATCTTATTGATCGTTACCGTATATATCATTTTTAAAAAAATTCAATTCATATAAATGACAAATTTATATTTAATACCAATCCCGTAGTAGTGGTGAGAAGGAAAATAAAAAAGAATCATTGAAAGATAAATATGTAGTTATTTAAAATTTTAATATAAAAATGATTCCAATTATCTACATTGGATTAACATATGTACAATTGATACATTTAATGTATAATAGTTTCTTAAACTAAAAACAATGTTTTTAACTAGAATGTAACATTTTTATTATTCATAAATAAAATAAATCTTAGCAGAAAAATATTGAATAATTACACCATGTTAATTTTGAAATATTATTGCTATTTTACCAAACCTTTTATATATTTCATTATAAATATGATTAGTTTATATGAAACCTTTATAGGTAACATTAAATATTTTTCCTTACAACTAATATTAATATGTTTAATGACTAGTTTATAAATATATTGTCTAAATAATTATAATAACAAAGCGTTGTTTCATAGAGACACAATTTTTTATGCATTACATTCTATATTAAAAAATTTTAAATAATTATTGTGTTATCCCATCCTTAGATAAATATCATCCACTCAATTTTGAATTTCAATTGTAATGGTATAGGTTGATAGTTGAAAAATCCTTTTTGGGAAAACCACATCTGATATCGGGTTAAGAAAATATCCCGTTAAAAATATTTTATGGGAGATGAGGCGGTCACCAAAACATTATGCTTTTGAATGGGATGAAAATAGTTGAAATTGAAAGCATTGACATGGAAGAAAGATCAAACTATGAAATTTTTATTGAAAGTGATAGAGAAAATATTAAGATGAAGGTTGAGTACAAAAAAACTATAATAAATAATTATAAAATAAATTATTTGATATCATAAAAATTATGATACCAGGAAAGCATATTTTAATGAATATTTTCAATGATTTGAGGGATTATTCTACTATATAAGATGATATATACATATATATGTTTCTATTTAATAAACACAATAATATCCTTTTTATGACTTGAAATAACTATACTTCATTTCATAGAATAAGTTTCCTCATGTAGTGAAGTAATAAATTAACCTATAAAACCATATAAAATGATCAACATAGACCATTTAATAAATAGTTCAACATTCCAAATGATCATGACCCAATGATTTAGAATTATTCACATGGTAGATAATACTATCCAATTTACTTTATCCATATCAGTCATCTCTCTATCCGACATCATTATCTCATATCCAGGAACTTTTTAAGGGTTATCATTACCATAAAAAAGTGTTTTTCAATATTTAACTTGCTACCAAATAATTTTTCATTGTACTATTAAATATATAACCCCAAATCCATTATAAACAAGTATTTCAAAACAATCCTTATATTTTTCATAATTACATTATTGAGTTCCTAATTGATAAAATACTCAATTAAAATAATTTTTTAATGAAATACTAATCAAAATAATAATTTCTATTCATACTTGGTGTTATAATAATCATGGCCATGATATATTATCATCATTTTGGGTATATTCATTTTATACATGATACATTTATTTGTGTAGTGCCTCATCTATTTTCAGGTACAACATTGTATATTAGATATTTTTTTCTTATCCATGAAATAATTATCATTGTGTCCTTTTTCTACACACATTAAGAAAAATCATTTTCTTCTTTAGAATATACAATGTATTTTACTTTCATAATTACCACATGTGGAAAACACTTCTTCCCATTCTCCCATTATCAATATTTTTTCTTCATTCCAACTTCTTATCATGATTCCTTCATAATCCTTAATAATTAGAAAAATATTTCTCAGTATTGTTTGAAAATATTACTAACTCCTCATATAATGAGAATGATTAAGATAGTGGTTCCCTTCATATTAATAGATTAAACCCATCTAATAAATGATCATTCTTAATATTTGTATTATCTCCATCGATTTGGTTCCCATCCAATATGGTAGGTGCCATTTATAAATAATAGAATGCACTAGATTAGATCATAACATTATGAATCATAATGTATAATCCCAATAATAGTAAAATAAATAGCATAAATTGAAATAAATTATGCATATCAAATGTCATAATCATAAAAACGTTTCATTGGGGAAATCATTACTTCTAAACCCTTCATAATGGTTTATAAATAAAATGTGAATTATTCTAAGACTGAACCCTAGGAGTGTTGAACCATGTAACGCCCTGACCCCAGCTACCCAGAGTTGGTGCATTACATCGTAACATTGGCATGATCACAAAAGATCAAGTCTCTAAAGACCTATTAGTTTAGTAGCCTTGGAAACACTAGAAACATTCATATGTATTACATTACATCATAAAGTAAAACAAAGCTACAACAACATCTTTTCTTCATATCCCCTCATACTATCCCTGCAGGTCATTCATAATATACTTCTTAACATCCTGAAAAAATTAAAACATTGGATGGGGTGAGCTCAGATGCTAAGTAAGGATAACCATATAGCGGAAGCTTTAATAAATAAACATAAACATTTAAGGCAATGTACGACTAAAACAAAAGCCTTTTAAACTTGAACTTCAACATAATATGGCAAAAGTAAAATGAGATAATGCCATTTACTTATTCACATGGATATTCTACTAGTGGAATAATCACATGCAATATCAATAACCACTTTCATAATGATGGAATGCATAATGTCAGACTATAATAACCACATAGCCAAGGCCTCGTGCCAAGACCACAAATAATATTTTGTCAAGGCCTCGTTCCAAGACACTAGTTTGTCTCATGAGACCTACCGATGCATCAAGGAGATATAGCGGGCTCCACCCGTCACTTATTAAGTCCAATGAATTCCTCATATGAATAGGTTTAAACATATCATAAACCATAACATAATCGTATCACATAAAACATGCATAAAGGAAACATAACATTTCCACATTTCAATCACAAGATATCAATACAACACATTGATATAATAAAAATTCTTTCAAAACCATTTTCAATACCAAAATAAAATAAAGTTAAAACTTTGTATTTATTTTTCATTAAAAAAAGTGATGGCTTGTAGAGAAAGCCGAAACTCAAATAATGGTCACGGTGGCGGAGAAGTCATTGTCGCTGCATAAGTACGGAAAGGAAAACATTCCCTTTTTGTAATTTAGTAAAATGCATCGTATAAAAATATTCCTTTTGAATAAACGTAAAAGTCAAAGGGGTTTATACATCGTATAAAAGAAAGTTGTGTATAAAACCAAATATGCCTCAATGAAAGGAGATTGAGACGAAGTCCTTAAAAAGATAATTTTTTTAAATAAATTACATCTATCATGTTTATTCACTATAACTAAACATAAATAAAGTACAAATACAAGATAGGACATAATAATATCATGACATAATTTGAAAGTCAGAGATTAACCCAAAAAATGGAAATTGGGTTAAGAAGTTCCCTTACCTTGCGTCCCGTCTTGACTCGACCGTTATTTGACCTCCTGAATAATAAACTAGAGTTAATTTATAATTTCTTAAGAACTTTTTTCAAGTTTTTTATTCCTTTTATATCACTTATTACAATGTTATGAACATTATGTAATTGTTTAAGTTAATAACGGTCGTTTTGTCGATCTTTGGTACTTGAGTCAAAAATAAACTTCTTATAATTACAAGTTGTTCATGTGGTGAAATATCTATTATATCCAGAATTATATTCATGATTTAGATATCATATATATCATATATATCAATTATATACATTCATTTATAATATTACGTAACATTTAGAGGTAAGAAATGAAATGCACCGTTCATGGAGACGGTAAGCCGTACGTACGCATGAATGCTACATTCATTTCTATTTCATATTTAATGGAATGAAATAATAATGATATAAATGTATAATATAATTCCAGTATAATATAGTGTATAATACCATTTACTCCATCCTTTATACATCCCACATACGGTATTAACGATTCAAATCACTTTGAGGGGGCGGTAGTCCGCACTTCCTAAAATGAAAATATCGTGTTTACCCATAATGGAAACCATAAAGATATGCCATAAATGAAAAATAAAAAATCATAAGGAAAACAAAAACATAATATATATCATATATAAAAATAGTGTCATCATAATGGACACCATTACTGGTGTTATATGAGTGTTGAACAATCATCATTTCGTGAGGCAAAAATTCACCATCCACAGAAACAGTATGTTCTTTAACCTTTAGATGTAGGCGTGTGTATTTGTAGCTCTAATACATCTTATAAATAAATCCTAGTATATTGAGGATACTGGTGTTGTTACAAAAGAAATGAATAAAAAGTGTTTAGGGGGTTGGAGAAGAAAAATAAAATAAAAGCACACAAGAGAAGAAATTACCTTAGAATCGGGTAACTTTTTTTTATTTGAGCCAAAGGCTTCCTTGGGAAGAGTTATGCACAAAGTGAGGCTTCTAGGAGTAATAGGGGGAAGTTGGGAGAGTATTTTGGAAGAGTTTGGCCGAGCCAAATGGCTTGAAAGTGTGAATGCGGTGGTAGAGGTGGGGGCCTTTTATAAGAGGAGAGGAGGGCACTCTTGGAAAGTAAAGAAAAGTCACTTTATTTTAGAATGGTATTCGGATTTAAGAGGTCCAACATTGATATAATTTGAGTATAAGGTGATAAGGGTTAGAAATCCACCCATCCAATAGGTTTTGGACATGTTTAGATATTAAATATTACATTATATTTCCATTTTATTTAAATCGTTAAATAATGAGGTCATCGCTCCATCGTCATGATGTCATAAATAATTTAATTTATTTAATGTCTAAAAATTATAAAAAAAATACTATGATATATGAAATATTTTTAGATTTCTAATGTTTATTTATAGTCAAAAATATTAATTGTATAACCCCATGTAAAAATTGTTTTAGTAAAACATTTCATGTTTGTGTCATTTTTTACTTTAACATTAAATAAAAGGTTTTTATGTCATTTTACAACTAAAGTGGTTCCATGGGGTCCCCAAGTTGACCCATGTATTGTCTTGGTCTTCCATGGAACATAAAATGAGGGTAGTAAATGTTTCAAGCTCATCTCATATTATTAAAACATTATTTTAACCTTAAACTACACTAATTACCTCTAATCGCGATTAAGAACTTAAAAGTTACTATTCACCAAAAATTATTTTAATCTCATTGAACCACATTTTACTTCATAATGAAAACCATTTATGTCGGATTTTTGAAATTCAAAACACACAATTGGTAAAATTTCATTTAAACGAAAAATCAGTTTTTATAAGTACCACTTAGTGGTTTCACTATTCAATAAAAATTGAAGTTTTTCCGAAAAATCCCAAAAAATCACCATAAGCTATATTTGATATTCCGATTTCAAAAATGATGTCTATTTTACAAAATTCCAAACATATAAGTTTCATTAATTAATTTTATAATTAATTCCTGCTGTTACAACAAATAGCGTGTTTTTAAGAAACAATTTACATCAAAAGATTGACAATTGTTCATGCCCAATTTCAATGTTAAATTAATTCTAATGACCACCAATGGATAAAATGGTAAAAATTTATTCTAATTATACATTAAAACAACTAAATAGTATAATTTATCACAATAATTTTTTTTTATTAAAAAAGTTGTTTTATGTATTTCTCACTATTCATAAAAAATTGGAAGTTCTCAGAAAGTTACGAAAAAATCAACTTAGGAAAATTTTGATATTACGAATTCAAAAACGAAGTCCATTTGGAAAAATACAATTTATAAAATTTCAAAAATTATGTATTACTATTCATAACGGATACTTTGATTAGTCGCGGTGTTTTAGAACTTGAACTTGCGTACAATGCAAGCTATTTCATTATTGAAAGAGAGGCATATCGTGGAATCTCGGGGTGTTACATTCTCTCCTCCTTCAATAAATTGCGTCCTCGCAATTTGAAATTTTTCTTTGAAAAAAAAGGTTGAAAATAGAAAATACCTTTCTGGAAAACCCACATTGGAAATAAGGTTAATAAAAATATAACATTAAAAGAAATCAAGACAAGTACAGAGGTCACCCGAGATAGCCCATTCTAGGATTCTATGAAAATATGGATATGGAGGAGAAAAAAACCATCAAGGTCTGATGGAGAGTTGTAGAAAACAGGATTAGGAGAAAGTTAACTATAAGAAAATCACGAACTTGTGATTGGTTAAATGATCATTGATTCCCCAGTTGGAAAAGTTAACCAACAACATTTTAGTTTTGAGTTACCTTTTACAAAGTTGAGGAATTTTTTAAGAGATTTACTAAGGACGTAAGGGAATATACATACTTGTCATGTAGACTTTCATTATTTAATAAATATTTACCACAAACCCATTTTTCACTCTAAAAGGTAATACAACTCAAAAATATTATATTTATCCTAATTGTATAAGGTTCCAAATATTAACATATACCATTTAGATTAGTAAAACTATTTTGTAATAACCAGGGACTTCCTGTAGGCTAGTGGTAGGTAATAAAGGACTGTCGCACTATGGTTGTTGGTTCGATTCCTACAGCTTTGTCCGATGCGACAGGTTATGCCCCACCCTGTAGGTTGTCCTTTTCCTAAAACTATAATATTCCAAAAATAATCTTCATAAATGTTTTAACCTTAAAAAATACTATCCAAAGTTATCCAAAATACATCTATCCAGACTATTTCTAAAAGGTCTTTAAATTCCAAAATCAATTATAACATCTGATTCCCCAAACAAAGTAAAGTTTATATTATTGTCACATACTAAAAATATGATTACCTTCATCATATTAAATTATTAATGAAAACAACAAGTACTGCAGTACAATCACATTATCCTTATAACCAGAATATAATCCTTGAGTCCAAAAGCATCAATACATTAATTATTCCGCTTCAACCGTAGTAACATCATAAGATTTTCCTTGATCCCTTGGCCTTTTCTGAGGTATGTTTCCCTGATGCTTAGGACATTAATTTGAATAATGCCCCATTTCCCTACAATTGTAGCATTCAACATTGATATCCTCTTTCTTTCCCTTACAATCACGCGCCTGGTGACCTTTTTCCCCACATTTATAACAAATTCCCATTCGTTTTAGGCAAGTACCAGGGTGATTCTTCCCACAATTATCGCATAATGGAAAATACTTCTTTCCCTTTTTCCCTTTATCCGTCTCTTGTTCCACCGTTCTCTTCTTCTCTTTCTTTACTTTGTTGTCATAAAACTTAGAGAATTCTTTTTCTGTCTTGATAGAACACGAGACAATATCTTCGTATGACGAGAAGGTTTGTGATACTAATGCTCGACAAAGAAATGGTTTTAACCCATCAAAGAAATGACCAATCTTACTTCTTGGGTTATATATATAATCTGCAGCATGCCTCGCTAACCTTGTAATTTTGGCCTCATACTTTGCGACATTCTCATCCTCCTTTTGTCTCAGACTCAAAAATTGTCTTTCCATATCTGCTCGATGGTCACGAGGATAGTATTTTCTAGGAAAAGATCTTTGAACTCTCTCCATTCCATATTTGATACTTCTTCATCTTCCTTTGTGTTTTAAATCAGCGACCACCATTGATCGGCATCTCCAGTGAGGCGGTAGACAGCCATGACAACCTTCCCCCTTTCGGTACTCCCCAAGGCATGGAATATTTTATCGAAGGAGTTTATCCATTTCTCAGCTACTAATGTATTTGTACCCCCATTAAATTTTGGTGGTTGTTGCCTCATGAAGCGGTCTAAAATTGATCCTCCACATTGTGGATCAGGGTGATCCATTAGAGTAAGGTTATTATTCATAACTTGATTGAGTTGTCCCAGTATAGTAATAAGTTGATCAGCACCAGTTGTATCTCCAGATCCACAATAATTATCTTGAGCAGGAGGGAAATCCCTACAAAGAGTGCGTGCATTGATATGGTTTCCATTACTTCCACTAGGCTCCATTTCTATACAATGGCATAAACTAGATTAGTTTATGAATCAAAATACATAATTTCATACTTATAAAATACTTAACATAAATTAATCTATTTATGGATATAATTCATAAAAATGTTTTCTTTGAGGAAGTATATACTCATAACCCTTCATAGTGGTTTGTAATGAAAATGAGAATTATACTAAGCATATCCCTCGGGAGTGTCGTAACCAAGAGTGCAGCAAGGCCCGTTGTCGTGCACTAGTTCCCGTTCGAGTCTAGCTCAAAGTGGTCTTTTTGGGTTTTACCCCTAGGTACATCTATTCCAGAGCCACCTCTACCTGCTCGTATCCAGACAAGGATGTATTGTTCGGAAAATTCACAAAATCTCTATAATACCAAAATTATAGGAAGTTATTCTATACTAATCCTCAAAGTCTATCTTTGGGCTATGTGCTCTAATAAAAGTTTATCTAAATATAGCTTCCAAGGTTTGTACTAAACTGCCTATGATACCAACTCTAACGCCCCGACCCCAGCTACCAAGAGTCGGTGCATTACTTCGTAACATTGGCATGATCACAAAAGATCAAGTCTCGAAAGACCGTTTAGTTTAGTATCCTTGGAAACACTAGATACATTCATAAGTCGTACATTACATCATAAAGTAAAACAAAGCTAGAACAACATCTTTTCTTCATATCCCCTCATACTATTCCTACAGGTCATTCATAATATACTTCTTCACATCCTGGAAAAATTAAAAAATTGGATGGGGTGAGCTCAGATACTCAGTAAGGATAACCATATATCGGAAGCTTTTATAAATAAACATAAACATTTAAGGCAATGTACGACTAAAAAAAAGCCTTTTAAACTTGAACTTCAATATAATATGGAAAAAGTAAAATGAGATAATGCCATTTAATTATTCACATGGATATTCTACTAGTGGAATAATCACATGAAATATCAATAACTACTTTCATAATGATAGAATGAATAATCCCAGACTATCATAACCACGTATCCAAGGCCTCATGCCAAGACCAAAAATAATATTTTGTCAATGCCTCGTGCCAAGACACTATTTTGTCTCATGAGACCTACCGATGCATCGAGGAGCTATAGCAGGCTCCACCCATCACTAATTAAGTCCAATGCATTCCTCATATGAATAGGTTTAAACATATCACAAACCATAACATAATCGTATCACATAAAACATTCATAAGGGAAACATAACCTTTACACATTTCAAACACAAGATATCAATACAACACATTGATATACCAAAATAAAATAAAGTTAAAACATTGTATTTATTTTTCATTAAAAAAAGTGATGGCCTGTAGAGGAAGCCGAAACTCAAATAATGGTCACGGCGGCGGAAAAGTCATTGCCGCCGCATATGTATGGAAAGAAAAACATTCCCTTTTTGTCATTTAGTAAAACGCTTCATATAAAAATATTCATCTTGAATAAATGTAAAAGTAAAAGGGGTTTATACACCGTATAAAAGAAAGATGTGTATAAAACCAAATATGCCTCAATGAAAGGAGATTGAGACGAAGTCCTTAAAAAGGTCATTTTTTTAAATAAAGTACATCTATCATGTGTATTCACTATAAGTACACAGAAATAAAGTACAAATACAATATAGGACATAATAATATCATGACATAATTTGAATGTTGGAGATTAACCCAATGAATGGAAATTGGGTTAAGAAGTTCCCTTACCTTGCGTCCCGTCTTGACTCGACCGTTATTTAACCTCCTGAATAATAAACTAGAGTTAATTTATAATTTCTTAAGAACTTTTTCAAGTTTTTTATTCCTTTTATATCACTTATTACCATGTTATGAAAATTATGTAATTGTTTAAGTTAATAACGGTCGTTTTGTCGATTTTTGGTACTTGAGTCAAAAATAAACTTCTTATAATTACAAGTTGTTCATGTGGTGAAATATCTATTATATCCAGAGTTATATTCATGATTTAGATATCATATATATAATATATATCCAGTATATACATTCATTTATAATATTACGTAACATTTAGAGGTATGAAATGAAATGCACCGTTCATGGAGACGGTAAGCCGTACGTACGCATGAACGCTACTTTCATTTCTATTTCATATTTAATGGAATGAAATCATAATGATATAAATGTATAATATAATTCCAGTATAATATAGTGTATAATACCATTTACTCCATCCTTTATACATCCCACATATGGTATTAACGATTCAAATCACTTTGAGGGGGCGGTAGTCCGCACTTCCTAAAATGAAAATATCGTGTTTACCCATAATGGAAACCATAAAGATATGCCATAAATGAAAAATAAAAAATCATAAGGGAAACAAGAAAATAATATATATCATATATAAAAATAGTTTCATCATAATGGCCACCATTATAGGTGTTATATGTGTGTTGAACAATCATAGTTTCGTGAGGCAAAAATTCGCCATCCACACAAACAGTATGTTCTTTAACCTTTAGATGTAGGTGTGTGTAAGTGTAGAAATAATACTTATTATAACAACATCCTAGTATATTGAGGATACTGGTGTTATTACAAAAGAAATGAATAAAAATTGTTTAGGGGGTTGGAGATGAAAAATAAAATAAAAGAACACAAGAGAAGACATTAACTTAGAATCGTGTAACTATTTTTGATTTGAGCCAAAGGATTCCTTGGGAAGAGTTCTTCCCAAAGTGAGGCTTCTAAGAGTAAGATGGGGAAGTTGGGAGAGTATTTGGGTAGAGGTTGGCCGAGCCAAATGGCTTGAAAGTGTGAATGAGGTGGTAGAGGTGGGGGCCTTTTATAAGAGGAGAGGAGGGGCACTCTTGGAAAGTAAAGAAAAGTCACTTTATTTTAAAATGGTATTCGGATTTAAGAGGTCCCACATTGATATAATTAGTGGATAAGTTGATAAGGGTTCTAAATCCACCCATCCAATTGGTTTTGGACATGTTTAGGTCTTAGATATTACATTATCTTTCTATTTTATTTAAATCATTAAATAATCAGGTCATCGCTGCATCATCCTGATGTCATAAATAATTTAATTTATTTAATGTCTAAAAATTAAAAAAAATTCTATGATGTAGGAAATCTTTTTAGCTTTCCAATTACTATTTATAGTCAATAATATGACTTGTATAACCACATGTAAAAATTGTTTTAGTAAAACATTTCATGTTTGTGTCATTTTTTACTTTAACATTAAATAAAAGGTATTTATGTCATTTTCCTACTAAATGGGATCCATGGGGTCCACAAGTTGACCCATGTATTGTCGTGGTCGTCCATGGAACATCCAATGAGGGTAGGACATGTGTCAAGCTCATCTTATATTATTAAAACATTATTTTTACCTTAAACTACACTAATTACCTCTAATCGCGATTAAGAACTTAAAAGTTACTATTCACCAAAAATTATATTAATATCATTGAACCACATTTTACTTCTTAATGACAACCATTTATGTCGGATTTTTGAAATTCAAAACACAGAATTGGTAAAATTTCATTTAAACGAAAAATCAGTTTTTATAAGTACCACTTAGTGGTTTCACTATTCATTAAAAATTGAAGTTTTTCAGAAAAATCCCAAAAATTCACCCTAAGCTATATTTGATATTCCGATTTCAAAAATGATGTCTATTTTACAAAATTCCAAACATATAAGTTGCATTAATTAATTTTATAATTAATTCCCGCAGTTACAACAAATAGCGTGTTTTTAAGAAACAATTTACATCAAACGATTGCCAATTGTTCATGCCCAATTTCAATGTTAAATTAATTCTAATGACCACCATTGGATAAAATGGAAAAAATATATTCTAATTATAATTTAAAACCCCTAAATAGTATAATTTATCACAATAAATTGTTTTTATTAAAAAAGTTGTTTTAAGTATTTTTCACTATTCATAAAAAATTGGAAGTTCTCAGAAAGTTACAAAAAATCAACTTAGGATAATTTTGATATTACAAATACAAAAACGAAGTCCATTTGGAAAAATAAAATTTATAAAATTTCAAAAATTATGTATTACTATTCATAACGTCTACTTTGATTAGTCGCGGTGTTTTAGAACTCAAACTTGCGTACAATGCAAGCTATTGCATTATTGAAAGAGAGGCGTATCGTGGAAGCTATGGGTGTTACAAACCAGGTGCGTAGTAAGGTCCATTGACATGTACTATGTTACACCAAATCAAGCCTGAGACACCTTGAATGAGTTGTTACCCCTAGGTAATTTTTTTCCGGAACCACATCCACTTATATTATCCACACATGTATGCATCGCTAGAAATACCCATATAATCCAAATCATACAAAACATCTAGGATGTTATTCTCTAAATATCCTAAAATTATATCGTAGGATTATGTTCTATAATATATTTATTCTATATCTATTTTTTTAAGGTTTCCTAAAAACTTCCTCTCATACAAACTATAATGCCGCGACCCCATAAGTCTAGTTCCAGTGCATTATTTAATTACATTTTCATAGTTAGAAGGAATAAGATCAATAAGGAACAATTAGTTTTTTAGTTTTGGAATGCCAGATTAAATTCTTTTTAACGAGGATACATTGCGAAAGGACAATAAAATAATATATATAATAAAATGAAATAAACTACATCCTTGAATTATTATTTAAGTTTCTCTACATCATTACCTTTGGAAATAAAACATAACAATGTGGTGAGTTTATATTTTTAGTAATGGTATGTAATATACTGGAAACAAAAATAATAAGGAATGGTGAACAATTAAAAGTAAACATGTTATAAAAATTTAATCCTGAGCATAATATGGAGTTAATAGAAGCTAATTAAATAATTATTTAATATAATATAATAATGGATATTTTACTAGTAAAATGATCACATAAAATATAAATCATTAATCTAATAATGAGGAAATTAAAAAATTAGGGAAACATAAACAAATTGTGAAGTCCTAATAATTGATACCATACAATAAGAATAAAATCCCAATCTAGATTCTCTCATGAGACATTCCAATGCATCGAAGGGCTACAACGGGCTCCACCCATCACATACAATGTCAAATGAATTCCTCAAATGTGGAATAAAATATATCATTAAATAAATGTTTCCCATTCCACTTTGATGTTTCATATATGAAATTACTCTAATAAAATCCTTACAAAATTCATGACGAAAATAATCTTTAAACATTCCCAAGTGTCCTATAACACTTTGAAACATTTAAATCATAATCCCTATTAACAATAAATGAACCATATAATATCATGAGAATAATATAATTCATTTAATAATAAATAAAATGTAATTATATTCACCAAACACAATCAAAATAGTGGTGAACAAGTAATATATCTCATTGAAGTCAATGTGAGATGAGAAAAACCATTTTCACTTTGGAATAAAGTTTCCATTTGGAAAATAATTTGTATTTTACATAAAATCAAATTGTATACTTGTATATCATAAAAAATTAATGGTAATAAAAATGAAATTTTATTTTATGAATAATGATTTTCCTAATGAAGTGAAAACCTGTAAAAAATCATTTATGAAACTTAAGAAATGATTGGATTTAGTGTTGTTTAAGTGAAAAAAAGTCTTTAAAATAGACAAACGAATTTTTTTATAAAAAGATTCATGAAAAAAAAGTTATTTATTGATAAAATTTGTATTTTTAGAAAATAATTTTTTCTTTATCTCTATTATAGTGTTCACTTGAAAATTGGTATGGAATCATGAAGTTCTATTTAATTGGGCTATCATATCTGGAGGAATTGAGGAAGGAACCTTTCAAAAATGTAATTCTATATAAAGAACTAATACATGAGATAGGTTAATAATTTTGTAACATACAAATATAATGAAGGAATAATATATTTTAATAATTAATATTTACATTTGGTTAGGGAGAGAGTAAGTATAACAGAAAGGTAAAATGGCGCTTTGGGGAGAATCCCTTTCTGTTTTGAAAACAATTGTACCAAAAGCCCCATGAAAATTTATATCATCAAATAATATGATTAATACCATGAAAAATAATTATAGTCATGATATGATACCTCAATATTTTGTATACAAACACTAACCATAAGAAATAATTGCGAATAAGGAATATCATATGAAATGAAAGTGAGTTGAGAAAACCACTAACTTATATATGAATGTGTTCTGCACTTGGGATTAATGTCCTTGATAATAAAATTAAATCAATCAATTAATTAATGTATAACCTCATATATATTTATTTTCTTCATTATAGTTTTATTATGTCCATTTATGTTCTTATTGTTGAGTTACAGAGTTCAATTTTGTCATTTGATAAAATTTGTTTTCTTGGTTTCCATGATCGGTTTGGTTGTTTTTAAGTATGAATATCATTTAAAAAAATTATAATAATCCATAACTGAAATATAATGATATTAATGAACATATATAGGTTTAATTGGTTTTATATATTGTTTTATTCCAAAATTTTATTATGAATCATTAGGTAACATGTTAATGATAATTATTTGGGGTTATTTTTGTGGTTTTAGATCACAATGAACTCATTGTAATTATGTTATTTGAAGAACATAAGAAGTTTTGTAATATTAATTTTACAATTTATTACAACCATTAAAGTTTTTTATGACGAACCTTGAAGATTATGAAATAAAATTAAGACATATCATCCTTGAAGGTTATAAAACAACACTTCATAAATGATGTTTCCATTTTTGAAATAAATGATAGTGGAAGGGGTTGATGTCGAATTATTACATTACAATAATTAAATTTATGTATATGTATTTTACTGTATTTTTCATGAAATTTATATGAGGGTAGGTGAGGAAATAATATTAAAATAATTTAAATTGAAATGAAAATAAATGAAAAATTAATGGTATTTTTACCACTTGAATTATCTTTCTTGAGAACCTCCTTAAGGGGATTAGTTTTAGTCCATTAATGATACCAAGAGATAATATAATTGGGGTAGGGTATTTATAATAGGATTGGGTAAAAATTTAAAAATTCTTAAATATTTGGAAGGTGTGATTAGAAATGGGGGAGAGGGTGGTATTTATTGTGGTGAAGAGGGGCGTTTTTGGAATATTATATTCTTTTGTTTATTATATTTTATAATGAATATGAATTGTTTGAGAATAATCTCTAAATAAATTAAAATAATGAATGCATGTTCTATATTATTGTTCTTAAATCATTCATGACTCAAGGAATAAGGTATTTAAATTACAATGTATTTATACTCTAAATTACTGTATTTTACAATTCACAAAAAATATCAGGTATTATAGAAAAATTCCCAAAATTTTCCATAGCCATTCTTTTAAATGTATAATGAAAAAATTAACTCCTTTTTATGACATAAATAATTTAAATATGAGACATTTAATTTTTAATTTAAACCTTCATTTTATCAAAAAACTGAGATTTTAAACTTATAACTGATTTTATGACACTCTAAAAATTTTACTATGGTCTCATAATATTATATTTATACCATGAGAAAAAAATACATCATTTTGAATACATTTAAGGATATTTAATTTGATTTTAAATTATTTTAATAATTATAAAATTTTAATTAAATATTTATGACTTACAAAAATACCAACACATGATTAATAATTTTAAAATTTTTATTTATATATACTATGGTAAAATTATATCAAACATTCATTTATATGATGTCTAAATTTTATTTATATTTCATTTGGTGAGTATACAATTCATTTGGTTGATTTTATATTCATAAGGGTCATATTACTATTCATTAGGGTAACATTAATATTATAAAGGGTTAAGTTAAGATTAACCAACAACTTATGTTGATCCAGTTAGACTCTAAATATCTAATTGATCAAATCTGTATATGTACATTTTCTAAATTCAATTTACAGAATTGGAAAAAAATTAATGATAGTCCAGTAGGAGTGGAAATTAGGTGGGTAAAAAGAATGTTCAACAGTTAAATAATTATTTATATATAATTTTAATATAAAATTGATTCCAATAATCCACATTGAATTATAATAATTATAATTGATAAATTTAATGTAAAATAAATATTTAAATTAAAAATATAGTTTTTAACTAAAATGCAATTTGTTCACTGTTCAATAAAAATGACAATTCTCATAAAAATATAAACAATTCACTGTATGTTAATATAGACAAAATGATTTTTATTTTAATATACATATATATATTTAATTATATTTTTTTATTTATGTTAAATTATTATATATAACATTAGATAAATGTTATTAAAATTAATATTAATATATCTAATAGGTAGGTTATAACTATATTTTTTAAATATTTTAATAACAAAGTGTTGTTTTGTAGAGAATCAGTGTGGTGTGAATTACATTCTATATTCAATTTATTTGTAAATATTTTTAGTGTTATATTTTCTTAATGGAAAAGGAATATTTTGGTTAATTATTTACCATATTTATTATATCATATTATATAACTAATAATTTTTAAATTATCATTTCCATATTTTGAAATTCTTTTTGGGGGAAATGGAGTGAAAATATGGAATATAAATGATAAGGAAGTTTAGGAACTCATACCACACTTATATGATTATTTTTTATGAAGGGTGTTAAGCTATTAAAGGATGGACTTCTATAAAGACTAGAACATCATTATTTTCTTGGAATGTTTAAGAGAGGGTTATAGGTGTTTTGGGAAAACATACAAGTGTTTGGAGTGGCATCCTAATCAATGTTAATAGTAAATAAATTTCACAAGGTATTAATATTCCTGATTATATTTTTTAAATATATATTAATTATATAATTTTTTTGAAATTATCAATCAAAAATGAATTAGTTTTATTCTTAGAAAATTGCTCTAGATGTTTTATATGATTTAATTTAATAGAAAAAATTCAAATTTTTATAATTTTAATTTGACAAAAATAAAATAATTCTTGACATAAAAAATTCATAATTTGAATTGAAATATTTTTTATAATATTATAAAAAATTGACTTTTGGGAGAATAATAGAGAATACCATGTTTTATGAAATTTATATTTCCATAAATGATTTTAAAAAGAAACGTTATATTTTATTCTATTTTTAAAATTATATTAGTTCCATTAAAATAATCAAATCAATGTCATAGTAATTTTTATTACACTTTTTTTAATAAAACATTTTTGAAAAAAAAAGAATTCATTTTTCTAGAAAACCATGTTTATCAAAATTTTAGAGTTTATTTAAAAGAAATACTTTTATTTGTTGAAATTTATTTCTAAAAAATTTAATCTAGATTTTTAATCAGAATTTATATTTTTGTTAATGATTCCATGATAATTATTGGTTATTATGAATATTAACATTTTGAAAAAATTAGTTAACTATGTAAGAGAGAAAAATCAATAGGTTTTAAATTAAAATAATATGGGTTAAGATAAACTAAAAAAATATCTCAATATATTGTATGGATATATTTATAAGCTATAACATCTCATATTTTTTGATGAGTTATTTTGGGAACCATTTGGCTTGAGAAAGGCATTAACATATTTTAATATATTGAAAAATAACAGTTGTGTCCACTCTCTCACTTATAAAAGGACACAACCTCTCATCTCATTTGCACAAAAAAAGTCATTTATATTAGAAAAACCTCCAAAAATCTATTCATAAAATCAATTCCCATTTTCGAGGTATTTTTTTGATCATAATACCATATTATGAACTTTTTTGGTATAATACTAAGGAGGTTGTGAAAAAGAAAGATATAGTTCATAACGAAGAGTTTTATCTTTTATTTCTAATTTCACCTAATTAAAACATATCTTATGAATTTTCATATAAAAAATTATTATCCCAAATATAACTGAATTTTACTTTTTTTAAGGGATACCAAATTTTAATCTAATTATTAATATAATTGAATATAAAATCATCTTTTGTGCATACTTGTGAACTACCACCATTACAAAGAGAATGTATTTATTTTTTCACCAAGATAATATTTTGGATTGACATATTAATGGATTAAATGAAATAATATCAAATAATTTAAATATTTTTAATTCATACCAGGAAGGCTCAGCCAGAGACAAAGTCCCTGACCATTTATTAAAATAAAGGGAAAGTACACAAAAAGAGAAACAAAAACCATACAATCTAGCTACAAATCATAGAAATCCTTCCCATCTCCATAACCAAAATCCATAGCTTCATCTACAGTAACTGACTCCCACTCTGAGCTGTCATATTAAGCCAGAACCTTGGCATACTTCCTTCTGAGATTTAATTTTTCCAAATATAAGAGCTCGTCAGAGGATTGCATACCTTTTCCCTTGCTGACAGAGGACCTAGTAGTCATCGGTTTCAGCATAGAGGAGTAGTCCATCCTTTTCTTCCTCCATAGCAGAGCATTCCCTTCTTTCTCATTCCCCAACACATTCTTCTTCTCCCCCAGGACAATCTCACTATAAGAGAGTCGGGTCCTACCATTCTTTGTCCACGCTCTGTCTTCAAATGACTATTAGTATCAATCACTGCAAGAAATTTCATGTTTTCCACACTGTGAGAGATACTCAAATCAACGGAATGCTCCCTCTCCACTGCCACTTCCAGTTCTCCTCCTATATTAGTGACAGCATCCTACAAGTCTCCATTTTCAGTTATCTTTTGAGCTTCCAGCATCAGCGATAGCTCCTCAGAATCTAGAATCTCAAACCGGTTGCAGGTCACAGGGACACCGATAATCTTAGATTCCATAGCCGAATTGGCCACATGCTCCTGAGGAATAGGAACCAACTGCATATGGCATGCCCCATCTGTTGCATCTCGAGACTCAACACCAAGATCACCTCTCAACCGATCAAAAACCTATAGCATAGTTGGGTTCAAGGAAACCTCTACTACCTTCATACTCCAACCAAGCCTCAGCACAACAATAATAGGATCATTCCTCATCTTCCTCTCTGACTTCCCGGCAGAAGAATATTGAACAATTTCCAACTCAGTACAGGGGACCTGCGAACAAGCGCCCTTCCCAATAGAAGATCCAGTGTCAGAACACAACACAAGTTCCAGAGAAGAACCCAGATCATCATTCACACACTCAGACCCAGCCAGAACCGCCCCAGAGCCAACCTTCAGATTCGTCTGAAACATCATCGCATCGACGACAAGGTCACTGCCACTACCAGACTGCATCTCCATCGCCCGAGAGGAAACACCCACCTTGGTGTTGCGGAAAACGGCCTCCACGTGCCCAAACCTTCTACAGCCAACACAATACATCATCCATGATTCAAAGACGGCATCCTGCATCCATCAGAATTCCTTCCCATCGGTAATCCAGACACAACGCAACGGTTGTTGGGCGACGTCGACCTCAGCACAAATCCGCAGGAAAATTGGCTGTGTCACAGGTTCAGTCCATTGATCAGAACATAAAAACCTCCCAATCATACAACCAATGGAAAAGACGATCGATGGGTTTTGAAAAGAAAGCGGAAGTCCAGAAAGACTAACCCATGTAGCAACCATGGAAGGGTCCTGCTACATTTGAATGTCAATGCTCTACTGGAATAGAAAGAATGAAGAGTCAACGCACCTTCGAGTAGGCCTATACCATGCAGAAATCAAATACTCCTCAGAGAAGAAATGAACCATTATGTGTCTTTGGTCCAGCAACCCGATGACCGCTTGCTCCTTCAGATTCCAAAAATCAGAGACAAACTGGGAAAACACTTCAACCGAGGGTCGATGCAGACGAAAGCAAGCCACCAAGGTAAACTTGAGTAGCTCTTCAGTGCTATTAATCTCATCCGGAAGCAGAGAGAGCTGCGGTGCCTCCCGGTAGACATCTGGGGCTTTTGTGGAAAGAGTAATCGTTGGGAAGGGCATGGAACAGACAACCTCCTTCTGAGACGCCGGCGAACGCGACCCTCCCCCCTCCGATCGAGAGGGGGGAGTGATATCTGGCGGCATGGATATAGGGCATCAAAGTATTGGAGATCACGATGGCGATTCAATATCAATCATATTTAATTCATATATAATAAATAAATTTTCACATTTTTTTTGACATTTCAGTAAAAAATAAAAACATTGTCTATTAATACATGCAGTCTACCACCTCTCAAACCAATGCATATAAATTTTAATCATAGCCTTTGAGGAAAATTATATAAATTAGCATATTTAAAGAATTATATTTTTTATTTATCATATAATCACCAATATTTAAGTTTTAAATGTTTCTTACGTTAATTCCCTCATATTGAATGAAAAAATGGAAACGTTACACATGTGTATGTGAATATTACCGTCTCTATGTTGTAACACAATTCATTAATGAGAATATCATTTAATAGTTGGTTAAAAATAATAATTAATGTCTAAAACTGATAATTAAAACATGATTAAAAATATTTTAATATATCATAATGATCCATTTTACAGTAGTAAACCTAATAATTTCATTTTGTACATAAAATCAAAATATCATCAAATTGACCGATGTGAAGTTAACTGATTTGGTAATTGAATATGAAATTGGTAAAGTGAAAAAAGATAAAAAACTGAATATGGTAATTAATAAATTAAATAATTATTATATTTTTATTATTTAGGATGACAAAAAAATTCAGGACAAGTCATACTCAAAATAATGGATGATTTAATGTAATAACGTATTTTAAATGATTCAAATATTTATTTTCAAATATTAATTCTTCATGTACAAAATAATAATTATTGGTATATATTCTAAATCCTTATTTAAAATAATTTATATGGGAATTCTATATCTTTTTGTAATTACATATAATTTATTCTAAGAGAATATTTTTACATATCTCATACAAATTGTTCTGAATTTCATAAGAAATTATAAAAAGAAAATTCAAATTAAATGCATATAAATTGACAAAAAATTATCATTTTCTTCACCATTATGGATTATTATTTTTCCTTTGTATGATTTTATAGGTTTTCTATTAAATCCATTTTCCCTTTGTTCTTCAACATTTTAGTTATTTTCCAAACAATGGGATTTAAAATTAAAGGGTGTTTCAATATCCAAATGGTTTTTCATATGGGTCAAAATATGTTTCCAAAGGGTATAATGATAAAAAAGTGTTAGATTAGCTTTTTATTCAAATATGGTACTTGATAATTATAAACAACGAGGATTGAGTCTGACATAGTTTATTCAATGGGTAATCGTGATAT
Organism: Viscum album; assembly: GCA_963277665.1. Lineage (NCBI taxonomy): Eukaryota > Viridiplantae > Streptophyta > Magnoliopsida > Santalales > Viscaceae > Viscum > Viscum album. The sequence goes on from OY728156.1 coordinate 1,143,524,224, forward strand.
AGCTTATAAGATGGGAGAGAATGATTCATATTATGTTATCGGTGAGCTTGATATAAATCTCTAATGCATTGTGTACTTTTCATTTTCTTCAATGGAATATAGGGATTTAACCATTGATCATTCTAATAAGGATTAATTAGGATCTAGTTTTTTCTGAAATTTGTTAGATTGTGTTATGTACATAATGATATAAAATTTCCATATGGGTTTAAATTTCCTCTTTACGGATTTTGTAGGATTTATTTGATATTTTTTTATAGCCATATATATGATTTATTTTATATTATTTTTGAATAATGTTGATAATATAGACCTTTTATAGACTTAAAATTTTTTTATCGAAATACCATATTTCGTTCTATTATATACCTCCCTGAGCATTTTTTTTGAATATATAATTTTCACAAATAAAATAGTGTTTATGGATGATTAGGAATAAAAACAAATACATGATGAAATTTATACATATTTTTTATGAAAATAAAGGGATTTTCATTTTTAATTATATATATATTGTGGGAAAAAATTATACAGTGTTGAATTTTACACTTTGCAATAGGTTGGTTTGTTTTGTAATTGTATTTATTTAGTTATATAAAACTCTATACCAAATATATATTGGGTATTATTTAATTTTCAAAATACTCATGAATATATAATGTTTTATGGATGGGACCATATATTTTCAATTATATGTGGGTTTAGATAATTTTGGTTGTTTAGATAGAGTTTATAGTGTACCCTTGAGAGAAAATACATTTTTATTATATAAACATGATATATTATTTGAATATTACCATGTTTATTTTACTAATCTACGTCATTTTAGAATATTTTTTCATATACGAGTTGAGGAAGATGAATTAAAAGGGTATCAAGTTTAAAAAATACAACCATATGTAAAAAAATCACTCTTTCAATATATTATTTTGTGGGAGAATCTGATCTATGGTGGTTATTGGTAATGAATACCACAGAGAGAGGGATGGGCTATATTCCATTAAATGGGATATATATAATAATATTTTCATTGATAAATATTTCCCTGAGGTATTTCTTCTCAGAATATAAAAATAAATCATTGAATTTAGGATAAAGAAGGATGATTTTGTAGTCACATATGAATAATGTTTTACAATATTTTATATGTATACATTAGATTGTATGAAATAACATGTTAGTAAAACTAATATATTTTTCATAAGATTGAAACCATGTATACAAAAATAATTAGACTCACGAGAATTTAAATTTGGAGAGATTTTATTTATCATGATGCGAAATTTGAGATCAAATTTGACCTTATGTTCCTTGTTATGAAAGTAGTAATATTCTTGTCAATATAATACGAAATAGAGTAGTATTAAACTATAAAATTGAGATTTAAGAGCCAAACATTTTCCATGTGTGGTAAAAAAAGGTTTTACAGAAAGTTTAGTACGATCTAAAAAGTTATACCCATGTGGTATGACTTGTCATATAACTCAAAACTATAAAGTAAAGAGTCCCAATAAATCCAAAAAATATGATAAAAATAGTCATTCAATAAGAATATTATTTATTTAAAAATATTTATAGGGTTATGCTATTATGTTCCTAGATTATGTTACTCCATGTGTAAATCAACATGATTAAAATTAAAATAGTTAGGCCCAAATCATTTTATACTAATAGGGTTGAAGTTTTTAGTTCTAATGAATTTATTTTTGGTATGTTACTTGTTAATTCGAATTATGTTGATGCCTTGTTAGACTCTAGATCTTAAATTGCTTTCAATTATATGAATTATTTTATAAAATGGGAATATCATATCATGAATAAAAGATAGAATAATTTGTTAGATCATAAGGTGTAGTTATTAGAGAAACCAATATTTAAAATAATAATGCAGTTATAGTCATAGGGGTGGTTTTCTAAAAAATCATTTTGAACTACGAAGATTTTTTTTATTATAGGTATGGAATGGATTTTGGTTTATCATTCTATGATATATTTGTAATCTAATATTTTTATATTCAATGATTTCATACCTTTGATAACATTTCAATAATAAAAGAAATTGATTAATGGTTGAAGTGAATATTACTTATCTCATATCGTTGAATAGAAAGTAACTATTCAAATTAGTTATGATTCAGTAGTTATTTAATATGTTGATGTATTTCTCGATTATTTTTCTAGTGTTATTTTAATCGATAGGTTGAGTTTAATTTTGATTTAGTGCCTAATGATAATCTAGTTTCAAATCCCCTTTATCAAATATATCATGTATTAGTTTTGGAATTGTAAAATATATTTTTTAAATTTATCTATAATGGCTTCATTCAAACTATCCCTTCACCATTGGATGTTTTTTTATTTCATAAAAATAAAGAAATTTTAATGAGCCGTTAAATTGATTATAGAGTATTAAAGTAGATCATTTTTTAGAATAAGTATCATTGGGATCATATTTGTGAATTGTTTGATTTACTCTAAAGAGTGGAGTATATTTCTACGATTGATATAATTTTAGGATACGATTACATAATGGTGAAATATGATGGTATTCAGATGATGTCAGTTCAGACTAGATATGATCAGTATGTGTTGTTGGTAATGACCATTGGGTTTCTTAATGAACAAGACAAATTCATGGATCTTATGAATAGATTAATCCTTTTCTATATGGATGTGTTTTTGGTTTTATATTGATGATATTTTGGTATATTCTAAAATTAATGAGGTTCATTATAGACACTTAATGATTTTTAAATTATATGGACTGAAAATAATTTATGTAGAATATTTTTTAAATTTCAATTTCGGTTACAAAATATTTTATTCCTTGGAAATATAATTTCTGTAGAGAGGATAAATACTTAACATTGTAAAACTAATGTTGTATAATAACATGAATAATCTACAAATGTCCCATAGATTCATAGTTTTCATAGACTAGAGGGTTACTAGCAGCTGTTTGTTGAAACAATTTCTGAGTTATATATCACCCTAACTAATTTAACTTGAAAATGAGTTGAATTAATTTGGATGAATGTGCCTGATGAATGATTTCATGACCTAAAAATAATAATATGGAATTATATAAATTTTTCTCTTCCACTATAAATAGTGATTTTTTTCATGTAAAATTTCACATCATTGATGGAAAATGGTTTTGTTCTAATGTAGAATAAGAAAGGAGTTTCATATGCATCATCCGAACGAACCATCATGAAATAAATTACCTTATACATAATATGAACATGGTTTTTGGTTTTTTCATTCAAAATATAGTGAAATAATTTATAAGGAGTAAAATTTGAATTATATGTTTATAATTAGATTTTAATGTATATATTATGAAATAATTTTTTTTCATGAGAAGGAGAGTATAGATTGATATAATTAATAATTATAATTAAATGATTCATTATGATACCGAAAAAATAAATAAAAAAAGTTACTAATGATTGACTTTAAATGAAAATTCATCATTAAAATTCCATTTTTTTAACATTATACATTTCTAAATTATCTGGTGAATGATTTCTTGAAACATTGAATACATGAAATTCCTCTGTTTTGTTTCAAGTGATAGTAAAGTCATCATATTTATATAAAATTATGAATGAGTAAAAGGAATGTTCTGATTTGAAAAGAAGTCATAACTTGTGAAGATGTTAAGTTTCATAAATTTACATTAATAGGTATGGTGTTTGGAGTTATGTAAAAACCGTTGTGTGTGGTATCTATCTCATATTTGAAAAAATAATTAGTTATTAGTTATCATTGCCCTCCCTTTTGGTTCATTATAGATGTACTAAGATGTATATATATAGATAGGTGTATTACTAATTGAAAGGAATGAATTATTATATTATAGATTAGACTATGAATTGTTGAACTTTTAAATTGGATAATGTTAAAATAAAATAAGAAAAATGGATTCTTCAACCATCAATAGACTAGAGTGGAAATGGGAAAATACACCCTTGGATTTTTGTGGGGGTATTTCAAAAAACATCTGTAGGTAATAATGCAATTTTGATTACTATAGATTGATTGAATAAATCAACATATTTCCATTCATTTAAAGAAACTATGTATTTTTATTAGATTTATACACTATATAAAAAGGATATAGTTAGGTACCATGGAGTTACTCTTTCTATATTATTTTTGCATTATCCCAATTTTCCTTTTAATTTTAAAAAAGATCATTATAATTCATTGGGTTTTGAAATGAATTTTAGTATAGATTTCCATCCTCAATCTAATGGACTGTCATAGAAAATGAAATAGAATATTGAAGACACATTTTGATCTTTTTAAATGGATGACCAAGTAAGTCGGGATCAATATTATTTACTACTTTCATTTTATTATAATTATATTTTTCATTCCGTTATTGGTATGAATCATTTTGAAGTATTATATGGAAATTATTTTTGAACTCCATCTAGATAGAATAAATTATTTGAAAGGAAGATGATAAATCTAGAGTTAATGGAGATGATGGAAGAGAAGGTAAATATAATTAATATCATATGAGGTCTATTAAAGTATAAAAATAATAATTCAAAAAAAGTGGAATTTTATTTCATTTAATTTGAAAAACATGTTTTCCCTAATGTATATCCAGGACTTTTTTATTAGAAAAGGAATGTTATTTTCTTTGTTCATTTGAAAATATAAAATTATTGACAAAGATAAAAAAAATCTTATTTATTGTCAATTAATATGAATTTATCCTTTGTTGAAGTTGAATTTCATGTTTCTTTATTAAGTAATATTTTTTTACATACATATCATGTTCGAAGTATTGAAGTAGTACAATTTGTGTAGAATATATCATTTGAAATACAACAAGGCCAGATTCCTGAATATAGAAAGATGTTTTTGAAAAATAAGGTTATTCGCAAAGTTATGGTTTTGGGTGAAAATAACTTTGTTAATGAAGTAACAAGGAAATAGAAAAATACAATGAATGAAAAGTATCCCAACTATTGTAATTATTGAATAAAATTATTAGGATGAAACATCCAAAATTAGTGAAGAATGAAAACAAATATGTAATGTTAAAAAAGAATCAATTTAATTCCTTATTAATATTAATGAATTATAGTTTATAGTGTTATATTCCTTAAATGAATGGTATGTATTTATTTAATCAAAATGTAAATATTATTATTCTTACTAATTTTTTTTACATATTTTAAATATTTTTATTTAAAAGATTATATTCAAAATTTCATATTTTTATTTTAATTAGAATTATTTAATTTGTGAAATAATAAATTCAAAATTAGCATAGAGTTAATTTTTTAATTTTTTTTAAAAGGTGAATTTTGGTTGAATAGAACAAAATAATTTTTTTTACAAAAGTTGTCTTTTCATTCATCTATTTACAAAGTAAAATTATATTTTTTGGTTTTATAAAATATTTAATTAGTTTATTTTGATTTTTTAAAGACCCATAAATTTCAAGGAAATATTTTTTTCTTAAATTCTTTGGGATTTTACGAGTACACAGTTTCTGACGACACCTGATTCCGAGGCCCGGTGTTCCCGAAATCAATTTTTAAAAATTAACTCGGGTATGTTCACTGAACGAACGAGCGAGTTATAATATCTTTTGAACCGGTGCTCAGAATTGAAATTAGAGGGCACCAATGGAACTGCAGTGCCAGTAATTTCTTAAGAGGACATTTCTCGAAGGTGCGTTTGCTTGGGAGGAGTTGTTAAAATAATGTGGATTAAATGTAAATTAAAATAAAATTGTGTTACAATTTTATTTCATTATTCTATGTGGTTTAATCCTATGTGTGGAAGTTGGGGTGGGACCCATCGGTTACTAACTACCCTTGAAAGGATAAAGGTGAGGTGGGGCCCACACGAGCCCCACCCCTTCACATTCCTTTAACTCCCTAACCCCCCCCCCTTTATGTGGGTAACTCCTCCCTCTCACCCTCATTAAGCTTGCCAACATAACACCCCATTTAATTAGACAACTCATGTTTAATTAATTAAGTGAGCTTGTTTTTGAATTTTGTAATTTAAAATACATGCCATGTTATAATAATATAAGGTTAAGTCATATTTTATTTGGGGTTAGGATTGTTGTGTTGAGAATTTGTGACAGATCTTTACTCTAGAAGAACTTCATCTTCAAATGAAGAACAAAAACACTTCGTCAAGGATCATCGACTCGGTGACCTGGTTTCTTCTTTCCGTTTCATCCTCCACGAAAAAAGAGGAGACACCAACACGGAAACTCACCAATGATGTCATGCCATATAATATTCTATCCGCGACAATGGAAGGGAGACGATGCTTCCTTCTCGGACGCTCTCCATCGGTGTTTATGGAACCTCGCCCCGTGACGCCATTTTCCATGACACTCATTGTTCGATAACTTTTGTTGAGGTAGGGGTTACCTTCAAACAAGTTTATTTATCAATTTTCATGGATTAAATTATGACTGCTTGTTATCGTCATAACGAGATGAGATCAGACCGTACAAAAACAGCCGATCCTCCTCCCCTTTTTTTGTTGATCTTTGTTGACAAATTTGGAGAAGGTGGCACGGTGTCGTAGCACCGCGCAGGATTGAAGAGAACCGCGGCCGGAGTGGGCAGCGGTGGAGGTGCGCAGCGCCTTCGCGCAACGCCGGTGAAGCTGAAGGAACCGCAGCCGGAGCGGGCCGTGGTGGTGGTACGCGGCGCCGTCGCGCTGCGCCAGAGAAGACAAGGGAAGACGCGGCCGGGGCAGGCCACAGCAGAGGGGCGCGGCGCCGTCGCGCCGCGCTCGTCGGATGGGAGACGCGACATAACGCGGCAGCGGTCTTTAGCAGGGGGCGACCGGGATCGCCCGACCACCGACGCACCAGGAGGCGGGACCCCATGGGTCCCGCGGCAGCTCTCATCATCTAACCATTATGGCCGGCTATTTTCGAATAAACTGGGACGCTTAACACCAGGTTTGGCCTAGGGTGGACCCCACCAGAAGGGGGGCCACTGTTTCAAAAAAAAGGGGGGCCTCGTCCTCCGCCCCTCCCCCCCCCCCTTAGCACCCTATGACCGGCCTTCGAGTAGGTCCGTAGGCCGCGCCCATGTGGGCTGGACCCTGACCCGGGTCGGGTCGACCTGGTTCGGGCTGACCCATGGGGTATCGGGCCGGGTCGGACCGGGCCCAGACCCCCTATTTTCGGAGCAGGATCGTTCTAACGCCCATATCTTGGCCCAGAGACCTCCGATAGACACACCGTCAGTTTCATATGAATCCTTGGATAGAGACGGTCGGTTCAGTATATTACACTCAAGGATTCAGTGAACTTTGGTTATAGCCGGGTTGGATCGAACACGATACCAACCGTGCCCTCGGAGCGGAAACGCTTATAACTTGAGCTCCTGGCGTCTGATTGACATGTCGTCGACTTCTTTGAATTCATATTAGTGAGAAGGTTCTTTTTTCTTACTCCACTCAAGGTTCGGACAAAGCTAAAGTATGGTCGGTTTGGTTTTAGCTTAAAAAACCAATAGGGCCCCTGGAATGGAAAAGCCAATATCTTTCATACCGGGCGTCCAATTGATGCGTCGTCTATTTAGTTGAGTTCCTATTGATGAGACAGAACTTTGTGATACATCAAATTCAGACTTCATAATAGTTGATGTATCGACCCCTTGGCTCGTGGAGTGGACCCTCCTGGAATCAAGCATGCTGTGTGCGGGAACCCTAGAGTTGGCTGCGACTGTGACGACGATGACGACTGTACTTGGATCCTATGTGGGTTCAGAAACTCAGTCGACTGTACTTGGATCCTCTATGGGTTCGGCAGCGATGATGATTGTACTTGGATCCTACGTGGATTCGGCAGTGATGGTTACTGTACTTGGATATTACGTGGGTTTGGCAGTGATGACTTCCGTACTTGGATCCTACGTGGGTTCGACATGGAAGATGATTCAGAGGCAACATCTATCATCTCAACACCTCTTCGTGAGTAGTATATCTGTGTGAGCTGAGTCTTGACTTTCAATCATTATCATCGATATGATTGACTTGCTATCCTATGTGGATTGGGTTATGCTTTCCTGTGTGGATTGGGTTGTACTTTCCTGTGTGGACTTGAATGAACATGGACCTGTGAGTTGGATCATAATTAGAATTGATGACTTAGGTATATGTATGGGCATATACCTAAGTAGAGTTGGTTGATACTTCGTGTTTGTAACATTCCTTTGTGGTTTATCCTTCGTGGATTCTGGGAGACCTTCGAGAGTCTCTGGGTCCCTACTGAGTATCATATACTCACCCCTGCACGGGCTATGTCGGCACTACGTTGTGTTGGTTGCAGACGACGGACATCACTGATCGTGGTTGATACCTGAGGAGCGGGATGGTACCCAGAGGTGGACTATCAGGCGGGACATACATGGAGTGGATAGCCAGACTCGAGGAGCTGACGAGACTATAAGTACTCACCCTTCATGTGGGAGTTCCGGAGGACGTCTTGGTGGTTACTACTTACTTTTTCACCTGTTTTACTTTCTTTTCTCGGTTGTACTATACATTCAGTTGGGTTTGAATACTAGCCCATTTACTTTCCAGCACTTACTTTTGTACTCAGTTTACTTAGTGTTTACTTCAGCTTACGTACTCTGTGGTGTTTGTTTTCTTATATAAAGGCAATTACTTCTCTTTAATCATGATTTACGCCTTTGGTGCTAGTCACCATCCCCTGGCCCCTGGAAGGCAGGCTTGGGGTAGTCACGGCATGGGCCCCGAGGATGGGTCCTGACAAATTGGTATCAGAGGAGTCAGTTCTACCGCAGAACTCAGGGTTCTGATAAATTCTTCTGTGTGAAGCAATAGTTTTTAGGGTATTGAGTGTGGTTATCAGTCCACGGAGTCCAGTGTTTGTGCGGCGACTGACGTATCCATACACCAAGACCCTGACTTCTGATTTCCGACTCAGTTCCTGAAAACATTAATTGAATGTGTGCTTCCATGTTTTCTTTGTGATTACTTTGAGTTAGATCCCCAGGTATACTGTATTAACCATGGCACACCTGTTTCTTTTCATGATGGCCCCACGACGGTATCCATCTAAGGTTCTGAGCTTTGTGCGAGACGACAGCTCACCGAGTGACGAGGCCTCAGTACAGAGCCCCATTACAGCGGAGGCAACGGTGGTACCTCTACTCTCCGAGCCACCGATGCCACCAGCCCTAGTAGCTGAGAGTGCACATCGACTAAGTGCACTGCATGAGTTTCAGTGTCAGTGATCGCCTAGGTTCCGCAGGGATACGGACCCTTAGGCAGTCGAGGATGGCCGAGAGGCTGTTGTTCGAGTATTCAGATTAGTAGGGACACCAGATGACCTCATGGTGATCTTTGCGGCGAGTCTCTTGCCCACCGTAGTAGGTAGATGGTGGAGCCTGATGCTACAGGTGCACGACGAGGTATCTTTCCTTTGGACGGACTTCGGGAGCCTCTTTGGCTCAGAGTATGTTCCGGCCACCCTCCGTGCGGTGCAAATTCAGGAGCTACTACTTCTGCGGCAGGGCATCATGACAGTAGCCCAGTACTCAGTGAGGTTTACCGATCTCTCTCACTATTCCACTGACATGGTATGGGACCCATTCTTCCGGGCCCGAACCTTCGAGAAGAGACTGAGGCATTAGATCAAGGCATCGATGATCTCCCTCCGCATTACTACATAGGCAGGAGTACTTGAGAGAGCCCTTCTTGTGAAGGGATTCCTTACTGAGCCTACGCCAGCAGTGAGGCCTACTTTAGGGCTACACGTAGTAGAGTCTTCTGCAGCTGGTAGTAGACATACGTCATAGAGGTCCAAGCGGACCAGAAAATATGGTGGATGACCTTAGGACACTGGTTCAGATGTGCGGGGCACACGCAGTAGAGCCAGTCATATGAGATGAAAACAGTGCTATGCATGCAGTGGACATGGCCACATGGCTCGAGACTGTCCGACCCACCATGCAGAGGATAAACATACAGTTGAGGGACCACCCATGAAGAGGAAGAGGTTCGACTGTGGCGGTCCGCAGGGAGCATGCAGACGAGGCAGAGGAGCTGGCCAAGAAGTGGGTTATGGGAGACGCTTTAAGGCTCTACCACCACCACCACCAGGAGGTCCACCCCGACCACAGGAAGTTGGAGGACAGAGGCAGGCTCAGCTTCTAGCAGTAGAGGCCTATGACCACAACACAATTGAGATGATTCGAGGTACTATCTGTGTCTACTCCACCCTTACTAAAGTTCTTATAGACAGAGGAGAGAGTTATTATTTCATTTTCTCTTCCCTTGTTCAGAGCTCAGAGATTCCGACGGAGCCGTTGGCTCGATCATTACAGCTAGAGACTCTTACAGGAGAAGACTCAATGATTATGAACTAGTGCCGGCAGTGTTATCTTACTCTAGGAGGCGAGAGCTTCAGCTGAGATCTTCTTGTAGCAGTGTCAAGGCCTTACGATGTCATCTTGGGTATGGATTGGTTATCTATGGTCCATGCTCAGATCGACTATATTAGGCACAAGGTGCGATGTGTCCGCACCGATGGGAGTAGGTTCACGTTCACCGGCAAGAAGGGAGCCTTTGCAATGCTGGATAGACTCATGCAGAGGAGAGGACAACCGATCACCCATCAGTTGGCTAGTCTCATCCTAGGAACACTTGACGTGCGGAGTCCGAGTTTTCCAATTGTGGTGGATCAGTATGCAGACATTTTTCCTGATGACGTTCCAGGACTACCTCCTCGTAGAGAGTTAGACTTCTATATTGACCTATACCTGGGGACAACCCTGATATCTACTCCGTCATATCAGATGGCTCTCGCTAAGCTTCTAGAGCTATGAGTACAGCTGGAGGACTTGCAAGGAAATGGATTCATCCGACAAAGTGTTTCACCCTGGGCTTCCCCAATTTTGTTCGCCAAGAAGGTGGATGGGAGCTTGCGACTATGTGTCGACTACCTTCTCCTGAATCAGGTGAATGTGAAGAAAAAGTATCCAATTCCAAGGATTGACAAACTCTTCGATCATCTCAAGGGAGCATGATGGTTCTCGAAAATAGACCTCAGGTCAGGCTATCAGCAGCTCATAGTTTGAGACGAGGATGTGCAGAAGACGACCTTTAGGTGTCGGTTTGGCCACAATGAGTTCTTGGTTATGACTATCGGCATAACCAACGCTCCAGAAGTGTTCATGAGTCTCATGAATAGGATCTTCTAGCCTTTCCTTGATTGATTTTTCATTTTCATTATCGACGACATATTGATTTACTTAACTACTGAGGAGGAGCACGCCTACCCCTTGTGGGTTGTACTGGACACACTCTGAGAGCACTAGCTTTATGGTAAGCTCTCAAAGTGTCAGTTTTGGATTCAGGAAGTCCATTTCTTGGGACACGTTATCTCTGAGGCGGGAGTTGCGGTGGATCCTATGAAGATCGAGGCAGTTCTATCTTGTTAGCCACCCAGAAGCGTGACAGAGGTGTGGAGTTTCCTAGGTTTTGCTAGGTACTATCGATGATTTGTGCCCGACTTCTCTGGAGTTGCAGTAGCACTCTCAGCGTTGATGAAGAAGGGGAAATTCTTGTGGTCGGATAGATGTCAGCAGAGCTTCCAAAAGCTGAGACAGAGGTTGACCAGTGCACCCATCTTAAGGCTACCGGAGGAGGGCGTAGGGTACGTAGTTTACTGTGATGCATCAGGGACCGGACTCGTGTGTGTCCTGATGCAGGAGCAGGCAGTGATCAACAATGGAACACGACGGTTGAGGTAGCACCAGCAGAACTATGCTACCCATGACCTGGATCTAGTAGAAGTGGTCTTCACCATGAAGATGTGGCGGCACTATCTGATGGGAGAGTGCTTTATAGTCTACTCTGACCACCAGAGTCTCAGGAACATCTTCTTACAGAAGGACCTGAACCTGAGATAGTGGTGATGGCTTGAGTTCCTCCATGACTATGACTTTGAGATAGTCTATACTTCTGGAAAGGGGAACGTAGTAGCTGATTCTATTAGTATGAGGACGAGCATTCAAATACTTGGAGAGCCGACAGAGCAGTTAGCCGCGTTGCAGATATCCTTCGTGGATAAAGATAGGGCATCCTATCTTCAGTCGCTCACAACCACTCCTCCACTACATCAGTGGGTCATAGAGGCACAACGTGGGGATGTTGAATATGAGATGCGACGTGCATAGATATCCTTAGGGCAGGCACCTGGTGGATTCTCCATAGGAGGAGAGCACAATGTCTTTTTCAGAGGATTTACCGTGGTACCAGTTTCATTACAAGAGGAGGTGCTTAGAGAATTTCACTCTTCCCCATTATCGGTACATCTAGGAGAAGCAGAGATGTACTAGGATCTCAAACGACAGAACTGGTGGCCAGGAATAATGAAGGTTGTGACCGAGTTCGTTTCACGATGCCTCACCTGCCAGAAGGTGATGGTAGAGCACCAGGTACCAGCAAGCTTGGAACAACCCTTGGAGGTCCCAGAGAGGAAGTGGGATAGGATATCTATGGATTTCATGACAGGACTTCCACATACTTCCGGAGTTCAAGACTCCATTTGGGTGATTGTTGACTGACTCACCAAGTCACCTCACTTTCTACCTATCAGGGAGAAGAGCTCAGTGGAGAGCTTGGGACACCTCTACGTTAAAAAGATCGTATGGCTTCATGGTGTGCCATCAACTATCATCTCCGACCGAGATTCTCATTTTACTTCCCGGCTTTGGAAGGGGTTGTAGGAGGCATTTGGGACGCAGCTACGCCTGAGCACCACCTTTCACCCACAGAAGGATGGTCAGACAGAGAGGACCATTCAGACTCTCCAGGACATGCTCTATGCATGTTTCCTTGACTTTGGTCACAGCTGGGAGGATCACCTACCCTTGGTGGAGTTTGCGTACAACTACACCTACCACTCCACCATCAGGATGGCACCATACGAGGCATTGTACGGCCGACCTTTCAGATCACCTCTGTGCTGGACAGAGCCTGGGGAGTCAGCACCTGTAGGACCAGAGATGGTCCAGGCCACGATGAAGAAGGTACAGACCATCCAGGAGTGGATGAGGACTGCTCAGAGCCGACAGAAGTCCAATACTGATAGGAGGATGAGACCACTAGAGTTCGAGGATGGTGACCACGTTTTCTTACGGGTCTCACCTCAGCGTGGATTACGATGATTTGGCAAGGGTGGCAAGTTATCTCCATGCTTCATCAGACCATTCCAGGTTCTCACCCGGATATGCGAGGTGGCTTATCACCTGGCTCTTCCACCTCAGTTGCACCGGGTGAACAACATCTTCCACGTATCTCGGTTGAGGAAATACATGCATGACCCGACACATATCATTGATCACAGGGAGCTAGACATCGATGATGGGGAAACATTCATAGATGTCCCGATGGAGATCGAAGATCGACCGGAGTGGGCCCTACATGGACGGTCGATTCCTCTAGTTCGAATGAGATGGCATCATAGGAACCTCCAGGAGAGCACATGGGAGTGAGAGGCCCAGATGCATGAACAGTACCCTCATTTGTATCCCTAGTTTATGATGTAGCTTTATGGGGATGTAAAGCCCTGATGTGGGAGTAATGTAAAGACTCGTAAATTTCTAGGAAAATTGTTTTCTTAAATTCTTTGGGATTTTACGAGTACGTATTTTCTGATGGCACCTAATTCTGAGGCTCGGTGAGCCCAGAATCAATTTCCGAAGATTAGCTCGGGTACGTTCAGTGAACAAACGAGTGAGTTTTTCTATCTTTTGAACCGGTGCTCAGAAATGAAATCCGAGGGAACTGATGGAACCGCAGCACCGTTAATTTCTTAAGAGGACCTTTCTCAAAGGTGCGTTTGCTCGGGAGGAGTTGTTAAAAAAATGTAGATTAAATGTAAAGTAAAGTAACATTTTGTTACAATTTTATTTCTTTACTCTAAGTGGTTTAATCCTATGTGTGGGAGTTGGGGTGGGACCCACCGGTTACTAACTACACTTGATAGGATAAAGCTGAGGTGGGGCCCACACGAGCCCCACCCCTTCACATTTCTTTAACTCCATAACCCCCCACCCCTTTATGTGGGTAACTCGTTCCTCTCACCCTCATTAAGCCTGCCATCATAACACCCCATTTAATTAGATAACTCAAGTTTAATTAATTAAGTGAACTTGTTTTTGAATTTTGTAATTTGAAATACATTCCATGTTATAATAAAATAAGATTAAGTCTTATTTTATTTGGGGTTAGGATGGTTGTGTTGAACTTTGGGAGAGCTCTTTTCTCTTGAAGAACTTCATCCTCAATCGAAGAACGACAACACTTCGTCAAGGATCATCGACTCGGCGACTCGGTTTCTTCCGTCCTCTTCTTCCTCCATAAAAAAGGAGGAGGCACTGACGTGGAAACTCACCAATGAAATCACGCCATATAATCTTCTCTCCGCGACAAAGGAAGGGAGACGCCGCTTCCTCCTCAGACGCTCTCCGTCGACGTTTATCGAACCTCACCCCGCGACACCGTTTTCCATGACGCTCATCGTTCGACAACTTGTGTTGAGGTAGGGGTTACCTTCAAACAAGTTTATTTATCGATTTTCGTGGATTAAATTATGACCGCTTGTTATCATCATAAAGGGAGGATATCGGACCGTATAAACATGTCCAATCCTCATCCCACTTTTATTGTTGATTTTTGATGATGAGTTTGGTGAAGCCGGCACGGTGTCGTACCACCGCGCGGGATTGAAGAGAACTGCGTCCGGAGTGGGCCGTGGCGGAGGTACGTGGCGCTGTCGCACCGCACTAGTGAAGCTGAAGGAACCGCGGTCCGAGCGGGCCGCGGTGGTGGTGCGTGGCGCCGTCGCTCCGCTCCAGAGTACCCAAGGAAGGCCGCAGCAGGGAGCTATGACCTAAGGCCACGACGGTCATCAGCAGGGTCCGCCGGGCTCGGCCGGCCGCCAGCGCACTAGGAGGCGGGACCCCACGGGTCCCACGACAGCTCCCATAGGCTGTCAATTATGGCCATCCGTTTCTGAATAAACCGGGGGGAGTAACCCCTGGTTTGGCTTAGGGTAGACCCCACAAGAAGGGGGGCCACCATTTTAAAAACAAAGCCCCCCCCCCCCCGTTCCCACCCCGCGGCCAGCCTCCAAGCTGGGCCGCATGCCGCGCCCAGTCAGGCCAGGACGCGCCCAAGTGGGCCGGACCCAGATTTTGGTTGGGTTGACCAGGTTCGGGCTGACCCAGGAGGTATCGGTCCGGGTCGGACCGGGCCCCAACCCCCTATTTTCAGAGCATGTTCATTCTAACGACCATATCATGGGCTACAGACCTCCGATGGACACACTGTCAGTTGCGTATGAATCCTTGGATCGAGACTGTCGTTTTTGTATATTACAATAAAGGTTTTGGTGAACTTTTTGTATGGCCAGGTTGGTTCGAACACGAAACAAACTGGGCCCTCGGAGCGAAAACGCTTATAACGTGAGCTCCGGACGTCTGATTGACGTGCCGTCGACTTCGTTGAATTCCTATTAGTGAGATGGTTCTATTGTATTAATCCACTCGAGGTTTGGAAACAGATGGAGTACGATCGATTTGGTTTTATCTTAAAAACCAACTGGGCCCCTGGAACGGAAAATCCAATAACTTTCAGACCGGGCATTTGATTGACGCGGCGTCTGTTGCGTTGAGTTCCTATTGATGAGACGGAACATTGTGACACATCAACTCCGGACATCGTGATAGTTTATGAATTGACCCCTTGGTTCGTGGAGCGTACCCTCCCGGAATCGAGCGTGCTGTGTGCGGGAACCCAAGAGCTGGCAGCGACTGCGATGACGATGACAACTGTACTTGGATTCTACGTGGGTTCGGCAGCGAGGTCGACTGTACTTGGATCCTCCGTGGTTTCATCATCAATGACGATTGTACATGGATCCTATGTGGGTTCGGAAGTGATGGTTATTGTACATGGATCCTACATGGGTTCGGTGGCGACGACTTCTGTACTTGGATCCTACGTGGGTTCGGTAGGGAAGATGATTCAGAGGCTACATCTATCATCTCCACCCCTCTTCGTGAGTAGTATACATGTGTGAGCTGAGTCTTGACTTTCAATCATTTTCTTAGATATGATTGAATTTCTATCCTGTGTAGATTGGGTTTTTCTTTCTTGTGTGGATTGGGTTGTACATTCCTATGTGGACTCGATGAAACTTGGACTCATGAGTTGGAGCAGAACTGGAATTGATGACTTAGGTATATGTATGGGCATATTTCTAGGTAGAATAGGTTGATAATTTGTGTTTGTACCTTTCCATTTTGGTTTATCCTTCATGGATTATGGGAGACCTTCAGGAGTCGCAGGGTCTCTACTAAGTATCGTATACTCACCAATGCACGAGCTATGCCCGCACTACGTTGTGTTGGTTGCAGACGACAGACAACGCTGATCGTGGTTGAGACCTAAGGAGTGGGATGGTACCCATAGGTGGACTTTCAGGCGGGACATACACGGAGTGGACGACCGGACTCGAGGAGCTGACGAGACTATCTATACTCACCCTTTAGGTGGGAGTTCCGGAGGACGTCTTGGTGGTTTCTCCTTACTTTTTTAGCTGTTGTACTTTATTTTCTCAGTTGTACTGTACTTTCATTTGGGTTTGTATACTGGCCCATTTACTATCCAGCACATACTTTTGTACTCAGTTTACTTAGTGTTTACTTCATCTTACGTACTCTATGGTGTTTGTTTTCTTAGATAAAGGCAATGCCTTCCCTTTAATCGAGATTTACGCCTTTGGTACTAGTCGCCAGACCCTGGCCTATGGAAGGCGTGCTTGGGGTAGTCATCGAACGGGCCCCGAGGAGGGGTCTTGACAGATTTAATATAATCCAATAAATGTAATTAGAATCAAAATTACAATTTCTTTTGGTATAAATATGTTTTTATACATGAAAATTCATTTTTGTAAAAAATTGATTTTCAACACGTTCTATGAGTTTATATTTAAACGAATATATTAATTTTTTATAAAATTATTAAGATAAATTTTAATTATTATTTTAAATAATAATTTATATATGTTTTTAAATGATAATTTTTTTTTTATTTTTAATGAATGTTTGGTAAAAAATTCAATTAGCAGAATAAAAGTAAAAATGGGTTAGAAGGAATGAAACTAAAATGATAAAGGATCAAATGTCCAAAAAAAAATTAAAATCTAATTGGATAGTCATACATTGACCATATATTATCACATTGTAGAATAGAAGTCAGTTTTGTGAAATTTTGATTCACTAAGTCATTAATATATTGTAATATTTTGGAAAATTCAAATTGTGTCCTCTCCCTCACTTATAAAAGGACACCCTATATCCTCTATTCCACACACTTGAAGATCCTTTTATCTTTAAAAATATCCACCCAAAAAACATTCCAATTTACCAATCCACATTATAGGGGTATCCTTTTAATATGAACACCATTATATGAATATTTTAGTTATAAACCAAATGAGGATTTCTGAAGAAGAGGTATAATTCTTAAGCCAGAATTTTATATTTTATTTCTTATTTACCTCATTCCAAACATTCATAAATATTTTCCTATAGAAAATTAGGTAACTATAATATATTGAAATGTAATTATGTTTATGGTATAATTTTTTATCTATGTATCCATCTAATATAAAATGAAAATATTTTTCCCACATATGTACAGAATACTAATTTACGAAGATGGAATATTTAATTTTCCAACACTGACTCTATCTCTGGTCATAATAGTAAAACCAAATAAAATAAATTTATATATATGATATAAATTTAATTCATTATTGGAAAATAAGTATTCAAATTATTTCATTACCATTCATTAAAAAATATAACATCATGTATGTGTATGTAGATAATACCACATCATTAACTGATGTATTTATTTTTTCTTCACAACCTCACCAAACAGATATATATATATGTATAAGTGGATTTAAGGAAAAATGTTACATTTATGAATTAAAGAATATATATAATGTTAAATTTATAATTTTCTTATTGACCTGATGTTCATTGTTAAATTGTTTCATAACTCTAACATGCATATGGACTACTGTATCGTTGTTATAAAGTAAGCATATTTTCATAACAATCATTCATAATTGGTTATAAAATTACTCTTAATTTCTAAAAAATTATAATTATAATATTCCTGATATTATTTAAACCATATAATACTAATCCATTAGATCATAGTCATCTAACTAAATTCATTTTGTACATATAATGAAAATATATAAAAAACAACCAATGTAAATTCAATTCACTAATTAATTGAATATGACATGGGTAATATTGAAATAAAAATCCTAAATATGATTAAGGTTATTAAGAAAGAATATAATTATAACATGTTTATTATTTGCGTAAATATAGAACATGTGTGACATGATGGACTAAAGGGAAAAGATAATTTAACAAAAAACATTATTTTAAATGTTTAATATATTTCATTCCATATATTTTTTAGTCATATCCCAAATCATAAATATTTTAATGATGGTATAAATCCTTATATAAATTAACATAAAATGTGAAATTTTTTGGTTCCTTAGATTTAATAATATTTTTTTCAAAAGAATTATTTTTATGTACCTTATATGAATCATTTTTAATTTCTTTTAAAAAAATGAATGATATATTTTAACATAAATGATGTGATCACTTTTCTCACCATCATGGAGATTATTCGTTATTTTCATTCCTTTACAATATTAGATAATTTTTCAAAGAAAACCATTTTCAAATATTTTTTCTCTAAATTTATAGTTTTTACTCAAAAGGGGGATTGCAAAGGAATGTGTATTGTAATATCTAAAATCATTTTATATTTTGTTTCAAAGGAGTTTTTCAAGGGTATAATGATGAAAACGTGTAATATTAAAAAAAATTATTCATGATATGGTACATGAGCATAAAAAATGATGTTAGGTGGGTTTGAAATTGTAACCACCCATGTTATGTTTTGATATGTCATTTTAATTTCTTATTAATATTCAATAATTATATTCAATGGAGTTATATTCATTATAACAATATTATGTAATTTTTTCTTCAAAAGGAGAAGACTTCATTTCTAACCAATTTCAATTTTTTTGAATTGTATGGTTTTATTTATATTCATGAATTTAATATTGTATTGTTTTAATTTTAAAAATGAAATTAATTTTCGAAATAATCTTGTAAAATTGTGTTTGGGTTAATTTTGTATGATTTTATAAAATGTTCTATTTTTTAATTAATAGTGAAAATTATTTTTTTATTGAAAATTGTATTTACCTTTAAGGTACATACATTGTCATATTATAATTAGGAGTAGATTTAAAAAAATTAACAATTTTGATTGAAAAAATTAATTAATTTTATTATAATTAGTATTAAACTTTATTTTAGTATAGATTTTTTATACATAATAATTGGTTTCTTAAACAACATTAACCCATTTTATCAGGTTTAATGTTAAATTAATTTTCTAACCTGAATGAATTAAATTTGATAATATTAATTATATATTCATAATAGAAAAATTTAATATTAGGTAATAAGGTCAGCATAACTTTTTATCATAAATTGTAGTTAAATAATATAATATAAATTTCCATAGTTAAGCTTAAAATAGATTTACATAGGGGATAAATTAAAGTGATAAAAGTTAAATTGAAATATCTTTTTTTCCAAAAACCAATTTTTTACACAGATATAGATCCTTTATCATAATTTTTTTGAATGGAAAATTTTTGATCAATTTTACTTGATTAATAAATTAATATATTCTATTATTTTTAAAAATTCTAAGTGTACCCTCTCCGCTACTTATAAATGGAGACCCCTATCCTCTACTATACACATTAAATTAAATTTCAAGTTTTCCAATACATATAAAAATCCATTACTAACATACATTACCATGTCCAGGAGTTCTTATTTTGTATAGTATACCAACAATATAAGGATTAATATTAAAAGCATAAGAGGTTGTTTGAAGAAGAGGTATAACTTCCAATGGTGTATTTTATTTTTATTTCATCTTTTATCTCATTAAAATATTCTTCAAAAATGATGAAATAATATAATAATTATCCTATGTATACTTATATTTAATTATGTTAATTTAATAACTTATATTCATCTCCTCTTAAATGAAATGGGAAATTATACCATTATTCATGTTTATTGTAGAGTACTGCCTCATGAACCATGTAATTCATTTCTGAAATCCTTCTTCTAATTGTAGTTATAATTATTAATAAAATCTATATATTTTATATTAATTTCATTACCATCATTATTTAATTATAATAAGTCATCTATTTTCTTACGTTTCCATTTATTGAAAAATGATAATAACGTTCATGCGTACATGTGGATTACCCCCTCTATAGAGTGATGTGATCTATTTTTCAACGCCATAACACATGGATGGTATATATCAATTTATTTAAAGATATAATACTATATATATATGTTATATTATTAATTACATAAATATACAATAATAATTATGCTTTTTCCCTATTGTTCATTGGAAAATGGAAACATTACTCATGCATATGTACGACATAAAATTTTCCTGATTGTAAAGAAATTAATTTTTAATAACAATATATCACTCTTGGTATTAAAAGTAAATTATAGAATGAAAATTAGTATTTTTTTCATAATTATTAGTTTTGATATCAGGTAATATTTACTTCATTGACTATAGCCAAAATACAAAAGTAGTTTTGCAACAATGAACCGAACATCATCAATACAAAAAATATGAAAGTTACTAATTACGTTAATTAATATTTAATTAAAATATATTAAATAAATAGGTTATGAATAAGTGATAAATCTATGAAATAGGTATTAATAAATCAAATAATTTATATATGTTTATTATATATATGTTAAAGAACATACATAGAATTTTTGGAATCGAGTTAAGTTATTTCATCTCAATTTTCCTTCATTGGGTCATGTTTTAATGTTATACACATAATTTAATTTATATATCTCCTATAAATCATTTTTTGCATGTTTTATAATAAATAATTCTTAAATAATGGTATTTTATGATAAAATTAATATTATTTAATCCATCTGGATTGTAATTGAATGCTACCAAATCATAAAGGGTTTTTAAATTCGTTTTCACAAATTGGGTTATTTTATTTCCTCATTGATTATATATTTACAAGACCGTGTTTTCAATTTATTTTTCATGGATTATATCTTATATACGTTTTTTTCTTGTATTCACCTTTTTACACAATATTTCTCCATTTATTAATTATAAATTAACTATTATGGTATTTATAAGAGAAATTAATTTTAAAGTCTATTCCATTGTGACATAATTTTATGTTATGAACATATTTTATTATATGAGGATTATATATAACCCCTTAACATTTTATATAATGTATATCCATATATTAATGGTACTTATTGATCATTTTGAATCCATTTATTTCATAGTCATAAGGAATAAAGGATACCAAAATTGAAAGGAGTTTTATGAAACAATCTCATCATATAATGGGATTATCTTCATCAAAATATAATTTTATATCCTCTGTTAATTAATAATTTTTTCACATGTTTACATTAAATTTCCTCCCTTATTAATTAATGAAATTTCAAGAATGATTTATGTACATAATATTCTATGTCCCTTTAAATCATGAAAATTTCTATTTAATATCCGTAATTCATAAAATAATTTCAGGAATGATCATTTCTAATAACAAATAATTTCATAAATATATTTTAATTATCATTTTACTTGTTTTAAATGGTTTTAAATTTCAATTTCCTAGAAATTTTCACATGATAAACTTCTTACTCTCTTTAAAAATGATTTCAAAAAATATTTATTTTTTACTTTTACAAAATGAATTGATTTTCATGCCTTCTAAACAATTATTTTATTTAAATATTCCATTATAATCCTCTATGGTTATCTAAAAAAATAATTTTTTTTCTAATATTTTGTATTTAAATTATGCTTTCAAAGTGAAAAGTGTATTTTCATCAAAGATTTTATCAATGATCTTTTCATTGTATTTATATTTATGAACAAAAACAATTCTTGATGTTACATATGATATATTTGAGATATATTATAAATATACCATCCAAATTATTTTTCTATATGGATTATGATTACATTAAAAGTTATTTCATGGAACCTGTTTCTTTTACATTGGTAAATCAAGACATGAAATAACAATGATTTTTTTAAATTTAAAAATTCATGATTTCATGTGTTATGATAATGTTATAGTTATTATAAATATTTTATGATTCTGTGTGAGCCCGAAATAGATCATGATGACAGGTTACCCCGATATACCTCCCCAATGACTTGAGTGAAGGGGAATAGTTAACTAATAATATGTTTTCTTAGTAGATTATAGGAATTTACCAATTTTAATAATCTATTTGTGTGAGTGATTTTATGATTCATATAGTAATTATTCTCTAAGATAAAAATACATTTTCTCTATAAATTATATGAGCTTCAAATATATCCATTTTTATGGATTTTTTCTCATGGATCATGATTTTTGACTTATATGACTCTTAAATTATATTAAATATTTATTTAGTGTCTCATTTTTTTATGATACAAGATTTTATAAGTATGAATTATCTTCTTTTATGGTCATGCACTTTGATTATGTAGTCATAAACTATTTATCATATTTTACTCACTGATGGAATCCATCATTTAATGATTTTTTGTAACATTGTTGAGTGTTTAAAATCAAAAAAAAATTATGTTTCCTTCGTCCTTATCTATGATAAAGGGAGTTAATTACTCCCTTCATAAGAAGATTACTATATGTGATATAAGTAGTAGTATATGGTGGTTATTTTTATGAGACAATTATTTCTCTGTCCATGTAGTTTTGTATGAGCTTATTCTGTTTTCATAAAACTATAACTCTAAAAGATAATTGGGTATGTATGTGATCACATTTTTTTTTTGATATTATATTTTTGATGGTTAAAATTTTTGTCTTGTGTATTGGTACCAAACCACTAAATTTAAAGACTATTTTTTACCACAAGATCTAGGTGTGCATGTTTAGGGCCATTATAGATAAATATTATACATTAGGAATGCCTAATATAAATTATAATATTTTTGATCAAGATACAACCTATATAATTGGTGAGTTTTATATAGGTCTCTATTGTATTAGGAAATGTTTCATGTATCCAATATAAATAAATGGGGAGTTAGCCAATGTGGTTTTTCAAATAGAATTAATTAGGCTAGAGTTATTTCAGAAATTAATGAACAAGGGTAAGGAATGTAATTGTCTAAAATTACCTCAATGGTTCTTTATTTTTTACTATGTATTTTTGTGGTTTTAATTTAGAAAAATGGTTTCTTCCAATATGACTATAATTTATTTTATACACACAAAGAATAATTTTGAAAAGGAAAATTCTTATCGGATTTCATTTTTTTCACTGAACTAAATTAATTGGATATTTTATATACCTTATTTGGAATTTTGATCTCATCCCATGTATTCAAAAGTCTTTAAGATGGTTTAATATGAGTAGAAAAAAGAATAATTCATGTTGAAAGTGATGAAGATTTTTCATGACAAGGAAATTTGTTTAGTTTTAAAATTTTTATATTGTGGAAATCATAAAAAAGGTTTGGAAGTATCAAAAATGAAATACATGGGATTTTTAAGTAATTTTGAGGATATCGTAATTTAAATATTTAAACTAAACGATTATTGGAAATTCGTGATTATTAATTCCTATATAAAAATTCCAGAATATGTGCATTTTTAAAGTTGGGTCCTTATATCTTAGATGTATTGAATTAAAGAGTTATGAAGACCTTTTATAAGTAAAAGGGATAATTTCTTTTGTAAATACGAAAAATAATTCAATAATATGATGACTACATCAATAAATGTTGCACTAAATTTTGAGAAATAATTTAGTTGTGATGAGTAAGGTTGGGAAAACATAAAAGATTTTTTTTCACACATATTCGAAAAATGATTCAATCTTATTAACCTTTGAATTAGTATAGTTACCATCCAATATTTTACAAAAAATATAATTTTTACCCCACGTAACATTATACTAATACCATAAAATAAAGTGGTCCATATTTGATAAATTTAACCTAATGATTATAAATTTATTTCTTTTTTTTATTCAATTAATATTTTTTTAAAATGAATTTAAATATAATTAATGTATAATGTGATCATTCTATTTTGAGAAAAAATATTAAATGGGTTATGAAAATAAAAATTTATGTTTTACAACTATAATTAATATTTGAAAATTTATAATTTTAATTTTAAAATACATATTTTTAAGGAAATTTATTCACAAATTTCTATGTTAAAATTATATAATAATAATTCCTTAATAGTTGCCGAATAAGTAAAAATGATATATTTCATTATTAAACTAAATATATATTATCTTATAAAATATAAAAAAGTAACATCAGGATATTTTTATTATATTTAATTTAAAAACTAATATATTTTTTTCAATTCCCATTTCAAAATGAATAAATTTTAATTTCAAATAAAAACAAAAACTACATTGAATACTATTTTTTGGAAAAAAAATTATTATATTATAGATTATTTAAGATTATTTCATATAAATTAATAATTAATCAAGTGTAAATCCTTTATTAATTCAAATGATATTATAATTTAAAAATTAAATTTTAATATAATTATTTAATTAGTTTTTTAGAAGCAATATCTAGGTCGATATTTAAAATGAAATTGTTTTGTTTTGTTTCTTATTCATATTATATATACTTATATGTTTTCTATAATTGTAATACAACTATTTATACTTAGTATTTATACAACAAACATGTAAAGGCCTATATTTTTTTGGGATTTGGTGTTGGATCATAAAATCGTACATAGTATACATTTTTGGTGAGAAATTTTACAATTAATCGAGTTTTTTAAATGAATCCAATTTTAAATAAAATCAACCTCAATATTTTATTATATAGAATAAAATAATAAAGGGTATTTCTATCCCACCACGACCATATATATATTTTAGAATCCTCAAACATTTTATTTCACTACAAAATCTTTAACAGATCATTATAATTGCTTCTCAAAACCTTATCTCTTTGATAAAAATTTTCCACAGGTTTCCCCTCATATTACATAAAATGTTCATAGTGTATAGTTCTTTTGATTGATACATGTGATAGATATGGTATATACTTCCATAAATTAGATATGTGGAGCACATGACTCATGTGAAAGAGGCATAGAGGTAGCGCTACCAAATAGGCTACGAACATGACTTGATCATGGATCTAAAAGGGATCAATGTATTTATAGAAAAACATTATTTACTCCCCAAGTCTCATAAACTAATATAATTTATGTATCCTTAAGAATAAATTGTCACTAACTTAAAACTATAGATCTCATAAATTAGTATCTTTAAAATTATTCTATTTAATTATTTCTTTTGTCATATGAGACTAATCCTATTAAACCTTATTTGTCACTTTTTTGGAAAATGTTTCGACCTATCAGTTTCCTCTGCCCATATTAATCCATGTATATTGGATTCAAAAATCTAGTTCTATAAAGAGCTTCATATGGTGACATATGAATTCTAGAATAGAAACTTTTGTTATATGGTAACTTTATCAAGGGGATTTTTGGATCATAAAAACCCTAGAAGTCCATTACACATGATCTCAACATATCATATAGATTTGGATTTTTCATCTCATATTTTTCATCTGTTTGAGGGGGATGAGAAGCATTGAAACTATACTATATCAGTAATGATTTATAAATTATTATCTAATTCCATAAGGTAATCGTCACATACAAATCAGATACAATTTATAGTGGTAATCCATGTAGCATTACCACCTCACTTATACATATCTTCACAAATTGACCATAAGATAAATATTTTTTATGATAATAAATTGTGCTAAATTATTAATGAATTGTTATAAAACTCAAATACAATTGCGGCCTTTATATGTCTTGGTGAGTCAAATAAAAAATTTACAATAATCATTTACCATTCCGATACAGATATACATATTTCGTTCAAAATTCCCTTACACTCCTGTCATTCATCCTTAATATGATGGAAGATGAAGAATCAAGATTTTTATTCTGTTATCTCCCACTTCTTGTTATCCAAGAAATATTTTTTCTCTGGATATCTTCATATCTTCACACTACCTGGATGGATGGATAATGATACGTTACATGATATATCTGAAATATTAATAATCAATTTTTGTTTTGATGAGACACATATCAAGGTTTCAATTCTTATAAAACTATCTTTAACAATGAAGAACTCTGTAACACTCCCTACCTTTTATATTATCATACATAATCATTATGGGATTATTTTACGCCTAGATGAATGGATTGTTGAAAAGTAATTTGTAAAATCTAATATTACACTCCTTTAAAAATGTTTTCAATATTCATTTTGTTAAAATACATGAGTAGTGAGTATTTTATAAACCTAATCATGGATAAGTTATAATGATATTTTCTATTTAGGGAATCACCCAGCTTGTTTTCTTCCATATGGTGATTAGGAATTGAGAAACCACAGTCCTTGATCAATTCTATCTATCACCCGTAAAATATGTTCAACTATTTTTATGTTAATATATACCTTAATATCTTAAGAAACGTATAAATATCACATTTCTCAACGTAGAGATGATGCTGCCAAATTATCAAAAAAATGGATACCGTTTCAAGAAACAGATTATGTGTTGGGTATTTTTTCCTCACAAGACATTAGTTTATATGATTAAAAATCAATTAGCTTATTTTTTATAATATTTCATCACAAATCTCTCAGGGAATCATACTTTTATATTACCAAACTTCATCCAATAAAATGTATTGTTCTCATAGGTGTAATGACCAAATTTTATTAATATCCCTGAATCATTAATCATATTCTAATATATTGAGTAACGTCACACCCTTCCATGCCTCTTTTTTTGGATTAGATAACAATGATATTTTCCTCAAAAAATTCTTTTAATATTTAGCTAATCTATGAAATATCTACATATATATCATAGAATCTTTCCTAATCCTTTTTTCAAATACATCTACATTTGATATATCCATAGATATATACTTAATGGTTATAACATGAAATAATAAAAGTTCTTCATCCATCAAAAATTCAATCATTCAGAACATGAAATATAATTTAGTTTTGAAAAATTCATTAAGAAAATTCTAAAATTATCTTCATGTTCATCCTTTCTCATAGAATACATGAGAATATTAGAAAAAAAACTCAATGATTTTTTTGGTAATCTATTAATACTTATTCAGAAAATATATAAATATATCAGAAGAATTGGAAAGTATTAAAGTAATCTCTATAAATTCATTGTGTTTGTACCTTGTAAAAAGAACTAGTTTTGGTATGTCTTCATTCTTTACCCTTAATTATTGATAACTAGACCAATGGTCAATCATAAAAAATTATTGACCTCCTCATTGGTTATAGAATTTTACATCCATATAGGATAGAAGATATTAATTAATGATCTTTATCTAATTATATTCATGATAGAAAATGGATAGGTACATTTATCTATCCTTGTTCATATAAAAAAACATGTTTCATCCAATGTCAAATCACTCAGGTGTGCAATATCAGTATCTATATTCTCGTGATGTTTGATATTTAATTATTTCAACAAATGAGATAATTATATAATTAATATTTTAGATAGTAATATACCATGGTTTGAGTATGATTTCAATCCCAATATCCTTCACTAGTATAAGGCCATCCAGTTCATTTAAAAATACAAAATTGTACTACCAAATTATTGGAATGTCATTAATTTTCAATTCATCCCCAATAATTTGACCAAAGAGTCCCATATTGTTGGTTATAATAACCCATATAATTAAATTTTATTCTATGGGAGGATTATTCTTATATTGAAACATGATAACTAGATGATATAGGAAAATAATGACATATTATTCTTCTACAAATTGATATGGGATATATGTACATATATCCAATCTATACCCAATATTATTTTGAATTCAATA
The DNA here is from genome assembly GCA_963277665.1 of Viscum album. NCBI lineage: Eukaryota > Viridiplantae > Streptophyta > Magnoliopsida > Santalales > Viscaceae > Viscum > Viscum album. The sequence continues at coordinate 1,143,552,413 of OY728156.1, forward strand.
CAGGGTTATAGAATTAGATATTCAAAAGGAATATATTTAAAAAATTATTATAGATGATTTTTTATCATAGATATGTTCATTGTACCAACAAGTGTTTTCAAAGTTATATCAATATCAATATCCCATAGTGATGAATCAATATTCATTGAAATATTTAGTGATATAAATAAATTTGATAAGATATAATCAAATATGAAAATCCTATATCTAGATTAGAGAATTAATGTACATCATATCACTTCATTATCATGATGCACATCAATATTAGTGGTTGTGTATGGTCTCCCTTTTCACTCATTTTTGGAGATTTTAGTTTCATATTTTCTTCCCTTGATCTGGGGTCAGATAACTAATACACAAAATCCCCAAATATATTGAATTTGAAACATTAAGGAGTGTGTGGATAATTTGAAGAGAAATTATTACATTTTATTGGCCTCGTTAAATCCTTCTAACACTCATGATCTTTATTTCTTCTCATTTATATTTATAAAATATTCCTTACCACCATAAGAAATTTCCACGGGGTTTTTAACCACCTTTATAGAGTGAACAAAGTAAAATCATCAATATTTTATAATATTTTTCATCTTAGTTAAAGTGAAACTTCATATTACATTTCATTTCTTTAGAGTAATGAGCATTTCCATATTCCATCCCTACCTTATCTCCACATTAGAAAATAACATTGTAGCTACCAAAGTGTCTTATATTTATTTCCCTTGAATAATCTTATTTAAACCCACATTATAATTGTTTGATCTTACTCTCAAGATTTGTAAAGAAGTGGGATTTATAAATTTCTAGTTCTGTGAAGTTTTCTATATATATAAAAATGGATTCATCGTCAATTGGTTTCATGTACATTAATTCCTTCCCCATATTTATGTGATGTTTCCAATTAAAATACTTGGTAGAGAACACATTTTTAAACTCTTAATCTAGCATAGTGTCTACATCCTTCTTTGTTATTGTATTTTTAATTGGAGTCCACCATTTTTATACTCACCTTATAAATGATAGATGCACATATCAAAATTTTCATGTTCGAAACACTAGAGAATAGAAAATATATTTTCCATCACATTGATCAATTTCTCTAAAAAAGTTAATATAAAGATCCACTTAAATTGGGTAAATTTTGTTGCATTATAGACTAAATATAAGGATTCTCCACCTTAGTGTGTTTGGGATTACATTTTGAATGTTTTTATTTATCAGTTTTTTGAGACTTGTTTGGAAAGGTTTACGGGGACATGTATTAAATCCATCAATCCATTAGGTTGTTCATTGTTGAAGTCCTCATATTATCACTCTAACCCATTATTAATTTTGTTACCTAAGATTTTAAACATCTCTAATAACCAAAATGGGTTAACATGGGTGAAAAATATTTAATATACAATGGTATTATCATAATAAATAAGATAAAATAGATTTAACCTTAAACTCTTCTACTTATTGACAATATCATATTATCCTGAAATACATGTATTCACATTAAGTGGTATTATTATAAAATAGATTCCCTAATAACTCAATGTAACTTGGAAATAAATCCTTCATATTATTTGGAAAAAAGGAATGTTATGGACCAAATCATATCATCCAACACTGTCTATCTAAGGGTGCAGTTATAAGATGAATTATCGTACATCAAAGTGATGGCCGACCACATGATCATCCAACCCTTTTCATGTTGATCACTATTAGTTGCATCTGTGCTAAAACCAAATCCGCATTCCATTAGCGAGAAAAGTATAATTTTATTAGAAAAAATCACACTCATGTCATTAATAAAATTAAGATAAAAATTTATACCTACCATTCATGTAAAGGCTTAGTATTCTTAAACATTAATAGTACTTATTTTTAGAATAATATTCAATACATTTGAAAATATAATATTTATGACCGTAATGGTTTAGAGTGTTTAGAATTATTATAAATTATCTCTTTATCTCATGATAATCATTTACATCACCAAAAAATATTATCCCATTCAGTGCTTTTTATATAAAAATTCATACACAACAATTTATTTATATCATGGGGAATAAACACATAAAAAAGGGTGTTATCAAATTTGTAGTAAGGGTAAACATGGGAAAATCATTTTATAATCAAATGAAAAAATAACATTAGTATATTGGAATGAGATCTTGACTAAAACATACAATTTTCATAACCAATATGTCAAATATTATATAAATGAGTAATGGAACAAATCATTTCCATTTCAAAAGTCCAGATTAGTAAGATTAAGAAATCATCATAAATCAATCATGAAAACTAATTTCATGTCATCGACATGTTGAACCATCATATGTATAGAAAAAATTATATACCTAAAAGATAACTATTAAGGCCATCAAATTATTTTATATTAAAAATCAACAAATTTTTCTTATAGTGGTTCAGGCTCATCAACTTATATCATGTAAAATATCAAGAACATCAAATTTTTCCAATATTAGATTAAAAAAAAATACCTTATTCCCATAGAATATCAAGAAAATAAGATCGTTTACCATATTTATATCATGATATATAATACTTTATTCAGTTCATTGTATAGTTATATTATTCTATTCCCACCAATCACATAATAAAAATCATACGTATATGTTCTACAAGATTATAAAACACTCATCATATTATCATATCATAACCTGTGAAAATAAAATCTACATCACAAACATTTCATCAATCCATCATAAAATAACCCATGGAAAATAAACAGGGTTTTAAAACATAATATCTTTACAAGAATAAAAGGTCGAAACAAATAATACTTATGATACTACTGGATCATATCTCTAGTAAAACATAAGCAACAATAAATTTTGTTGTCTTTTGTGAATAAAAAATATTAAAACATTTTTTGAGAAAGTAACCTTTCCATTTTGATATCAATATATTTTTAATATCATAATTTACAAAATATTATCCAAAATATTTCATTTATAAAGAAATAATAATTCTTTTAATATTTATCGATGAATCGAGGGGTCAAGATGGTGGGAAATTCCATTCATGCTATATAAGATATAAAATAATATTCCTTTCACAATTTTGGTAAAAAGGAATAAAGTATCTTATTAGGAAATCGTTAAGATGATTCCTTTTAAACGATTTTTTAAAACATAAATCCTTCGTTGAAATGAATTTAAAAAATAATTGTATACCATTAAAGATATTAATTATTTTTTTTAGAAAAAATGGGCATTAATGTGAATGATGTTTTATAGAATATTGAAACACAATCATTTTTCATGATAAATATTCCTTTATTTTATCGAGTACATAAATTGAGGAAAATTTTTCAAAAATATGTATTTTTAAAGAAATAAATGTGATATAATTTTTTTTGCATTTATCAAATATTAATCTTATAATTTTCTCAATATATATTTAAGAATAAAAATTCCCAATTAAAATATTATTGAAACATAAATACCTTACCTAAAGTATCACCTTTCCTCATTCATTTATAAAAGTGTTGCATTATAAATATAGATTTGTTATATGTTTATTAAATAATCATAATCATATCAATCATTAAATTTATTATTTAATTATGACATGTCGTCAACCATAATTTAACAATTTATTATTAAAATTAATGTTCTAAGGGAGACATGGTTCATTTTTCATGCATGATTTAGTTCCTAAGTCATGATATTTTTTACTTTGAGAATGTTTACATGATTTTATGATTTATAATAATGATATTATTATCATATATATTTATTATTTATAAATATTTAGATTCATAATTAAAAATTACATATTGAATAATTAAATACACCGTTCAATGGACAATAGGTATTTTGTGCACCTAAATGTTGTTTTCAAGATTCGAAGAATGGAACAAAATAAAGTTGAGTAAAAATATATCCTTACTGAATTATTATTATATCATATAAATTATATATATTCATAAAATCCATCCTTATTATCATACATGTAATATTTTTATGTGAAATTGATCACATCCCATCATAGAGGTGGTAGTCAAAATCACGCACAAGGACAATGTTATCATTTTTGAATAGTTTGGATTGTAAAAATGTTGATATTATATTATGAATTTTATATGAATAAATATTTCATAAATATAATATATAATACTTTAACCCATGAAAATATTATCCATGAAATACGGGGATGAGAAATGAATTGTATCGATATGTGGAGACAATATGTCATACATACACATGATTGTTACTTTCACTTCCCATTATAAGAGAAGGTGAGTGGTTAATTATTTTTTTATAATCATAATAAAATTTTATAATATCTATGATAATAATTATATTATCTTATGATAAATACCATAGATTTTTTGGAGGTAAAAAATAATTAAATGGAATTGAATAGTTCAGGTTATTAAGTTTTTATTGAGAAAATATTTTAGATCTACCTTATAGATACTAGGGTTTGTATCATGGAATGATAGAATCCATATAATGTTGATAAGGGAGTGGTTAATCGAATTATATAGTTTTTTTGGTAAATATAGACAGATAAAAGTGGTATGAAGAAGAGTAAGTAGAGGTTCTCTTCTATAGGTGAATGGAGAGGCACTCTTTGAATTTACTAAAAGGTTAAAATATAATATAGTCATTATGTAGCTCAGATTCATCGAAAATGATAATTATTAGACGTTAATATATATGATATTGTATCAATACAATAAACTAAAAAATTTGGATTTATTTTTGTTGTGTTTTTATCATTATATTTTAGTTTAACCCTTTAGTTATCCAATCTTATACCTCACCACAAAAATGTATATTACACCCCTAAAGTGTTATAATATTACATATAAGGTGAAAATTGGCTAAAAAATAATAAGGGAGATATTTTTGACCTTATATTCTCCACCTTGTACTCTATCAATATTATAGTTTTTTTAAATTATTTAATAATCTAACACCCTAGGATTCTAATGTATGTTTCGTTTTAAATAAAATCAATATCTTGCACCATACACAATACTAAGTCTGAGGAAAGCATGCCTTATTAAACATGTTATTTAAAAACCAATAATGAATACTGTTGGATCATAATATAAATGTATATGTATATTAGATCGCACAATACAAGAGGGGGTGAATTGTAGATTTAAAAAACTATGTTTTCAAACACCTAATAAACAATTTAGTTTTAGAGGTATTAAACTAATACAATTCAAAATATATATAATAGACCATATGAATCTTGGATCCAATGGAAATAATAAGATTTTATACTATAATTAATGTAAAACAATTGTATTTTTATTGAATACAATGATCAGAGTAATACAAATGTTAATAATTCTACCATATAACATATAAAATCTCGTAATACAATATGAATCGTAATTGAAACAAATATTATTGAATTGAAATGAAAAGAAAGATAAAAAAATACAATTCCATTTCTAATACAAATAGTAGTGGAAATGTAAAATTATTACACTTATTTTATCCCAAAGAGTAGGGTATCCTTTCACCTAGGATAAAAGTCTATCTTACCACTATCTAGGTAAGCCCTTGTTATAAAGATTGGTATTAATATCTTCATATCCCCATAAGCCCTCCATTAAAAAGGTAATTAGCACCTCTGCCTTTCAAGAAATTGAAAGCCCTCGATACGATGATAGAAAACGCATCTTCCTATCCCCAGAATCCCTCAATCGTTATCATAATGATCGGCCACACCAAGAAGAAACAAAGAACTTATAGAAATATAATAACAATGAAAAGTTGGTCACTTCTTGAATCATTAAGGCTTTCACCCGAAGAAAGAGAGAAGTCACAGTTCTCACTCTAGAACTTGATAGAAGAAAAATATAGGTATTCTGGTTTTAATGGCCTTCTCTTTATAGGATTTAGGTTCCAATAGTTAAATTTTCTCTAACCATCATATTTCTCCTAAAAACTTAGAGATACTTGGAAACCTAAAATTACACCGATCAAAACAAAACTGAATACAAGACATTGTTTTGATTAGTAAATAACCAACTCTACAACATTGTTTTAGTAAGAATGTAGTAAGTAAGAAATACCATAAAATGATTATGAGATACACGAAATTGACATTGAAGTTATGATAAGAGTGTATTTCATTTTTTAACTGCAATACATAACCTGTTTTCTAGGCTTATCATGATAAAAATGCATATCAATTTCAAATTATAACATGGTTATGATTCATAACTTGGTTACAATGCACAATATTTAATCTAGTTACAATTCTTTTATACAAAACATAATTATAGTATGATGCATAACCTGGTGATGATGCATAACCTGGTTGTGATATTGTCATTACGATACATGATTACGGTTTATCACTTAACCTCGTTACGATGTGAACATACAATGTGGTAACTAACTTGGTTACGATGCATGATACATCATATTATGATACTATACTTATCTTGATTTTCATAAATGATTATGATGTTTTACATAACCTGGTTATGAATTCTAATTATAATGTAATACTCAGTCAGGTTACGATTCCTGACTACGATGCAATGTATAATCCGGTTACAATTCTGAAAACCCATATAAAACAATGTTTTTGAACGAAAAACACAACTTTCATAAGGATAAATCAATCAAGAAAAAAAGTGAGTGATTAGGTTTTTAAAAAAATATTACATTATGATATATGTAAATTGTGATTTTCAAAAAAAAAATGATTGATGGAAAAGTCGAAACATGTTTTGACTCAACATTATCCCCTTCTTGGAAAGCAAAAAAAAAAGGATAACAAACAATAAATACTTATCTCCCTCTACGTTTAGAAACACTACTGAATACAACTAATACCACCCTTAATTTAAACTAATCACATGGGACCTTATTATCCTTACTTTTTCTTGTGAAATCTCCCCCTTAATCAGACATTCATAAAAAATGTTCTTTCAACACCATTCTACCCCTTTTTGTTTTTCAAAAAGAATAAGGGAAAGAATTTATTTCCATAAAAATGTTAGAGAAACATAGTATGAATCAATAAATGTTACGTGAGTCAAAATTTTATTACAACAAGAGTTCAACCATCATTCTTTTCCCTTTTGTTTTTCCAAAAGATTAAACAACAAGAGTTTAATATTCATGAACTCTTTTCTATCCTCTATGAGCTTGTTGGGAGCTCCTCTCTGAGCCTTCAGCTTCTCAGACTAGCCAGCAATAATCTTTTCTTGCTTTTGGATCTGATCATCATGATGCTATTTAATAGCATCCTATGATTTAAGTCTTACTTCATTGTTATTGAAATTATCCATCCTGTAGAAAGGATTTTTATAAGATTGGAACTCTATTCGACGGTCAAAAAACTCATTACTCTTGTTTTAGAACATTTCATTTAAACAATCATGGTTTTTTTAAGATACTTATTTTGAGGTACCAGTTCATCGAAATTCATCAAACTCTTCATTTAAATCATCAATAAATGTTAGGTAGAGAGAGTTAAGTTTTTTACCTAATGAACCAATTATTCCTACTTTTTCAAATGATTCTTTAGTATTTAATCAGCGTTATAATACCACATAAAAAAAATTATTTTAGGCCTTACTATGCTCAATAGAATTCTCCTGGAAGATCTTGAAATCGGCTTCAAGATTTAGAAACAAGTCCATCAAAACCATGACAAAATCTATTCTATCGTAATAGGGATTTGAAAGAATTTTCAGCCTGACTTCAACTTTATGAATGAAAGGTAGTAGCTTCTCTAATATATTTAATGCATGTTCAATGTACTAAACCCATTTCATAGTTATTGTTCGTTCAAATTCAATGTCCTCCAAGAATTATTGGAGATCACCAAAATGAGTCTCAATGCCGATTACATGAGATGGTTGATTACGATTATTATTGGACTCTTCCTCGTCCTCTTATTATCCTTATTCTATAATAATAATATGTATGACACTCTTGGAAGAATCCTTTTGAGGTACCCTCATTGAGGGATGAGGATTCAGAGATGAATAAACAAAAGATGGTACTTCTGATGACTCTATGGTAAGAATTTTTATGTTTGTATCTTCTTTCTTTTTGAATTATTTTTCCTTAGGTCACTGCTCTTCTTGATCAGGTTCCACTTAGCCTTCTTCTTATTTTTCCTCATATTAATCTTCATGTTATTTTGAAAGAGATTGTATAGCCTATTGATCAGAAACATGTTTCTGCATGCCTTTCCCTTCTAGAACTGATTATGTTTTAACAAATGGATACCTTATTTCAGTTCCGAATTTTAGTTGTTGAGCTATTCATAGAAGTCTATCAATATCAACAACATTGATGTTTCTTTTCTTCAATATCTTCTTCCTCTCTTCTTATTTCAATGCCTCTTCTGAACTTACATTCAAATTAAATTCTTCAGCAGGATCCAATCCAAACTGAGGACCCCATTCTTTTCTTTCTTTATTTTTCTTCCTCCATTCAGCAGAATCCTCATTGGATACATCCTTTTGTTTCATTATGGTTTTTATATTTTCATCCTTAACTTATTTTTTTGTTTCGATGATGACTTGGATGGATTAGAAGGGTTCTTACTAACTTCAACATCTTCCCTTTCTTTCTTAGCATCTTGATCTTTCTCAAACTTTTTCAATTCATAATTGAAATATAATTTGAGCATTCTTATTGTATCCTTACAAATTAAGGACCCTTTGATGAAATTATAAAATGAATTAATTTCAATATTACACAAACCTAAGAACTCTTTTAGAAACTTACTAATAATGGTGGGAAACCTGATCTGTAGAGACTTTGTACCCCCAGATTTGAGCTTCTTAATTGTTTGTAAAATATATCCCATAAGGTTAACAATACTCATATTCGAAAAATAGTCAAGAGCATACACATATGAAACATTAAAAGTTTCTTTATCACCATTTTTGGTCACCAATAACCCTTTCATCCAAATGGCTATGATTTAATTATCTCCTAATAGATGACTCACTTTTCTTTGGTCCTCTTAAATTTCAAAAAGGGTTTCTTCAGCTTTTGACCTATCAAAGGTTCCATAAGCTTTCGGTATCTTATGAGAAGGACATAATTATTATCCCTCAAATGGAACATCTAAAAATGTAGAAAAATATTTTGAAGATGTTGTATAACTCTTTTCATACATCTTAAAATAAATCCTAAGATCCCTATCTGTCTCTACTGAATCGTAAAATTGTAACACCTCGTCGTGTTAGACATTATCCTGATAAGAACCCAATTTTTACAACCAAATTGATTCCCATCCTTAAAAACAGAAAATTGTTTTTAAAGAAGAATCAAAAGACTCATAAAAATTTCAGGATACCATCCTTTCCCCATGAAATGTCATGCAAGAGAAATCCATTAGAGTCATTTAATTTTGAGATGAAGCAGTAGACTCAGTCATGAATAACTGAATCGCACCCTGAAGAACCTGCTGATTACAAAAGATGAGAAGATCTTTGATTATGAAAACAAAGGTAAGAACCGATATAACACTGATGAATATTTATAGATTAGTTTTTTTTTGGAGAAAATAGAGATGAAATCGAATTGGGATAGATTTTTTAAAATGAAATTGATGGTCAAGATTAGATCTAAGAGATCCGATGGTCATGAATGGTTTTGGACTCTTGAGTTTTTCTTCATAAGAAAATCATGTTTAGATTGAAACATATTATGATGTAATAGAATGAAATGATAAACAACCATTAAAACAATGAAATTAAGGTTTTTAGAAAATGTACATGTTAAAGTAACATGATAGATATTATCGTTTCAGAATATTGATATTATGAAAAGAACAATCTAAAAATGATAAATAATCTAAAACTGATAAATTTAAATAGGCTGGTACTGATTATTTAGAACCGATATAACAATCCACAACCCTGGTCCAGTACATATAACAATATTTCACTACCAATAATGTAATCCAATACCGATTGTTCAATACATATAAATTGTAAAATAAAAAGTAAAACTAATAAACTTCAAAACAAAAAGTGAAATGAAATGTATACCCCCCTTGAAAATGAGTAACGCGATGTGAGGAGATGTAGTAAACAATAAATAGTAGTGAATGATTACTTTATGATGATCCTTCCTAGTTTTTGTTTAACATATTCAAATATATGGTAAGAAAATGTTTTTTTAAAATTTCAGCAAGTTGTTCTTGCATTCCAATGAATTGTAAAACAATATCTCATTTTGTGTATGATACTTAAAAAAGTGATGCCTAATATCTATGTATTTTTTACGTTACCAATGTGTATGGTTTTTACTAAGAGAAATTGTAGTAGTATTGTCACATAGTATTTCAGTTTTGAAAAAACTCATGCCATAGTCAGTGAGTATGTGTTTTATCCACAACACCTGAGCGCAACAACATCCGGATGCTACACATTTAGCTTCATCTATGGAAATTGCTACAGAGTGTTGTTTCTTACAAGACCAGGAAACTAGAGAATCTTTTAAGAGATGAAATGTTCTAGAAGTACTCTTCATATCCATTCTACATCCCCCAAAGTCAGTATCTGAACATTTTTTCAAAACAAAATCTTTTTCATATGAATAGAAAAGTACTAAATCTACCATTTCTTTTATGTAGCGTAAAATTCTATTCACTGATTTTAAATGAGAATATTTTGGATTATATTGGAATATTTCACATAATATTACAAATAACATTAGGTCCCAATGAATAGCTATTATGTATAACAATCTTTCTATTATGCCTCTAAATGTTTCTTTGATCTACTGGTTTAACAACTTCATAAAGATCAAGTGTATTTGAGGTAATGATTGGAGTGCCAAAAATTTTAGTGTTGTCATATCCAAAATTTTTGAGTAAATATTTGATATACTTATGATGAGATATATAGGTTCCTTCTGGGTGTTGAGTTATTTGAAAATCTAAAATGAATGTTAGATCACTCTTCATACTCATTTCAAACTCAGATTTCATTATATTTGCAAAAGAACCAGTAAAGGATTGCTGAGTTGAATCGAATATAATGTCATCAACATATACTTGGACAATCAATTCATTTTTATTTTCCATTTTTATAAAAAGTGTTGGGGGAATAGTACCTTTTGCATAATTATTTTGTAAGAGTAATTATGTGAGTTTGTCATACCATGCTCTAAGGGATTTTTTAAGGCTATAAAAAGCTTTAGTATGTTTAAAAACATTATCAGAATGTTTTGGATCTACAAAAACTGGGGTTGATCAACAAAAACATATTCTTGAACAAAACCATTGAGAAAAAGAACATTTTACATCCATTTTAAAATGTTCAAAATTGAAGTATGCTGTAAAGGATAATAGAATTTGAATAGATTTATGTATAGCTACTAGAGCACAAGTTTCTTCGTATTCTATTCCCTCTTTCCGATTATAGCCCCTATAAACAAATCTTTCTTTATTACTAACTATGACTCCTTTTCCATCACATTTGTTTTTGAAATCCCATTTCTCACCAATTAGAGTTGTTTCTTTAGGTTTCTTAACCATGGTACGTACTTGATTCCTCTAAAACTCATTTAGATCATTTTACATTTCCATAATCCAATCATCATCACCTAAGGCTTCATTTGATGTTTTAGGTTTGTATTGAGAATGAAAGGAAAAATGTTCTATTTTACTTCTCAAGGAATTTATGGTCCTTATAGGTTGATCAATTTCTCCAATGATATTATCACTGGGATGATTCTATTGAAACAAATTACTTGGGTTTTGTAAAAAATGTTCATCAACATATGATAAAAAGACTTTTGGGGTAAATGTTACAGAAAAATTTTCTTCATCATTTCCCTTTTTAGAACAGTTTTCAATCAAAGGTAGATAATCAGTTAGTGAGAATACATCAGTTGATATAGGTAAGGATTTTTTTAAAAACAAATGGATCAGTTTCATCAAATTTAACATGGACTGTGTCTTTAACAGTAAGAGTTATTATTGAAAATCTTATAAGCCTTAAAAGTTATGGAATAACCTAGAAATAAACATTCATCGGATTTGGGTGCAAACTTATATACATTTTCTTTTTTATTCAATATGAATACCTTGCATCCAAATACTCTAATGTATAAAACATTAGGATTTGGGCTAGTCCACAATTCATAGGGTGTATTATTAAGAAATGTTCTAGTTAAAAGACTATTAATAGTATAACATATAGTAATAATAGATTTAGCCTAGAAATGATTAGAAATTGTGTATTCATTCATCATATTTCTTTTCATTTCCTAACGAATACAACTCCTACATTCCATAATTCTAGGAGTAAAAAAGTTGTGAGTAATACATTTCTTAGTTCAAAATATTTCAAAATCCATATTTGGATGTTTTCCACCATGATCACTACATATAGTTACCAGTGGTAGGTTTTTCTCATTTTTAAGTTGGGGTCAGAATGTTTTGAAATAGAAAAATGATTCATATTTATTTTCTAGAAAATATTCCCATGTTAATCTAGTATATTAATCAACTATAAAAAATACATAGTATTTTCCTCTAATGCTTCCAGTTTGTGTAGGACTGAATATATCCATGTCTAGTAACTATAATGCATTATAATTTGAAACTTCATTGATTGTCTTAAAGCTAGTTTTATGTTTGCTTCCATATTATCATGGGTCATAATCCATTGATGAATCAAACCCATTATCTGTTAGATCCTTTAAAATTATATTCAGTGAATGTTTACAAAGGGTTATTAGGTTGTATTGTCCAAACCTTCTTATTCCATAAAAATATTGGTCTTCTATTGCACATAAGAAAGGTAATTCATTGCTCATATGGTCTTCTAAGATGATTGTGTATACTTTCTAATGCCTATGAGTATAAATAATGAATTCATCCTTGGAATTGTGAAAAAAACATTTATCATTCCTAAAATTCACTAGGTAACCTTCATTGTATAATTGACATAAATTCATAAGGACGGGCTTAAGAACATTTGAAAAGAAACATTTGAAATTCAAACTTTTCCAAAAATAACAATATTACATATACCAATGATCATTCCCTGGGAATTATCTCCGAATGACAATCTTCCAAATTTCATTTCAATAATATTTTCAAAAATATTTTTTTACCCATCATGTACACAAAACATCCACTATCCATGTACCAAATGATCTTATTGTTGGTACACATCTAATTTTCTAAAAAAAGAAACAATTAGTCTTTCAGAATCCAAACGATTTTGCATCAAGAAATGTTAGATAAAAGGATTTTAGGAATACACATTTGTTTTGCAAAATGGGCATTAAGAAATCTTATTGATTGCATTATATTAAGAGAACAATTTATTTCCCAATGTCCACCACATTGAATTTTTATAAAAAATTGGGCACCTCTAGGAACATAATTGATATTACTAAAAATTGGTTTTTAGTGAGTGTATCCAAATCTAAAAGTATCCTTTAAAGGTTGAATTTGCGAGTACATCTTATCAACGATCTTCTTAAAATATTTAATGATTGATACAAGTTTATTACGATAAAAGATATCAGATTATTGTCTAATGACTAAATTATCAGTCTCACAAGAATGTTTTTTAGAATTAATTTTCATTTTCGAAAAAAAATATTTAAAAAATGTTGTTAGACGTCTTTAAAAACATTATCCTTTTCAGAACATACTTCCTTAAGATAAATTGAAGTATTTTTACATTAAATAGTTTTATGATCAAGATGTTTTGGGAGATTTAATACTTCTTTCGAAAGAATAGATATTCCATAATTTTCCATAACATGATTTTTCTTATGTTTTGAATTTTCATTATCAAGTAAGTGGGAATATCTAGATACTTCTTCCAAAAAAGGTAAATTGTTCCCTGTTGAGTTAGATTATTACTTCGATGAGTAAGAATGTTTATCATAAGGATAATTTTCATTTAAAGATACTTTTTTAAGGGATTTAGTATTGTGTACCTTAGCCATGTCGCAATGATTTTCAATTGGTAGTCTGGAATTGAGTTATGTGATTATTTTTCCAAAAGATACGTAATATGAGGATTCATATGATCAATCACAATCAATTGTACTCCAAGTATAATTTTCCTTCAATACCTTTTTGTCTTTGAATTTAAATATTTTTTCTTGTTTCTTTCAGAATTTTTATCCTTCATATCCTTTCTTTTTAGTAAAGGGAAATCTGGTCTAATATGACCTTCTCTTTTTCATTCATAACAAGTGACATCTGAAACTTTCATTTCTTTCCTATCTTTATTTTTTAATCTATATTGAAAATCTCTCTTTTTAATAATATTGATCATCCGTCATGCAATAATGGATAACTAATGATTTGAGTGATCACTATCACTTGATTCTGATATAACAACAGCTTTCATAGCTTTGCATCTTGGTATCCTTTCTAGTGTTTTAGCTTTAGTAGTAGTAAAATCCACACTCTCATTTCCATTCTTCTTCTTCATATTAATATATGCATCTCTTTTAATTCTAGTATCATGCTGAAGTAGAGTGCCAAATAACTCATCAAGAGTTATTTTAGTAACAGTCATGTTTTCATCAATAAATGTTTTGTATTACAACTTGTTAGGCATAATATCAATAATCATTTCTACAAAAACGTCATAATCAAGACCCTTATCAACCAAATATTTTAGACTATTTATTATTGTCATAAACCATTGTTGTACCATGAATGCCGGTTCTCTATAATGAAAAAATTAACCATGATATTCTGCTTGAAGCATTTCACTTCTTGTTTATATGACTTTGGATGTACCAAAATGTGCGACTTCTAATGTTTTCTAGATATAATTGGCTGCTTCATAAGATGATATTTGACAATACATATTTCTATCATGGAACACACCAATTTTTATGTACCTTGACATTCAGTTGATATTCTGGTTTTCTCTTGATTTGTGAAGGTACTGACTTCCTTTTCTGGTATTTTATAACCTCCAACATGAATGAGAATGTTGTCCACTCCAGTATTAATAAAAAATGTCTTCATTCAATCTCTTCAGTACTCATAATCATTCCCATACAATATAAGAGGTCTAGTTTGATTTATATTTTCAATTGATCTAATACTTATTCCTTCCATCTTATAAAACAATACCTTTCCACACCACACATTATTGTATTTAGTAGTTATAAAAAATAATTTTGTAAATGAAATACAATTGTATTGCCAAAGGAAAAAAAGTATGTAATACAGTATAGTGGAATCCTCATATGATAACAATTTTGTTTTTCATAATATAGATGTATAAGTATATTAGGTGGCATAATACAAGATGGGGGTGAATTTTTGATCTAGAAAACTATGTATTTTAACACATAAAGAAGTATTTAGTCTGAGAGGTCCTAAAATAATACAATTAACAATCAATAAAATATACCATATGAAACTTGGATCCAATGGATATACTAAGATATAATACTATAAGTAATGCAAAACAATTATATTTGTATTCATTACAATGATTAGAATAACACAAATTTTAATGATTCTACCATATAGCGTATAAAATATCTTAATACAATATTAATTATAATTGAAGAAGATATAATTTAATTATATTTGAACGGAAATAGAAAAAAAATAAAATTCCCTTTCTAATACAAATAGATCCAGAAATGTAGAAGAATTAAAATACTTTTATACCAAAGAGTATGGAATCCTTCCACCTAGGAAAAAAGGTATGTCTTACAACCATCTTTGTAATCCCTTGATATAAAGATTAGTATGACTATCTAACTATCCCCGGAATCTATCGATTAAGAAGGCCATCAACACAACTATCTTTAAAGAAATTAAAAGCCCCGGATACAATGATCGAAATTGTGTCTTCTTATCCCTAGAAGCCCTAGAAAATTTTCACAAGGACCCGTTGTATAAATTAGAAACAAAGATCTTATTGAAATACAAGAACAATGAACATGTTGTTCACTTCTTATATCTTCAAAGATTTTTCACGAAGTAAAAGAGAAGTCACATAATGTCTCTTTATAACATGATAGAAGAAAAAGTTGTGTATTTTGGTTTGAATGACCTTTTATTTATAGGCTTCAGGTTCCAAATATCATATTTTCTCCAATGGACATATTTATCCCTGAAACATGAAGGACTTTGATAGCTGGCATTACAACTATCAAAACAAAATAGAATACACGACATCATTGTGATTGGTAAATAACCAACTCAACGACATCATTATAGTTAAAAAGTATTAAGAAAAAAGGTATAAAACAGTTAATATGAGATAAATGACATAGATTTTGATGTCATGATATGAGTGTAATGAATTTAATAAGTGCAATACATAACATTTTCACTAGGCTTATCATGACAACAATGCATATCAATTACAAATTGTAACCTAGTTATGATTCTTAACTCGTTTACGATGAATGATATTTAATCTTATTACAATGCTTGGATACAAAACATAATAAGAGTGTGATGAATAACCTAGTGACGATGCATAACCTGGTTATGGTATCGTGATTACGATATACAATTATGATTCAGTACTTAACTTGGTTACGATGTAAAAATACAATGTGGTAATTAACATAGTTTCGATGCATGATACATGAGATTCTGATACTATACTTATCGTTATTCAGATAGTAGATTAGGATGTTGTACTTTTCCTTGTTAAGATTTTTTATTATAATGCAATACTCAGCCAGGTTATGATTTATGAATATGATGCAATGTATAATCAGGTTATGATTCTGAAACAGCATATAAAACAATGTGTATAAACAACAAAAGCAACATTCATAGGGATCCATCAATCATTAAAAACCAAGTGAGTGTTTACTATTTTTAAGACAACATACATGATAAACACTATATGTGATTACGATATGTGTGATTTGTCATTTCCAAAACAAATGATTAATTGAAAATTCAAAAAATGTGTTCACTCAACAAAGAGTATCAACCAATTTATGAAATTAATATACTATATAATTAATCAAATTATTTTAAATCCATAAAAATTATTTTATGAACATATGATACTATTAGATCCAATTTTACACATTAAAAGGATATTATGTTTTAATAGTAATTTTACCACCTTTTTACGATGAATACATTTTAATTCTAATATTTGACACTTTAATATATAAAATTTTACAAAACAAGCTTTTTATTTGAAATCAAAATATGAAATTTTATTTTGGTTCGATTTTTTCAATTTTTCTAATATGTTCCATGTTTTGATGAATAGTGAAAAATCTAAATTTTAATTAAAAAATAATTTTTTCATTAAAATAATTTACACTGTTAAATTATAATTTTTATTTGTATTAAATTATAATTAGATAATATTTTTACTATTTTATCTAATTTAGGTCATTTAAATTATTTTCACATTCAAATTGAACATAAACGCATGTCAATATTTTGATGGTTTTTAATTTTACAACTTCATTTTCACGTTCCATCAACATGATTAGTTTTAGTTTAATTATTGAAAATTTTGGGCTTTTAATTTTTATAAATTGATCCATATTTAGAATAAATGGGTCCAAATAATGTAAATATGTTTATTTTATTTTATTACATTATTAATAATAACATTGGATTTTTTTATCACTACGATTTAGGGTAAACCTGGTAATTGTGGGTAAAAAATAAATTTTTCATTACCGTATAACCAATAAAAATCTTTTTGTACGGATATATTGTACAGTTATAATATAATTTTCAAAATGGAATTATTTCAAGGACACTTTTCCATGAATATGACAAGGATACTATTAAAATCAATGAATGTGAAAAAATGTTATACTGTCATTTCTTTTAAGTATAATAATTTCAAAATAAAGATAAATAAGAGATAAAATTGAATGAAAATAGTATTTCGGAATATAAATTAATTACCAACATCATAGTAATTTATTTTATAATATTTAGAGTATATATAATTAACATTAATGATGACACAATATCGATGTCAAAAGTAAATTTTTAATAGAAGTTTCAAATAAATGGTTTATAAATATGAAATGAAATATAATTTTAACTAATTACGGTTCTCTAAAACATTTCTAGGTTACTATGACTTATTGATATTATATTAAATGGTATATTTTTATGTTATATTTCAATTTGGATTTTACTTTTAATTAATGTAATGAATAGTGTCAAAGTTGACATTATTTATATTTTATAAAATAAAATTTTATCAAATTATTTAAAACTCAATAAAATATTTAGAAAACTAAAAAGTGATAATTATAAGGTCAAAACTATCATTATGATTTCATTTAAGGGAAAATTATATCATATAATTAAATATTTATAATTTTTCAAAATTTAGAAAATTATTTCCAAAATTATATTTAAATATATTCATTAATGATAAATCAAAATGATGAGGTCCAAATAAAATCCAAGCAATTATAATTTTTATTTCTGTAGGTGTTTTAATTGTATCATCAAATTAGCCTAAAAATAATCCACATTGGATCTATCAAAAATCCAAAATAAATTTATATTACATTAAAAGTTCTAGAATTTCCAAAGTGCCCCTCACCTCTCTTATAAAAGACAACCTCTCATTCTCTTTTATTCACACCTCCAAGTCATATTGGATCGGCAAAATCCTGACCAATTTTATACCAAAATTCCCTTACATCATCTTAGTGGCCATATTTTGGGAAAAAATACAACCTAAGAAGTCTTTTGGTGAAAATCAAAAGGAGACACTTGAACAAGATATAATTATTTTACAATTTCATTTCAATTTATTTTCTTCTTATACTTCCTCTGGTTATGTTGTTTCCATACTAATGTAGTAAATCTAGTATAATACACATTTTTTTAATTTATTTATGTATATTTTTCATCCATATTCATCTTTTTATATATGCTACGAATAACAATATCACCATGTATGAGTACGTACAACATACCGTCTCCACACTGTAGTGTAATTTGGTATTCAAAACTACATTATTTGGATGTGTATAATGATGAGTATACTGGATATTACTAATGAATATGAAATGATAATTATTCTATATAATTAATATAGCATCTAATTCCAAACATTTAACCATGAATGGAATGATTTTTTCGAACGTCTACGTACGACCTACTATCTCCACAACATAGTGATATTTTTATCCACATTAGCCATTTAATAAAGATCATAAAATTTATAATATGAGTGAATATAATATTTACAAACATAATATCAATATGGATAAGAATAAAATATATCCTATTTATAAGAAACATGACATAAAAATCAAAACATAGATAGGAAAAAAGAAGTAGTTAACATCCAAAATAATGGTAATACTGAGTATTATTTACAAGATTATTTAAGAGAACCACATCTGATATCATAAATATTTATATGAACTTATTATAATTTCATAACCAGACTTAACCATTATAAATGATGTTAAAAATCATCTATAAAAGGAACATACAAGCTAAGGGTTAATTTTTCACAATCTCATTATTATTGAAGGTCGTTTTTAACTAAATATTTATTGTGACATCTTTATCATACAACTACATTAAAATATATTTCAAAATATTATATAAAAATTTTTAAATTTATTTTTACCCATATTTAAATTTTTATAAAATATTTTGAAAGGAATATTTTAGTCATTTTACAAATGAGGTACTTTATGAAAATTTCAAAAAATTAAGAAATGATTTTTTTAAATTTTACAGAGTGAGAAGCTATTTTCTGCCATTATGATGCATTACCAATTTTAAGCTTCCCTTAAATTCATACAAGTTCATTTTAAAACAATGTTTTCCTATTATAATCATGCATCTTTTCAATGGTTTTAAGTTAATAAAAGGATATTTCTCTCAAAGAGTTTTAATGAATTTATTAAATTATTTTCATCTATGTAAACATCCATTGTTGATTTTTATTTTTAATTGAGGTTGATTTATCATGATAAAATATTAAATATTGTATTGAAGGTTTTATTATATGTTTGACTATGAATTTGCTATTTATATAGCATTCATGGTTTATGGTTAAAGTATTAAAATTTCTCATACTAGTTTTAATACAAATTTTTATGATATCTTTCAGCATTTTCTTGTGAAGAATGCAATGGACATAGTAAGGGAGTGGTAGGTACCACTATACCCCTCAGATGCATCCATAGGTCTCTTGAGACAAAATATTTTGTGATTTTACCCATTTAGGTATGGTCTCGGCATGAGGCCTTGGTGGTATGGTTATGATATCTAACATTATGAATTCCGTAATTATGAGATTAGTTACTGTTATTACATGTGATTATTCATCTAGAATAATATCTATGTGAATTTATAAATGAAATTATCTAATTATTCTTTCTTTATTATGCTAAGCGTTATGTTTTAAAAGGCTTGTGTTTTAGTTTTATACCTTCACATAATGTTTTTTCTTATTTATCATAGCTTCCGATATATTGTTTATCCTTACTGAGAATATGAGATCACCCCATTCTTATGTTTCATTTTTCACTTGTATTCAAAGATGTATATTTTGACTGCCATGTATGGATAGTCTAATGGGTATGATCATGTTAATAGAGATACTATATTTTTTTCACTGAATGATGTATTGTAAAACTTATGAATGTATCTTGTTTCTTAAAGGCTACAAAACTGATCGGTGATTCTTGATATAATTTCATGTGATCAAGCCAATGTAATAAAATAATGCAACATCTCCTGAATTATGGGGTAGGGGTTTTACAGTTGGTATCATTGGATGTTTATTAAAAAAATGGAATCTATATTTAGAATAATGTTGGTTATGGAATATTACCCTAAGATCGATATTGAGAATAAGTATAGGAGACCATCAAAAAAATAGGTAATGTAGAGATTATGTGGGTATTCTGAGAAAAAATACCACTCTAGATACTAGAAGTGGATGTGGTTTTGGAATAGATTTATCAAGGAGTAACAACTTGGACAAGGGGTTTTGGTCCTGACTCAGGGTAAACTAGTACACAAATATGGGCCTTACTATGCACCTAGTATGACACACATGGGGATATGATTAGGATAATTCAAATTTTAGTTACAAACCATTATTAAGGATTTATGAGAAAATATGTACCCAAAGATATCATTTTTCTGATTATAGATTCGATATGAATAAATTTTTCAATTTATGATAAGTATTTTACTTTCTCAGAATAATTCATTATGATTTATTACCTAATATGGTGTATTTTATTGTTTATAAATCATTCCTAGTTGAAGGAATGTAAATCCTAACAAAAAATCAAATCCTTGTAGGAATTTACCTCAAATGGTAGATAATGATAGTGGGGATGGTGATAAAACTGGTGAAGAAAAAATTATAACTATGCTGGTATAGCTGACGCAGGTTATGAATAATAATCTTACCTATATGGAGTATCCTGATCCACAATGTGGAGGATAAATGTTAGAACTCTTCATGAGGAAACAAACCCCAACAATCATTTTGATTAGAAATTATTTTGTAGCTAATAAATGGATAAGATAATAAGAGAAAATATTTATTGCTTTGGGAGTTGGGAAAGGGATGATGATGGAATAGCCGTTTATCATTTCTCATGAGACTAGGATCAATGGTTTTTATTAATTATAAACAATAAAGAAGAAGAAGAAGGAGAATAGAATATAAAATGGAGGGTTTTTAGAAAACTTTTGAAAAAAAAAACAAAGTCCTCACGATCTACGCGTGGATATAGAGAGACAATTTCTAAGTCTAATGTATAAGGAGGTTGAGAATGTCGAAAAGTATGAATTAAAATTCATAAGAACAACAAGGCATGTTTCATACTACATACACTACGCATGAGGTAAGATTAATCGATTACTTGATAGGTTAAAACCATTCCTTCAACTAGCATTGGTCACATAATCTTTCCCATTGTACAAATATATAATCTCATGATATATCATAAAAAATAATGAATTATTTAAGTCATATGAAATCAATGTAATGTAAGAGAAAAGAGGTCTACTAAAGACTCTAGAAAATTGAATAAGTGGACGAATGGAAAAGTTTATTTTCTAACCTGCATTAATTGTCGTAAGATACACTATGTTGCTCTCCAAAAGGGGATGTGAGTTTTTTATAAGCATGGAAAAAAGGCCACTATGCTCATGATTGTAAGGGAAATAAGGAAGCTACCAATGATTAATTCTATAATTGTATATATATTTAACCTTATTAAAAAAATTCCAACGCATTATGGAAACATTCCCTATAAAAGGCCAAGGGAGAAAGGCCATGATTTTGCAATCACAACTACTAAGTTTGAATTTTTTTATGATGTGGTGGTAGGTACTTTTATCAATTCATCAAATTTAGAAAAAAAACTATTTGATTTTGGATCCTCACATTACTTTATATCTTCCTAGTTTTCTTTAAAAATTATATATTTTCAATTAACATTAACAATGTTGCTTTCATTGAAAACACCTAAGGGAATATAATTTCCATAAATGGGTGTTAGTAAGTACCAATTATAGCATATAAATGTTATTTATTTACTGAATTTATCATCATTCATGTGGTATACATTGATATAATACAAATTATTGAATAAATATCAATATATGATTCATAAATTTATTATAAGAAGAAGTAAGTTTCATTTTTTTAAGAAGATATTGAATCCATTTTTATTAGAGAAGAAATTTCATAATCTGATTCTAATCCAGATCAACATCCTTTAGCTCCTCTAAATAAAGTTATTGGGGAATATGAGAAGATAAAACTAACTAATCATCAAGTTGAGTATGTACCTATTGTACAAGAATAAATTGATATATTTTTAGAGGATTTACCTGGATATCCTTCAGATTTTGTGGATGAGTTTTCTATTGACCTAATCACTGATTCATGGCCAACATTAAAGCATATGCGTAGAATTTAAAATTTAGAACTAGTACTATTGAAGAAACAACTGTAGTATTTGAGTAATAATGGATTTATTCACCCTATAGTTTATCCATGGGGATCCCTGATTCTTTTTTTATGATGAAATATGGATCAATGAGGTTGTGCATTGATTATAGAGAAATCATTGTAATTACAATAAATAACATATATCCACTACCCTACATTGAGGATTTTTTTAATAAACATAATGAAGCTCAATTATTTTCATAGATTGGATTTTTTTCTGGATATACATCATTTATGCGTGAAGAAGGAAGAATTTATAAAGACAACATTATCAGATGAGGTATAGTAATTAAAAATTTGTAGTAATACCATTTGGATTGACTAATGCACCCTTAATTTTTTTGGATATCAAGATAAAAGTGTTTGAGGAATATCTTAATGATTTTTATGGAATCCATTGATTATATATTGATATTTAAGTAAGATATTAAGACCATGATAGTCACATGGAATTCATTCATGAGACTCTGATTAGTGAAGAATTATATGGTAAATTTAGAAAGTGTGAATTCTAGCATCAAGAAAATTATTTTCTTGGCCATATTTTATCCATGGATAGAATATCTCTTGATCCTACAATGAAAAATAAAATACTTTAATGGCACTCACTGATGTACATAATTTAGGCACATAGTTATATAAGTTTATCAGGTTACTATCGGTGATTTTTCAGAATTTTTCCCAATTAGAACACCCATTAGCCATGTTAACATGTAAAGGGGTTAAATTTGTATGGAAAAAAGAGTGTGAATAATGTTTTGAAGAATTGAAGACATTTTTATTCAATTATTCTATCTTAACATTACCATCTTGAAATGAGTGGTTTGTGATTTATTGTGATGTATCAGGGAATATACATGGTTGTGTACTTATGCATACTGATTTGGTTATTGCATATGAAAAAATGAAATGTAAAACTCATGAACAAACCTATTAAACTAGGGATATTGATTTAGATTTAGTAATATTTTTAGGATGATATGGAGATAATATATCTATAGTGAATGATGTGAGATATATATTAATCATAAGAGTTTTAAATACATTTTCCCACATAAGGAAATTAACATGAGATAAAAGATATGGCTTGAGCTACTCAATGATTATGATTTCACAATACACTACCACCCTAGAAAAAAATAAGGTGTCATACTCTTTTAGTATGAAGGACCATGATTTTTTGAAAAAAATGAGAGTTTAAAGGGATCCTATGTATTTGGATCTTTTAGAACTCAAGACGGTAATTACCATGGAATCTGACACATCACTACTTCTTCAAATAGTTTCTAAACCATATTTACCGGAACAGATAAAAAGTTCTTTGACTGATGATGAGGTCTCTCAAAAGAAAATTAAATCTGTGAATAATGGAATTTATATTGAGGTCATATTTGAATATGGAATTTCAAAAATTGGGAATATGATTAGTGTTCCTGCTACACCAAAGATAAAAAAGGTACTTATTGGATGATGCTCATATCTCCAATTTCTCAATACTCCATGGTATCAAAAATATTTTTAGAGATTTTAAAGAATAATTTTGGTGGGACAACATGAAGTTGGAGATTGCATATTATCTAAAAAATGTTTGGCTTGTCAATAGGTGAACGTTGGAAGACAACATCCTAGAGGATTCATGAAACCTTTCCCAATACCTATGTAAAAATGGGAAGATCTTATAATGGAATTTATCATGGGGATAATAAAGACTCTGAGACGAAATGGCGTGATATGGTTTATTTTTTTATTTTATTACCAAATCAGAACATTCTATAGAAATAAAATAATATTTACCACCTGAAAATTTAGATATAATTTATAGTAATGAGGTTGTAAGACTTCATGGTTTACCCCTATCAATTTTTTCTAACCACGATCTTCGTTTTATATAAATATTATAGAAAATTATTCAGAAGTCCCATGATACTAAGATTCATTGGAAAAATAAAAACCACCATCATACTGATGGAAAATGAGAAAGGACTATTCAAACATTAGAATGCATGTTTAGATCTTTCTCACATGACATTCATGGTATGTGGGATCATTATTTACCAATGTTAGAATTTTTCTACAATAATATCTTTCATTAAAGTGTTTAGATGGAACCACATGAAGAATTATATGGAAAGATATGTTATACCCATACTTGTTGGGATGATGTTGGTGAATTAAAACTTTTACTCCCGAAACATGTTGAGGAAGAAATAGAAAATTTGAAGATTATCCAAACCGGCATCAAAGAAGCTCAAAGTAGCAAAAAGAGATATGTTGATAATCAAAGAAAATATTTAATGTTTTAATTTTGAGATCATAATTTGATGAAGGTATCTCCAGGGAAGCGTGTTATAAGATTTATTAAGAAGTGTAAATTAAGTCCCATGTACAACAGATCTTTTGATATTATGCAATAAATTGAATTTGTAGCTTACTATTTAGAAATCCCACAATGTCTTCTAAAGTACATGATGTGTCACACATATCACTATTACGGAAAAAAATCCAAAACCAATCCTTGTACTCGCCTATTAAGAAATAGATCTAGAACCTAATCTATTATAAATTGAATAGCATGTCGATATTCATTACAATAAAGAACAAATTAGTAAATGTTCTTTGGAGAAACCATAAAATGGATGAGGACACATGGGAACATTAAGAACAACTGATGAAGAACAACCAGAATATTTTTATGAATTGATATTATAGAAATACAGAGGTTTAAATAATATGATGGTGGGTGGAATATAACAACCCAAATATCAAGGTACATTTCTTTTTAAATAAAATCAATACCTTCTTCTATACACAATACTAAGTTCGAGTGCACCACGACCTATCAAACCATCCATTTAAAAAGCCGTTATGAATACTATTTACTAAATTATGAAATTAATATACTATATAATCAATCAAATGTTTTAAAATAAATGAAAATTATTTTATAGAAAAAAGATAATAATTACCCCAATTTTACACATTAAAATTCTATATTATAAAAAAGAAAATTTACCTTATTTTAAGGGAGAACCCATTTTAAATCCTTTATTTGACACATTTATATATTCAATTTTTAAAAATAAACTTATTCTTTGAAATCATAATATAAAATTTTACTGTGGTTCAATTTTTTGTATTTTTTCTGATAATTTCATGTTTTGAAAAATAATGAAAAATACTAACTTTTTATTGAAAACAACTTTCTTCAAAAAAAAATCATTTATAGTATTAAATTATAAATTTATTGGTTTTATAGTATAATTAGATTTTTTATTATTATTTAATATAATTTTGTTTATTAGAATTATTTTCACATTAAAAGTACATACAAATACATTTCAACCTTTTGACGGTGTTTACTCTTAGAACCCTATTTCCAAATTCCATCTATGTGATTTATTTAAATTTAATTACATAAATATATTTCATTTGAATTTTAAAAATTACATTCAATATTTGTAATTAGAGGGTCCAAATTACATAAACAGGTTTATTTTATTTTTTTGAAATTATGAATATTAATATTTTTAAATTTTATTATTGCCACGATTAACAGTAAATCTGGTAATTAAGGGTAACATTAATTTATAAAATTACCCTAAAACATATAAAAATCCTATTAGTTTAAAAAATTAGACCGTTATTATCTATTATTTTAAATAGAATCATTTAATGGACACTTTCCCATTAATATGAGTGGGATATTAATAAAATCAATGAATATGATAAAATGTAACACCCAAATTTATTATAAGTATACTAATTGTAATATAGAATTCAAAAATTGTTAAATTTTATTATTAATAGTATTTAGAAAAATAATATAATTAATTAATTCATAATAATTTATTTATAAGTTTTAGTGATTAAATAATTACCATTAATGACGACACAACAGTGACAAACAAATTATTTTATTAGTAGAAATATCAAATATAGGGTTTAAAAAATATTAAAATAATTATAATTTGAACTAATTAAGGTGATCTATGAATTTTATAGGTAACTATTAAATATTATGAGGGTATTGAAAGGTTTTTTATGTTATACTTCATTTTGTATTATAATTTTTTTAAATGTAATGAATAGTGTCAAAATTGACAGTACTGATAATTTATAAAAATAAAATTTTATTAAATTATTTAAAAATCATAAAAAAATTAAAAACAAACAAGTGATAATTTTATGGTCTAAAATTTCATAAAATGTCCATTTATGGAAAAATTACACCACATAAGTAAATATTTATTACCATTTCATTTTTAGAATATTATTTCAAAAAT
This sequence comes from Viscum album, assembly GCA_963277665.1. Lineage (NCBI taxonomy): Eukaryota > Viridiplantae > Streptophyta > Magnoliopsida > Santalales > Viscaceae > Viscum > Viscum album. Next base: position 1,143,579,632 of record OY728156.1, read on the forward strand.
TAAAAATTAATAGATTATATAAAGATGAATCAAAATGGTGAGGTTTAAAATAAAATCCAATCATGTATATGTTTTACTGGTTTTGTGGATTTTGACTAATCTTTATTTTATCCTAGAAATAATGAATTTTATATCTATTTTATGTTTAAAATCCATTTATATTAAACTAATAGTTTTGGAGTTTCCAAAACTTTCCCTCCCCTCTCTTATAAAAGAGAACCTATCATTCTCTTTTAATCACACCTCTGAAGCACTTTGGTTCAGCCAAGACCTACCCATTTCTCCTCTAAAATTCCCTAAATCCATCTTATATGCCATATTATTGGATGAAATACTACCTAAGAAGTCTTTTTGTCCATTTTAAAACGAGAAACTCAATGAAGTGGTAATTGATTAACCATTTAAATTCAAATTCATTTCTTATTCTACTTCCCCTTAATATGTTTTTTATATAGTAAAGTACTAAATAAAATATCATATACATTCTGAATTGTTATTATCATTATGGTATAACCATATTCTACGTTTTATCCATCCTATGAATAACAATATCACAACATGTGCGTATATACGACTTACCGGTTTCACACTGTGGTGTAATTTGTTATTCAAAATTAATTTATTTTTATGGTTATAATGATGGTTATAGTGTATGTAAATAATTAATACGACATTATAATTATCTTTTATAACTAATATACCATAAAACTCGAAACATTTAACTATACAGGTAATGATAAAAATCGTTCGTGTGTACGTACGTCCTACCATCTCCAAGACGCTACACGATTTATTCTACACATTAACCATTCAATAATGATCATAAAATTTATAACATGAGTAAATATAATATTTATAAACTTAATATCATTCTGTATATGAATAAAATATATCATATTCAAAAGAAACAAAAATTACATAACATAACATAAATTGGAAAATGAAGCAGTTAGCACCTAAGACAATAGTAATAATGAGATATTGTTAACAAAATGTTATAAGAGGATCATACATGATATCATTAAAATGGATATAGTAATATTAAAATTTAATAACATTCTTTAAACATTATAAAATATGTTTACACATCTTCAACTAAATTATTGTACAGTGTAAGGGTAAATTTTCACAATCTCATTATTAGTCGAGGTTGTTTATACATAATTATCTAGTCGTGCATCATTATCATCTATTTCCATTAATATATATATCAATACATTATATAAAATTTATTAAATTCATTTAAACCCATGTATGACTTTTTATAAAATGTTTTGAAATGATCCTTTAAATCATTTTCCTGACGAGGCACTTAATGTCATTTTAGATAAACTAAAGAATGTGTGTTTTTAACCTATACGGCGTAAGTAACTATTTTCTACTATTCAGATGCCTTAATGTTTTGAAGCTTCCCTTACTATAATAAAATGTTATTTTCAAAATAAATTTTTTATTTTGTACTTTTTTTGTCTTTTAAATGTATTAACAAAAAGATATATTTCCCTCAACGAGTTACAATACTTTATTAGATTTTTTTCATATATGCCAACAACCATTGTTGGATTTTTTTATTGATTTTGATTTATTATGACACAATATTCCATACTATATTGAAGGTTTTATGATATGATTGACTTTGGACGTTCTATTTCAATATAATTTATGGTTTATGCTTAAAGTATTAACATTTCGTTTACATGTTTTATTACGAATTGGTAGGTTATGTTTAACCCTTTTATTATGATTAATGAATTATAATTATTTTGTGATGGGTCGGGCCTACTATAGCCCCTTGATGCATTAGTAGGTCCCGTGATACAAACTAGTTTGGTTTCTTACCATTTTATGTGTGGTCTTGGCACGAGGACTTGACGATATGGTTATGATGTCTGAAATTATGCATTCCATCATTATGAGATTTGTTATTGATATTACATGTGATTATTTGACTATTATATTATCCATGTGAATGTTTAAATGGAATTATTTGATTTATTCTTTCTATACTATGATAAATAGTGTGTTTTAAAAGTCTTATATTTTAGTTTTATACCCTACCTTAAATATTTTGGGTTATATGATAGATTCCAATATAATTCTTATCCTTACTGAACATAAGAGGTAACCCGTTTCTTATGTTTCATTTTCCCCCAAGATTCTAATGGGTATATTATGAATGACCTATACGGATAGTCTAATGGATTTGATTATTTTCATAGAGATACTCTATTGTGTTTCATTTCATGATGTAATGTAAAACATAGGTTTGTATCTAGTTTTTTCAAGGATAATAAACTGATCAGTCCTCCCAGATTTTATTTCCTCTAATCATGATAATTAAATAAAATAATTCATTGGATCTAGAATTCTGGGTTCAGGGCCTTACAAATTATACATTATATTTATAAAATATTATCACTGTCAATTTTGACACAATTAAATTAATTTGACATAAAATATATAAACACAATGTTGGTATTAGAATATAATTCATTTAAATGTTAATAATATTTCATATTTATCTATGAAATTCATGGAACACCATAAATAATTCAAATAATTTTACTTTTAATATTTATAAAAACATTTATTTTACTTTCCTTTTAGTTGAAGAATCATTGTGTCGACGTTCCATAAGAATTTAAGTTAACTATATAATTACAAATAATTATATATAAATTTATATCACGAAAATAAATTTATTATTATGATAACTAACATTTATATTGATCAATAATTTTTTACCAATATGAATAAAAAATGTTTATTTAAAACTAAGTGATGGATATTTGTTTTCATTCTTTGATTAAATATTTTTTGGGTCAATTGTGTGGACAAGTGTCCCTTAAAGATTACATTTTGAGCATTTGGATATAATGATCTATCGAAATACATAAAAAATAATTAGGTTGAAAATTATGTCATTATTAATTATTTTTAACCAAGATTGACCTGATTTTCCATTTACCAAGTGATACATTTTAGGACGATTACAATTCATAATGCCTAAAAATTATAAATGATCTATTTACCAAATTTGAAAATTTATATTAAAAATATAGAATTTATTTTACCAATTTCATTTTCTATAATTTTAAAAAATAAATTTGATAATAATCATGGAAAATTTGATGAAAATTCTTTTTAGAAAAATACATATTATTATATTAAACCATATTTATGCATATCCCATGAATAAAAAATAGTATATAAATTATAAAAAATGTAATACAATATAAAATATATAAATTTTATTATAATCATTCACAAAAAATAATCATTTAATATATTATAATAAAAACACATTGTAAGAATAAAAATAGTTTTTGAGGAAAATAGATCCTTTGTTTTCAAATTATTTTTATTTTCTTTTGAAATTAAATGATAAAAATGAATTAATTTTATACATCTCTGGACAAATGTTTCTAATAATTTAGTTACACTTATTCATACCATTCAATCCAACATCTTTCAATAAATATCAGATAATGACATTTTAAGAGTATATCATAGTTGTTTTAAACATGGTAATTAATATCACAAAAAATATAAAAGAAAATAATTTTATTTATAGAGAACTATTTTATAAAATTTCATAATGAAAAATTCTACCACCCGCCAAAATAATATCACCTTTGAAATGCCTCACCCTGATAAAAAAAAAAAAGATACTTATTCCTCATGACATCATCAATCTATTATGAAGCATATTATGTTTTTTTCATAAAACATTGACATGGTGTAATTTCTTGTTTCCTAGAAGACTCTCTCTATGATCATGAATCTTATCCAGTTGTTCCCCAGAAGATAGATCTAGTTCCAGTTGTATGAACCATGTGTTCAGTGTATGTGAAAGATAATGTATGTACTTTCATAAGAGAGATACATGTAACATGTCAGGAATCTGAGATATATTCATTAGAAGAACAAAATAATAAGATACCACCCTGATACGATCAAAAATTTACAATTGAAAATTATATATAGGGATCTACTTTCCCTTCATTCCTAACTTCATAACCCTCCTGTGAGGATATAATCATAGGAATACATTGTCACCAATCCTTAACTAAAGATATCATCGTTGAATGTCGCTATATGTTTTTTTATCTACATTATGATGACCTAATGAATTAATAGATGGACCCAGAACTCTATTCAATTTATTTAGTTTTCTCGTGTCTCAATATCATTCATTATCATTATTTTTTTCTAACACATTGGAGTTCTATGTTTTGTAATAGAGTTATCCAAAATGATCCAACTTAATACCTTAGTGAAATATATTATTATTATGAAATTATTTAAAGGTAAAGTGCTTATCATCAACACCATTGAATTATATAGGGAGAGATATCGACATATATTGTTGCATTTTAATGGTCCTATAACATTTATTGTCTCATTGAGGATTAAAATAATTGATGAATTATACCTTTTTATATAGATCTTATATAAGAATTCTCCACATTTCTAAAGAAAACCTCAATTATTGATCAGATACAATAGGAAGAGGAACTAAATGGAATCTTACCACTAACACAATATAAAACAAATTATTTTGATCAATATAAAATATTTTATGATGGTAGTGATGTGTGATGTGTAAGAACCCGATTCTTAATTTTGAGGTACGAGATTCTTCTTTTTCCTTTTCCTTAAGTGTTTTTGAGAAAATAAGGAAAATGGGGAAAAAATCTAAATTTCCAAACTACACGCCATGTACTTTGTCGACACGTCATGTACTCTTGGCCGTGTTGGGATGAGTACACGGGGCGTGTATCCTTGTCGGCGACGAGGGGTGTAGGAACCGACTACACGCCGTGTAGTGTTACCATATACGCTGTGTAGTCAGTCGACAGGCTTAAATAGTATGGCGGTTGAGTCACCGCCAGCTGGGCGATAGTACACGCCGTGTACTCAGGAGTACATGCCGTGTACTCAGGTCGACGGATGAATAGTGTTGCGGTGCCGCCAAATGAACAGTTAAATAAAAGAAGTACACGTTGTGTACTCAAAATTAAATGTCGTGTACTTTGTTTTTTCATCTTAAGATAGGCAGTACCCTCCTAACTTGGTAGAGGAGGCGTTTGAGCCATTTTGGAGCCACTGAGGATGTCCGCACCTTTGAAGATCTGTCGAGTGTTCGTCTGGGATCCGATTCGGCTTTGGACGATCTCGTTGGAACCGCACGGGTAAGTTCTTTCTCTTCCTTAAGCCATTCTTACCAATTTTTCTCCCAATAGAAGTTATTTACATTATAATGGGTTTTGTTCTTCGTCATATCTACGCTGTTCATGGGCGTTTCTGGAGTCAGCGTTCGAGTATAACGTTCGTTGGCATATAATGTAGGTGGATTTGTGTTAATTTTTCCAACTGTCGTGTGTTTTGTGCCTTTTTTGTGCCACGAACCCATGTTGGGGTGTCGTGTGGCTGAAGTCATTGCTATATTTAATACCTAAAATTGATTAGGTATTTAATTGTGATAATAAAATGCTGGTTGGGATCGTTGCATGGATCCGGAACCACCCCGGGGGGTGTGTTCCACTGTTTAGCAGTTTGGTCAGGATACCCGAGGGTATGCCTTTAATGTAGTAATTGTAGAATCACCTTGAGATCAATTGCTTGTTTAATGCATTTGATATTTTGGGCATGGCCCGATTACCTGTTAATCCTGAGGTCTTTGTTGAGATTAGCATGTGGGCACTACACTGTTTAGCCCGAGGGCTATAGCTATTTCGGCCTGAGGGCAACTTCTTCCGTGCCTGTGGGTAGCTAATTCTGTGCTTGAGGGCGACACTACCTACTCCTGAGGGAAAGCTCTGTTATTCCTAAGGGAAGATTCTTGTTTTGTATACTCATTACCCGAGGTTAGGAGTTTACGTGTTTGAGGACACTAGTTGTTTACTAGAAATGCACTGTGGTGATTTCTTATATTAAATGGATTAAATGGATAATAAAATGGAAATATAACTAGTAATGAGTTATTTTTGAGTACTGCTTACTTTATTGCATTTTACTACTGCACACTATTGGTGCATGCTTACAGGCAGTTGGGCACATGCCTTTGGTGTGTGCCTATTGAGATATATTTGTCACACCATCTTTGGGTCAAGCTTTTCTGCCCAAACAGATTACATTGCTGCAGGTGTTGATAGGGGCAAGAGTCCCTATACTGTTACTTGACAGTTGTTGAGGAGTAGGAGGGCATGGGACCGAACCTAGGCTCACAATGTCGCCGCCAGCTGTTTGCTTTGCTTTGTTGTACTCTACTTTCTGCTGTATTTTATTGATGTATAACATTTTCTGGCTGTTTTCTTAGAACTTGAAACATGTATCATCATCTTTTATATACTGTTGGTTATATCCATTGCAGTTGTTTATTTCAGTAGTTGTATGGTTTACTGCTTCCGCTGTCGTTGTATGTTTATTTTGGTATTCTGTTGCTCTACACTTTGAAAAATGAGGTCATAGTTTCCCCACTATCAGACCTGGGCCCTCGCTCCTAGTCGGCAGCCTCTGGTTTTTGGGGAAATGCACTTGAGGTCATCTGGTGAACCGTGCTCGGGGCACTCGTTGCGTGGCACCCGGGTCCGGGACGTTACAAAGTGGTATCAGAGGGGTTCTATTCTTTGAGTGACTATTTTGAGCCATAGTTAGGGATAGGACGGGAGCAGTAGTTGGTAATAAGTTGTTCCCGGGAATAGCTAACCCATGTATAGGGAAAATCCAGTCTACCTCGTATTTCTGTACATCTTTTGATTTTGCAAATTTTACAGTTGATTTGATTTCACCATTGGGTGACACACTTGAGATTGTGCTGTTTATATTTTATCTGTGGGTTCTATTTAGTTGCAACCCGATGAGATGAGGGTAAGTTGTCTCATGCATCATATAGGCACATGCTAGGTATCACATGCCATGAATAGTTTCCATGCCATGTAGGTGCATTATAATTTGCATGTTTTTGTGATAATTGTTGTGCTAGAAAAGCATGTTGTTGAGATAGCAGCTTGATAAATACCCGCCTTGGGATATGGTGTTTTTGTTTGAGCCTGTTTATAGAATGGATGCCAAACTTTGGTTTTTGGGGAGTATGGGCCCCTATTGACCGGAATTTGGTGGGTCATCGACTGTTTGTTGGTTATAACACATATAAGATGTCAAACTTTGATTCGTGTAGAGTATGGGCCCCCATAGGTTGGAATTTAACACTTAGGTGTTGTTTTTAAGTATATTCTGGGTTCCAGGGAAGTTTCTCAGGCATACTTTCCGAAAACCCAGTATACACGCCGTGTAGTATTTTTATACACACCGTGAATGCTCTTCTGTTCGGGAAGAAAAATGAACTTTTTGAGTACACATCGTGTACCCTGAGTACACGCCATGTAGTCTCTTGTCGTGTCACAAACCGTGTGGGTGGCGACACAGGGTAGGGAAAGGATTGGGTAAAACACGTCGTGTAGCTTTTGGACACACCGTGTAGTGTGACTCAGAGTCCGGCCGTGTAACTAACAACACGGGTCAGAGAACTCCTTCACTGAACACGTCGTGTCAATTATAGACACGTCATGTAGTGTGACCTGGGGACTCGGCCGTGTAACTAACAACATGGGCCGGTGTCACCTCTCCCTGAACACTCCGTGTACCTGTGGGACGCACCGTGTAGTCCTGTCCGAGGATAGACCGTGTGGAGTTAGCCATGTGGCTGGGAAACGGGGTGGTGTACACGCCGTGTGCGGGTGTAACACGCCGTGTAGTGTCAAGACAAGTAGTCGGCTGTGTCACAAATGACACGGGCAGTTGGAAAATAACACCGTACACACCGTGTAGATATTATACGTGCCGTGTAGTTTCCTTCGACGGAAGTCGTGTGGCTTAGCCTTGTAGAAGGTCCCGGGCAGGGGAAGGGAAGTCAAGTACACGCTGTGTAGTAATTGTACACACCGTGTAGTCTTGTTTTACCAATTATGAATTCCTTCTTCCTCTTGTTTACTTTTTGGTACCTTCTCTTTTCGATCATAATAATCTTGAATATGAGGTGTGCTTTTGACCTTGTAGTTTCATGCCGCCTAGACGACCGTGAGTTGTTCTCCAGGAGACCGGAGACGATTATACTCCGTAGATGGTGGGCCATGGGCTACCAGTGGATCCTCTAGCAGAGCCAGATGCAGCACCAGCTATTATACCGCACACAGGCGTGAAGGCGTACTTCCGTGAAGGTTTTATGCAGTTTATGGACACCTTTCAGAAAGCACCGCAGGATACTACATCTATGGATGAGCTGACTCGTATCTTCCAACAGCATCATCCACCTACATTTTCAAGGAATGGCGGACCGCAGGCTGTGGAGTCTTGGCTAGGATCGATGCCGACTACTTTCGAGCATATTGAGATGCCTCCAGGGCGGAGGGTCAAGCTCGCGACTTACATGCTACGTGATTCCTCCAAGAGGTGGTGGGATGTTACCACCCAGTCAGAGCATCACATGGACATGGTGTGGGAAGATTTTCAGGTAGTCTTCTATGACTTCTTCTTTCCCGAGACGCTGAGTGCAGATAGAGCTCGAGAGTTCATGAATCTGCAGGAGGGATATATGTCATTGATAGACTATTCTCCACGTTTTACGGTACTTCAGCGCTTTCCACCCGTGATGGTGGGTGATGAGACGCTGAGAGCCAAAAATTTTGAGGATGGTCTTCGGTATGACATCCCAATGCTGGTGAATGTTTTCAGGTTACCTACTGTACATGCGATTGTAAACCTGGCGCTGATTACGGAGTGGAACCTACGAGAATCGAATGGTGTGGGCTAGGGCGGTTCAGCACCAGTTACTGGTGTTATTTCTGCTAGCAAGAGGAACAGAAATATGGAATTCTCTAAGGGTAGCAGTACCATTTAGAATAATGTTTCAGGTGGCCCGGTTATGTGCTACCAGTGTGGCAGAGAGGGGCACAAGAGACCACAGTTTCTATGAGACCCAGTGGAGTGCCGAGCTTGCAACAATATGGGTCATCTGCAACGCTTTTGCAGGGAGTTTCCACCAGTGGCTAGTGAGAGGGGTTCTGTGAAGACTCCGTGTGTGGGAGAAGGACCAGTGGCTTCTTACCATCCAGGGAACTAGAATACATCAGGGTGTGCATGCCGAGATGGTGGTCGTGGCCGTGGTAGCCAAACACCAGGATTGTAGAGGCAGTAGGGCTGGAAAACTCAGGGTAGTCAGTCTGTGTCGTAGGGCTGTGGAATTGGGTAGGCATATGTAGTGCAACAGACCCAACAGGAGAAAGATCTCAGACCTTCTACAGTCAGAGGTACTATTCTAGTAGCTTCTATCTTGTCTTGAGTACTTTTTGATACGGGTGCAACGCATAGTTTCATATTTGTACCTGTTGTGGAGAGCCTTGGGATCAGTGTTTATTCTTCTTCTGATATCATGATTCTAGACACTCCGTTGGGGACTAAAACGGCTGGTGTTCATCAGTACAAGGAGTGCCCCCTGAGGTTGGAGGGTGTCACTTCTTTTGGGACCTCTATGTTGTAGAGATGACGAGCTATGACGTTATTCTCAGGATGGACTGGTGGGATCCCCTTCGAGCTTTTGTAGACTTCTATCATCGTAGGGGGCGTTTCATGTCACCAAGGGGTGGAGTGTTTCTATACAAGGGAGAATGGGATATTCAGGAGAGTCGAGCTGGACCAGAGCATAATGGGTGAGGTGGAGTCACAGTCCAGATAGCGAGCTTATATCTGGATGATCAGGAGACTTGTCAAACAGATTTCCCTTCAGTTGTTGATCGTTTCAGGGATGTCTTCCCGGATGAATTTTCAAGTCTACCTCTAGTACGTGAGGTGGATTTTTCTATCGATCTTGTGCCAGGAGCAGCACCAGTGTCCATTCCTCCTTATAGGATGGCCATGCCTGAGTTGCAGGAGCTCAAGAGGCAGTTAGAGGAGTTACAGGAAAAGGGCTTTATCTGAACCAGTACTTCTCCTTGGGGTTCTCCGGTCATTTTTGCGAAAAATGCAGACGGTACGCTCATACTTTGTGTGGATTATCGGAAGCTGAACCAGTTGACAGTGAAGAAGTGATATCCCTTTCCGATGATTGATGATTTGTTTGATCAGGTTCGTGGAGCACGAGTGTTCTTGAAGATTGACTTGAGATCCAGATATCATCGGCTGCGCATTAGACCATTTGATATACCTCTCACAGCTTTCAGAAGTAGGTATGGTCTATATGAGTATACGGTTATGTCGTTCGGACTGACGAACGCTCCAGCAGTTTTCATGGATCTGATGAATCGTGTACTCCATCCATATCTTGATCCCTTTTTGGTAGTATTTATGGAAGACATCTTGGTGTACTCTAACACTCGACACGACCATGCCACCCATCTTGAGATCTTATTGAGTACACTGAGAGAGCATCAGAAATATGCTAAGCTCTCGAAGTTCCACTTTTGGATGGACCAGATTCACTTCCTGGGTCATATTATCTTAGAGGCAGGAGTTGTAGTAGACCCAGAGAAGGTGAGAGCATTAGTTTCCTAGGAGCATCCTACGAACATGTTTGAGATACTGTGTTTCTTAGGGCTGTCTGGTTACTACAGATGCTTCATACAGGTCTTCTCCTACTTAGCAGCACAGTTGACAGGTCTGACTAAGAAGGGTGTGAAGTTCATTTGGTCAGAAGCTTGCAAGATGTCTTTTCAGGACCTGAAGGGAAGGTTGACATCAGCACCGATCCTGATACTCCCAGAGTAGGGGAAGAGCTATACAATATATTGTGATGCATCAGGGATTGGGCTGGGGGCCGTTTTGATGCAGGGCGACTGAGTTGTTGTGTACGGGTCTCGGCAGTTGAGGCCACATGAGAGGAATTACCGGACCCATGATCTCGGTTTGGCTACGGTTGTGCATGCGTTGCACTGTTGGAGACATTACCTATTGGTAGAGCATTTTTGGGGTTTCACCGACCACAAAATCCTCATGTATATCTTTACTCAGCATGACCTGAATCTGAGGCAGAGAAGGTGGGTTGAGTACCTACAGTCCTTCGATTTTGAACTTTCTTATACACCTAGTAAAGTTAATTCAGTAGCTGATGCACTGAGCAGGAAGACCCAAATACATCCAGTGCCAGAGGCCAGTGGTGAGTGGGAGCTCATGGCTCTGTTCTCTGAGATGCATCTTGAGGTGCACGACAGTCAGGGGCAGGATTATCTTTCTTATTTAGCTGTGACTTCTACCCTCCTGGACAGAGTGAGGATGAGGCAGCTACTGGATTCAGAAGTCATAGTTCTACGGGAGTCGGTGGAAAGTGAGGACCCTCCTCGCTGTTGGACGATAGAAGATTATGAGGTTTTTTGTTTCCATGGACGTGTATAGTTTCCAGGGGATATACTCAAGGAGCTGATGAGGGAGTTTCATGCTTCAGCTTGGGAAGTTCATCCCGGGGTTACCATGATGTACCGAGACTTGAGATGTCAGTACTGGTGGCCGGGTATAAAGAGAGAGATAGTTTGTTTTGTTACGACGTGTTCCACCTGTCAGCAGGTGAAGACAGGGCACCAGAGGCCATCTGGGATGTTACAGCAGTTTCCCATTCCAGAGTGGAAATGGGATGTTGTCGTGATGGATTTCGTGGCGGGTTTTCCGAGGTCACCTCGAGGCAATGACGTCGTGTGGGTTGTTGTGGACAGACTCACGAAGGTAGCTCACTTCTTGCCGATCAAGGAGACCTTTGGTGTGGATGACCTCAGAAGGCTGTATATCTGAGAGATCATACGTCTTCATGGGGTCCATCGTTCTATCGTTTTAGATAGGGACACCCGCTTTACGTCTTGTTTCTGGCAGAGTTTTCAGAGGGAGCTGGGTACAGAGGTGCTTTTGAGCACAACATACCTCCCTCAGATAGATGGCCAGTCAGAGCGGACGATGCAGGTGCTAGAGGACATGCTGTGCACATGCGTCCTATACTTTGGGGGCTCTTGGGAGAATCATGTACCCTTAGTCCAGTATGCCTATAAAAATAGTTTTCAAGAGACTATTGAGATGGCACCATACGAGGCTTTATAGGATAGGACATGATGATCAACTTTTTGCTAGTTAGAGGCAGGTGAGGCAGCTTTACTGGGCCCACAACTCATACAGGAGACATCTGAGCAGGTCCAGTTGATTAGGAAGCGGATGGCTACCGCGCAGTCTCGTCAGAAATCCTATGCTGATAACCGCAAATGACATTTGGAGTTCATGGTCGGGGATCAGGTTTTTTGGCGTGTTTCGCCGAGGATAGGACAGAAGTGGATCAGGAGACAGGGTAAGCTTTCCCTGAGGTATGTGGGGCAATTCGAGATTCTAGAGAGAGTTGGGCTGGTTTCCTATCGATTGCGGTTACCGCAGTGGTACCAAGCCATGCACAATGTCTTCCACGTGTCTCAGTTGCATCGCTACCATTTGGACCCGTCTCACACCTTTCAGCCAGAGGAGTTTCAGCTTCAGCATGATGCATCTGTTGAGGATCATCTGATCCGTATCGTTGATAGGAGCACGAAGGTTCTCCGAGGCCAGTCAGTTCTTCTCGTACAGGTGCTATGGCAGCATGGCCGAGTGCAGGACGAGACCTGGGAGCGTGACACCGACGTACATGCTCAGTTTCCAGAGTTGTTCTGAGCTTTATCTTCGCCACCCTTGGAAGGGCAATTCAGGGACGAATTGCTATAAGGGGGGAAGTTTGTAAGAACCCGGTTCTTAATTTTGAGGTACGGGCTTCTTCTTTTTCCTTTTCCTTAAGTGTTTTTGAGAAAATAAGGAAAATGGGGAAAAATGCTAAATTTCCAAACTACATGCTGTGTACTTTGTCCACACGCCTTGTACTTTTGGCCATGTTGGGATGAGTACACGGGGCGTGTAGCCTTGTCGGCGACGAGGGGTGTAGGAACCGACTACACGCCGTGTAGTGGTACCTTACATGCTGTGTAGTCAGTCGGCAGGCATCAATAGTAAGGCGGTGGAGTCGCCGCCAGCTGGGAGATAGTACACGCTGTGTACTCAGGAGTACATGCCGTGTACTCAGGTCGACGGATAAACAGTGTGGCGGTGCCGCCAAATGAACAGTTAAATAAAATAAGTGCATGTTGTGTACTCAGAAGTACACACCGTGTACTTTTTTTCCATCTTAAAACAGGCAGTAGCCTCCTCACTTGGCAGAGGAGGCGTTTGATCCAATTTGGAGCCAAGGAGGACAGCCAAACCTTTAAAGATCCACCGGGTGTTCATCTGGATTCCGATTTGGCTTCGGACGATCTCGTTGGAACCGCACGGGTAAGCCATTTCTCCTCCTTAAGCCGTTCTTACCAATTCATCACCCAAAAGAAGTTATTTATGTTTTAATGGGTTTTTTCTGTGATATATCTACGCCGTTCTTGGGTGCTTCTGGAGTCGGCGTTCGAGTATAACGTTTGTTGGCGTATAAGGTAGGTTGCTTTGTGTTAATTTTTCGAACTATCGTGCATTTTGTGCGTTTTTGTGCCACGAACCCATGTTGGGGTGTCGTGAGGCTGAGGCCATTGCTATATTTAACACCTAGAATTGATTAGGTATTTAATTATGATAATAAAATTCTGGTTGGGATCGTTGCTTGGATTTGGAACCACCCCGGGGGTGTGTTCCACTATTTAGCTGTTTGGAAAGGATACCCGAGGGTATGCCTTTAATGTAGTAATCGTAGAATCGCCTTGAGAGGAATTTCTTGTTTACTGTATTTGATATGTTGGTAATGGCCCGATTATCTATTTAGCCTGAGGGCATTGTTGAGATTAGCCTGTGGGAACTACACTGTTTAGCCCGAGGGCTGTATCTATTTCGGCCTGAGAGCAACATCTTCCGTGCGTGTGGGCAGCTCATTTCTGTGCCTGAGGGTGAAACTAACTACGCCTGAGGGAAAACTCTGTTATGCCTGAGGTTATATTCTTTTTTTGGATACTTGTTACTCGAGGGTTGGAGTTTATGTATCTGAGGACACTAGTTGTTTACTAAAAATGCACTGTGGTGATTTCATATATTAAATGAATAATAAAATCGAAATATAACTGGTAATGAGTAACTTTTGAGTACTTATTACTTTATTTAATTTTAATACTACACACTATTGTTGCATTCTTACACGTAGTTGGGCATGAGCCTTTGGTGGGTGCCTACTGAGCTATATTTCTCACACTCTGTTTGGGTCATGCTTTTCGGCCCAAACAGATTACATTGCTGAAAGTATAGATAGGGGAAAGAGTCCCTATACTGGTACTTGACTATTTCTGAGAAGTAGGAGGGCATGGGAATGAGCCTAGTCGTGGGATGCTGATGCCAGCTGTTTGCTTTTCTTTGTTGTACTCTCCTTTCTACTGTACTGTATTGATGTATAACATGTTCTGGCTGTTTTCTTAGAACTTGAAACATGTAGCATCATCTTTTATATAATGTTGGTTATATCCATTGCAGTTTTTTATTTCAGTAGTTGTATGGTTTACTGCTTCCGCTATCTTTGTATGCTTATTTTGGTATTACGCTGTGCTACACTTTGACAAATGAGGGAATAGTTTACCCACTATCAGACCTGGGCCCTCACTACTAGTCGGCAGCCTCTAGCGTTTGGGGAAATTCACTTGAGGTCACGTGCCGAACCGGGCTCGGTGCACCCGTTGCGTGGCACCTGAGTCCGAGACGTTACATGATGGGTTCATAAGGTAATCTATTACACCCCAAATAACATTGTTATAATTTTATATTTTGGGGAGAAAAATGATAAAAACCGTGGTGAGGTTTTCCAATTTTAATTCTATTATGGGTAATGTATTTATAATTACATAACACATATGTCTCTCAGACAAAGCATAAGGAAAAAAAGAATCAATATATAAACTCTATAATACCTTTATTCATTCCATAGCACTATAAATTTTTTTGAGATCACTATACCTATTTATACTTCGAGGATGACTAGAAAATGAAGAATAATGAGGCTCATTTAATAACTAATTCTTTAAAATATATTATATATATATTAAATACATTGTCCTTTATTCTTATCATTCCATCAAAATGAAAGATGAATTTAGAAACCATTCTCCCCATATTTTATTTCTCTGCATCCTCCTTCTACACCTCTACAATATTCCCATAGATAGATGCTCAGAAAATTATTTAATAAAGAAAAGATATCTCTCTTTCCATCATAATTTCTAGATCAAACCTTTGAAAATATTGTTATATTGAATATTTTTTGATCCACATCTAAAATAAACATACATGATCCTTTTAACTCAAGGAATTTACACGTTATTATATTCCTGAGGATGGTAATAAATTGAGAACTAATATTATTTAATTTATTAAAATCATCTCATTTAGAGCGTACTCAACTATTTATTTGTGGTAATATACTTAAAAATTTTATGATTAGTACATATATCACACATTTTTCTATAAATATAATGCCTTCTTATCATTAGTGTAAAAATGAAACCGACTATCTTCAAATCTTGAGATGGGTGATTTTTCTAATGAACCATTAATTGAAATGAAGAACAAGATATCACCATATCATTCATTATTCGAACACATAGAAATCTATTATTTGATGCATCGATATACATTAAAAACACTTGACTACTACATGGTAGAGTTAGAATAGGTACACTGACTACTATTCTATTAAAATCATTGAATCTTTCTTCACATAAATCTATCCAAAGGAACTGGCCACTCTTCCAAGATAAATTAGTGGGTCGATTATAAAATCTTGATAAATTATTTATAGAGTTTAGATAATAATATCTAAATAAAAAAATGACATATCTCAGTCACAGTGGTGGTTCTGAGAAAATTTTTATTAACTATTATCCTTTAATGATCTCCTTATATACCCACATTGACAATATATGACCCCATAATGAAACAAAATTATGGAAAAAATCACACTTTTTGAAACATTTCATAAGTATTTTCCTTCCTCATTATCTTTAATGAAATTGTAAAGTAATCATCATGACCATACTTAATCTTTGAAAATATAAAAATATCATCTATATAGACTACCAAAAATAGATCAATGTAATATCTAAATACAATAATGATTAAATCTAAGATGATATAGTGGTAATTTGTAAGACCAAATGACATCACTATAAATTCACAACCACTATAACTTATATATAATTACATGTCTAGTATTTCATCATTATTAACTATCAATTGATGATATCCAGAGTAAAGGATAATCTCAGAAAAGTATTGAGCACAATGTAGTTGATCAAAAAAGTCATCAAGACAAGGTAGTAGATACTTGTTATTGAAAGTGATCTTTTTTATGTTCTCAATAATCTTTACAGGGTATCATTGATCAGACGTTATTTATAACAAATAGTATATGTGAACGCCATGGTGATGCACTAGGACAAATGAACCCCTTTTTAAGATTCTCCTAGAGTTTCTTCTTCAATTCATATTCATCAGTTACTTCCCTTATATTAGGATTCATCAAGATATGTGTAGCAATATGTATAAGGTCTTTTCAAAACATGAAATCATGATTTGGAGTAAGAACATGCAATTCTTATGGAAATACATCTATAAACACCAAAATAGTAGACATATATTTAATTTTGACTTTTTCCTAACCATCTTAGATATATATACATAATGGATAAGATGTATGACCTACAGGATATAAATCTTCTCTCTTGGATGTATTTTTTCATTTTTAAATAAAGAATTGATCCTGGGATAATTTGTAAAATTAAATGTGGCTTCCATTTATTGAAAATTTATATGGGATCCATAAAAGGAAATAAAATTCAATACCAAAAATCAAATAAAACTAAACTAGAGTGAAAATAATAAAATTTATAGGATGCACATTACCATAAGCAACAAATCGATAGGAAAAATATACTTGAGATAAAACCATTGTACCTATATGATTCTTTACCAGAAATTAAATATTTAATCCTTGAGCTTGTAATTTGATTCCCTATTGAAAATTCCTTAGATATAAATGAGTGGGTAAATCTAGTATCAAATAAGACACTGTATATTATAGATTTGATGAAAAATATAAATCTTAGTATATCATTATAATAACACACTTCAGTCATCATGATCTCAAGATTTTTCACTTTTAATTTGTTTATATGTGGCTATTGATATCGATCACCATTAAAATAATTTGAATTTGAGTAGTGATTTTGTGTTGCCCATATTTTTTTGCATTTGAAATAGTAGATCATGGGTGGTTTATTGGTTAGAATCTTCTTTTACTTTGTTTCTTTGACTAATATATTCAACATTTTTGAAATTTATAAGCTCTGTGACCCACCATTACAAATTCATATGCCTCCCAGTTCTATTTAATAATATTTATTTCAAATTTTCCTAACATTTCTAGAATTTGTATGGATGGAAATAGTTTACACTGTGTGATTTATTTGAGTTTTGATTAGAACTAATAATTATATTTTATCAAAACCATGGGAAATGTTGAAATCTATAACATTCATTTCTACCTTGAGTTCACAGAAAATGATTTATTTATTTTTTTATGAATAATCTTATAGATATTCCTATTTGAGATGTAGTTTTTAGACATTAATGAATGAATAAAATTTTATTTCAGAGTAAATGATTAAACTAGAAGCATACCGTAGAAGTATTGTAAAATATTTTATCATCGTTACCAATGGATTCATCATCATTTTTATTCAAATCACTAAAATCATTTTCAGTCCTTGATTAAATAATATGAAATAAGTACTTTTTCAAAATAATAATTTTAATCTCATCCCATTCAATGTAGTCTATTTCATCCGCTTGTATCATATTCTTTGTAGGATTGAAACATTTATTTTCTGATCATATCAAAGGATAAAATTAGAGGAAAACTTTTTCATGTTACTATAATGGATGAATATAAATTATATTTTAAATTATGCTGATCCATCGCTAAAAATCAATTGTATTAGAACATCCACTAAAAGAACGTTGATTTTTCCTCATAAATTATTCAACATTCCATTTTAACTTATCTTCCCATTTTAAATAATAGAATAATTCCTATCCTGAGAATGTTCATGTGACCATAATAAATATATTCTAAATTCCATCTACCATATCATATGGATTATAAGGGGGAAAATAATTTCATTATCTTTCACATTAATTATTATAACGATATATTCATGTTCCAAATATTGAGTAAAACCAAAAATAAAATCATTAGAATCATGCTATAATAATCAGAGTGAGCTATCATATAATCGAGAAATATAATTCATTGGATGTCTAAAACCTAAAAACAAAATCTTAATCTATGATAACATTGTTTTAATCTTGGTTATCTGTGGTCATTATAAATAAATTATTATTTTATCAATACATAGAATTATCCCAAGGGGTTTTATGGATGTTTTATAATACTAATATCTAAATATTTAAAAAAACTCCCATCAATACCATCTTAATATGCATATTCTTATTATATATAAATACTGAATCTTTCTTGATGAGTATTTAATAAATTTTAGAAAAACTCTACTAAGGACCGTAAATGCCTAGTTTTTTTCAATTCTATATTCCAAATATTCTTAAATCAGAAAATATATTCATTATCTCCGACAATTATATTACCATTTACTACTCTTCATACATAAAATGTATTTAGAAACATTGTCAATAACATAAGGAAAGGAAACAAAAAAATTTGACATCATTTGCTTAGTAAGGGATAAAATGACAGAATTTAATCAATGATCTTATAAAAATAATAATATAATAATAAGGGTATGAGATTATGACCATAACATACAATGATCATACCCAATCTATAAAATACCATAAACATGATTCATGGAATAAAGCATTATCATTTAAAATTTAATGGATAACAAGATAAATAAATCATTATAAATAAATCATGAACAATATGTACAAGAAATAAAAGTGTGGAAAATTATATGTATATAAATAATTTCATATTGTAATGTTAACTAATGAAACCATAAAATCATAATGTGTCAAGTAAATACACATGTTTCCTAGATAATATCAATTACATTGAATTATATCGCATAATAAATAATGGAAATTTACTTGTTTCACACAATGGATCACAGAGATTGGAATGTTTACCATGGTAGATCATGGAAGTCATCATTATTACCATAAATGAATCATGATATAAAACGATTTACCCACTGAAATGGTGGAATACATAATTGGAAGCCATCCCATCACATAATGAAAATCATAAATATTTGTTTTAAAAGATCTGAAAACATTCATCATATCACCATATCACAACTCATGAAAAGAAAACAAGTTTCATAAAAATTTCATAAGTTCATCCTAGAATAACCCATGGAAAATAAATGTGTTTCACAAACATATCACAATAATAATAATAAACCATCAATAGAGAGAATATGGATGGTAACACTGGATCATATCACCAATAAAACATAGTCCACTCCATAGGCTATTGTTCTTGATGAATTAAAATATCATTAAAAACATTTTGGAGGAGAACAACCCTTCTATTTTGAAATAAATTTTTTAAGATATAAAAATTTCCAATATATTATAAAATAAATATTCGTTAAAAATAATTGTTAAATCATGTAGAGGATGCTTTAAATAATTTATCCCTAATGACATTGATAAATTTTGTTCATGTTGTATAAGTGATAAGAAATCATTATTTTCATATTTTTAGTAAATAGGTAAAAAAATACCATATTTAGAAAATTAAAAGTATATTAACATAAATTTTTATAATAAAATTTAAATACTATATAAATAACGAAAAATAATTTTATTGGAATAGTAAAAAAATCCTTGAAATCAATTTTTTAAAAATATATGGGCTTTGAAGTGAATTATTCTTCACCAAAGAGTGAATCCATTTTTTTCCATTGTAATATTATTTTAGTATCTCATGTACATAAATTGAATAAAATGAAATGAAGACATGTATTTATAAAGAAATCCCAAAAAGGGATGAGAAGTGATTGGGAAATATTTTTTATTACTCTTATAGTTTACTCAATTGAAATTCAATCATAAAGAATCTTGATTAAAATATGACTGAAAAATATGTCACTTAGGTCATGTATCACCTTTCCATATTCAATTTTTAACATCCGGTATAATAGGTATCTACTTAATATAAATTTATTATAGAGATATATCCATACATATCAAATAATTTATGAGTTACTTATTCTATTTTATGATTTTTTTATTAATAATTCTTTAACAAAATAATTGTTCTTGGGGATAAATGCATCACTTTTAATTCATGGTTCTGTTTATCTATCTTTGTATTTGTTCATTGAACCTATTTTTATCATTTAAAAAATTTTGTTCATGATATAAACATAATATATCTTTCATATGTATATATATATAATCATCCAAAAATTTTATAGATTATCATTCTTGGACAGGGTTGTCTATACGTACGATTGAATGTTGTATTCACATTTCAATGAATGAAACAAATGGATGGAAAATATGAATACACAATTGTAGAATTATTATTATATAATTTAAATCATATATATTAATCAATTCAATCTATATAAGATTCCAAGTAAAATAGTGGAAAAAATCGCATAGCTTCGTAGAGGTTGTAGTCCACATGAAATCATGAACGATGTTATCATTTTACAATAGTTTTGATAGTAAGGTGTAGATATGGTATTTTAATTACATAATTATAATTATTTCTTCAATATAATATATATATATATATATATTAATCCCATAATAATAACCAACCTTGAATTATAGATAATAAAAATTATTTGTATCACTATGTGGATACGGTAAATCATGAGTAAAAATGATCAATAATATCAATAGTCATTAGATGTAAAATTTGGTGTATAATTGAGGTTTCATAATCATAAAAAATTATTTTTATACATCAATATGAGAATTTTTATTTTGTTATAAATACCATATATTTATAATATGTGAAATAAGAATTATAACAGAAGTGATCGGTTAAGGTGATTACTTATTCATTAAAACAACACCATTATATATCCTTATAAGTAGTATATGGTTGACCTTTTGGGAAAAAATAAACCTCTATATTTCTATAATTCTGTTTAGTAGAGATTATTTAAGGTCTTTTCATTCATGGAGGTGTAAAGAGGAGTTAGGAAGAGGAAGGAAGGGTCAGCTTTTATATGTGAGGGGCAAGGCACTCTTGGAATTTAATAAGACATTAAAATATAATAAATTCACTATCCATATGAATTGCCTCAAAAATAGAAGGTATATGAATATAACATAAAAAATGTATTAAATCATATGAACCAATACAATTTGGATATGTTTATGTGGTGTTAAAAACATTAACTCTCGGTTTAACCCTATAGTTAGTCTAGTTTGACGTTAAATGTGATAAAAACCTTTTTCAAAAATAAAGGATTATATTTTTACATATAATGTAAAAATTTGAGGATATATGAAAAATAGATTCTATATTAGATCATATATTATCTAAATTTTCATATTTCAGTATTTTTTGATTTTATAATAATTTATTAAAATATAATATTTTTAAAATACCATTAAGGTAAATTTCAAAACAATTCTATAAATTTGACATAGAATATATAAATAAAAATATTTAAATCAATTATAATAATTTCATATAATAATAATAAGTCAAATTATTCTATAAAATTCATGTAACAACAAAAATCATTCATATTATATTAATTTTAATATTAATTTTGTTTTAGTTTTTTATTTTTTTTATTAATTTATGAATTATAATATCTGCATTACATAGGAATTTATGGTATTGATATAATAAATAATAATTAAAAATAAATTTCCATTATAAAAAATAAATTATTCTTAAAATAAATAATTATATTCATTCATATATTTCAATTATCCCTATATTAGCATATAATAGATATTTGAGGCTTACTGACTTACATTGTGTAACGTTCTTTTATTTAAATTTTATATATGAATTTTCATGTGAATGTGTTTACTGAACAATTATATTTTTATCATATGGTCAAAATTATAGAAGTCCCTTCATCAAATATGAATTAGGATGAAAAATATGTGCTTATTAATTAGTTTTAACATTGATTAACCTTGTTTTCCCTTTTATAAGGTGATAAAAATGATCATATTTACGTTTTATAATGTATTAAATTATGAGGGACCAATTAACCAAATTTGAATAAAAATATTACAGAAATGGGATCTATTTTATAATTTTAAATTTCTATAAGTGTTATAAATTAATGTTAAAATAAACATAAAAAATGTGTGGAAAATATTTTTTACTAGCATATATTTTTAAGCATAAAACTATATTTACTCTTATATTATGTCAGTAAAAAAATATAAAAATTATAAAACAATTTATTGAATATATGATATCTAAAATTAATTAAAATAATTTACCAATACTGATTCCTTTAATTAATTTTAATTAAAACACTTTGATCTCATAAAAACATTTTTTCAGAAATAAATTATTTTATTTTCAACTGTTTTTTATTTTATTTTATGATAAATTAATAAACAAGGAAATTAATTTTTCATATATGCTACAATTGGATTTTGATAATTTAGTTATTCTTATTCATTCCCTCTGATCCAATTGTTAGGTTACAACTTTAACATAAAACTAGTTTAATGGTATAACATGGTTAGTTTGAAATTCATCTTGTGGGTAACACAAGATATCAATGAAATGAAATTTATTTTAATAGAACGAGTTCATAAAATATTCTCGTGTTACACTCAACATTTTGGTTTTCACTATGGTTCTCTAAACCTTACACAAAAGGTCACTAAACTAATCTCTGGAAAAAATGATAACTTTTATATGATAAAAAATAAGGTGAACCAAGAAGAACATGACTTTATTTTACATTATTTACATAATGAAAATATTAAATTAAATAATAATATCTATATCCAAATAATCAATAGTTATTGTGTATTCTGAAAATTCCTACATATGTAAATTATTTTACAATTCATTTAATCATTTTTACCCAATTTCATCAAAATGAAAAACATCCAATATGATTCACATGTTAAACCTATCATTATGAAGAAGTAAATGGAAACATAAGAAATTGGTGAGCTGAAACAGTCAGTAAGGGTGTATAATCCCACTGTTGTGGCCACATTTTTGTGCGCCCGAGATGGTCAACCACATGACCTCATGTACACCTCCCCATATTCTAGATGAATTTGACTAGAAACAAGGACCTAGGGTGTGTCTGTTGTGAGACTATTCCCATATATATCAGAGTGGAATAATGATAGATAATAATTATAAATAGAAGAAATAGAATAAATTATTATTTGGGAAAGAATAATTATAATAATTATCCAAGATTGAGAAACATGAGGATGATTAATTAGTAAAAGAAACAAAAATAATGATGATGATCATGTCCTAGAGTGATAGAAATGAGTAATGAGGTATTGGGGATACCTGTACATATCACATTGTAAAATAAATAAATAAACCAAAATATTATACTAATAGAATCATGATAATAGGCTCAGTCCTATTCCCCTATACTTTATCCCAGTAATAAGAATCTTGTATATGAATTTGGATGATTCCTTTTTATTTTTACCTACAATTATGATGTTTTATTGGGTATAAAAGATGACCCATGTTGGGTGTGAGATATAATTTATAGGGCAACACAAATGGTGTCTATATCAATCCAATTGGGTAGTATAACATGATAAGTGTTCCAATAATAATAAATGAAAGGAAACAAATAAATACATACATACAAATATTACAGTAGGGTTCTATTGGGATACCCATCCGACTCTACAAGCATTGGCCTAAGCTGAATGTCTTTCATCCATGGTAACATGTGTTAGAAGATGTGGTTTATATAAGGGTAATCATTAAAAAATTGTAATGTCATCACCAAGACCAGGCATGTGATTTGGTCGGGTAGACACACAGTATAATTTAGCAGATTGGAATAACAAGGATATTAGACAGGGTATCTCAAGAATTTAATTAGGGTGCTCCCTTGGTTAATCCATGGTGAACCACATACATTAATCATCATATCTCACCTAGATCACCACAAATACCCAACACTAATGAGTTCCTAAAAAGTGATCCAAGAAGGTATCACAAGTATTACTCCTAGTGTGTGGTTTAATGAAAAAAAATCTAAGCACAACCCAAGTATCTCACATAGGGGAGAAAGTATCACTCGAGGCAGGGAGTGACCATATTTTCCACTAATTCAGTGTACCATGTCTCCCCTAGGGAACCAATTTCACTCACGGTTATAATTAATATTCCCTTGTATCTTGTCCAAGGCATACACATATCACTCTCAATGCATTCAAAAAATCCAAATACAAAAGTTGAATATACTATCCACATCATCCTTAGGTCGAGACCCAAGTATCGATCCCATTTCACATTGAATTAATAGTTTAACAATTAATTCACCGTCCAATTAAAAAAATGAAATATATATTAATTATAATTTTCTTTAAATTCATTTAATATAAGAATATTATAATCTAGAATAAGGAACAATTCATAATTTATAAGGACATAATAATGATGGCCTAACCCAAGGCTATCTAATTCTCTCATGTAAAACTCATTCAATTTCATTTATTACAAGTTCATCAAATCATATCAATTAATAACAAATAAATTCAATACCTAGCATAAGGCTCTTAGTCCACTAGGTATGGAACACCCATACAGTGTCTCAAGTCAAGGTAAAACTCCCAAATAAATTGTTTCAAAAGTATTTCACACCTATTATGCATGAGGAAACCATTAAAGAAAATTAATTAAACATTATGAAGGTGACACTAGATGATTTGAAACATGGAACAAATTCATATTATATAAACAAAAGGAATCTTGCGGGAAAGAAGATAGAACACCTGCCTTATGTTCTTAGTGATCTTCTCATCCAATGTTATTCTTTGTGTCATGCAAGAATATAATAAATAAGATAAATCATTCAATTCTCTAAAAATTAGAAAAGGTGGTTCCAAAAAATTGTATTGGTTTTTTGGAAGATATAATATGAATACAAGGAAGAGTAGTATTTAACTTATTGATAAATATACAATAAAAAATAGATATTAAAATAGAGATCGCACAAGGGAGATTTTAAAAACCCCATATATTGGAGAATAGGGAGCTTCAGGCATGCATCCTTATAGAAGAAAGTGGGAGAAATAAGAAAACAAGGGTTTAAAATATTTCAAGGGAAAATAGTAAAATCACTGATAAGAAAGGGGTCGCACTGTTTGGATGCATGGATGGAAAAATCGTGAACCAACCATGGTGTATATATTTATATTGTTGAACCCCAACATGACTAGGCACTCAATTTTTCTATCCATGAAAAAACAATCATAAATAACACATTTGAGAACATTTGCGACTCTTCATGGTCCTATGTCTGGGCCTTCATGGTTGCTGACAAACCATGTGGCCTCCCCTGTCCACTAGGTAAGCCCAATAGTTGAGTTGTGTGGTTATCACTAACCATGTTATAATATTGTGGCTCAATATAACTCCTCAAATTTAAGAGCTCGATGGTCTGGACGATCCCCATACTAACATGAATCACTCCATATAATATAGATCACAATCATAAAATAAAACAATTGGTTATAGACATAGAAACAAAAGTCTTTTTACCTATCCAAAGATCTGGTACATCACAACCAATAATCTATAAAACAACACATCCCAGAGTTTTCACTACAAAGGTCGAAAAACATCATTTGAGAAAATCTCTAGCAATTTTCCAACAAATCATCCTCCCACTACCTAGTCTCATCCTATACACTGTCATAATTCCATAGCACCCAGACCAATGGAACTGAATGTCCTCGGAGGGCCTTCATGTTACAATAAATGATATGTATCTAATGATACTAAAATGAAACATCTTCCTCTAATTCAATAACATTGAGAAAAGATGAATGAGACATGTAAGAATTATATTAATGAACATGTGATATGTAGAAGACGTCGTGAACCGAATGAAACCTTTAAGGCCACTACAAATTATATGATATAAGATCGAATCTCTCCAAATTCTTGAAGGATCTATAATGTCGAGGTGAAATATTTACTTATCTTTGAATTTTTCTAGGACCCAATCTAGGAAATACTCACATAAGGATATTATTCCTAGGAGAAACTCTAGGGGATAATTATGTCGATCATTACAAGTCTTATTCCTAAACTTAGATGTATACATTCATTTTTATATCTCTTCTGCCTACAATGAGGTCTCTTAAATGAGACGGGGAACTAGTAGGGATGACTCACCTGCCTCTAACTATCTTATAGGTGAACAAAACAAAATACCATAAAAGGAATCACATAGATCCATATAAAATGTCTCTTGAATATATATTATTGTAGGAATACTAAACATTAGGGTAACATTTTTCCGCTGAATATTCAAAATCAATTCATCGTCCCTGTAGTATGTCCCCTAACACATGTATCATCTGATTTGACTGCCCATTCATATGAGTGTGATGTGATATACTCAAAATCACATGTGAAGCCTGTGCCTTTTATAGAACCTTATAGAGCCGTTATGTAAAATGAGTGTATCAGTCTGATACTAAAGAAGGTGGAACACTAGAAGGCACACAATATCATGGATATAAATCCTCTCAAGCCTATCATCCTAGAGTGTCTATGGGATAGGTCGGAGGTGTGTGACCCTAGTTAACCTTTTGATTCTCACCCATGCTTTATCACTTCCTCGAGAATATTTCGGCATTCTTACCACAAAATATATAGTTACATCATTGCATTTCCACTCAGAAATGGATATATATAGTATACTTCCATCTAGTACCTTGTACTTTGCGTTCACCTGTTAACTAGTGAAACACCTCATGATGAAACCTCCAATATTCTTCTTGATGAAGTCCTCTGACACTAATGATGTATTTCTCAATAAATCTCTATAATAACTGGGTGGACTTACCAAATAGATTCATGATATTCCCACATCAACTCATCTTATATTTTATTAGGAACCCATATACATCCATGAAGGAGCATGATCTCATTCTCATTAACAAACCAACTAGGAGGTTGGTTCTCACCCGAGACACTCTCCCTTCGGGTGAGGCCATAAGTTTTAGATAGATCTTTCATCTTCACCCACTATTTTGGGTGTATGTCACTGATAGTGATGATAAATTAGCCTCTCTTTTCTATTCCTGAACCTATTATTGCTTCTCATGAAAAAAATCCAGCAATTTCCACTCACTCCTAGCCTCATTGGCAGCATAATCTTGAGAATTTTGGCTCATGGAATCACCCACTACATTACACTTTTTGGGTTTATAATCCAAATCACTGTAAAAAAACTCCACATATTTTATGCACATATTATGCCTAAAATTCAAGTCTCACTATGTTTAGTTGTTTTTGAGACTTCATTGGTCCATGTAAATGAAAAATTTGTCACCCAATAGATAACATCTCAAACAGAATATGTCATCATAATTGTGTGCATGATAAAAATTGTACGAAGGGTAATTCAACTAGTGATGTCTCAACTGGATGGAATTATTTACTACAAATCTGTCACCCAATATTATAACTACTACTAGCCTAATTTCTGAAGCATCACATAAGACTGTATACCTTCTTCTTACCCCTAGAAGAATCAAGATCTGTGCTAATGTTAGTGGCCCTTTCAGCTATAGTAAGGATATATCACAATATTTAGTCTAGTAAAACACAACTCCCTTATTAGTCAACATCATAAGATGTGGTTCTAGGAGTGAGATATCCCGAATGAATCTACTATAACAGCTAATCAGTCCCGTGAAACAGTATATAATAATTAAATTCTTAGGCCTCTTCTCAGAATCCATGGTGCTCACCTTCTCTAGGTCAAAATATATTCTTTCCACTAAAATAATATGACCTAGAAATTTAACATTAATGATCCAAAATTGGAACTTTATATGATTCACATATAGCTAATTATTTCATAGGGTATGGTTGAAATCATCGTATCTTGGGAGATAATAGACAAAATGTCCTCATTGAAGAGTACTACACATGAATCGATGTATGTGTGGAAAATCAGATTCATCATATCCATAAAGACTACCGATATGTTTGTATGGCCGAATGGCCTAACCATATACTCATACAAGTGATATCCACTTGAGAACATTGAATGTGGTATTTTTTCTGGCCACATACACACCGGATGGTATCCCTACCCCAAATTGATCCTAGATTCGACCATCACTCCATAGATCTGGTCTCAGAGGTCATATATAAAAGTAAATGGATACTAATTATTAATCGTTAAATGATTCAACCATCATAAATCCATAAAAAACCTGATGTAAACATCCAAATTCTAGGTGAAATGGACATATTAACCACATAGTGAGGTACATAACCATATAAAAACCATTACCTCTACGTCTCCTAAGTTCTTCTTGAGTTTCAAGAGTTCAGTAGGTTCCATCCAATATGGATTAAACGACACTGGTGGAACAACAAGTTGTGGCTTGATTGTAAAATCCACCTCACTCAAAAGAGGTATGCTAGAGAAATAGGCAGGGAAGACATCCATGAAGTGATCCGGCACTTGAGGTAATTATAAATGATATATTCCATAGTCACTTAAGAAAAGACTCACCATATCGGATACCACCAGACCAATTTCAAAATGCTCGTGTCACTCTTGAATATCATTTTTATCACATTCTCCCTTATAAGTATATGTGGGTACCTTTGGTAAGGTAAAAGACACCATATAGCAGAAGAAGTAAACATGGGAAAGGAAAGATATTAGCCAGTCCGTATTGATAATTAAGTTAAAAAAACAGGTCATTTCATCGATGAAGAAATTACACAAGAAAATGTACCCACATATCTCAAGTGGTTTCCCAATGGTGTAGAGATGTTCATCACACCACATAAGTACACAATCCCAAGCCTAAACATTTTATAAATTTTTTACATATTAAAGAGTGTGATGAACCTATATCAAGTAAAGAATATAATAAATTAAAGGCTACTTGAATAGAATCTCGTATTACAGAAGGACCTGGACTCTACTCATAAAATGTTGGATGCACTACATAGACATGGCCTGAGCCTTGACCTAGGTATCCTACCCAAAAAACCATATTAGGTTTTATCTTCTGATGTTAATACTCAGATGTTTGACTACCTCAGAGATGAACACCTTCTTGATCAGATCTTCTAGTAGTAGACTATATACCTTCCTAATGTGGAGATAATGATCTCATATGTAAAATTTGAGTTAGCATATATCATTTTTGCTAGATACCATAGGTAGATAATTAGAGAAGCACTATAGGTGACCCATTATTCTACAAGATCAACACCCATCCAATTTTATCATGCACTAGGGATTCTTATGGATTATTCATCTACACTGGTGGCATATAATATATCTATCAGTGTGTGTCATCTAGTAGGAACATCATCCATGTGAACCCTAAAATTTTTGATCCATGTCGCAAAACCATCACCATATATTGAAGATAAACAAACTTCGATCAAATTTTTATCTTCTGTCATGTTTTTCTTGGTGACAAGGGTGTGGTTCACTATCTCCAAAATAGATATCATGAAGAATAAAATCATCTTCAATAAAATAGTGTACACAAGAACATCCTCAAATCCTCTCAAATTCATTATCTCATCAATGATTATAGTTCATTAAAAATGGTAAATGTATGTGAAATTATAATGAATTTACAAAAAATAAATATCCCACTACAAAATATGCATAAACTCTCTATTGTGGTATGTTGTCAAGGTAAGTGGGATGAAATAGTCATAGAAGGATGTCTAGAATTCCATGTAGACTATTCCCTAATGTATACCAACAAGCTAGTTGATATTCCAGAAATTCTTAGTGGAGTCATAGAGGATAGTTCTGGCTATATTGAATTTCTAATAATGGGGAGTGCTTATATGGTATAATACAGACAACATGGTCTCTAACCATGACTATGCAGCCTGAGGTCTACCATCCCCCATGTTGGTGGGAGGATGATAATAATAAAATTCATGGGTCCACTCTTCCATTGAAGGGGAAGGTAGGGGAGAAACCTGTACTAACCACATAAGGGACAGAAACGATCTTATAACTGAGCATAAAATCCCATGGGAAGATCAATATGTGGTTACTTATGTGACTCAATAAGAGGTAATACTAGTGGCTAAAAATCCACCACCTATGGAGCATGGTCATAACTAACTTCATGGAATACAAATCAAGGACATTGAGCCTGCATAAGTCTACACTCTTTATGTTCTATATTATGATAAGATTGGAAAATTTGTATTAAACCAAAAGATCAAGATATGATAGGTACACAAACATTCTGTAAAGATCTATACCTCTCTTCATTCTCCAATATCAATGTCTAGGAAAAAAAAAGGTAAGAATGGATTTGGGGAGGCACGACCTACATTCCACTACTATAGTTGGGTTGGGGTCAAGATCCCACATATCACATTAGAGGTTTTGGTATATGGATTCTTAATTACAAGATATAGAGGAATCCCCATTTACGTTGATATTGGAATCCCCATCTAGTGGTATCCTTTTAATTTTAAAAAAATTGATTTATTTAAATGTATTATATTTTATTTGGATATATAATTATTAATCAATTAAATTTAATCACAAATTCTAAATAAATAAATCCCTACAATACCTCTAAATTTTAATTGTTACATAAAATAATTATGACCTAACCATTACATATGATATCATGACGTATCATGTCATGTATAATGATATAATTGAGTGACTGCTATTTATCACTTTACATATGTACTCACATTAGAAACTACCAATGTCATTCATCAATCAAATAAACTAATATCTAGTCATATAGAACTAGTGGCTTCATGATCAAACATGGTATAATTGGTAAATTAAGGTTTCATCATCAGTCTATATAGGAAAAAACCATTTAGATTGATGTTGGATATTTCATTAATCTAATTATGATATCTCTAAATAAAACACTATAATATTTCAATATACCAAAATCAATTAATAGGCAACAAGAATATGCAACATAGAAAATGAACACCTAACTATAGAAATGGCATGGAATAATGCATGAAATTTATTTCATAAGGATCCTAATATGATGCATGATTTGATACTTTCTCTATCATTAGGCCAAGGTGAAAATATATTATTAGAATATCAATATCCATAATATCACAAAATAGAAATGTCAGTGAGTGATGAAACTAGAACAACTATACCAGACACAACCAATAGCAAAAATAACCCATCCAATATAATTTAGGTTTCCCCTATACAGTGGTAATTTAATCCTTAGAACAAGATCATTACAAAATTATCTTACCTCTTAATCTTATTTAAAATAACCAAACACTATGAAAACGGAAAAAATCATTCTAATACCACATTATAACATCATGCCCTAAAATATATATATTTGTTCCATCAAATGGTCAACCAGATGGCCTAAATCATGATTTCCAATATACCAGAGTCTTTTAACCAGTAGTTATGAACTTGGTTGTGTCTTTTGGGAGACTATTCCAACATATATCACAGGGCAAAAATGGTAGATAATAATTACAATTAGCATAAATAGAATAAATGATTAGTAGAAGAAGAATAATGATATTAATGATCCATGAAAATGAAAATTGCCAAATCTGAATAAGTAATAGATACAAAATTGATGATGATGATAATTTCATGTATAAAAACAAATAATTAAATTATATATAGAGGATATAGGCACATATCACATGTTAACAAAAAAATGATGCTACTACTAACATCATGAGCATAGAATCAGTCCTTTTCCCTCATACTCCATCATAATAATAAAAATGGTGCATACAATTCCATAAAAATCCCTTTATCTATACCTAAAATTGTGAAGTCTACTTGGGTACCAAAGGGGGACAATGTAGTGTGTGAGATATACAATGTAGGCCACACCCAACGATGTCAAGATCAATTTAGTTTGTGGATCTATAATGAATAGTGTGAAAATAAATATAAATTCAACAAAAAAAAATAAAGGCAATTGAATGGGTTCTTATTAGGATACTAGTCTAACTCAATCCAATTTGTCCTAATCCAGATGTCAATGAACTATGGAAACCAATCCATGAAGATAATGTGTATGCATGGTTCATCATAAATAAAGTACCATGTTCATATCGAGCCCTTGAATTTGTTTTGGCCTAGAAGATACCTCCTCTAAATGGAAAATTGGAGCCATATAGATTTTAGAGAAGGCATCTCTTGGATAATGTTTTGATAATTTTCTTAGATCATTTTTTTCGGTGAAAATTTAAAAAAATATCATTTTTATAAATCCCTCATTTTCATTATATTTCAAATACAAATTATGATTTTAAACTAATATCAATGTAATGTATATAATTTTTAGTTAGATATAATATAATTAATTATATTTAAATAATATTTATACCAAATTTTGGTGTATATATATTTTTGGGTTCAAAACACATGTTTTTCCCAAAAATTATTATATTTTTATACATTTTGACGGTTGAATTTTAAATTTAAATTTGGAATTTCTTTCTGAATTTCTAAAAAGTGATTAAATATTTAGAGTCATGTGGTCCAAATTATTTTATATGGTCATTTTTATAATTTTGAATAAGAATATATTGTGGTAAAAAAAGATTAAACGTAGTATAGGTAAAATTACAGAACATGTAAATGTAAAAGTACAAAATACCTCAAAAATAAAACATTAAATGGGTGGATTATATATTTATAAACCTCAATCATTCTATAAAACATTAATTAAAATAAAAATTTATTATAATTACTCACACCCATTTTTGGTTGGATTTAAATATGAAATTGTCATTATTTAATCACTTAAAACCAAATCTTTTGATGTATAAATACCACCCATCAGTTCCCCATTTATCCTAAAAAGATATAAATTTTTAAAATATATACCAAATACTCTCCTCCCCACTATACCTACTTCCTGGGTCATCTTGTATCACCAAAATACCATTTCAACATTCGTTTAGGGGTCCTTCAAGTTGGTGACATTCAAGAGTTAATTTTCTAAAAAAACATCTCTTAATTTATATTATTTTTCTACCTTATCACAACCTCCTTCATTATTAAAGGAATGATTAATAAATTATCATTTATATACTGAAATTTTTTATTTATAATTTAATATATTATATACATCCCATTTATTACCTCCTCTTATTCAAACAAACAAAACCATTTTCCAAATTATATTAGTCAATCATCTCCAAGAATAATGATTTTTTTGTTTTACATTAACACTTTAATGGAGGTTCATAAAAGTATTATTCTGGAAAATTAATATTGTAAAAATTATATCATGAAATCCTTTACATTTTTTAAATAATATATATACATAATATTGAATAAAATAAAACTATTTTGTGATGGTAGGAAATTCGTAAAAATAAACTATATATTTTTCAATAATATTTTATCAAATGGATAATCATCATGTCAAAAATTAAAACGATATAAAGGAAAATTTAATTTTATATAAGTTCATTAATACCATTTCATTCAACTTTAATATTTTTTTCCATTTGATATAAAAATATAAAATTATACAAAAATGAACCCATCATTAAACCATGAAACAAATGAACACAAACCAGATATATTATTGAAGAATGGGTGGTAAGATGTTATAAAAGAATAAAATAAAGTATTATAAATATTATTATAGTTATGGAATGAATAAATAAACTTATTATAAAATTTATAAATGAGTTTTATGTTTGAAAACCCAAAGGGAAGCGTGAGTTAAGGGTTTCTCATCTAACTTTTTATGTAGTGAGTTAAATTTCTTATTCACCAACCATTTACTATGTCTGGTGTATATAATTCCTATAAATATATAATTTCATGAATCTAAATTTATTAATGTATTTAAATTTTTCATTTGATAATTATTAATTTTATAAGTAAAATTATTAGACTGATAACAAAGTGGTAACAGAATTCTTATCCATATTTCTATCCATTGGGATTAACTTATAATTCATTGACCATTCCATGAAAATATTTTGTGAGGAATGAATTTTGATGATATTATTATTGTATTTATACATATTTTATGTTTATTTATATACAATATAAATAATCTATTAATTTTATTAATGATCACTTCAATGATATGATATTTATATGTGACTTTCTTTTAAAATTAATTATTTTACTATTTCCCTTAATACACTCTTCTTCTCACATCTTTGTGTTTTATAAAATTTTATATGATATTTTATTTAAATTATATTATTATTTGATTTTTTCATATTTATTCATTTTTTTATTTTTATAAAATTATTTAAATGAATTATTTTTTTTTGTTTTCTAAGGGAGGATTTCATGACTTTTAAGAAAAAAAACATTAAAAGAATGTTTTTCAACTTATATAGAAAGTGTTAATTTTCCCACATAAATGATTTATTAATTCCTTGAATAATCCTTTAAAAGAATTATTTTTTTTAAATATAATGTTTACTTTTTGTAATTCAGTGATATTAAGAAAAAAAGGTTTTCAAAATAGAAAAGTTATTTTCTAAAATAATTATTTCAAAAGATTCCTTAAAAGTTAATTCCATCCAAGAAAAAAAAATTTAGATGTTAGTTCTACATTGGTTGGGATATTGTTTTGGGATATTCTCCCTTTAATTTTTATTGTTGTTTTATTTTTATGATTACATGATGTTTAGAGATCTCATTTCCTTTCAATGAGATATGTTATGATAAAAATTTTATGAAACCCATTTCATTCCATAATTTATGTGACGATGAATAACTTATATTCATTTGGAACACATATAT
Source organism: Viscum album (assembly GCA_963277665.1). Classification (NCBI taxonomy): domain Eukaryota; kingdom Viridiplantae; phylum Streptophyta; class Magnoliopsida; order Santalales; family Viscaceae; genus Viscum; species Viscum album. The sequence goes on from OY728156.1 coordinate 1,143,614,623, forward strand.
ATGATTATTATTATATTATGTCTGTGACCTATATATCCCACCAATATATTGGGTAAATATTGATAAACTATGATGTAAATGTGTTATGCGTGAACCTGATATCATGTTCACAATTCTATGCATAGACTTAGGTTTCAGGACTATATGTTTATTCGTGGAATGGGATTTCATTTTCATAAGAGTGTGAATGTAATTGGATACATGTTCATATTTTTATTCAAGGGAGGTATTTTTTGGACATTACATAAACATTGAACATTATTATATTTATGCCCTTTCACTATGTTATAAGTTTATCTCTAAGCCCGAATTTCTTGTCCTGTGAACTACCAATAATTAAGGCATGGCTCATGATTATGATCTTTAAAATGCATGGTATACTTTTAGAATGTTATGATATTGTCCATATGAACTTATTGTTATGTTATTATTGATATATCTATTATTTACTCGTTTTCATCACCTAAAATCACTCTTTTATTATATATATTTTCACTAGTATATGAAGGATGGTATTAAGCATGACATGTCAAAAAGGGTTCTAGTAATGAAGAAATAAGTGGGATATGATATAGATGTTTTATGAATCATTTTTTCCAATTTTCAAAAGAAAATAAATCCATATAGGTATGGGATGGATTTTATATAATATTAAATGAGTATTCATAGGTTTAGATTCAATATCTATGTATGAAATGAGTGGGTCATTGTAGTTGGTATCAGATAAAGGTTTACTTTTCCTTAGTAAAAAAGATGTAATAACCTTAGTAAGAGCCCAATGTGTCAGTCATGGTTATAATCCAAGTGTTTTTGAATCAATCATGATTAATCACAGTTAATCATAAGGAGTAAAATATCTAAATTTTAGAATTAATATCCCATTATTATATAGTTTGTCCAGTATGATTAGTACTTCTCACAATATTATTTCTGGTATTTTTCAATATATGAAACCCCAAGGAACCATGTTAATGGTGAATGGGATGGAAAAATAGTGATTGAACTCTTGAGAAACCAAATATTATGGGATCTATTAATCAAAGTCTTATTTCTATACTCACACAAGATATGTATCTTACATGGATTCCAAATGAGATGAAGAGGGAACATCATTCTATTGAGTCCTCTATGATGCAACCTCCACCTTCATTAAATGGATTTTATGACCATATATTGGATGAGAACTAGATCGACACCATTGATAAAATATTTTTTATTATTCAGTGCTTGGGACAAGAAAATATTCTCTAATATATTTATCATTAGGAATACAAAGAAGATAAATGGGGGAATAATATAAAAAATATAAGGTAATAATAAAAAATATAATCAATGTAATTGGATGAGTTTAATGGTATATTCCTCATCATGTTCCTCAAAAAATTTCTATGTAAAAATATAGGGATCGAATTCCTTATGTTTAATCCAAAGCATGATGAATCCATTGGAATATATGAGGAACTTTTTTCATGAATCTCAATGGATTCCTCTAGTGTATTTATCAGTCTGGAAAGTAAAAATTGATCAATAATTTAGTGTTTTACACAATGTCTTTGAAGGAGATTATCTATAATATAATTTAGTGCCTAAGAATATGTTGTTTTATGTTCTCTAATATTGGTGATGGAAATTGGTGTTACCCATAAATCTCATGGTTTTTATTAGAATAGAAAATTGGAATTCAATGGGAATTCAAAAAACCATGGAGAAAAGAAGATTATCATTCCTTTATGCTAAATATGTGGGAGAAAACATGATGTAAATTTACATAAGGGAACTGCTATATGTTTTATGTGTTGAAGATTATTTCACACTGAAAGTGCTAATTAATGTGATTGGATGAAGTAAGTTAACTACCGAAATAGAGATATTTCTAAACTAATACACCCCCACACACTCTAATGTTTCAAATGATTGGAGTGTAGGCATAATGTAGATAAATTACCCAATACAAAGGCTAACATAGATGATAATATACAATAACATATGAATAAAAAAGAGGAAGTTAATTCTAATGAAATCATTATGGATTAAGTAAATCATGTTACTTGGGGAACATTTTTCCTCCCCTCCTTTCTTTGGAATTTAATGTATAATTTTTTATCTTTGAGACCTATTAAAATATTATTATTAATCTTGAAGTGAAATTTAATTTGATTATCTCATCATTCAAAAATTATAGAATAATGAAACATTTTAGGACTATTCTAGTATAGTTTTTCCTTAATTATTTGAGATTATTTGTTGAAGGGTAGTGGTAACAATGAAAATTGATTAAGGTGATATTTTTAGAGAACACATGTTTAAGAGAAAGATAAACATTAATATGTTAACGTTGTTGGGGTAATAAAATGATAGAAAGATACTTGATCATGAAAATTTTGACAGTAATATGATGACAAGGTGGTTTATGAATTGTGTTTGTAGAATTTTTGGGTTTATCGTATAAGTAAAGTCTTATATTTTGAAAGCATGCACAATTTCACTGAATTTTTGGGGAAATTTAGTTTATTACAATGTTTCCAGAAAAAACCTGATAATAAACATCAGATGTTTGGTTTGTGACTATTAAAAGGTTCATAAAGATGTTTTGGGCATTAATGATATACCGATTCTGAGAGTTTACCGACCTTCATTTGAAATTTTTAAAGGGTTCATAAGGGTCACCATTTATGAAAATTTTTAGGTTCAACATAGAATCAGGTTTTAGATATTAATGTATTAATAAACTATATAAATATTTATGCATATTGAATAATTTTTTCAAACCATATTGTTGTGATATCCTGATACAAAATGATGGACTTGTGATCCTATTATGGATCTTATGATCCACTAGTTATCCATGCATTATAATTTCAACTTCCTATCGTGGAGTATTAAATGATGCAAAAATTGATCAAGGAACAACCAAAGATTGAGATTGTAATTATATTGTGAAATTGAGTACCTATATATTCTCAAATATTTTTTATATAAAAGTTTACCCTACCATCATCATCTATGGTTATAAGAATGACCTTTTATCAACCAGTTAGGATTATGGTTTTATGTACATAAACATTATAATTTTCGTGTTACCTATCATTCTCCATAAGAACATGATATTTATAATTCTCTTCCATGTCTATATACTCACTTTCAAATAATATTCTCTTAATTTATATCCTAGTTATGTTGATATCTTCTAAATTCACATTCCCTCTTTTTAAGATAATGTTTTATTTTCCCTTTATATGATGTGAATTACTTAAAAAGAAGTTTTCAAATATCGACCTGTTATTTTCAATGTTAAATTTAAAATTTATGAAGATTCAATTTATTAAAATTATTGATCTTATTAATATGGTGTCTTAATGATTGACACTTCAACTTAACGTCACTCAATTCAATGATGTGTTCCATGCATCTCTTATAATAATGTTCATACATAATCCATCACATGTTCCAAACTCAAAGTTTTGACCAAAAGAGAATGATATTTAATATGAGGAATGAATGATTTAGATTTCACATTGAATATAAATTTTTTTATGAAACAAGACCACTCACATGGATAATTTTTTTTAGAGAATACTATAGTTTGATGAAGCTATAGGGGAACCTAAGTATATTATGAGGCAGTGGTATTCTAATCTATTTGCATCCAAGTAAAATATTTCGATGGATAAATTAATTTTAAGGGGGGTATAATGTAAAATCCTATATTTTTATGGTATCTTCACATTTAAATAAATTATTGAACTTATATATCTTACTTTTCACAGAACACCACATTTAAATGAACTCCCGAATCTTATTATTCTAACATGACAATTTTATAATAGCTATTAAATTAGCATAAATGAATAATATTATCCAAATTACGAAATATACAATTTTCTTACTTATTGTTATTATATTAATTATTTATTGGAAATAGTCACATAATTTTTAGAAATGAAATTTTATTCTCAAAATATATATTTTCTTCAATGAAATGATTTGTGTTGGATTCTCCGAGAAAACTACAATAGTTAATTTGTAACACTATTAGTTTTTTAAAAAAATAACAAATAATTTTTAAATTCATCACGTCAAAATTATCTTAAGAGTATTTTTTTTAATTTTCTAAAATGATTCTTTTTCAGTGAATAGTAAAATATACTCATTATTAAAAAACCCTCATTTTATATTTATTTAAGAGTGATTTTATGATTTTAAGTTGATATAAAAGAATATTGAGTATTTTTTAGACATATATAATCTAATTATTTTTGGTTTAAACTATATTTTTAACTTATTTTGGAATAAGTACATTTTTTTACTTGAAAACATATTTTTCCAAAAAAAACCATATTTCATGGAATTTTGACAGTTTAATCAAAACATTTATTTTGCATCTAATATGTTGTTAATTGATAAAAATAAATTCCATGTTGGGATCAAAGAGTTACATATTAAGTTATATTGTTCTTTTCACATTTAATCTTAAAAATTATTATGGCCAAACTTGAATTTCTACAGTATAGGTAAAATAATGTAACATGTTAACATTTTTGAGGTAAAAGCCTAAAATACATCAAAAAATAAAACATTAATTTATGTGTTTTATGTTTTTATATTCCATAAAAATAATATAAATATTAATTATAATCCCATCTATTTTTAATACATTTTATCCAAATGTGTTTGGGTTTTAATATAAAATAATCATTATGTAATAACTTAAAACTACCCTTACTCATATATAAATACCACTCCTCAACAAAACAATTTTCCACCAATGCCTTTATTATTTTAAAATAACCTAAAATAAACCTATCCCCTCTCTACCCACTTCTATTTGATACTTGTGTCACCCAAATACCAATTTTATGTTCCTTTAGGGGTCCTTCAAGGAGGTGAGGTTCGAGTTTTAACTTTCAAAAACAACCTTTCTTAATTTATATTCTTATTTTACCTTATCCTCATATCATTCATACTAATGTCATGATTAATCCAATATCATGTATAAATTATAATTTTATTTTTCTAATGTAATATATTAAATCCATCCCATTTATTACATCTTTATATTCAAAAAAATGAAACCATTGTCCAAATTTTGGTGGTTAATCACCTCTATGAATTATGATTTTTCATTTTCAATTCCCTACTTCATGGATTTTCATTAAAGTATTATTAAAATTATATTATATTTTAGAAATTATATTATATTCTTTTTCTTTTTCAAGAACTAATATATATATATATACATAAAATATTAAATAAAATGATAAATGTTCTTGTTTCTCAGAAAAACAATAAAAATTAATTCACTATTTATCATTAACATTTTATCAATTGAATAATCATTATTTTTTAAATAAAAATGATATATGGGAGCATTTAAACATATTTAATTTCATAAATACCATTTCATTTCACTTTTGGAATTTTATTTTCATTTTCAAAAAAAGGCATAATTACACACAAATGTACCAATCATGAAAACATGGAAAACTCACCCAAAACAATGAAAACTTTGAGATACTATTAATTATTGGGTTGTAATGTGATATAAAAGAATCACATAAGCTATTATAAATGTGATTATAGTTATTTAATAACTTAATAACATTGTTTTTTCCTTTATATAGGAGGATAAAATTATGAAAAACTAAAGGGAAGCTTGAGGTAGGGGTTTCAAATATAAATTTTTTATTATGGCAGATAAATGCCTTATCCACCATTTATCAAGGAGTGAATATAATACCCCTTGATATACAATATCATGAATCTCCTTATCATTGTCTTATTAAATGTTTCATTTCATAATTATTACTTTATTGGTGCAAATAATTATATTGGTTAAAACATGGTAAGGGAATTCTAAACCCAATTTCCATTCATTAGGTTAATCCTCTAATAAATTAATTAATAAATGATATTATGTGTGGAAATACATTTTCTTTTCTTATGATTTCATTCACACATTATTTATGTGAATTTATATGGAATAATAAAAATTAATTATTTTTATTAAAGCTCACATCAATGATATGATATTTATAAAGCGATTTCATTTCTAAATTATCTTCTATATGTTTCCATTGAAAATATATTATTCTCCGATATAATTATTTTATAATATTTTTTTCAAATTGTTTTTACTATTACATTATCATATTATAATATTATTTTTACTCATTTTTTACATTTTAAAAATCGGTTTAATGGGATTTTTTTTTTCAATGCGAGGTTCTTTATGACTTTTTGAAAAAAATTAAAGAAGGATTTTTTTAGCTTGTATGGTTGGATCAGAATTTCCCACCATCATGGGGTGTTAATTACCTAAATCTTACATTATAAGATTTAAATTTAATTTTTAAATAATTTGTTCATATATAATTAATCGGACATTGGAACACAATCTTTTTCTGAATATAAATGAAATTTTCCTCAAGAATTATGTCATCTGATATCTCAAAAATTATTTTCAATGTAATATAACATTTATAGATGTTTGTTCTTATTTAATAAGGATATTACTCAAGGATAATATCCTTATTCATTTTTTGTTATTTATGATTATTATGGAATGATGTTTATTAATCCCATTATATTTCCATGAGATATATTATGAAGAAATGTTTTGGAAACCCATTTCATGTAATGATTTGTGACATTATTAATGATGTATGTTCTTATGGAAGAACAATGTATGATTTTAATTTTTGATGGGTGGGACTTATATCTCCCTCTAATGAACTATATAATGATGGATAACTATTGATATAAATGTGTTATGTGTGAACCGGATCTCATGTTCATAATTTTATGCATAAAACTTGTTTCCATGAACATATTATTAGTGTGGACCCTGATTTATTGTTCGTAAGAGTAAGAATGAACTTGGTTTCATGTCTTTAAGTTTATTCAAGGGCATAATTATATGTATTTAACATAATGAGTGTACCTATTTCAATTTATACATGTTAAAAATGTTATAAGTGTATGTGTATGCCATATTTTGTTGTCTTTTAAACAACCAAACTTTATTCCATGACTCATGGTTTTGAATTTCTATATATAACGTATAGTTTTTAAATGTTTTTTCATGTTTTTATGCCCTTATTCTTATGTAATGATTGGTATCTCCCATGTTTACTCTTACAGAGAATTTTAGACCACACTTATCTTATGTCTATTTTCCCCAAGATATGAGAGAATTAATTATGTATGACAAGTCAAAAAGGGTTCTAGTTATGAATGAATAAAAAGAAAACAATCTAGTTTTTTTATGAACCAGTTGTTTTTGTTTCCAAGATTCCGAAGACACTGAACACATATGGCTCTAGCATGGTTTTTTTATGTTCTGTTATATAATAGATATTCTTTGATTTAGATACAATATCAATATATGAAAAGATTGTGTCATTATATCGGTCCAATTTTATTGTTCTCAAATCATAAAGATGGTAAATTATATAAATAAATTCACATAACAATTTTACATCATTTCAATTAAATCCATTTAGAAATGTTGTCCAATTTATTTAATTTAAATAGATAAACCTATGGAATAATTCATAATACATAATACATAATAAACTGAGAATGAGGACCTAAATCAAGAATATCTAATTCAGGCATGTAAAAATTATCTAATTTTATTTATTAAAAGGTTACCCATGGACATAAATTAATACCCAAAAAATTCAATACTAACCATAAGGATCATTAGCCTATATGGGTAGCACATCTATATGGGGGTTTAATTTTTTTTAAAAAAATTACCAATGTCATTGTTTTTTAAGTAGATCTGAGCATATTAAGAATGTGGAATGCATTCACTTTTGCAAAAATGTTCATTATCAGTGCTCAAAATATGATTTATTAGAGCTAAAAAAGAGTTTTAAAGCTCGGCCCTGATAAAGGGGGGTACCCTTTATCAGCACTTTTTAGCGCTGATAAATGCTCCACTTATCCGCGCTAAAAATGCACTAATAAATGCACCCTTTATTAGCACTAAAAAGAAACTGATAAAGGTGGACATTATCAGCGCTAAAAGAGCACTGATAAATTGATTCTTTATCAGGGCTTCTTTAGCGCTGATAAAGGTGGATTTTATCAGTGCTGTTTTAGCGCTGATAAAAGATCCATTTATCAGCGCTAAAAAAGCGTTGATAAATGCTCTGTCTGCTGCTACGAAAAATCTACAGCAGCACACCTGAACCCCTGCAAAAAAATCAACATCTCAATAATCTAATTAGAGCAAGTATACCCATGAAAAATTAACACATAAATCATAAGAGAATTAGACCAAGTATACCCATACAACAAGTATACCCATACACCATTAACACATAATTCATAAGTTAATTAAGTATATAAAGAATTCAATTCAATATTCAGGGGGTTTGGGGCTTTCCTAGGGTTTGGGGTGGCTGTCCAGGGGGGGTAGTGGGTGTCTGGGGGGATGGGGGTGTCCGGGGGTGGCTTTCTAGGGGGTGGACTGGTGTCCAGGGGGTGGGGTTGTCCAGAGGGGTGGGGGTGTCCAGGGGGTGGGTTGGTGTCTAGGGGGTGGGGGCGGACCAGGGGGTTGGTGGGATTGAATCTTACACGTCACAAAGGGCCCATGGATCATTCTTATAAAATATCAACACAATCGGAATGCGTTTGGTCAGATTTCTGTAGGTTAATTGTTGTTTTCACTTAAAATTGTGTCCATTTTAAACCAAAGAGAGACCCTTTGAGTGCTACTGGCCACACTGTGCCTCATATTGAGGCATGGATGACTCGTAAATGTCAAAAAGGACCTGTGGATCATTCTCTTAAAGGATAAACACAATCTAAATGTGTTTGGTCGGACTTCCGTAGGTCAGTTGTTTCCACATAAAATTTTGTCCATTTTAAACAAAAGAGAAACCCTTTGAGTCGTACCGGCCACACCATGCCTCATATTGGGGCGGGGTTTACTCGTACACGTCACAAAGAACCCATGTATCATTTTTATAAAAGATCAAGACAATCCGAATGTGTTTGGTCGTATTTCCATAGGTCAGTTGTTGTTTTCACTTAAAATTGTGTCCATTTTAAACCAAAGAGAGACTCTTTGAGTGCTATCGGCCACACCATGCCTAAGATTGAAGCAAGGATGACTCGTACACGTCAAAAAGGACCCGTGGATCGGTCTCCTAAAGGATCAATATAATCCAAATGTGTTTGGTTGGATTTCTGTAGGTCAGTTATTGTTTTCACTTAAAGTTGTGTACATTTTAAACAAAATAGAGACCCTTTGAGTGGTACTAGCCACACCGTGCCATGTATTGAGGAGGGATTGACACTTACACATCACCAAGGACCCTTGGATCGTTCTTATAAAAGATAAAGGCAATTTTAATGCATTTGGTTTGATTTTCACCGGTCAGTTGTTGTTTTCATTTAAAATTGTGTCCATTTTAAACAAAAGAGAGACCCTTTGAGTGATACCGGCCACACCGCGCCTCGGATTGAGGTGGGGATGAATCTTACAAGTCACAATGGACCCGTGGATAATTCTCAAAAAGTATTAACACAATCCTATTGGGTATGGTCGGATTTCCACAGGTTAGTTGTTGTTTTCATTTAAAATTGTGTCCATTTTAAACAAAATAGAGACCCTCTGAATGATACCGGCCACACCATCCCTCGGATTGAGGCAGTGTTGACTCGTACTCATCATAAAGGACCGATAGATAGTTTTATAAAAGATCAAGACAATCCGAAAGTGTTTGGTCATATTTCTGTAGGTAAATTGTGTTTTTCAATTAAAATTGTGTCCATTTTAAACCAAAGAGAGACCCTTTGAGTGATACCGGCCACACCGTGCCTCATATTGAGGCAGGGATGACTCCAAAACATCACAAAGGATCCTTTGGTCGTTCTCCTAAAGGATCAACACAATCCGAATGGGTTTGGTCGGATTTCTGTAGGTCAGTTGTCATTTTCACTTAAAATTGTGTCTATTTTAAACCAAAGAGAGACCCTTTGAGTGATACCAGCCACACCATGCCTCAGATTGAAGTGTGGATGACTCGAACACATCAAAAAGGACACATGAATCGTTCTTATAAAAGATACACACAATCTGAATGCGTTTGGTCTGAATTCTGTTGGTCATTTGTTGTTTTCACTTAAAATTGTGTCCATTTTAAACCAAAGAGAGACCATTTGAGTGCTACCAGCCACACCGTGCCTCAGATTGAGGCGGTGATGACTTGTACAAGTCACAAAGGACCCTTGGATCATTATAATAAAGGATCAACACAATTTGAATGTGTTTGGTCAGATTTTCGTTGGTCATTTGTTGTTTTCACTTAAAATTGTTTCCATTTTAAACTAAAGAGAGACCCTTTGAGTGGAACCGGCCACACTGTCCCTCAGATTAAGGAATGGTTGACTTATACATGTCACAAAGGACCCATGGCTCGTTCCTATAAATGATAAAGACAATATGAAAGCGTTTAATCATATTTCTGTAGGTCAGTTGTTGTTTTCTCTTAAGATTGTGTCCATTTTAAACCAAAGAGAGACTCTTTGAGTGCTACTAGCCACACCGTGCCTCATATTGTAGCGAGGATGACTCTTACACGTCACAAAGGACCTGGGGATCATTCTATTAAAGGATAAATACATTATGAATGTTTTTGGTCAGATTTTCATAGGTCAGTTGCTGTTTTCACTTAAAATTGTGTACATTTTAAACAAACTATAGACCCTTTGAGTAGTACCGGCCACACCGTGACTCATATTGAGGCAAGGTTGACTCATACACGTCACCGAGTACCCCTATATTGTTCTTATAAATGATAAAGGCAATCTGAATACGTTTTTTTAGATTTTCATAGCTCAGTTGTTGTTTCCATTTAAAATTCTGTCCATTTTAAACAAAAGAGAGACTCTTTGAGTGATACCTGCCACACCGTGCCTTGTATTAAGGCAAGGATTACTCACACATGTCAAAAAGGACCATCGTATATTTATTATATAGGATCAACACAATACTAATAGGTTTGGTTGGAATTCCGTAGTTCAGTTGTTGTTTTTACTTAAAAATGTGTCCATTTTAAACAAAATAGAGACCTTTTGAGTGATACCGGCCACACCGTGCCTAGGATTGAGGAGGGGTTGACATTTACACATCACAAATGTCCCATGGAATGTTCTTATACAATATCAAGACGATATAATATTTTTGTTCTGATTTCTGTAGGTTAGTTTTTGTTTTCACTTAAAATTGTGTCCATTTTAAACGAAAGAGAGACTCTTTGAGTGCTACCGGCAACACTGTACCTCAGATTGAGGCGGAGTAGACTCTTACATGTCACAAAGGACCCGTGAATCATTCTTCTAAAGGATCAAAACAATCTTAATGGGTTTGGTCAGATTTCTGTAGGTCAGTTGTTGTTTTCACTTAAAATTGTGTCCATTTTAAACCAAAGAGAGAGCCTTTGAGTGCTACCGGCCACACCGTGCCTCAGATTGAAGTGGGGATGACTCTTACATGTCAAAAAGGACCCATGTATCATTCTTATAAAATATAAACTCAATCTGAATGTGTTTGGTCAGATTTTCATTGGTCAGTTGTTGTTTTCACTTATAATTGTGTCTACTTTAAACCAAAGAGAGACCCTTTGAGTGCTACCGGTCACACTGTGCTTCATATTAAGGCAGGGATGAGTCTTCCATGTCAAAAAGGACACATGGATCGTTCTACTAAAGGATCAACACAATCCATATGTGTTTGGTCAGATTTCATTAGATCAGTTGTTGTTTTCACTTAAAATTGTGTCCATTTTAAACAAAAGAGAGACCCTTTGAGTGGTACCGGCCACACCGTGTCTTGTATTGAGGCGGGGTTGACTCATACACATCAAAAAGGACCCATATATTGTTATTATAAAAGATCAAGACAATCCGAATGTGTTTGGTCTGATTTCCGTAGGTTAGCTGTTGTTTTCACTTAAAATTGTGTCCATTTTAAAACAAAGGGAGACTCTTTTATTGATACAGGCCACACCGTGCCTCAGATTGAAGAGTGGATGGCTCTTACACATAAAAAAGGTAAGGTGTATCGTTCTCCTAAAGAATCAATACAATCCGAATGTGTTTGTTCAGATTTCTATAGGTCAGTTGTTGTTTTCAATTAAAATTGTGTACATTTTAAACAAAATAGAGACCCTTTGAGTGGTACCGGCCACACCATGCCTCAGATTGAGGCGAGGTTGACTTGGACACATCACCAAGGACACTTTTATCATTCTTATAAATGATCAAGGCATTCCTAATGCGTTTGGTTGGATTTTCATAGTTCAATTGTTGTTTTCATTTAAATGTGTGTCCATTTTAAACAAAAGAAGGACACTTTGTTGATACAAGCCACTCCATGCCTCATATTGAGGCGGGGATGAATCTTACACATCAAAGAGGACCTTTGGATCATTCTACTAAAGTATCAACACAATCCGAATGCGTTTGGTCAGATTTCTGTAGGTCAGTTGTTGTTTTCACTTAAAATTGTGTCCATTTAAAACAAAAGAGAGACCCTATGAGTGATACCGGACACACCGTGCCTTAGATTGAGGCGGGGATGACACATAAATGTCTAAAAGGACCCATGCATCATTATTATAAAATATCAAGAGAATCCGAATGCGTTTGGTCATTTCTCTATAGGTCAATTATTGTTTTCACTTCAAATTGTGTCCATTTTAAACCAAAGAGAAACCCTTTGAGTGCTACTGGCCACACCATGCCTCAGATTGAGTTAGGGATTACTTGAACACATCAAAAAGGACCCTTGTATCGTTCTCTTAAAGGAACAACACAATCCTAATGCGTGTGGTCAAATTTCCGTAGGTCAGTTGTTTTTTTCACTTAAAATTGTGTACATTTTAAACAAAATAGAGACCCTTTGAGTGGTACCGACCACACTGTGCCTCAGATTGAGGAGGTTTTGACTATTAAACTTCACCAAGGACCCTTGGATTGTTATTATAAAAGATCAAGGCAATATGAATGTTTTTGGTCAGATTTCCATAGGTTAGTTGTTGTTTTCACTTAAAATTGTTTACATTTTAAACGAAAGAGAGACCCTTTTAGTGATAGCGGTCACACCATGCCTCAGATTGAGGTGGGGGTGACTTTTACACATCACCAAGGACCCTTGGATAGTTCTTATAAATTATAAAGGCAATATGAATGCGTTTGGTCATATTTTCATAGGTCAGTTGTTGTTTTCAATTAAAATTGTGTCCATTTTAAACAAAAGAGAGACCCTTTGAGTGGTACTGGCCACACCGTGCCTCAGATTGAGTCGGGGTTGCCTCGTACTCGTCTCAAAGGACCCGTGGATTTTTCTCCTAAAGGATCAACAAAATCTTAATGGGTTTGGTCAGATTTTTGTAGGTCGGTTTTCGTTTTCACTTAAAATTGTGTCCATTTAAACAAATTAGAGACCCTTTAAGTGATACCGGCCACACCATGCCTCAGATTGAGGCAGGGTTGACTCATACATGTCACCAAGGACCCTTGGATCATTCTCCTAATGGATAAAGGAATGAATAATGCGTTTGATTGGATTTTCATTGGCCAGTTGTTGTTTTCAATTAAAATTGTGTCCATTTTAAACCAAAGAGAGACCCTTTGATTGATAGACGTCACACCGTGCGTCGGATTGAGGCAAGATTAACTCATACACGTCACCAAGGACCCTTTGATAGTTCTCCCAAAAGATAAAGATAATCCGAATGCGTTTGGTTGGATTTCCATAGGTTAGTTGTTGTTTTCACTTAAAATTGTGTCTCTTTTAAACAAAATTGAGACCCTTTGAGTGCTACAGCCACACTGTGCCTCATATTGAAGTTGGGATGACTCATACACATCACAAAGAACCCTTGGAGCGTTCTACCAAAGTATCAACACAATAAAAATGGTATTGGTTGGATTTCCGTAGGTCAGTTGTTGTTTTCACTTAAAATTTTGTCCATTTTAAAAAAAATAGAGACCCTTTGAGTGATACCGGCCACACCATGCCTCAGATTGAGCCTAGGTTGACTCGTACACTTCACAAAGGACCCATGGATCGTTCTTATAAATGATCAAGACAATCCAAATGTGATTGGCCGTATTTCCGAAAGCCAGTTGTTGTTTTCACTTAAAATTGTGTCCATTTTAAACCAAAGAGAGACCTTTGAGTGCTACCGGCCACACCGTGTCTCAGATTAAGGTGGGTATGACTCATGCACATCACAAAAGACCCTTGGATTATTCTCCTAATGGATCAAAACAATCCTAATGCATTGTTTCAAATTTCTGTAGGTCAGTTATTGTTTTCACTTAAAATTGTGTACATTTTAAACAAAATAGAGGCCCTTTGAGTGGTACCGGCCACACCGTGCCTTGGATTGAGGAGGGGTTTACTCGTACACGTCACCAAGGACCCTTGTATTGTTCTTATAAAATATGAAGGCAATCTGAATGTGTTTGGTCATATTTCCATAGGTCAGTTGTTGTTTTCACATAAAATTGTTTACATTTTAAACAAAAGAGAGACCCTTTGAGTGATAGCGGTCATACCGTGCCTCATATTGAGGCAGGGTTTTCTTTTACATGTCACCAAGGACCTTTGGATCATTACTGTAAATGATCAAGGCAATCCGAATGCGTTTTGTCAGATTTTAATAGCTCAGTTTTTGTTTTCTATTAAAAATGTGTCCATTTTAAACAAAAGAGTGACCCTTTAAGTGGTACCGGCCACACCGTGCCTCAGATTGAGGTGGGGTTGACTCGTGAACGTTACAAATGACCCATGGATCATTCTCATAAAGGATCAACACAATCCGAATGGGTTTGGTTGGATTTCTGTCAGCCAGTTTTTGTTTCACTTAAAATTGTGTCCATTTTAAACAAAATAGAGACCCTTTGAGTGATACCGGCCACACTGTGCCTCAGATTGAGGCGAGGTTGACTCTTACACATCACCAAGGACCCTTGGATCGTTATTTTAAAGGATAAAGGCAATCCCAATGCGTTTGGTTGGGTTTCCATAGGTCAGTTGTTGTTTTCAATTAAAATTGTGTCCATTTTAAACCAAAGAGAGACTCTTTGAGTGCTACCGGACACACCGTGCCTCAGATTGAAGCAAGGATAAATTTTAAACATAAACAATCACCCTTTTATTGTTATCCTAAAGTATCAACAAAATCGTTTGGTCAGATTTTTGTAGGTTAGTTGTTGTTTTCACTAAAAATTGTGTCCATTTTAAAACAAAGAGAGACCCTTTGAGTTATACAGCCAAACCATGCCTCATATTGAAGAAGGAATGACTCGAACTTGTCACCAAGGACCCTTGGATCGTTCTCCTAAAGGATCAACACAATCCAAATGTGTTTTTTCAAAAATCTGTAGGTCGGTTGTTGTTTTCACTTTAAATTGTGTACATTTTAAACAAAATTGAGACCCTTTGAGTGGTACCAGCCACACCGTACCTAAAATTTATGCAAGGTTGACCCATACACGTCACCAATGACACTTAGATCGTTTTTATAAGATATCAAGGAAATCCAAATGCATTTGGTCAGATTTTCGTAGGTCTGTTGTTGTTTTCACTTAAAATTGTTTACATTTTAAAGAAAAGAGAGACCCTTTGAGTGATATCGGTCACACCATGCCTAGAATTGAGGCGGGTAGACTCGTACATGTCACTAAGGACCCTTGGAACGTTCTTATAAATGAACAATGCAATACAAATGCATTTGTTTGGATTTTCATTGGTTAGTTGTTGTTTTCAATTAAAATTGTGTCCATTTTAAACAAAAGAGAGACCCTTTGAGTGGTACTGGACACATTGTGCCTCATATTGAGGCGGGGTTGACTCGTACATATAACAAAAGACACATGGATCGTTCTCCTAAAATATAAACACAATAAGAATGGTTTTGGTCAGATTTCTGTAGTTCAGTTATTGTTTTCACTTATAATTGTGTCTATTTTAAACAAAGTAGAGACCCTTTGTGTGATACCGGCCACACCATGCCTCAGATTGAAGCAGGGATGATTCTTACACATCAATAAGGACCCTTGGAACGTTCTACTAAAGGATCAACACAATCTGAATGGGTTTGGTTGGATTTCTGTAGGTCAGTTGTTGTTTTCACTTACAATTGTTTAAATTTTAGACAAAAGAGAGACCCTTTGAGTGATAGCAGCCACACCATGCCTCATATTGAGGCAGGGATGACATGTAAATGTCACCAAGGACCCTTGGATTGTTCTCCAAAAATATCAACACAATCCAAATGCATTTGGTCATATTTCCATAGGTCAGTTGTTGTTTTCACTTAAAATTGTGTCCATTTTAAACAAAATGGTGACCCTATGTGTGGTACTGGCCACACCAAGCCTCATATTGAGGTGGGGTTGACTCGTACACATCACCAAGGACCCCTGGATCGTTATTATAAATTATCAAGGTAGTCCTAATGCATTTGGTTTGATTTCAGTAGGCCAGTTGTTGTTTTCACTTAAAATTGTTTACATTTTAAATAAAAGAGAGACCCTTTGAGTGGTAGAGGGCACACCGTGCCTCAGTTTGAGGTAGGGTTGACTCGTACACGTCAGCAAGGACCCTTGAATCATTATTATAAATTATCAAGGAAATATTAATGCGTTTGGTTGGATTTTAATAGTTTAGTTGTTGTTTTCATTTAAAATTGTTTCCATTTAAACAAAAGAGAGACCCATTGAGTGGCACCAGCCACACCATGCCTCGGATTGAGGTGGGGTTGACTCGTACACATAAAAAAGAAACCATGGATCATTCTACTTATTGATCAACACAATATGAATGGGTTTGGTTGGATTTCCATAGGTCAGTTGTTGTTTTCACTCAAAATTGGGTCCATTTTAAACAAAGTAGAGACCCTTTGAGTGATACCGGCCACACTGTGCCTCAGATTGAAGCTAGGATGACACATATATGTCACAAAGGACCCTTGGATCATTATCCTAAAGTATCAACACAATCGGAATGGGTTTGGTCAGATTTCTGTAGGTCAGTTTTTGTTTTCACTTAAAAATGTTTACAATTTAAACAAAAGAGAGACACTATGGGTGATAGCGGTCACACTATTCCTCGGATTGAGGAGGGGATGACTCGTACACATCTCCAAGGACCCTTGGATCGTTCTTATAAAATATCAGGGAAATCGGAATGTGTTTGGCCAGATTTCCGTAGGTCAGTTGTTGTTTTCACTTAAAATTGTTTCCATTTTAAACAAAATTGAGACCCTTTGGGTGGTTCAACATTCTTGCATGTTGCTTGTGGATATCATATGTTAAAATTGGAAAATGAATCATTGGAGATTGGATGTTTTATTTAATAACAATTACAATTTTCCTACGAACATTTTCATACAACAATGTTTCATCTTTTGATCCACTTATCCCCTCTCAAAAATATCCACCAATTGTATATGTCCTGAGGTCAGATCTTTATTGTATTTGTGTACAATCTTCCATCAGGTATGCGGCCCACTCATTTATGAACATGTCTATATCATCTTGTGAGTATGAGGATTTTCGATAGTCAGATTAGTACATAAAAATATAAAAAAAATAATTAATAAATAAATTAAACGAACTAGTAGTGGTTTTTGAAAATACCTCTTTAGGGATGCTAGTTTGTTGATGAAAAACGATCTCTTTCATAAATTTGCAAACATAATAACCACAATAATTATCATTTTTTTGTTTTGGACACTACAAAAAAAATTGATCATTAGGAGAATAAGTAACTTGGGTTGAGAAGTGATTGGATAGTTAAATTTTATTATATATACCCTGATATTTGTCCCGACGTAGTACTTTCTCGCCTCATTATGCTTAGCCCCTATCCTCATTCCTTTTTTAGAAAATAATGATACACCTCCCTATCATAAAATAATCCTCAGTAAAAGATAATATAAATTATATTACTTTATTTTTAGACCTAAAACGTAAGATTTAGTGTCTTATAGATTCACAAACTCCATCATGTGTGGTCGGTTTGATGGATATCCTTGCTTTGAATCCAGAAAATAAATATTTTGAGTATCAATGTTCACCTCAATTAGCAACCAATTTTCCTAAAAACACAAAATGTAATAAGTAATAAAATAAGTTAAAATATAATTGATATTATTTAATCGTAGTGTTTTACCCCTACATGGTTGGTATTAGGAAGAGTCTGTCATCTGTAATCTTCCATTCAAATATTTTCAGCAAGCTGTTCACTATTGCATCCCTTTTAGATGGCTCTAATTTTGTTAGGTGTGTTGATGTGGTTTGAGGACTAACGAGTCGAAATCTTGGATCATGGAAAAATTCCTTCAATAGTTTTTCATAAATGTGTCTGTCAACAATATAAAATCCATTTAGTCATAATTTTCACATTAGATCAACTTTTAGAAAATAAATTAATGGAATCATACCTCATATATACATTTACAACTATGACGCCTAGCCAAAAATTTTCAAGGATCTCATTTACATTTTCAACAGCAACAAAATCATGACTTTCCTCTCCATATTTATTATCTTCGAAAACCACTATATGACTATTACTATCTTTTAGCTTCATATCCACATGAGTCTTCACTGCTAGTAAATGTGGATAGAGAACAGGTGGTGTTATTGTGCTTTCAGTTGCTCCTTGGGATCAGTTGGTCAATCCCTTAGATGGTTTTGAGCCGATGTTTTTCACCCCCTTCCCTTTCTCTTTATATAACAACAATCATTGGTTAAGACCCTTTTTTCAGTAATTGTTAAAGGTATACCACGAAAAAAAAGAAAATAAATACCTCTTTGTCTGCATGTTCTCTTATAAGTTGTGACAGCCATGAAATGAATGTTCCAATAGCCTTTTCGACCGTATGAATATCATCGTCAACAACTGGAATAGGTATCTCTACATTTGGATCATGAACTACAGTAATATTCACATTCAAATGATCTTTCAGAAGTGGTCTATTATGCTACGTGTCATCTGGGATATTGAACATTGTAGCCCTCTATACAAGGTGATAAGTGGGTGTTGATAGATATAAATCACAATCATTATCACCCTGTAGAAGATCAGTACAAAAAAACTATCAGTGTTTTTATGATTCACATTTCATTGGAACAATTATTATAATATTGATTACCACGGCTAAGACAATTCTTTTAGGGGAATGGCACACCTCAAAGCTAGTGGGGGGTGGGGCGGGATGTTCATGCACTGGTTGTTCCTAACTTGTGTCTTCCCTTTTATTCCCACCCATAAAAGTTTCTAGCAATTCTCCCTACCATTGCAATAGTTCATCATGGGTTGCTATTTTTTCTCTCATTTGTTCCAATTTTTCATCTGTATCATCCGTTTTTTTCTTCTTCTCAAAATATACTCAGGGTGTCACCCCAAACCCCACACCTCTGACACGACTGTATTTTGCTGGCTGCTTCAAAGCCGTCGATAATAGGTTTGTATCCGCTATATGAGAAGCGGATTCCTGTGACTGTCGGATATAGGAAAATAACTAATTATTTTTATGAAATAGTAATTTAAAACAAATATTTATATCATCTTTTCATACTTACACATATTTCCCACAATTTTTGTGTGTTCTCATCTACTAAATTCCCTTCCTTATTCACACGTGCCTCCTTCCATAGCACATGACGTGGGTCAGAAGTGTATTTGGTTTTAGACTCATCAATCTACATATAAACATAGAAAAATAATTATGATGTTGTTTATTGGACCCTAAAAATATTACTGTAAATTTAAAATATGTAAAATTTTATTTTCTAATGACGTGTACCCCATCATTGCTTTATGATAGGGGTACGCTAGTTTTGATGCCCGTTCATTATATTCATTACAGAGTTTCTGTTTCATAAATGAAATATTGACAATCAAAGTGATGAATACAGGTATCCTCAAACAACATATTATCACCCACAATGTACCTGAAACTTCTCATCCACACGGTGGGCAATAAATGCATCACATGATTCTTTGGATATCAGGTGAGTGTAGACAATCGTTGGGTGCATGTTTATTTTACCTTTGGAATCATTCAGGTGACATCTTGTTAAAATAGTGTGAAAACCTAGATGAATCCTTCCCGTAAGCCCTAGTACAAAATCTTCGTGTGAATCCTCTACTATAAATGTACTCTGCAAGATATTTGGAAGAGTAATACATTGTTTCATTATGTTATTTTCTAGTAAATTAATGAAATAAATTCATAATGTTACCGTAATTTCTTCCCAGATCACAGCCTTCAGCCCGGACAGAACATGGTGCCCTGAATCTATGTCAATCGGCACGCGTTGCCTAGTGACAACTCTAATGTAGCAGGTAAACATAGACTTATTGGGATTCACATGTTGTCCTCGTTCATTCCATATGACTTCAAATTTGATGCCTTTTCTTTTTTCCTTAAGAAATTTGGCTAACACCATCAAACTTTGACGCACCTGTGTTTTCTGCGATGTCAATCCTTCATTCCTGGTCATTTCATCGATATCAACATCATCTATATGTTCATCTGAAATGGTATCAATGACATGTGTTTATGGTTGTTGGACCTCAACACTAGAAGAATTAGGAGCCACAACAGCAGGAGTAGTAGCAGTCGCAGCAGGAGCAACAGGAGCAATAGGAGCTGCAGTAGGAGGAGCAGCAGGAGCAACAGGAGCCGCAACAGGAGCAGCAGCTGTAGGAGCAGAAGCAGCAGCAGCCGCAGTAGTGGCAGTTTGAGAGACTTGTTCAGCCTCAAGGGTAGGAGCACCAGAATGTGAAGAAGTCATTATCTGCAAAAGTGGTTGAACAGTTAATTTAGATTTCATAAATTTAGTAATGATAAGATAATAACATGAGATAACAAGATCTATATTACAAACAAAATATAACCTGTTTATTGAACTCTATTTCTTTTTTTCAAAGGTTGAAGGGATTTGAAACATTTATCGATTATCCAAATCACTTCATTGTGGTCTCCTCTAACATAAAAACATCATCTACATTAGGGCCCCCCCAAAATGATTGTGACATACCACTAAAAGGATCTTCCTCAACTGAATTTTCATCGGACCCTTCAGTAGTTATGGATGATAACAGAACAATCATCCACTTTCAGTTTGTGGGATTTGGAACATAAAAAAATTATACCACTTGTGATTCCATTATAAACTGTTCTTCTTTGTAACCTTCTTTACTAAAATAAACGTTCAAAAATCCCCATTCATCTATTTTAACACCACTGTTGATATCAACCCATTTTCATTGAAAAATCGGCAATTGGAATATCGTATAAATCAACTCCCATATTAGTTTGATAATGCCAAAGTATGAATTATTGGTATAAATTGGATTTTTGTCCTTACTACTAGAAACATGCATCTCTTCAGCCACTGGTGTAACTCTACTATTTTTCATGGTACTATCATCATCATGTTCATCTGTATAGAATTTATAACCATTAATTACATACCCACTCTAAGATAATATATACACACTTGGTCCAGCAGCTAGTCATCTAAGTCGTTCTGAAATTGAATTCATGTTTTCATCCAACTACTTAAAAATATGGTCTTAAACCATCCTATAAACTGGTGATTATGTTTATTTGATAACCATTTTTTACCCCTTGATGGATTCAACTGCCTAATAATTTCATTGTGAGTTTCAATATATGAAGCAACCTGCTAACTATTATGAAAAACATAAAGATGGGCATGGTCCCGGTCTGTAATACTGATTGTCACTACTTTTAATCCAGAAATTACCTCACCGTAAATGCGTCCAGTGTGACGAGATTTTGGGAGACCAGTGCTTTCCACATCAGATAGGTATTGAATACAAAATTCAATGGCTTCCTCAAAAATATATCACTCCACTATACAACTGTTTCTCTGATGCTTTCTCCGTGGCACGCGCATCCGTCTGTGGGGAGGACGCACTGCTTATTACCCTGCATTCCCGCTTTCCAAAGGCGGGCGGCATCCGTTCCTTATTCAGGGATGTCTGCTCCTTGATCGAAACTGGGATGATGGGATGTCGGTTCTTCCTTCTGTGGATTCTTCCTCAGAGCTCATCACCTAGTCCGGGTCTCCCTCATAGATTTAAGATGGTTCGTGAATCTCATTCCCGGTGCCATATCTACATGGACGCCAGTTAATTACGCCGCTTCTGTCAAGACGCTCCAAGGGGTCTTTTCGGGGCAGCAACCTTCAGTGAGGAGAATGGTCACGTTGGGGCGTCGTCAGCATGTCTGTCTTTTGTCCCTCATCACAGGGCTTCTCGAGGGTGCGGAAGACTGAGGCATCCCAAATCAAACGCGAGGAATGTGTACCATATGAGGTTTTCCTCAGCTTCCCATGCTTAGAACGGGGTATGTCATGAGTTTAACGTCTTGCGGAGACGGATCGGGTTGAATGACCCCTAGGGGGAACACCGATGTTGGGGCTAGCACGTGGGCGGCTTCCCAGATATCCTGGAGTGGGATGGGGTTGCATGATCTCACCGGGATGTGGCGGCCCGGGTAAGGATCTGGATGGATGGTGGAGTGAGACATGGGGCTTATGTTCTGAGATGGCCCAAGGGGGGGAATACAGTTTAACATCATGCAGGACGGGATACAATTTAACGTCATGCGGGACGAGATACAGTTTAACATCATGCGGGACGAGATACAATTTAACGTTGTGCGGGACGAGATATAGTTTAACATCCTGCGGGACGAGATACAGTTTAACGTCATGCAGGACGAGATATAGTTTAACGTCATGCGGGACGAAGGGTTTGGGGCTTACACTCTGAGGTGGCCCAAGGTGGTTAGGGAACCGACATGGAGAGGTCGGGAAGACCGGGTGGTGGGCTTGAACTTCGTTGAGGCTTCCTATGTACTGTGCGTTAGCACGGATCAAAGTCCACGTAGTTCGCTGGGATGGGGCTTATGCTCTGGGGCGGCCCATAAGAGGATGTCATGGTCGATGCGCACTCTATGCCCACGTGATCCATGCTCTGTGTGAGAAACAAGAGGCAGCAGGGACTAGATGATCACATCGCGAAGGGTGCGTCCGTGAGAAGCGGAATGGGGCATACGCGTTAAGTGGCCCAAAGAGGAAACAGGGACTTACACATGGTTAGCGGCCCTTGGTGTCGGGTCTTACTCCAGGGTGGAGGCCCATGGTGCTACAAAGTGCAGTGGGAAAAGGACTCCACTGTCCTTGGCAAGGGGGACGTACGGAGATGCATGGGTGCAGTCATCCGTATGGAAGGATAGGGGCTTACGCTCTAAGGCAGCCCTTCCTCCCGTGGACAAACTCCACTCCGACAAGGAGGAAATCATTCCATGTGAGGAAGAGTCCATTCTAGTGGAGACGAGTGGGCGTAAAAAATGTCCGAGCTGGGGGGACCCTGCGTGCGAAGCACGGGGTCAGACCACAGTTTAACGTCTTGTGTTAAGGACGAGGTGCTTAGCAGTTTAACGTCCTGCATCTTGGACGAGGTGGGTTTTCTCCACACCCCTAGGGCTTACATGCCTAACGCCCTCTACCCCTTGTGGGAGGGAAGGCATCGGCAAGGCCATACTGAAGGGGGGCCGTAGGGCAAACCACCGGGGGGTCCACGTTAGCGTGGATATGCGAAGAAGCAATATCCATTAGCGTGCCTATGCGAAGAAGCATAAGGCAAAGCAACGCAATGGGAAACACGGCCGAAGGGACCTTGAGGTTACTTCGCACGAGCCTGGAAGGCCGTACGGGAAAACAACGCATAGCGCGCGCGCCCGGCAGGGGAGACATCAGGTGCTGGTGCAGGGGGCATCCAAGGGGCGTCAAGGTGAGGGGGTCCTGGGCATTGCGCGCAAAACACCGGGATGGCACACAATTGGAGCAAGGGAATTGCACGCGGAGAGGTAATTTCTCACAGGGTTCTACGTGCGTGGCAGGGTATTGCGCGCACGAAATACGGATTGCACAAAAGGATGGAACCCTGGGGAGGGGGAAAATTCACTGAAGCCGGTGGAATTGCGCGCAAAGGCGAACTCCAGGGAAAGGTGGCGTGAAATAAGGGATTACCTGGAAGTCATCTTGCGCACGGGGGGAGACAAATTGCCCGCACGAGAGTCACTTCAGATTCCTCAACCACCAAACCATTCGGGGTCACCTTCTATTTATAGGCGACCTCTGGAGCAGAATCTGGGCGGCGCGTGAAATTCTTCACGCCGAGCGCAGCCGGCGGGCACAAATTCGCCGAGCAGAACCGGGGCGTGCAAATATTGTGCGCCTCATCGGCTCAATTTCGCGAATTTCGGTGATTCTATGCGTGCAGAACAATTTTTCGCGCGGATCCTCCTTTATTTCGCGCACCACATCCCGGTCCTCCGGATCGGGCCTCTGATTCCAAATATGACTTCACACCGTCATTTCGAAACTTCTTCCAGGAGTTACGGTCTTTTTCGGCGTCAACAAATACCCCCCTTAGAATTGGATCGGCGAGAGGTCGCAACGATCGGATTCCAAGGGAAACGCCAAAACAATGAAATGGTATGTCCCCTGATCAAGTTGCGCAAAAAATTCTGACGGGGCGCGCAAAACCTACAGATGCGCACGGAATCCTCTTTCCACGCGGCGCGGAACCCTGACCTCGCCTATAAAAAGGGGCGATGGGTCCCAAATCTGTACTTCCGCATTTTTTGCGCGATATTCTCATCGCTCTCGTGCACGAAATCACTTCTGTGGCTGCGTGTAATAACGCTCTGGTTGCGCGGAATTCCATCCGAAATTCGGCCGTGATTTCATGCCTGTTCGGGCTTTTAAGCGCTTCACGTGCCGATTGCGCGCTAATCTCCAGGATTTCACGCAACTCATTTAGATTTCGCGCAGAACTCTCTGATTCTGTGCACTTCATCATGATTTCTCCCAACTCCCGAAAGATTCGAGATGGCTGCAAACCGAGTTGATGAGGGGGAAGCCGCTGCTCGTAGGACAGAAATGGCGGCAAACGAGGAGGTTTATTGCGCCAATGTGATTGTCTCCAATAATCTGACCTTGTTCAATCTGCTGACTCCATCCCAGAAGACGTATCCCTTGTCGGACAACCTCCCGCTCTGGAATTTTGGCATCCTGGAGGAGGTGCCCCTGCCGGGCTTCGAAGTGGACACACCGCAGTCTTGGGTGACTCGGGAGGATGAACTCCCTTGCTACAAAATCACCAACAAAGGCCATCCTGCCAGGGAAACTAGACATATGGACGTATATTTCCTGAACCCGAGGACTAGGACCATTACCGGGGACGAGTCTATGGTAGATGATTCTCCGACCCTCTACGCGAGCACGTTCTGTCAGAGCATCACAGATGACACGAAGGGATGGCTGAAGCATTGGGACCTGCGGTCCAGGGGCAACTTCACCAGCGAATGGGCCTGGGCATTCTGGGTTCGCCACACCTGTGACCAGTTCGGGGACGAACTGTGGTATATCATCCTGTTCGAGGAGGTATGGACATCGCAGTTCCACTTCCACCGCCAGCCTGAACTTGGACTGGAGCTATTCACCTGGTGCTCTCCTGACACCAACACATTTCATATTCATCATGGATAAGTCGGTATCAGTCTCCGGGACGTCCACTACATCGGAGGTATCCCACTGGAGGGTTACCAATACGACGAGTTCATTCCTCCAAAGAACACCTGGGGAGATAGGTCGCGGATGCCTATGCTGACGTGGAACCTGCTGCAGCTGGCCAAAGAGAGGCAGGGGGTCAAGGACTTCTTGAAGGACATCGCCTACAAGGGCTGGTTCAGCCTGTTCCTTGCGAAGGATCTGAACGTTAAGATGTCGGGACGGGGAAAACGGTGCCCAACTGCGGCTCAGAGGAGCATGGACGGGTCATACTGGAGGACCCTGGAGGCGGGGTAGTACCAATCAGGGGGCTACCGCGTCATTGAGGCGCTGGGCCCGAACGTCCGGTATGCCAGGTTCCTTGCCGTCTTCCTGAGCGGGTGGCTCCTGTCGGTGTGGGACGCGGGGATGGGTGTCTGTCCAGCAACACTGGTGATGGCGGGCTCCATTACCGCCAACAAACGGTTCAACTTGGGAGTCTTCATATTTTCCAAGCTGTATACCATCCTGGGGCACTTCTCGCGAGGGGGTCACCTTGGAGAGTATGTGGTCCCTTCCAGATCTTCCATGGCTGGGTGGTGGCTCATCTCGGCAGATATACTTTCTCAAACGTCGTCCGTCCTCCGGGCAATGGCCTGAGACCTTCCTTGCTAAACATTGCAGGGGTGGCTCCATTGATGCTCAATGAGGAGGGTGTGAGGATCTGCATTGGCAACCATGCCAACTTCAACTTCATCCCATTACCCACCCCAGTCGGCCAGCTGGTGGACAACGGGCGAGGCTCTCTGGAACAGCAGGAATACTTCCAGAACATTCGGGGCGGGGTGCTTATGGCTGGGATCGACGGGAAGGTGATCTGTGAGACTTACGTGCCATCCCTATTCGCCAGGCAGTTCGGGTGCCTCCAACGAATGCCGAAGAAGGTATTCACGGCTGTCTGGAAGGAGAAGAATCCCTACGTCCTGCACCATATGTGGTTGATGTTTACCACCTTCGGTTCTGGCGATGTCGTTACCCTTCCTCCCACTGGGGTCGATGCCGGCCTCGCAACCAAGTACGCCGAACACTGGACCATTGCGTACCCTGAGGGGCTATTACGCAAGTGCGTCCGGCAACTCGAGGTTACTCGCCCGGAAACCGGGCGACGGGAAAGAAGGCATGGTGCCATCGGAAGGGGGGAACCAAGGGCACATCAGGCAGCGTGGCATGCGCAGGCCGGGGCTTCGGCAGCGGGAACATCACATGGTGCTGCCACGTCCTCGTTACCCGCAGGGGGGTCACATGAGGCAGCCAGGGAACTGCCTGGGAAGTAGATAATATATATTCTCGAAACTTCCCAAGACGCAATTCTCCCGGCACTGTGGTCGGCCTGGATTACCCTGCGACAATAGCTGAGCATCAAAGCCATCTGGCAGAAGATAATGCAAAAAGGGATCCAACTGCCAGAGGTCGGGCTCGTTCGAATTACTGACCGAGTAAACTTCCATTGGTGGCATGCTTATCTGACAGCCATGGATGCATACGCACGCCAACGGGGGCGGCGTGCGGAGCCAACTTTCCTAGTGAAAGTGATGCTCGGCCATGAGCATGATCCGGAAGCGATGCCGCTGGGAGAAGTCGACAGTGACGAGGAGCCGGAGGGGGAGGAGGAAACCGGAGAGGAAGAAGGCGAGGGAGAAGACGAAGAAGAGGAGCCCGAAGGTGAGGGGTCTCAAGGGGTGACCTACCAAGGGAGTCTCCGAGAGAGAGGCAAGATTTCCGACTCTGATCTCGACATAACCGAGATTCTCAAGGTTTGTCTCTATCTTCATTCATTTCCCTAATTCATCCATTCTCCTTTCCAACTTCTAAATCACCTCCCCATCCTACTCAGGATCAGTTGAGCGTTGTACGGGTGTCCCCACTAGAGGAGGGAGGACAGGAACCAGTGAGACTTGATGTGGATCCGACACCCATCATTGAATTAACAAGCGCGGAGGGGTCTCCCCTTACGGCGGCTCCTGCAGCGGCCGAAACACTGGGTACCGACGCTCTGGATTCCTGTAAGTCTCACACTTCACTCCTGGTGCTTGGTAGAAATAGATCCCATCTGACCAGCGTATTCCTTGCGCAGTGATCTCAACACTATAGGCATGTCAGGCTGCGGAGCTCGGGCCGTCCACGAGTGGACCAGCGGCGGACATAACACCTCGTTCGGAACATGCTCTCTACACTGAGTCGGCCCCGAAAATTGATGAACAGGGGGAGGCAGACATCAGTGGTGCTACTCCTGAGATGAGGTCGGAAGCTGGTGGAGGCATAATTGCTGCTGGGTCAAGAGAAGAAGGTCGCACGGACGTTGATGATTCTATTCCTCAAGAAGGCGTCCCTATGGCAGATCCTGCTGCCGATCTGCTGGAGGCCTTCCCCTTATACCAACCCGCTGACCCTGAGGAGATTGATGACTCTGACTCAGAGGCAGCTGAGGAGAGCTGGATGACATGAAGCAAATGGTGGAAGTGTATCAAGCGCTTCCTCAGGTATCCCCAGTCGGATTGGCTAAGGCAGATGGGATCACTTCAGACCTCGCTACGCTTCCTGTGCGGCGGGGGGGATGACGCTCAGCGCCTTCATCTAATGGTTCGTGATTAGATGGATGAAAAGATACGCGAGAGCAGCCGGTGCATCGACATTTCCCAATGCCGGGAAGGATCGGCGAGCGCTCAAGCGCTGATGAGGGTGGAGCAGGAAGTCCGACACCTCGAAGGGCAGGCGGCAGATAAGGAGGTCGTCATCACAACATGCTCTGAGCTCGTGGAGCAACTGATGGCCCAGCTGGATGATGCGCATGAACAACTGGTGGTGGTGAGTCACCAGATGACCTTACTTCAAACCGAGCGGGCGCAGGCACAAGCTAGGGCTGGTGAGCTGTGCTCTATGGTGGCCGATGAGGAGAGAGTCTTCAAAGAGCGAGAAGCATCCCTGGAGGCTACCAGCCAAAGGGTAGCAGCCATGGAAAGATTGCTTCAGCACACTGATCCCTAAGGTCATTGTTTTTGCCATCTCATGAACTTTCTGCTTGTACTTATCATCGTCTCATTCCAATATATGGACAAATCCATTCATTTGTACCCTTGGTTTAATGAGCTCAACCATAGTTCCGAAAAGAATAACAACTCATCCCTAGGCTCCTGTGGGTCGTGCCCAACGCAAGAAGAAGGAGATGATTGTACCATCATTTCGTTCAACTGTGGGGCATTGACCATGCTTCAGGCGTCCAAAGTTGGGCCTCGACTTCTAAGGAGACCCCGGGCCGATTGATGTGTCGACTCCTCAATGTGATTTAACACATGAGCAGGGCGATGCCGGGGGCATTGAAATCCATCCGAATACAGGGGGATGTAGAGGAAGGGTGAATCACGCTGCCCAAATTCGCAACCCAATGGGGCGCAACCATGGAGGATAACTGTCAACCGTGGTAGAAACACAGCACCCATATCATGTTGGCCTAAAATGGGGACAATAAATGAGGGCTGATCGCTGACCATGTTCGCAACACGAGGCCTAACTCAAATATCATCGGTTAGTTTTCCGAAACATTGGCCCAGGACAATAGGCTGACCATAGGTCAAGCATCCATACTATTAGGGGGTCCCGTCAAACATGACCAGTCCTTCGGAACGTTAGCCCAGGACAGTAGGTGGACCATAGTTTGAGCATCCATACTGTTAGGGGGTCCCATCAAACATGAAAGGAAATGGGAATCCGAATAAGGGGGGACGCAAAGAGTGGAAGGTGGAGTGGTTGTTTGTTTGAATAGAGTCCAACACTCCCGAAATTGTTCACCATGGCGAAGGCGAATTAGGCGGACATACCGACCTGATCACGGGTCGTCCCAATTTCCAGGGAGGAACTCTTTGGTGAGAGAACTGCCGCTTCCCATTATTATCATGGGGTATCCCAAACCTACTCAGGGTAGATGTCCTAATTGCACCACTCCCCATGAAGTCGGGTCGCGGGGCCGACAATAAGGAAGGACATGGTTCAGTAATCCCTGGGGCTAGACCCAAGAAGAAATGTCCGGGCGGTCCTACGTATCTCATTAGGATGAGAATCAAGCCACGTGTAGTTCTTGAAACACAGTTTAACGTCATGCGAGACAAAATTCAGTTTAACGTCATGCGGGACGGAATACAGTTTAACGTCATGTGGGACAGAATATAGTTTAATGTCATGTTGGACGAAATACAGTTTAACGTCAGGCTGGATGAAATACGGATCTCAGTTTTATGTCTTAGAGCTCGGACCAAGAGGGTCTTAGTTTTAGGTCTTAGAGTGCGGACTGTGAGGATCTTAATTTTAGGTCTTAGAGCTCAGACCATGAGGATCTTAGTTCTAGGTCTTAGATATCGGACCATGAGGATCTTAGTTTTAGGTCTTAGAACTCGGACCGTCGAGGGAAAGGGGAGAAACTGACACATGGCAGGGCGGTTACAAAACCCGACGTGAATGAGGACCTAAGCCCTACTTACCATGTGCTCTCCGGGGAAATGCTCGAGTCGAGGGACCGAACACGAAGGTATGCTGGCTAGGCCCACGGGGAAGTTCCCCAGGCACTCCTACGTATCTCATAAGGAATAGAATCAATCCATACATAGTTCTGAAAGGTGACATGGTAAGATACCAGTGCCAGGGGAAAAGGGGAGTGTGGGCGTGGCCCTTGCACTAAAAGAAGCGGAATTTGATAAATCTTGTTTGTCCTTTAAGGTGAGTGGTGTCTTTTGTGTGCAGCGACATGCCTAGAGTAGTAGGCCGTGGTGTTTCCACAAGAATCAAGCTGTGATAGGCGTTGAAAAATGGCATGGCACGTGACCAATACCCAACGTGATGCCCTCTACAATGAGTTCATCAAAATGCAGTGCCGTTTTCCATCTTGCGGCCAGGGTGATAATGTCACAGTTTAGGATCCTGTGATAGAACCAGAAATAGAGTTTAAGGTCGTATGGGTTGGACTGGCACACAGTTTAAGGTCATATGGTTTTTACCAACACACAGTTTAAGGTCATATGGTTTGGACCAACACACAGTTTAAGGTTGTATGGTTTAGACCAGCAACACAGTTTAAGGTCCTATGGTTTGGACCAAAAACACAGTTTAAGGTCATATGGTTTGGACCAACAACACAGTTTAAGGTCACATGGTTTGGACCAACACACAGTTTAAGGTCATATGGTTTGGACCAACAACACAGTTTAAGTTCATATGGTTTGGACCAACACAAAGTTTATGGTCATAAGGTTTGGACCAACACATAGTTTAAGGTCCTATGGTTTGGAGCAACACACAGTTTATGGTCATATGGTTTGGACCAACAACACAGTTTAAGGTCATATGGTTTGGACCATCCGAGAGAGGAGCCTCAGGCCAAAGGGGCCTACGAGGGTTCAATAGTCAGGGGCGCAAGAGATACAAGCTCCCAACTATGCTGGGCCCAAAACGCAATGTCTGGGCGACTCCTCGTTCTCCATGGGGATGAGGGTCAAGCTGCACGCAACCCGTAAAGAAGAGACCCAAGCACATACTCTAGCGCTCAGATCGCGGGAGCCCCGACAGACACCGTTACACAGCTCGGTCTATCTGATGTGCGGGGGTGTACTGTGGGTTAGTACAAGGAGTGTCGAGATTCCACCTTGACACAGTGGGGAAGAACATGACATGAACCATGCCACGAACATTCAGGGCCCGGGGAAGCCAGCGTGACAACTAAGGATTACTGCTGACCATGTTCGCAACGCAGCATCCTGTCGTGTTAGCCATGAGGACAAACAAATGAGCATCAACCGCTGACCATGTTCGCAACACGGGATTCGTATCAATTTGTTGTCTGAAACCCTCGGGGGCGTTGTCCCATGACAGTAGGAGATCCCTTGTGCATTGTATCCAGGCCGTTCTTGGGGGTCCCTCCGGGTGTGAAGGATGACGAGGGCCCGAATGAAGGGGAACACGAAGCTTGACAAGGAGATGGAACTTTCCTAAGTCGAATCTGGCACTCCAAGTCCTAGACCAGAGTACCCTGAGCACATCAGCAGACCACTGGAAAGGGTCAGAGGGCTCAGTCCAAGAGCGGCCAAAAGATGGCGGATCCCCGGGCTAAAGAGGGGGCGTAATGCCAAACACCCTGGGAACCGGGAGATCGTGGGATCTCCTAAAAGATGGGGCTTGACCTGAAATCTAGGTGTTCAGGTGGTCCTACGTATCCCATAAGGATGGGAATCAAGCCATACGTAGTTCTTGAAAGTGTCTTCTAATGCCATTGGACATAGGAGGGCTAAATCATGAGGACATGGTGCACGTGGTGTAGCTATTGCAAGCCTGATGTGAATGGGGACATAATCTCACACCACACCACGCGATCCTGTGGTCAAGGTCCCAAAGGAGAAACAGATGCGGAAGCATACCTCAATATGGACCCAAAGACGAATGGTTTGGGTGTTCCTACGTATCCCATTATGATGGGAATCAAGCTATACGTAGTTCTGGCAATATAGTTTAACATCATGTAGAACGAAATATGGATCTTAGTTTTAGGTCTTAGAACTCGGACCAAGAGGAAAGGGCAGAGTTTGGTAACTCCTGAGGCTGGACCCAAGAAAAAATGTCTGGGCATTCCTACGTATCTCATTAGGATGAGAATCAAGCCATACGTAGTTCTGGAAATACAGTTTAACATCATGTTGGACAAAATATGGATCTTAGTTTTAGGTCTTAGAACTCGGACCATGAAAAGGGCGGAACCAAAAGAGGATCTTAGTTTTAGGTCTTAGAGATCGAACCATGAAGCCCATATGTATGGAAGAGTGTAGTTTAAGCTCGTTCTGGACCATACAGTTTAATGTCATGCATGACCATACAGTTTAAGGTCATGCAGGACCATACAGTTTAAGGTCATGCGGGACCATAGAGTTTAAGGTCATGCAGGACCATACAGTTTAAGGTCATGTAGGACCATACAGTTTAAGGTCATGCAGGACCATACTGGTTAGGAAAAGTACTTCTTTAGGAACCTGGAATTGGTGGGAGGAGTGATACGCTCAACATCTATAGTCACCAGGGAATAAACACCGTTAGGATAGACCTTGTGGACAATAAAAGGCCCCTCCCACTAGGGCTCCAACTTGGGTGGTTTCCTACCGGGAATCATTGGCTCTCTAAGATCCAGCACCAAGTCACCTTGCATGAAGGAGCAGAGGCGAACCTTCTTATCGAAATCTCGATACATCCTTCTCTGATGCCTTTCCAAGCTATGTAAAGCGCGAATCCTACTTCCGTCCAGTGATTCCAATTCGGTTAGACGGATCTCGGAAACTCTATCCGGCACTTGCTGGTCGTAGACCGCTGTGCGCAATGAGGGAAGCTGACCCTCGATGGGAAGAACGGCCTCAGCTCCGTATACCAGGGAATATGGAGTCACCTGGGTGGAATTGCGAGTCGTCATCCTATAAGCCCAGAGGGCGTTGGGGAGATTGTCCGGCCAACTTTTCTTATTCTGACCAACCATTTTTTGTAGAATGTTAGAGAGGGTTTTGTTAAATGCCTCAATCAGTCCATTCGCCGGCACATGATAGCGGGAGGAGTGGTTAGAGCGAATGTTGTACTTGGCGTACAATCTTTTCAGATCGGCCGCTCGGAAGTTGGTTCTGTTATCCGTGAGGATAGCATGAGGTATTCCGAACCGGTGGATGATATTGGAGCTCACGAAGTCGTAGATAGAACTATCCTTGACTTCCCTGGGTGGGGCTGCCTCTTCCCACTTTGAGAATAAATTCATAGCGGTTAAGATGAACTGGCACTGGTGGGTCATCGCCGGCGGGTAAGGCCCTACGACATCCAACCCCCAGACTGCAAAGGGCCATGAATACTTAGTAGTATGGAGAGGATCAGGTGGCTGATGCACAAAGTTAGCATGAACATGGCACGCATGACACCTCTTGGTGTACTCGATGCAGTCGTGGATCATGGAGGGCCAGAATTATCCCAGCCTCCGAATCTAGTGGGACAACTTCAACCTGGCCTGGTGGGCACCACAGGAACCAGCGTGCACTTCCTGCATGACCTGTGGGATCTCAACTCCTTGAATACAATG
The DNA here is from genome assembly GCA_963277665.1 of Viscum album. Lineage (NCBI taxonomy): Eukaryota > Viridiplantae > Streptophyta > Magnoliopsida > Santalales > Viscaceae > Viscum > Viscum album. The sequence goes on from OY728156.1 coordinate 1,143,648,401, forward strand.
GAGGAGGACACCGTCAAACCCACGCCTGTAAAGGAGCTGCTCACGACTGGGACCGCATTGAAGGGTGAACTGCGGCGCACAGAGCCGGATTCGTTCCCGCTCTGCTCGGTCCATCGGAAGATTTCTGTGATGGATATATTCAACCAAGGGTTTCCTCCATTCAGGAACTGTCTTGATCACCATGCCTGAAGCCCCGGGGGGTCCTGACGCAGGGGCACCAGCGGTGAGATGGTTCACTCAAGGGCCACAATCTCCCCCGGGATAACAGGAGCAATGACTCTCTGGTGCGCCACGTGGATGATTAGGTCATCCTTTTCGGGCTCCGCGAGTGATGCGGCCAGGCTGGCCAAAGCATCTTTTCGACTGTTCTATGACCGGGGAATGTGAACGACGTCTGGTCGGGAGGGGAACTTAGCCATTAGATGGAGGGTGCACTCCAGCAACGGAATGAGTTCTAGCTTCCTGACAGCATAGTCACCATTAACCTGCTTGATGACTATCTCAGAGTCCCCTTTTACATACAGGTGGGGTACGTTAACCTCCAGAGCCAACTCGAGGCCAGTGATGAGGTCATGATATTCTGCCGCATTGTTGGTGCAGCCTTCTGAAAAAAAGAAAGAATATGGAAGAACGTCTTGCTCCGGGGTGATGAAGACGATACCTAGTCCCACTCTGTTAAGCCTAGGATCATTGAGCCTTCTACCGGTAGGGCTTCGGGAGGCGTCGTCAAAGTGCGTCTGCCAGCATGGGGTGGCGTGATTGACTGAGAGGATTTCCTCATCAGGAAAGCCCAAATCCAGTGGCTGGTCTGCAGAGGTTGGGTGGGCAACTAAGAAGTCTTCCATCACCAGTCCTTTGACGGCCTCTGAGGTACGAACCTAATGTTGAACTGCTGGAGGATCACCGACTAGCGTGCCAATCGGCCGGTCAATGGGTCTATCCGAGAGACCAACTATACCTCGTGGTGCTGCAAGTAGTGCCGAAATTTCTTTACAGAAAATACGAGTGCCATGCAGCTCTTCTCGATGGGAGAATATCTAATTTCCTCGTCGAGGAGCATGCGGCTGAGGTAGTAGAGGCTATTCTCTATTCCCTCGTTGTTCTTCTGGGCGAGAAGGGCGCCGAGGGATCGCTCCACGGCGGTCACATAAAGGACCAGCGGCTTTCTGGGAACGGGTGGCATCAAGACCGGAGGTTGAAGCAGATACTTCTTGATTTCCTCAAAAGTGGTCTAACACTCTTCGTCCCACCCATAGGCGGCACCTTTCTTCATGAGTCGAGAAAATGGCTTCCACTTACCGGATAGATTCGCAATGAATCGGCGTATATAGGCTAAGTGGCCTTGGAGGCCTTGAAGCTCCCGAATATTATTCATGGGAGGCATCTGACTGATGGCCTTGATCTTCTCAGGGTCGATCTCGATACCTCGATACCTAACAATGAAGCCTAGAAACTATCCGGAGGTGACCCCGAAGGAACACTTCAACGGGTTCATCTTCAAGTGGCGAGAACGGAGGAAACCGAACACTTTCTCAAGGTCTTTGAGATGGTCCCAGCGCTGATGTGATTTAACCACCAGGTCATCTACGTAGCATTCCACCAGTGTCCTGAGGATCGGCTTGAATATGCGGTGCATAGCCCATTGATAGGTGGCACCTGCATTCTTCAGGCTGAAGGGCATAACCCGGTAGCAGAAAGTACCCTGGGGGTCCATGAAGGCAGTGAACTCTTCATCCTTGGGGGCCATCTGGATCTGGTTGTACCTGGAGTACCCATCCATGAAGGAGAGGGCTTAGAACCCAGTCGTTGCGTCGATCAACAACTCTGTCATGGGAAGGGGAAAGTCATCCTTCGGAAAGTGGTGATTAAGGTCGCGAAAGTCGATGCAGACCCTGATTTGCCCGTTCTTCTTCATGACCAGCACAATGATAGCTAGCCACCTGGGGTACTGGACTTCCTTGGCGAAGTTGTCCTTAATGAGCTTATCAACTTCGGCCGCAACCATGGCACCATGAAAGGGGTGCATTTTTTTGGGAGGCTTCTTGAACCCACGATGGTTTGCTGGGAGGCCAAGGCGGTGGACGACTACCTGGGGATCTAGTCCCGACATCTCTTCATAACTCTAGGCAAACACATCTGGGTGTTGTCTTAGGAAGTCTATGTACTGTTACCGTTCCTCGGGAGGCATAGCGGCGCTGACCAATGTGGGTCTTGGGTCCGCCTCGCTACCGAGGTTCACCTGTACTAGCTCGTCGACTGTGGTGGAGACGCCCTCCTCAATGGCAGGAGGAGAATATTTCATGTCTTCATCTCCACTTGTGGAAGTATCATCCATGGGGGGAGCCGTCTCGGGGATGCTTGACCCTAACGGGGAGCGGGCACCGGCTTGGGTGGCATAGGTCGTCAAAACGGGAGACTCATGCACCACAGAGACCATAGCGACGAATGCGGTTGATCCAATCCCATCCGGCCTTCGACCCAAGGGGCCACGCTTTACGACATCAAAGAAGTGGTGCCATGTTGGCTTGATCCGGTCGATTCCGGCTTGGCGAAATAGGGACGTATGACGTACTGTCATTTCCATGAACCCAACGTCCCGATATCATACAGGGGTTGGAGGCTTGGGGATCACCTGAGCCTGGTTGGTGTAGGAGTACGAGGTGATTTCCCACCGTCACATAGACCCAGAAATATGGCTTCCTCTGGTACCCGAGACAACAAATCATTCTCCCATATCGGAAGTCGTGTCCTTCAACCGATGGATTGGGAAGACATATGCGTTATCCAAACCTGACCAGGGATCACTCGCGATAGTGGCGGGCTCAACCTCACCTACCAGGATTTGCTTGTCCTTGATCTTGTAATAGTCAGCGTCCCGGTAATGAACTTTACAAGAGGAAAATGGAGATTCATCTCCTTGGAGCACACCCACTCGACCCTTAAGGGAGTATTTGAGGAACTGATGGTATGATGAGGGAACCGCTGCGTGAAGATGGAGCCACGGCATGACCATCAATGCGTTGTAGGTAGTGTCCTGAGAGACAACCATGAATTCAGTATTGGCAATTAAGCCGCCGAACTTGGTCTTCAGACGAATCTTGCCGAGTGGATTTTGCTCGGTCCTGTCATACCCTTGGATTCTGAGGTCGGAGGGAGTTAAATCATCCTCAGACAACCCCAGTTTTCACAGTGTCCATTTTGGGATCAAGATAATCCCAGAACCCTTGTCTACAAGACAACGATAGACTTCCACGCCATTGAACTGGCCTGTGATGTACAACAGGCGGATGTGCCCCATTATGGGAGGGTCTTCATCTTCACCGGAGAATGAGATAACCGCCTGACATTCGGCATCTTCAATCACCTCGGTGTGGAAGGCTTCTGTGGCCGCTACCTCCGTTTCAAACTGGAGGGGGTTTCTTAGAGCCTTGGCGAGTGCCTCACGCATTTTGAATGACAGGCGAAGGGCCTCAAGGATGGAAAGCCTTGCCGGAATGCCAGCCAGATTCTTTAGGAAATCATACTTTCACTCCAAACACGAGATTATGCTTATAGGAGGTCGCTCTGTGATTGGGGGCATGATGGGCCCTGCTGGCGGGACCGGTGACTGACTGGTACTAGGCACGTCCAGCTGTTCACTAGCTGAACCTCGGGAGGTGGCTGTCGTGCAAGGACCGGAAGGCCATAGTCGGCCAGTGGCAGGGCTGGTCTGGTTGCAATGCGGGCAAGGCGGTTCCTCCCGATCCAACAACACAAACGGTGGTGGAAGCGAACCTGTTGTCACCGGGTGAGGGAGCCGCGAGTGTGGATCTCTGTACTGGGCCTACTGCCTAGTCTCGGTGGCATGCACTGCCTGACTGGAGGTGACAACTGCCGTACACCGGCGATTCACGTATCCACAGCTCTGTCGACATTGGTAACGGGTGGGGACATTGGGGAGGTCCACCTGGAGATCCTCATCGTCATGAGCCAAAAAGGGATTTACCAACTCTATGGTGTTAACCTAAGCGTACCCCGGGCTTTCGGGGATGTCCACCTAGCGCTCCTCGTCGTCGGGAGCCAAAAAGGGATTTACCAACTCTACGGTGTTAACCAAAGCGTACCCCGGGCTTTCAGGGATGTCCACCTGGCGCTCCTCATCGTCGGGAGCCAAAAAGTGATTTACCAACTCTACGGTGTTAACCGAAGCATACCCCGGGCTTTTGGGGATGTCCACCTGGCGCTCCTCATCGTCAGGATCCAAAAAGGGATTTACCAACTCTACGGTGTTAACCAAAGCATTCCCCGGGCTTTCAGGGATGTCCACCTGGCGCTCCTCTTCGTCGAGAGCCAAAAAGTGATTTACCAACTCTACAGTGTTAACCGAAGCGTACCCCGAGCTTTCACTCAATGAGTCATCCACTATCGGACGAGGTCTTGGAGGGATCCCCATTTTCAGGGGAATGAAATCGCCAAGCATGCGAGAAGATAACAGCAATGGCAGGGCGCGTTCTTTCTTCTTGTGCCGCCGCCTGCTCTTTTGGGAAGAAGTAGGCTGGGACGACGATGGCAAAGCGGCGCTCGCAGACGCCGAGGGATTTGGCTGACTTAGGTGGGCATGGATGATGCCATGGGCACAGGCAACCATCCTGCGGGCCATCCAGTCATTATACTTTCGGGACCCACGGTCAGAAACTTGTTCCCATCCATCTCCGTTGTCACTACTGCCATCTAATCCCAAGAAGACACTCGCCACCTGTGCCGGGGCTGGGCCCAACCTGACTATGTTGTTGTCAATCTGGTCTTGGAGCCAGTCCTTGAAGACATAGCATTGCTGGATGGTGTGTCCCAGGATCGGGTGATAAGGGCAGTACTTAGGGTGATCCGTGAGACACGCCTCTTTTGGCTTCCGGCACTCAGGCAGTCGTACGATCCTCTCCTCCAAGGCGCTACGTAAATAACCGGGGACATGGGACTTGCCAAACGAGTAAGCCCGATTCCTTCTGTCTGGAAAGTGGACTCTTGCGGGCTGACCATGGCTAGGGGCCGGAGGAGCAGGCCGAGGAGGCGGAGCCGGATTACCTTGCCTAGGTGGTGGCGGTGCGTTACGTGGAGGCGCCTGCTGATTTTGAGGCGGTCGCTGCTGGACCGGAGGCTGTGCCCGTGGGGGTGGACCTCTACGAGCCTGGTGAGATGGCTTCACTGGCAGCAACTCCAGCAGTCTGGGGGGCCTCTATCTGGGCCACAGCAGTGGGCTCGGCTCTGGAGGCTCTCCTTGCAGAGCTTACAGGAGGCAGCGAGCGTGCCTGACCGTCCTGTTGCAGGGTTTCTTCGAGGCGCTGAGCCTTGTCCGAGAAGCCCCGAAACCATCCAGGGTAATTTGGTGTGATCAGATAAGGAACCAAATCTACCTTGACGTTCCATACACACATCGTCAGTAATTTCTCCTGAGTCAGCGGCATGTCAAGGGAGTACGTGAGCCCCTTCCACCGGGCGACGAAGTCCGCGACTCGCTCGTTGGGCATCATCTTGCACCTGAATAAGTCTGCAATGTTCGTCTTCCGAGTTGTAGAACTGAACTGGTAGAGTAATTTCTAGTGAAGGTCCTCCCAGCTAGTCACCGATCCAACATGGAGCTGGCTATACGAGATGAATGCTGGTCCTTCTAGTGTCTGAACGAAGCACCAGATCTTGGCAGCCTCCTGCTGTGCTGGAGTCCCCAACATAGTCCCGCACCTCGAGTTGAAGTGGGACAAGTGTTGTGGTGTGTCTCCGGTCCCGTTAAAGGGGGAAAAAGTGGGGTTCCCAAATCCTGGCGGAGCCGGCATGTCATCCACCCATGCTAGGTATATCTTGCCATTCGGTGAGATTTCCACCTTCCAAGTTTCAAAGGTCTCCAAGCGGGTGATGAGTAATTCCATTAGGTCATCCGAATGCAGATTCATGTCCTGACGGGGATCTCTAACTACAAGTGCGTTTCTAGGCTCTTCGATACGATAGTCGCGCTCAGCAGCTGGCGGAGCGACTCTCGGAGCGGCGGGAGGAAACCGTGCAGGGTCCCCCAGGTTGTCTCGCCGCTCGGGAAGGTTCGGCGAAAGATATAACGCCCTCTTTCCATGGGTTCCAGTGTCTCCCCTGTCGGTGAACACAACACGGTCACGGTTTCCCAGGGGGATCTCGGCAAGGGGTAGATGCTCCTGCCCCAGCTGTCCTGGTCTAGGGTCACCGTAGTTAGGTCACCGCTCTGCAATGCGTTCGGCCAAGAGCTCATCAACCAGCCTATTTTGCTCAGCTAGCTGTTGGCGCAGCGTGGCCTTCATGGGATCTTCCTCTACCTTCTCCACTGAGGCAGATGGGTCGGCGAGTTTGACAGACCCGATGGTCTCTTTACCCTTACCAATGTTTCGGCCCAACGCCAGTGCCTCCGTGGGTACAAGAAGACCTAGGAGGCTCTTCTGTTGGCGATTAATCCTCCCAGATGGGTCCAGTAGCGGATTTTCCTCGGAGGGTGAGTCCTTGTCGAGGGTCTCCACACTATTTCCCTCATCTGAAAGGTCATCCATGTTGACCACGACTGCCCTTGGCGACGTTCCCTCAGGGACACCCAGTGGATCGGGCTGTCGGCGGACCGCACAGAAGAGGAGAGCAGTGTACTGCCCCCATCCGCGGACGTGAGCATGGGGGGTGGCTTCCTCAATAACTCTGCGGAGTACTTGATAACTCTGGATGCATTGTTACAGAAGGGCCTTGCGGTGGTCTAGCAACTCGGGGTGCCGGACCGCGGGGAGTGCTGCTAGGTCGACCCGGCAGCACTTCTCACCGATCTCCTCGAGATGCGCTTGTCTCCCGGGATAAGGTGCTAACTGATGGCGGAGGCGGGAGTGAGTCACCCGAAGAATCTGGCAGAAGCATTCAAACTCTCCCGGGGTGAGTGACTCTAGCACATCAAAATCCGATTCTGCGACTGGCCAAAACTTCTCGGGGAAGTGGCCTTCTGCAAGAACGGTCCAGAAGCTCCACGGCTCCGGTTCAGGGTCCGGAACTTTCCGCCCCTGCTCGTCCACTATGGAAATTAAGGTAATTGGAAATGGAACTGAGGCAGGTTGTCGGGGCGGTGGGCTGGTCGGCGGGGAATACGGCGAACTGGTCGATTGGCCGTCGATCCCTGGGCCATCCTCCAGGGTTTGCAGTGTCGTGGCTGCCACGTCGCGATAGGATGGGCCGGTGAATGGGCCTCCTGTCACAGCGTCGATGCTTACAGAGACTATATCACCTCGCGATTCTTCTGTCGGTCCCCAAAAAAGTTCCTCACCCTCCCTAACAGGGGCGGGAGGTGCTTCCGAGGAGGCCAGTGGCAACTGCGGGCTCGATCCCTAGCAGTACCCCAAGTCCTCGTCCTCCTGGATATACCTTCGAAGGCAGGATGGAATCATACGGATCTCGCATTTGGGGAGTATGAGACTGATGCACCGCATCCCCATCCCTGCCCTCAACTCGAAGGGTTGGGGGGGAGGTTCCATCGTCGAGTCGTACTCTGCCTTAGAATCCGAGAAACGGACTGGTCTAATTTCCGTCTGGACTCCCCTGAAATTCCTCCTACAAAAACGATGGCCCGACCTTCCTGCCCCTGGGTAGCTCCTCAGGGTACAGACGATTTCCGTCATGGGGTCCCCCATCCACAATACAGCTGTGGTAGAGGGGACTGAAGGCTGGGATGCAAGAAGCACTAGGATAGATGTCGAAAGGGACATGGGGAGAACCTCCATGTGAGTGAGAGACTGGATACACAACGACTCCATGATCGTGGCCAGCAGTAGGGGGAGTGACCTCATACCCCATGCAGTGGGCACTAGAAGGAGTCATACTCGTAGAATGGCTATCGCGAAGAAGCTTTCGGCTTTCCAGATTGGTGGCACAGAATGAGCCTTCATGGTGAGCGGCACTACCACAGATTGGTCCGCGGTGGCCATTGCCAGTGTCCGCGACCGGGAGATTCGACCCAACTTTCCTGCAGGGCGGTCGGGGTTCCAATCCCAGTCGGGCACGTGGCTGCCCCTACTCAACGTGTGCGGGGAACTGGTAACAGGAGTCAGCAGTGGCTGGGGCCACAGTGGTTGCTGATGTTGGTGCCCTAGGACGGGAATTCTCTCCCACCCGCGCCCGACGCTGGAGTCGAGTCAGATGGGCCAGAACCAGCAGTGAGGTCATGAAGATTGCCTGCTCATCGGCTCGGGGAGTTGGGCACTGGCATCGACGCAGCCTGGAGGGGGTTCTTGCCTTTAACCCCTGGGATGGATCACCGATCGGGTGAACCCGAACATCCCCCACCTCATTGGCGTAGGGGAGGGATGTGTCAAGGCGCTCCGAGGATAGGCTCCTGAAGCGGTTGAATGTCGGCGTGGGGAGCGGCATCTCCCTGCGCGGCCCTCGAGGGCAGCGATGGTGGTGAGGCATAGCCGCCTCTAGATCAATGCGGGCCATGCCCCTGGTGGGGATGACCCCTTCCTCGTCACACCTACGAACTAGGTCATTGATCACCCTACACTGGATGATTTCTGATGGGGAGAGGGGGCGAAAGCGCCCGGATACTACAGCGGTCGAAGTTGGATCGACTGTGGAATAGGTGGGACCACGCGGGATAGCCATGTCGGTGCTTCCCCTGCCCCTGCACCAGTGGGCAGGTGGCGATCGAGGTCCGAATGCAGTGATCTGGTTCCTGGAAGTAGGGAGATAAACGTATTAGTATCAACAGGAAAGGAGATCAACAACCAAGGCCCAACGTCATTCCGTCTTCCATGGTCGATGAGATGGATCCACGCTGACGACGTCACAGAATGGAGTAGTCAACGTCCTGATGGCCTCGACCCATGGCAGGTTCACGTCCCGGTGAGGGTTACCCGGACCTGGTGACATGCTAATCTTCCGACGCCCCGACGGCTACCATTCCACGTGTTGAGGAGAAGAGCTTGACGTCGAGTTCACCATTTTTTTGGATCCGACTCCCCAATGACTACCATTCCTCATATTGAGGAGAAGAGCTTCACGTCGGGTTCACCATTTTTGTGGATCCGATGCCCTGACGGCTATCATTCCCCGTATTGAGGGGAAGATATTTATGTCTGGTTCACCATTTTTGTGGATCTGACGCCCCGACGGCTACCATTCCCCGTATTGAGGAGAAGAGCTTCACTTCAGGTTCACCATTTTTGTTGCTCCGATGCTTTCGCCGGGGCGCGCGCATCCGTCTGTGGGGAGGACGTGCTGCTTGTTACCCCACATTCTCTCTTTACAAAGGTGGGCGACATCTGTTCCTTGTTCAAGGACGTCTGCTCCTTGATTGAAACCGGGATGATGGGATGTCGGTTCTTCCTTCCATGGATTCCTCCTCGGAGCTCGTCACCTAGTCCAGGTCTCCCTCAGAGATTTAATACGGGTTCGTGAAGCTCATTCACGGTGCCATATCTACATGGACGCCAGTTAATTACGCCGCTTCTCTAAAGACGCTCCAAGGGGTCTTTTCGGGGCAGCAACCTTCGGTGAGGAGAATGGTCACGTTGGGGCATCGTCTGCATGTCTGTCTTTGGTCCCTCATCGCAGGGCTTCTCGAGGGCGCGGAAGCCCGAGGCATCCCACATCAAACACGGGGAATTTGTACCATCTGAGGTTTTCCTCAGATTCCCATGCTTAACACAGGGTATGTCACAAGTTTAACGTCTTGTGGAGATGGATCAGGTTGAAGGACCCCTAGGGGGGAACACCGATGTTGGGGCCAGCACGTGGGCGGCTTACCAGATATCTTGGAGTGGGATGGGGTGGCGTGATCTCACCGGGATGTGGCGGCTCGGGTAAGGATCAGGATGGATGGTGGAGTGAGACATGGGGCTTACGTTCTGAGATGGCCCAAGAGGGGGAATATAGTTTAACGTCATGCGGGACGGGATACAGTTTAATGTCATGCGGGACGGGATACAGTTTAACGTCATGCGAGACGTGATACAGTTTAACGTCGTGCGGGACGAGATACAGTTTAATGTCATACGGGATGACATACAGTTTAACGTCATGCGGGATGAGATACAGTTTAACGTCATGTGGGACGAAGGGTTTGGGTCTTACACTCTGAGGCAGCCCAAGGTGGTCAGGGAACCGTCATGGAGAGGTCGGGACGACCGGGAGGTGGGCTTGAACCTCGTCGAGGCTTCCTACGTACCGTGCGTTAGCACAGATCAAAGTCCATGTAGTTCGCTGGGATGGGGCTTACGCTCTCGGGTGGCCCATAAGAGGATGTCATGGTCGATGCGCACTCTAAGCCCACGTGAGTCATGCTCGGTGTGAGAAACAAGAGGCAGTAGGGACCAGACGATCACGTCGCGAAGGGTGCGTCCGTGAGAAACAGAATGGGGCTTACGCATTAAGTGGCCCAAAGAGGAAACAGGGGCTTACACGTGGTTAGCGGCCCTTGGTGATGGGGCTTACTCCAGGGTGGAGGCTCATGGTGGGACAAAGCGCAGTGGGAAAATGACTCCACTGGCCTTGGCAAGGGGGAAGTATGGAGATACATGGGTGCAGTCATCCGTAAGGAAGGCTAGGGGCTTACGCTATGAGGCAACCCTTCCCCCATGGACAAACGCCACCCCGATAAGGAGGATCTCATTCCATGTGAGGAAGAGTCAATTCCCGTGGAGACGAGTGGGCGTAAAAACTGTTCTAGCTGGGGGACCCTGCGTGCGAAGCACGGGGTCGGACCACAGTTTAACGTCTTGTGTTAAGGACGAGGTGCTTAGCAGTTTATCGTCCTGCATCTTGGACGAGGTGGGTTTTCTCCACACCCCTAGGGATTACATGCCTAACGCCCTCTACCCCTTGTGGGAGGGAAGGCATCGGCAAGGCCATACTGAAGGGGGGAAGCAGGGCAAACCACTGGGGGGTCCACGTTAGTGTGGCTATGCGAAGAAGCAATAGCCTTTAGCATGCTTATGCGGAGAAGCATAAGGCAAAGCAACACAATGGGAAACATGGTCCAAGGGACCTTGAGGTTACTTCACACGAGCCTGGAAGGCCATACGGGAAAACAACGCATGGCCCACGTTCCCGGTAGGGGAGACATCAGGTGCCGGTGCAGGGGTAGCCAAGGGGCATCAAGGTGAGGGGTCCTAGGCTTTGCACGAAAAAGGTAAGTTTTGCACTCAAAACACCGGGACGACGCCCAATTGGAGCAAGGGAATTTCACACGGAGAGGGAATTGTGTGCCGGGTTTTGTGCACACGGCAGGGTATTTCACGCACAAAAGATGGATTGCGCACAAGGCAGGAACCCTGGGGAGGGGGAAAATTCACTGAAGCCGGTGGAATTGCACGCAAAGGTGAACTCTGGGGCAAGGTGGCGCAAAATAAGGGATTACCTGGAAGTCATATTGCGTGCGGGGGGAGCCAAATTGCACGCACGAGAGTCGCTTCGGATTCCTCAACAACCAAACCGTTCAGGGTCACCTTCTATTTATAGGAGACCTCCGGCATGGAATCCGGGCGGCGCGCGAAATTCTTCGCGCCGAGCACAGCCGGCGCGCAAAAATTCGCCGCGCAGATCTGGGGCGCACAACGATTGTGCACCTCATCGGCTGAATTTCGCGAAACCTGGTGATTCTATGCGCGCAGAACAATTTTTCGCGCGGTTCCTCCTTTATTTCGCACACCACATCCCGGGCCTCCGGATTGGGCCTCTGATTCCGAATATGACTTCGTTCCATCATTTCGAAACATCCTCCGGGAGTTACGGTTTTTTTTCGGCGTCAGCAACAACCCTCTCGCCGACTTCGATTTTTGACATACCCTTTCAAAATCATCATATATCATTCAATAGGATACATCCATCTAATGTTCACAGGACCGGAATGTTTATTCTCTCTCACCAAGTGAATCATCAAATGAACCAGCATATCAAAGAATTTTATCGGGAAGAACATTTCTAATTCACATAATATGATGAAAATTTCTTTTTCCATAGTTGGAAATTTTTCCGAGTCGAAAACATTGCTACATATAGCTTTGAAAAAGAAAAAAAGTTTGGTTAACGTATGACGAACATTCTAGGGAAAAATTCAATGTAAAGATATAGGAATTAGAACTAGCATCAAAACATGGAAATCATGAGATTTCAAACCTTTTAACTTAAAATAATTACTTGACACAATGTTCTTGATATTTTATGAATACCACTCTGGAACCTTTACATCATTGAAGAAGTTTCAAAACTGATATCTCTCCTCCCTAGAAAGAGTACAAGCAGGTGGAGGAAGAAACATTCGATTTTCACCCTTCACGGGCTCTAAATCTTATCTTATTCCCATGTCAAACATGTCAAACCCTTTCTTAATTCCATCTTTTTTTCTAGGGGGATTTAGCAATGTTCTGATAACACTATCACATTCATTTTTTTCCACATGAATCACATCAAGAAAATGTCTGACGTACAAACAATTCCATTATGGTAATTCAAAAAAATGATCACTTTTTCCAATCGATTTTCGTAAGGTTTTTCGAAAATGGTTTACCAAAAACAGTGTTTAGATATTTAACTTTCTCAAACAGCTGATCACCTGTTAGTGGAAACGGTGTTGCACATTGTTCTGAGCTTCTATTGAATGATGTCGTCCAATATCGGTACTTATGCCGATGAGGTAGAAATCTATGATATCCTAGAAACACAGATTTCGATGAATGTTTCAACCTAATTGATTCTGTATCTTCTTCTCACATGGGACACCCTTGAGTTCCTTTATTTCTATAGCATGAAGAATATCCATAAGTAGGGAAATCATTTATTTTCCCGTACAACATCTCTCTCAATGTTATGTATTTAGTTTTATAAGCATCATACATCATTACACCTGAATCCCACAATAACGTCAAATCCTCGATCAAAGGAGCCAGATAAACATCAATATCGTTACCTGGTTGTTTTGGTCCTGATATATGCATAGATAACATAATGAATTTCTGCTTCATGCATAACCAGGGTGGTAAGTTATAATTTACCTACATAACAGGCCATGTTCTATGAGTGCTGGTTTGAAAACCAAAAGGATTCACTCCATCTATAGATAACACAAGACGAAGGTTTCTTGGCTCTTTTCCAAACTCAGGATTCTCATGACCAATTTTCTTCCATTGAGGAGAGTCGGCCAGATTACTTAATTTCCCATCTTTATTTCTTTTATTTGCATGCCATGAAAATTGTCTTTCAGTTTCTTCACATCCATATAGACGCCTAATCATTGGAATGACTGGAAAGTACAATAAAACATTCATTGGATTGGATTTATCTTTCTTGTATCGAGAAGGACCACACTTTGGGAATTCTGTAAGTGATTTTTTCTCCTTGAGAAAGAATATACACTCTTTCGGGAAGGCATGCATTCTTTCAGAAATCATACCAATCGAGCATAGCATTAATCTAGCTTCATATGTATGGCTTGGGAGCTCATTACCTTCTGGTAGCATGTAATTCCAGAGAGCAAGTAGTTTCGTAAAACTAACATCACTCCATATGTTTCCTGATTTTAATTTATACAAATTCAGTACAGCTGACAATGTTGTATACTTAGTGCAACCAGCATACAATGGATTCTTTGCACAACTCTTTAACTTCTCAAACAATTTTGGGAAATCACGGAGTTCATCATCAATTGTCTTTATATTTTACTCAATACTATCTTCATCATCATTAAAATCTATAATCACACCCTCCATACGGTCTTCTTCATTATCCATATTTATATTCATATCTAATGATCCATAAAACACAGTTTTATCCCATACAGTAGCTACATTCGCTTTTTCTTTGTATTTAATCCAACATTTATAACTCCAATATATTCCGTGACATATCAAATGTTCTTACAACTCCTATGAATTAAGTAGTCTAGAATAAAAACAATGTAAACATGGACAAAGGGTTTGACAAGAATCATTTGCGTGATCCATTGCAAACTTGATGAACTCTTTCACTCTGTTCTCGTACTCTGTTGTCAAATGATTAGCATCCATCCAATATTATTCATCTTAATCCTATTTGAATATCAAATATTAGTATTTAGAGTTCATGTACACAAAACAAGACTTCCATATACAGTAGAAGAGAACCAATTCCTTATAAAAATAGATATTAATAGATCCTAACCATTAGTATTTATTTATATTCATTAAATATAATTACTTTAGATTCATTATAGTTTCCTCACATCACCCTAGACCAAACACAAGAATAATCATGAATGATACATCTACCACTCCTAGGTTTCTGCCCTATATTCAATATCATCATGCCTAAATACCCATATATCCACAAATATACATGTCACAAACACATAAAAAACCATATCCACATCAAAACCAAAGTACCAATATGGATTTAAATCAGTTTACTCAACTAAAGTGGTGGTGTGTAAGAAATAATAAGAAAATATAATAAGTATATAGTCACACATAAATCTCAAACTGGTGTTAATAATCCAATAAACCAAAAGTATCATTCCATCTATTAGAATACTATGAAGGAGCCCATATGCGACAGTAGTCCCATGTGGTGAAGGTTCCTGAGGAGGGAGGGGTGAACACGCACCTATCGGGGTTCGAGGTCAGTTCACTGAGTTTGAAGGTGGCCCGATAATCCTAGAAGGGTTCATTCCATATTTCACAAACCATGTCCTGGTACCCTTGGATGTTAACCCACTGCTGGTGGAAGTGAAACCGTTCCTGATGATCATGCCAAGAAGAAATGGAATCCAATAGGGGGGAGTGAATCAAAATACCTCAAGGAAGATGAAAAAACATGGTATTTGATAATATGCTAGTGGCTTTTATGTTGGGTACACACCTATCCAATAGACTTCACAAGCAGTGATGGCCACTGCAGTTCTTGCACAAGGTGAAACTGTCACCTAAGAAGCTAAGATCAATGAGGCCCTTCCCAGCCATGAACTGAACAAACTCCATAATGGCATTCCTCGGAATGGGCTTCTACCATTCCTTTACTTTGGGTTGGAAATGACATTAAAGTCACCCCCAACAAAAAAATGTATATTGGTCAGGATCAAAGGTATTTTGTTCACTTTAGAGAGATTCCCTTTGAAGAGGGTCATAGCTTCCAAAAACAAAAGTCATAAGGAAGGAGGTGTCACCGTTGGACACCTGGGTAGTGATGAATTGATTGCAATCTTGAACAGTCTCAACAACATATTAATTGTGCCAAAATACCCATCTGTGTCTGTTGGAGGGGTCAGAGTGTAGAAATCCATGCAACGTATTCTTCCAGGATAATTCTATGATTATTATAGGGTTTTTTCTCTTATTTGACAACAACAACAATGACATTATGTTTTTTGATTTCTATAGTAAGGAAGTCCAATTTAACATGGGCACTAACACCATGAGAATTACATATGAAGATAATAATGATGGGTAGGATAGGGCACTGGCATTGGATCTAGAGCTAATAGCCTTATTGAAGTAAGAGGATGATCTCTCATTGAGGTCCCTTGATTTTGAACATGTTCATAATAGCTTCTGGTTGGTAAGCATTATATGGGTGGGAGATGAGGATCCAAAGAGGCATGGGAAGGATGGGTAATGAAACTTGGCGGCTGGTGAGGGATTTCCCTCTGGATCAATAAGTATTTGGAGCTGGATGACAGGCTCAGAGCCAAGGCAGATAGAACAAACACTGCTAAGAAGGGGCTTGGCCACTATAGTAAAGTAGTCAGTAACCTTAGCTGGGGAGAATGACAGAGATGGAGGTAGGGGTGCAAAGTCTAGAAAGCGTGGTGGTTTGGGCATCATTCCATACAAGTGCACATCTAGACAAAGTCACATAGATATCATGAAGGAAAGAATGGGGGAACCCCTCGAAAAAAATAGGGTTCAAGCATTGGATGACCTAGAAATGCATCAGAACCGGGTGGTGTTGTCCTTAAAGAAAAATGTTATCCTTCATTCCTTACTTTACGTTGACATGGTGTTGGATTAAGGGAATCGATGATACTAGGAGGAATCTAGTGAAACTGGAATCCAAGTGTGAAGGACCTTAAATTTTTCATAAACTTCACTCTAATAGTGTAAACTCATTGATAGCCATTGATGATGAGCATATCAATCTTTCCACCAATACTAGGTTTCTCAATAGATATTTTACATGAATAAACCATCCATTTTAAATAAAATCAACCCATTTCAGACATTCCCCAAAGATTCAACATTTTGATTTATAGTAAAGAACTATACTAATAGAAAATCCTGAAAAAATAAATTAATGATAAAAGAAACAATAAATATGTCATAGCCAAATATGTTCAAATAGTATGTGAAATTATAAAAGATACCCCATAAAATACCACTAAATTCAAATTTCAAACAAAAATATGCTATTGAATCATTCCTGCAATCATGATGATACTCGTTCCTTGATACCTGCACCGTGATGCGCCTAATCAACATCACCATCTTCAACTTCACTAAGAAGATAACAAACTAGAATTCATCACCTTAGGAACCTCATCACCCATTTCCAACCCAACATAACCTAATAATATAATTAAATCAAAGCATATATATTCTATAATTAAAATCAAACCTTCTCATAAAGGTGATTGTTGGATGAATTTATTTAACATATCCAGCCATACCACCATCAAATTGAATGGTTTCTTGGATGTAGAATGAACAAATACCAAATCACCTAAAAACCCACCGTAGTCATTAGAAAAAAGGAGATACCTTAGGAGTAATAGAAATATATTGGATGATCATCCCCAAGAACCCCATCACAATATGTAGGAAGAACACGGATGAATCTACGATGAATTAGAATCATATGAGAACATGTGACCCCATTTGGTCAAGAATATAACACAGAATAAATATTTTAGAAACATGGGTCATAAATAATGATCCTTATGAACAATATAATCACATATGAAAATATTATGGAACAACCAAAAATATACAAATTCAACATTGTGGATTAGAAATCACCACATGTTTCCCATAGTGGATGAGGCATCAAAGCCTATTACTTATGAAATATCATGCATCACATCATGTTTTCGAGAGTGTATTTGGAATCAAAGACAACTTCCATGAGTAGAATAGGTATCAAAATTTGATTCCCATTTTTTATCCAGAATCACTACTTCTTTCTCAATAATCTCTTATCACGTAAAACTTTTTCTAAATCTCTGGAAGGATATTTATGTCCCACCTGTAACATAATGAATAACCACTCATGTGTTATAAATTAATAATAAAAATTCTATTATCATTATGACCCAATAATAACAATGAGATTCACATTACATTTCAAAAGATATCACATGAATAACAACATAAACTAGATAAATTGATACTCAATTTATTTATCAAAATATGAAATTTATAAAATCATTTAGATGTTTATTTTAAAAACATAACATCCGGGAAAATAGTTCCCTTTCAAGATAAAGAGGAAAATTGAATGATAATCATAAAAGGGTTTAAAAATATTTTTATTAAAAGGAATTTAAAATGATAACATGAATTGATACATAATTATTTTATAAATAATAATTTGATCAGTATAGGTAATGGAAAAAATTTACCTCAATGAAAGATTTATTTAAAAATAATCAATATTTAAGAGGTTGAGAATTATTTAAAAGATTTTATAATTTATAGTAAATAAAACCATCCATGGAAGAAGATATTTATTAAGAAATTTTTTTACATATAGTTATAACTTTATTCATCATATGATAAATGTGATCCTTGAAAATAGGGAAACATTGAAGGTTAATGTTCAGAATTAAATATATTACTCAAATAAAAATATTTGTGTCACCAATTTCCATTAACATGAATCTTAACATTCAAAATTTTTATTTTCCCTTAGGTATCATAGATATAAATATCATAATAACATATTTCAAAACACTACCCATAATTATTTAAATTAATACTTTTTATTAACAATTATTCAAAACATTTATATTTTCATCATATTTTCCTACATCAGGTGTTTATAATTTTGACAGTTTGTACATGTTTTATATGACTAGTGTTGGTATTAATTATACATTAAATTCAAATACTCAACAATTATTAAATATAATATAAGTGGATTTTTATAATTATTTAATATTTTTATATTTTAATTCAGGAGGGATATAGTCTTCATCCTACATGATGAAATCAAAAATAATAATTTTCCATGAATTATAATCCACAAAGGGTCTTTTATTAGTTATTGAATTAAATATTGAAATATACATTCCCATATCAATAGAAATTCATTATTTATATATTGATATCATATTAAACCATTAATTATATATTCATAATAATCCAAGATATAATTTCAATCCATTTTTCATGTAGGTGGATAAAATTAGTAAAATGATAACATATAATGATTAATGGATAATTATGAGGTGATTTATTTTGAATAAAATAATTCTTATAGCGTAATGATATTATTTAGTGTCCCTTAGTGTGATACATTAAATGTAGGAAGAATTTTGTTACATTATAATCCATATAAAGATGTCACATATAATAAATAGATTGTTTCCCCTTAGAACAATTGTTTAAGTTGTATTAGTATTTAAACAATCAATTATGGCTAATATAACTCATAGGTTATCCAGTTGGATATACAAAAACATAAAATATTTCACTAAAATACAATATATCCTTTATAGAAATTATTATATTATTCCATGAATGGTGGAATTATAAAATGAACACATTACTTCATGAATATGTTTCTCCCCACACACATACATGTTTCACATTTTCTATTTTATTAATAGTGAAGGGAAAAATATGTTAATTATTAAAAAATCATTAAAATAAAACATCAGTATAATAATTACACAATTTTTTTAATTTTAAAGGTGTCAACACATTGAGTGATGATATATTGAGAGTACCGAAAAAATTTAAGTAGTCTATGAAATTTTTGAGAGGTTTTTGAATAGTTTCATCTTAATATATAGATTTTTGGTTTGAGGGGATATCAGGAGAGGAGAGATCATTTTATATGTAAAAATATATGGAATGTTTTCAAATACCAAATATATTTTAATAGAGGGAAATCACTGTCCTGTACAGGGTAACAATTTTTTTTGAAATAATGGTTTGTGGGATAGATGGGGTCAAAATATCCTCAAACAAGTTTTTTTAACCTGTTTTAAATTTGTTTCAATCCCTTTACCCCTTGAATTATTACTCTTACACTTTCATCTTTTACCACATCAACTTTAATCAGAAAAGAATCAAAATAATTATACATAAATATAATGTGGTAATTATTAGATAATTTGTACCCAATGTTTTTAAAATTCAAATCAATTTTTTATAATTCAATTTCTAAAATTTTTAAACAAATAATGTTAATATATTAAATATATAACATATTAAAACAATTTTTCTGATACAATAATGTTGGAGTTCTAAAATTTCAAAAATATTTTTTTAATATGTATTCATTATTTTAAAATATATAATTACAATTATAAAATACATATTAATTCGTAAAAATGTTTTAATTAAGTTTTGTGTCATAAATATATACTAATAATTTCATCTTAGTGTTATTATTAGTGAAAATGGTATAATTCATTATTCCCCTAAAAATAAACATATAAAAAAACATTAAAAATTTTATCCTAGGATAATATCATTATTATAAATATAAAGATGATAAAAATTTCTCCACACATTCATTTGAGCATTTAGAAATTTTACTTTTCTATAAAATAGTAATGTATTGTGAAAACATTTTTTATAGTAAAATGACTTTTGGTATATGATCTATTCTTCTTAATTATTTCCTATAAATTAATAATTGAAGTAATATTAATCGTTTTATTATACCAAAATATATTATACATGAAAAAAATAGAATTTGAAGTTATGATTTTTATTATTTTTTGGTTTCACTAGATGAGTCTTATTAAATGTTATAATTAATTTATTTAGTTTATATATATATATATGTTATGATTTTATAACCACTATTTATAATTTCAAATTATATTTCTACCTTAATTTTCTTTTATTGTTTTGGATTTAGTGTAGGGGTACACTATTAAAAAAATTTATTAAAAGATAAATAATTCCTTAAAACTCATGTTGTTAAAATGATTTTATGTTCATCCTTTTAAATACTTATCTATTGTAAATTCATTATATTTATATATATATGAATCATGGTTGAGATATTATATTGAGTGGGTTATAATTAAATTAGTTAACTTGAATGAATAAAAAGGAAAACTTTTTGAATGTAGAATAATGATTCAACACCCTCTTCATGGTCTATTAGGAATATGAAATCACACATTATAGTATTGAAATACTCAATGCCTTGAAAAAATAATGGATTCAAAATATATTATTTCATATGAATTATCTGGTTGGAATACGTGTATACATACATCTTCTAGGTAGAGATCAAACCTGATCCCTTTTTTGTTATGTAGCAAAAATTATTTTAAAGATGCCTTTGTTTATGTTAATTTATTAAATGAAAAATTCATCTCTGTTTTGAAGGATATAAAGGAATATATAGTCATGTATTATGATTCAATAAAGAAGAATTTATTTTATCTCTAATAAATTCTCAAAAATTGTTTTCTTGTTTACCTAAAATGTTTTTCTATAGATATTTCTTGGGCACCACATATGATGTTGTACAATTTAGATTCAATTTTAGATTTAAAAAACTATTTTGGATGATATCCCAAGGAGTTTTGGATCTGGCTTCACAGGTTATTTCATATAATATAATATATGTTTAAATGGAATTATGTGTTTTCGAATTTAGTGCCAAAACGAGATTAATAGAGACATGCCTTCAATCCACAATCATTACATGGACAACTCTAGTGTATGATAATAATAAATCAAAGGGTAGTGAATCATATTGTAGAATCAACATAATCCTATGCATGATAAATGAAAAAATTTGTTCAATTATAATATTAATATAATCTTTTACGTCTGCTATGATTAATAAAAAAAATCATGAGATAGAGTATACAAGATATATATATTATCTAATTGATACAAATGGTTTGTTACCACAAATATAACTCATACTTATAAAAAGATATGTGTTAATTCATAACATCAATATATGTTCTAAGGGATATATAGGGAACCATTGCCATTGAGATGTGAATGTTTGGATATTTCAATTTAAACAGTGTCTCTTCAAACATACCTTTAACTCAAATGATTTTTCTATTTTTCTCTCACATATTCTCCATTTTCCTCAAGAGAAACTAGCATACTTGGGGAATGTATGAGAGTAATTATCATTAAATGTCTGATTCAGGTAATCATTTTGATAAACCATAGATATGATATTCTAATGGATCCCATTTTTTGATTTATATCATTCATTTTACATGACATTGTTACCAAAACCATCTATATAGAAAGGATGATGATTCTAATTTTTATATTTATACATGTTTTTAGTTTCATGCATCAATAATATTTGAAATTTAAGGATTCTAATTACAATATATACAACGGAAGAATTACATTAGATCATAAAAATTAAAACAAAACTAATAACAATATTTTATAATTCCCTTATTTAATAATTTATAGTGTTATTTTCTTAATATAAATTCAACGTGTATAGTTTATTAAAAATTGTAAATTTAATTCCTTGTATATAAAACCAATTACTATGGAAACATAATATTAAATACTTATTTTCTAAATATTTAAGAACAATTTAATAACTTAATAAAAACATTAAAATATTATTATTTTAATAATATTAACAAATTATAAATAAAATAAAGGATTCAAATTCAATTTACTATAATTTATAAAAATTCAGTAAATTATAATAAAATTTTATAAAATAAAATTAATTAAGATGTTAAATCATATTATATAATAGGAAATGATATACCTTATACCACACCCTTTGTAATTGAAAAATATAAATCAAATTGGAAATCTACTTAACAATATCTCATACCACTAACCACTCATCATTACCATTAACATATATTGATATTTGATTTATCTTTTAATGATATGATCAGTGAAAATTATCACATATCTATGACAAGACAATTTTTATGTTATCATCAATGATATCTCTATATCAATGTTTATGTTTTTATGATAGATGGTGAAATATTTATATTGTAGAGCTCATAGTTAAAAAAAGCATTTGTTAAACTATAATGAAGCATGTAATATTGCATATTAAAATGATGTTATGATGATAAATTTTCAATGAAAAAACTAGAGCTATCGTGTAAAATGTTACCTTATATAACTAGATATGATATCATGATCAATGGATGATATTTTTTCTTGTATATTCAGTTAACATCATTAAAAATAAATAGACATATCACATATAATGATATTGATATTTCTTATCCTATTATATCCATTCTCTTAAATATTATATAATTTCTTTAATTAAACTAAATATTTTCAATAGGAAATTTGTGTGGCACTAATTCAACTAGTGAATTTTGAGGGATAAAATATTGAAAATTAGTAATTATAGAATAAAAAACTGCATTCTCTATATGAAAAGTTTATATGATTTTTGGGAATAACGGAACAAAATTGATGAAAATAACATATACCATCGATGGGTTTCCTCAATAGGTACCAGATAAAGATATATTAATATTATAAAAATGAAATTAGAATCTGTAGGTATGCCTAATTTAAATGAATAACTAAAAACCTTAAATATTGATACAATATGATAGCTATTAATCCAAGAAAAAAAAAATATAAATGAGATCTCTAAACCTGGAGAAAACACATAAATTTCACACACAAATTATCACAATAATTTTAAACTTACATTACTTTTGGTTTCGTAGTACTCATACATGAATATGTAGATGTACTAATGATTGATTAAATATCTCAATCATTTGAAAAACACTCCAAACATTATAGAATTACAAATATATATCCTAATAACCACTATAAAACAATTATGAATGTTTAATAATTGAATATTTTTTTAGATTAATTACATTTAACATAAAAATATTTTAATTTAGTTGATGTGAAATTATATTATATTAATAAGGATAAAATTATGTTTTAGTGTGTGATATCCCGTAATTAATATATATATACCTCCAGGTGATAAACTTTTTTCACACTTGGAATTATATACCATATAAGTATATTAATCCATGATAGGAAATTATACTGTATTCCACATCTAATATATCACATATAATTATTTGATAATATTGAAGGTTGTATATGTATTTAGTTAAAATATCTATATATTTTACACTGATTTGAGACCACATTGATTTCGATATCTCTAAATATATCATTTTTTGAGTACTAGAAATACTTAAATAAATTTAAATTATTAAATCTAATATGGGATGATATAATTTATTTCACACACACACACAAATAGATATATAAATAAATAAATAAATATATGTATATATATATATATCAAAGACATATTCACACACACAGAGTCACAAATACACAATGACACACACACAAACACACACTATGGTGTAAATTTATATTTCCCTATGAGTTCAGATATCATTAATATACCTTATCACACAATATCATCATTACAGATTTTTTTATAAAACATATACTTTTAAAAAACAAAATATAAAAAATATTGTTGATAGGTTCTCATAATATATTCATGAACTATTAGTAGTAACCAGAATAATATTTAATGTGTAGGAAATGTAGTATTATTTAAAATATTGGATAAATAAGGTTTATCTATATATAGTAAAACACTATATATATTTAATAAAGACATCAAAATATAAATTTTTGGTTCTGAAAGCAATATATATATATATACATGACTATTATGAAGATCTTATAAAAATGGGAGATTATCTGATTTGAAACTAGCCAAGTTCAATAAGGATTTCATTATTAAATTAATAAATTCATTTAATGTGTAAAACATTTAATGATCCATATAAAATAAAAGTACAAATAGTAAATTAAATTTTATAAATTTAATTATGAATAAAAACAATACTCCCTTTTGACAAAGATAATAAAAATAAAATTTCACTTCTATTTATTTTCTCGAATGTATCATGTGATAATTGGTCTTATTTTCTAACAATTTTATTTTCCCATTTATGTATTAAAGAGAACTATTTTCAACTCTATCATTGAAATTTTGGAATTTTTTATCAAAATAGACTATATATGTATTTTAAACATATTAGGATGTTTATATACCTATACCATGTTTTCTAAATGTTAGTGTTATTATTCAGAACATTTATGAGATCCCTGATAATGTGGATGATGGATTTTTAAGAGAATAGTATGAATTATTTATGGGATTTTCACATGATATATGATGATGTGGATTGTATTATGAATCAATTGGGTAGGGAATCATTTCTATTGTAAAAATTATTTCATAATTACTATGGGATATATACTCTTCATAAATAAAATCCTATATGACGATGTTGGGGAATTAAATTTCTAATAGTGTTTGATATAGATTCTTAATATAATTATTTTTCATTACATAGTAATGTTTAACAAATATATACTTATTTTAATTATTTATTATACGTAATCATAATTATATTCCCAATTATATTGACATGGTGAGTGTTTTATTGTATCTAAAAATCTAAACACTAATGAAAAATGGAGGGATAGAGGAAGATGCTCAATGTGAATGATATGAGTTAACTCAGCTAATGTAAAAAGGATAATGTGTTAAAATCATATACAATATAGAAAAAAATTTGTTTTCGTAAATACACGCACTAAAATGAAAATTAGAATAATTGATTTTTATATGAAAAAATTACTCAGTCATATATAAGATACCTCATTGTTATTTATTGAAAATAATTTATGAATTATACTTATTAATTTAATAAAAAAAATATCACATATTTGAGAACCAAAACATGGTACATTATGTCCACAACATTTCATTCCATTTTGATACATTTTTTATGACTATATTATAATGAAATATATATAGTTAATTTCTGACGGAAAGTGGAACTCATTTAACACCATGAAAACAAAAATACGTCCTATTTTTAGTCAAAACATAATATTATCATAAAAAATTATATACCATTAGAATGGGTTTTATAGTTTTCTGATCAAAACATAATACCTACCATGAGAAATAAAACCAAGATCTAGTCATAAAAACCCATTCTAGGGTTTCCCCAAAATGAAGATGGTATCTTATAAGAGGTAAACGAATGAGGTGAAGTATCCATTTGTGATAATGCCAAATAAAAATTTTCTTAGATACATCAACTATACCATTTTATAAATGAAAAATGATCGTGGATTAATTATTTATTTCAAAAGTGGATATTATGAATTAACTCTCCCTAAAACTATATTAAATGGCCATGATTATAAATACAATGTCATGGTATGTGGAAGAAAATTTTATTGTTATTTTGATCTTTTTTTGGAATATGTGTGTGTTATGTTGGGGTGAAAATAATAATGCACTCAAAATTTAATCATTTTATAAAATAATCCTATTTTTTAGAATGAAATAAGAAAAATTATTTTGGAGTTATGTGAGTATATCATGTGTTTTTTAAAAAGGATTAGTGGATATATCTATGTTTTTGTTTATGAATCTAAACTATTGTGTTGGAAAGGTCTATAAAAATTCATATTTGTGTTATTTATATTTTTTTGAATGGATTGATGAGTTTTTATATAATATTTTATATAATATAGAGTTAATGATCTATCTGTAATGTGTACCCCCCAAATATCTTCCCATAGATAGGGTTCATGGATCCAAGTTGTGTCTATCTCTGTTTTGGAGCCTCCCCTATTACATGGGTGTGAATATTTTGAGGGGGAGATGTCATGTACTTCTCATATATTCTTCATATTTACCAATATATTTTCATTCTTTATTTTTTACAAACATTTATATTTCCCCTAGGTCATTTGTTTCAATAATGGAGAAACAATGTTATTAATCTTCCCCTAAGAATTCTTTTTAGCCTCTTATCTCTTCAAATTTACGTTGTTCAACAATTGGGACAATATAAAAATACAAAGGAATAGTTTGAAGGAATTATAAATGGTTTTAAAGTATATAAAACCATGTGGTGGAAAATATTAATGATATTTATATTATTCAACTCCCTATCAGTGAGGAGGATATGATTTATGTGTTTTCTATAATCCATTGTTAATTAAATTCTTGTAGTTTCTAACAAATCAAATATTCTTTTTATATATACATGATTTATATTCAATTTATAATAATGATATAGTTTTTTTTCCATCATACACCTTGTATTCAAAAATTATTTTATCCATATGGTGATTGGAAACATTATTTAGTGGTTTTTGTTCAGGTAAATACTTATTAAATCTCTATGTCTTCATCTCACTCCTAGAATATTAATTTAGGAAGATACTTTGAATACATGATTGTTTTCAAATGAATCAAAAATTATTTATGCTTATGGAAAAAAATGTTCTTTTCAAAATAAAATTTTTGTTTTCTTAACTAGAAACTATTTATAAAAATTTAAAATAAAATTTCATCGAATGAGCATTGTAATTCTTGATTGTAGAAAATAGATACTAAATGATTCATTGGAGAAAGCTTAATCACAAAATGTTGGTTATATCGATAGGTTTATAGTAGGATAACATATATTCAGGCATGTATCAGTATCAAAAAACCATGGAGTGAGGGATTTTTGATGATCACCTATAAATATAGTGACCCAATATGCTTCAATTATGTATCCAGAATTGAGTACTATTTTCATTATTTATATTGCCTCTCGAGACTATCCCTAAGATGCAAAGTCAAGGACATGGATGGATGAATGAGATCTACCTATAATCCACACTATAGCTAGAATTGAAATATATTCCTTATAAAAAGATATGATCTATTATATATTTAAAGATCAATACTCTATATGAAAGTATATAGTTATAGGTAGTTAGTCAATATTTTATTTTGGTGGGTTATCCATGAAACTGACTTCAATAAAAGAATATGACTCTATAAAAAAGATTTAGAATAACATTGAGTAGTTTAAGAAGTGATCACTAGAAAATGGAGATAAGTTATGAAAATTATCTGGGTATTGGAAAAAGAATAAGGATGGTTAGATGAAAATATTAGAGAGATTTTCAGATCTGAAGGCCTTTCGTGTAAATCCATGACCCTAGAAGCCTGGCACCAGTGCATTATTTTAAAACATTATCATGATTACAATGAATCATGTCCTGAATGACTGATCATATTAGCATCCTTGGAAAATAGATTACATATATGAACGTTACATTACACATTAGAAAAACAAAACCCAACATAAATGATCATTTGAGAATGCCATTAATCCCCAAGCTTAACCCTATTATCAATCATAATAAACTTCATAGAATCATGGGAAAATAAAACATAAAAAGGGCTGAGAACAAATGATCAGTAAGGGTAAGCAATACAATGGAAGATAACATAAGCATTAGGCATGGTGATTAATTTAAAACACATGCCTTTACGAATAATAAACATGAAGACTTTAGGGAAAGAATTTGAGGGTAGTAAATAATATCATAATAAAATATTGTTATGGGTATTATATAAATTTAATAATCACATGAACCATCAATAATATTTTTATAACGAGGGAATGTATAATGTCAGAAATTATGGATCATTTTGTCAAGGCCACGACCAAGAAGTCTAAAAATGATTAAGGTCTCAGCCAGAACTATATATCAAATTGGGAAAATCCATGGCCAATTACACATCTAATTGTCTCATGAGACATACCGATGCATTTGCGGGCTATATCAGTCTCCACCCATCACTTACTAAGTCCAATACATTCCTCATATGAACAGGTTGAAACATAACATAAATATTCATATTAAAACTAGAATAAGAAATGTAAATTCTTTAACCATAAACCATGGATTGAATAAAAATGACACATCCATAGTAAAATATATCACAAAACATTCAATAAAATATGGAAGATTTGTATCATGATAAATCAACTTCAAACAAGTTTAAAATCCCTCAAAGGATGTTGACATAGATAAAAATGATTTGTAAAACTCATTGAGATAACTATACATTTTTCATGAAAACATTTAAAAGTTAGACATTCATAAATAAATTAATTTAAAAGATATTTTTTAATCAAAGTGACCCATACCACTTTGAAACTTTCGAAAAGAATTATCATTTCAAAACATTCATGTCCACGTAAATAAATCCTTAAAATCATTCGGAAAACTTTAAAATTAATTAAAAGGATTTACAAAGATAAATCATTAAACCAATTAAAATGACGATCTAGTTAAATATACCCTCCCATAAAACAATAAAAAATTCCTTTTTAAAACATTTTTATGAAATATGGGTATCGATGGTAAATATTTTCAAGTAAATACATACACATAAATAGTCTCGGATAATAATGAGATTGAGAAAATAAAACTAACCCTGTACTTTCTTTTGGTCGAGGGTTCATTTAACCTCTTGTATAATGACCATAGTATGTTATTAAATTATAATAGAACCATTTTAATATTTATTATATCATACATGATTCATTTATGGCTTTATACTACCCATTTAATAATGATTTCCGGGTTTAATTAACATTTCTGGTAATAACAACTTTCTTTATCATACGTGTTTTAACTTATTATTCTTGATCGTCTCATTTAGATCATGATTTATATAAATCTATAATATTACATATGAATTATATATCATATATATTTATAATATAAATATGTATAATAGATAGATATATGAAATGGAAAACACTGTTTATGGAGATGGTAGGTCGTACATACGCATAAACGATGTTTCCATTTTCATATCGTATTGAATGGATGTAAGTGAAAATGATATATATTACTACGTACATATATATAAATATCTCTATTAGGTATAATTATTATTTAATATATCATATAATTATTAGTAATATATAGTTTTATAATCATCATGGAATGGTGAATGTGGAAATGATTCTCATTGCCTCATGGAGATGGTAATTCGTACGTACGCACGAGTGACCACATCATTATATTGATGGTGAAATCATATATAATTGGTTGGTATATAATATATATGAAATAATTAACATGTTATATTTATTTTTTAAATCAGTTATACTCATTATTATATCCATAAAAATAATGAAGTGTTTGAATAACAAACTACACCACGACGTGGAGACGGTAAGCCGGACGTACGCATGTATGGTCACTTTGACATTTATAGGATGGATAAAATAAATAATATGTTTGTACCATATTTACAATAACATAACTGTAGGTAGTATGTACTTTAGTTATTATTTTGTAATGGACAAAACAAAGAATGAAGAAGTGGAAGTAAAAAAGAACGTGAAAGAGGGTGGTGAAAATATTATCCCTTCTTCGGGTGTTTCTTTTTGAGTTGATCAAAAGGGATCCTTCAGATGGATTTATGATCAATGTAATGACTCTAGTGTGATTTGAGGGAAGTTTTCAAGATATTTGGGCAAGGTTTGGCCGAGCCAAATATCTTTGGAGGTGTGATTTTGAGAGAAGGGGAAGTACACTTTTATAAGAGAGGTGAGGGTCACATTAGGAAAAGCTTGAAATATTATTTTATAATAAATTTATTTTAGGTTTTGAATGGATTAAAAATGATTAATTTATAGGATAAGGTGGTTAGGGGTCCAAAACCACTCAACCCATAGGTTTTAGACAGGTTTAAGTCACCATTGTGACCTTATCTTTTAGATTAAACTCGTAGTTAAATAGTTTACCTTTTACCGCGACTTCTTGTATTCTTACACTATATGGTTAATAAAAAAACTCTAAAATTCCAAGATAACATCAATTAGTTAATTAATTACATATATAATATTATTTACGCCCTTTTCCAAACCTTATATTTTTATAAATATTGTATAATTTAACAATATATTATTTGTTTTAAAAACTCAATTATTTCAATTTTGACACTATTTAGTATTCTGTTTTTGTAAAAGTCATCACAACTTGATTACATCGAAAAAGATACATTTAATCACTCTTAACATGTCATATTCAACTATAATATTCGTGTATGTCATAAAAATATTAAAGCTATATTTATTTTAATATTTATAATACCATTTATTTTGTTCATTCATTAATAAGGTAATTACTGCATCATCATTGGGTCATAAATAAATTTAATTATTAAATGTATAAAAAAAAATTATTTAGGAAATATTTTTATATTTATAATGAATATTTATGGTCAAAATGATAACTTAAATAACACCTTGTAAAAATTGTTTTACTAAAAGATAAATGTTTATGTCATTTTTGTCTTTACTTTAAATTTATTAATATAAACTGTCATTATCACTCTCATGTGGCTCCAAGTGGTTTCCAAATCGAACCAAGGATTCCAATATTCATACATGTATCAACCAATAGGAATAGGACACATGTTCAGGTAATTTAATATTATTATAAAAATATTTATTTACCTTTATTTACCAGATTTACCCTTTAACCATGGTAAATAAAATATTTACTGAAGTAAATATTCATAATGTCTAAAAATAAAAGATATTTATTTACAAAATTTGGACCTCCTGATTACAATTATAGAATTAAATTTTCAAAATTCAAAACACATAAGTGTAAGAAATTAATTTAAAATTAATTCACGTTGTCAAAACAAAAAGTGTGTTTTTAAAAAATAATAACAATCAAAAGATCAACACTTGTTTATGTCTAGTTTGAATTTTAAATTACATAAAATGACCTAAATTATATTAAATGATAAAAATATAATCTAATTATACTTTAAACCCACTAAAATTTATAATTTGACACTATAAATTATTTCGATTAAAAAAGTTGTTTTTAATTAAATATTAGTATTTTTATCTATTCATCAAAATATGAAATTTATCAGAAAAGTACCAAAATTTATCAAAACTATATTTCTATGTCATGATTCTAAACAATATTTTAATTTCATTAAATATAATACATAAAATAATCAAAAATTGTTTTTAAAAAAAGGATCACCATTAAATGGAGGTAAACTTGCAATTTTTTAAATACTTCTTTTATACGAAAAAATGAATTTGTTCTTATATTATTTATAGTAAACACATAATATGGATTATAAAATTATATGGAGTATATTAAATTCCAAATTCAATTAATACTATTCATACCCACTTTTTGAACGACTAGTTTAGTATGTCGTGGTGCGCTCGAACACTGTATTGTGTTTAGCGCAAGTTATAGAATTTATTTAAAAAGATAACATACTATGAAATCTTGGGGTGTTACATTCTCCCAAAAAATAATTTAATTCCTACCAATTTAAAATTTCTCTTAAAAAATAAATGGTTAGAAAAAGAAAAATACCTTTGTAGAAAACCCACATCAGAAATTGGGTTAATAAAATTTTGTCTAAATAATTTGGAAAAAGAAATGGAAAAGTCGCCACCAAATTACGATCTCGATTAGGATAACATTGGTGTAAATTACAAACACTTTGTTGGAGGAAAACGTAAATATTTATAGGGAGTGATTGAGGACATCAATCATAAATATGTGTAAAATTGACGGCCTCAAAGCCATCAATATAAGATAATGTAAAATATCATCAGTTCAACAAAACATATGGTATTAAGGTAACACATTTTTTGTTTCTAAGATACCTTCCCTAATGTTTAATAATTAATTTATTCATAGAATACTAGGAATATATATATATATATATATATTCTTTACATTAATTGTTTCATCCTATAACTAATTTCTACCACAAACTCATCTTTCACTCTATAAGATAATTGAATTCAAAAATATTTTATTTATAATAATGGTATAGGGTTCCAAAAATAATGAATTTATAATTAATTTTTCTTAATATTAAAAAACTAAATAATATAAACCAAGACATCACGTATGCTATTAGTAGGTGATCCACCCTTGTCTCACTTCCCTTGCGAGTTCGTGTCTCACCACCTTGCTGGACGTGACAAGTTGTCTCTCGACCTCCGGGATGTCCTTTTTATAACAATTAAAAAATAGTCATAAGAAATTTTTTAAACATAATAATAGTATCCAACATCAAACATAATCCATTACAACTTTTATACTTATCCAAAATACTTCTGTCGAAACTCACAGTCCAGAATTTATAAGGAAGGTAAACAAAATGAAGATACATTTTTCCACATAATAACATATGAATACCTTCATCCTATATTATTATAAAAAATGGTAACACCCTGAGATATCATTAAAACTTATTGATTATATTTATTCTCCCATATTCCTTATACTATACTAGATATATTCTTTATATCCAAAAATTTGCAATATACCAACAATGATGAAATAAACAAACCATTAATCTGTTTCAAGGTAGTCAAGAATATCCAATATAATTTATCCAAATCAACAAACCATTGTTCCAAAATCACTACCTCAGCATCAGGATCATATTATGGTTTACTATTCCTTAATACATGTATTTTTCAAAAAAAATAACCTCAAACTGTGCCACTTCACTTGGTACTATAAAATCTCAAATCCTTAATGAAATATTATTTTATTATAGTACTTACTTAATTCCATAATTCATATAACTAGAACATCATTGATACAACACTAAAATGAAATAGTTCTTTAATAACTGCATAATAATTCTAGTCATTCCTCCTCATCTATGGTAGTATCATAACTTGATTATTATTCAATAGCATGATTTGGGGCATACTCTGATGATTTGGATATTGATTTAAGTAGTGTCCCAAATCCGTGTAGATAATGTGTTGTATATTTGAAACCTTTTTCTTACCCTTGCAATCACGTACTTGGTGTCCTTTTTCTCCACACATATAAAAAACATAGATTCCCTTCAAACATTTTCCAAATAGATTTTTTCCACAGTTATCACATATGGGAAAATCCTTCTTTCCACTCTTCCCTTTATCCATATTTTTCTCTACCATCATTTTCTTCTCTTGAACCCCTTTAAAGAAATAGGACTCATATAATTAGTTTCTTATCTTATTAATAGATTATATTATTTCTTTATATGATGAGAATATATGGGAAACTATTTCCCTTTTAAATGTTGGCTTAATATACTGAAATATATTATCCTTCGCAATCTTTCGATATTGCATATTGATGTAATTCTCATTCCTTCTACTAGGAACCATTTATAAACAATGGGATACACCATGTTAGTTTATGAATCGTAATGCATAATTCCAACCTTTTAAAATACCTATTGTAAATTAAAAATCTTATTCATATAATCTATAATCATAAAATTTTTTCTTTGAGGAAGTATTTACTTATAAATCCTTCATAATGTCTTGTAATTAAAATGTGAATTATCCTAATAATATCCCCCAAGAGTATCATAACCAAGAGTCCAGTAAGGCCAATTCTCGTGTACCAGGATACCCTAGGTCAAGCCCTAAACACTTTGTTGGAGTTTTAAATCCTAGGTATATCTGTTCCATACCCACCTCTACCTCCTCTTATCTAGAACGAGATGTATTGCTTGAAAATACACAAAATCTCTACATTACCAAAATTCTAGGAAGTACTTCTATACTAATCCTTAAGTTATATTTTAGGGTAATGTTCTCTAATCAGAGTTTATCTAAATCTATTTCCATGGTTTTTGTTGAACTTCCTATGATACCAACTGTAATGCCCCGACCCCAAAAGCCCGAAGCTGGTGCATTATTTTAATACATTGGCCTGATTACAAGGAATCAAGGCCCAAAGGACCAATCAGATTAGCAGTCTTGGAAAATAGATTACATACATGAACATTACATTATACAATTGAAAAATAAAACCCAACATAAATGATCCTTTGAGAACACCATTAATCCCCTAGCATAACCCTGCTTATAATTCATAATACACTTCATGGAATCTAGGGAAAATAAAACATAAGAAATCCGTGAGATCAAATGCTCAATAAGTGTAAGCAATACAGCAGATGATAACATAAACATTAGGCATGGTGAATAATTTAAAACACATTTCCTTACCATTTATAAACACTAACACTTTATGGTAGGAATATGAGATGAGTAAATAATGCAATAATAAAACACAGTCATCGGTATTCTTCTAGTAGAATAACCACATGAACCATCAATAATATTTTCATAATGATGGAATATATAATGTCAGATATTCTGAAACATTTTTTCAAGGCTTTGGCCAAGACGACTAAAAATGATTAAGGCCTCAGCAAAAATCCTTATATGAAATTGGGAAAGGCCTCAGCCAATTCCGCATCTAATTATCTCATGATACCTACCGATGCACTGAGGAGATATAATGGGCTCTGATCATTACATACTAAGTCCAATACATTTGTCATATGAAATGGTTGAAACATAAGAAAAACATTCGTATTAAAACTAGAATTCTAAATGTCAGTACTTTAACCATAAACCATTAATGGTATAAAAATAACACATCCATAGTTAAATATATCACAAAACATTCAATAAAATATGGATGATTTTTATCTTAATTAATCAACTTGAAACATGTTTAAAATCCATCAATGGATGATGAAATAGATGAAAAAGATTTTTAAAACTCTTTGAGAGAAATATCCATTCTTCATGAAAACATTTAAAAGTCACACATTTATAAAGGAAGTAATTTAAAAAATATTTTTCAATCAAATTGTCCCATACCAAATTGAAACATTTGAAAATAATTATAATTTCAAAACATTCATGTCCACGTAAATAAATCCATAAAATCATATTGAAAACAAGGACATTAATTAAAATGATTTAGAGAGATAAATATTTAAAACATTTAAAATTATGATCTAGTTAAATAGACCCACCCATAAAACCTTAAAAAATATTTTTGAAAATTTTTTAATGAAATTTTTGTATCAATGATAAATATGCCCCAGTAAATACTTAAACATAAATTATCTCGGATATTAATGATATTAAGGAAATAACCCTTAGTTTGCACTTTCCTTTGGTCGAGGGTACATTTAACCTCATGTATAATGATTTTAGTCTATTATTAAATAATACCAGAACCATATCATATTTATTATATCATACCAACTTCATGTATGACTTTATACTACCCATTTAATAATGATTTCCATGTTAAATTATCATTTTGGGTAATAATCACTTTCTTTGTCGTACGTGTTTTAACTTTTTAATCTTGATCATATCATTTAGATCATGATTTAAAAATTTCCAGAATATAACACATGATTTATATATCATATATATTTAGAATATAAATATGTATTATAGATAGACATATGAAATGGAAAACACTATTTATGGAGACGGCAGGCCGTGCGTACGCTAAAAATCTATTTCTGTTTTCATATCGTATTGAATGGAAGTAAGCGAATAAGATATATGTAAGTACATAAATATAAATATATATATATATTAAGTAGAATTATTATTCCATGTATTATATAATTATTAATAATATTTTTTTATAATCATCATCGAATGGTGAATGTGGAAATGAATCTCATCGTGTATTGGAGACGGTAATCCGTACTTACGCACGAGCGACAATATAATTATATTGATGGTGAAATATTGTGTAATTAGATGGTATGTCATATATAAATAATCATTGACATTTTATATTTATTATTTATTTAATTTATACTCATTAATATACCTCTCCAAATAATGAAGTGTTTGAATAAAAAACTACACCACAACATGGGGATGGTAATCCATACGTACACACGTATGGTGACTTTGTCATTTATAGGATGGATAGAAAAACCACTACTAGAATTCTAGTTATTTGTGATAGGTTATTTGTGGTGGGATCCCGTCGCAAATAAGTTTTAGTGGTGAGGTCCCGTCACAAAGAGCTCATTGCATAAAATGGCATAGCAAATAAGTCTCCAATTATATACTTTATATATATAATCATTTTTGCGACGTGCCCATAATCCCATCACAAATACTTTTGTAAAAAAAATTATTTAGACTATTTGGGATGGGAACCCGTTTCAACAGATCCCGTTTCAAATAATAAATAAATTTTCAAAAAAAAATTAATAAAATTATGATTATTGAAAAATTAATTTTAATACTAATAAATTAATTAAAATAAAAATATTTTAAAATTCTCAATATTCACAAAGAAATATAAAAAAATAATAAATTATTATTATTATTATTAGTAATAAAATTTAAAAATATAATACTAAAAAAATATGTTTAATAAAATTATGATTAATGAAACTATAATATTAATATTATTAAAATAATAAAAAAATACAAATTATTTAAATTATTAATATTCTCAATATTCACAAAAAAATCATAAAATATTAAAAATTAAATTATCTAATATTCACAGCAATATAGAAGACAAAAATTGTAAATAGTTTATGTTACAACAAATGTTAAATTCCAATGTTTTTAACATAAAAAAATCACTGGGGGTCATCTTCTGGAAGAGGTGGAGGAACTGATGGAGATGGTGGAGGAAACTACATCCCCAAACTACGAGTCAAACGGAGCATGTACTCCATCTTCTCCTAATGCGGCTGCTTCCATTGATGCATCTCCTCCTTGTGCTGCTACTTCTACTGCTGCTGCTGCTGATGCATCTCTTCTTACTGCTTCTGCAAACTCTCTACAAGGTCATTATGAGCTCGTAACTACTCATGATTCTGTGAGGCAGAAGATGATGCCTCTTCAAGAGCTCCTCTCAAGCTGGATGCCGACATTGAAATAGTACCATAATATGTTCATGAGTCACATGAGAGTCGATACCAACTACTCGACCCTTCTCAAAGCCATACTCAGTAACCTGCATCCATGACGTCTCATCGAAAAGGTGTGCACTGGTCTGATCAGTCACCTCGTCCTGACCCTCAGCCTGTGTGTGAGAGGTCACATCATCATATGACTCCTTAAATTCCAATTTGAAATTAAAATTGTGAAAATATTATATGTAGTTAATTTTGAAAGAGAAAAAAATAAGACTTACAGCATTCCGATGCTGGCGATCACCTCTAATCTCTCTGTGGGCTGGATCACTGTACATCTTCCAATAAAAATCGTAGTCTATAATATTGGGATCCTCGACTACCTATATGTATATAAAATAAACTATTTATATTTGAAGTTCTAAAAAATATTAAAAAAAATACTTACCATATGATCTCTATGTGTACTGAATGTACGGCTACCAGCTCGATGTGTCACCTCCTGTCTCCCCCGATTCTGCCGACCCAATGAAGACCTCCTATGAAATCCACCACCCAACTAGTGTGCACATAATCCATCCCAAACTTGAGATGAAATGTACTCTGGTCGGTGGGCTATATATGACCCATAAAATAATGTCACTCCTTCTTTTTTAATGTCCGTATTTCTCAAATTGTGCAAAAACTGACGTAAATGCTCATGCATAGCCACCTCCCATGCGGCATGGATTGTGTTACGCATGATATCATTGATGGGATACCATAAAACCTAAAAATAATTTATAATATCGAGTTATTAATAAAATAAATTTCAAAATAAATATTATTTATATACATACCATCCAATGGTTGTACATGGAGAGCTGCACATCAACCAGAATCTGTTCCCATGTGATCCATGGATGAGATAAATAATTGCACAAGACAGCGCTCCCCTGTCCAATAGCTACATGCAAAAAATTGTGAAAAGAGAACAAATAATCAAACAATTAGTATATATATATATTAATGAAAAAGATAACTAAAATATATAGGTTATCATACCTTCGTGTGCGTGGATCGAAGCCAAGACGTGGATGTCGCTCGGGGATAGGGTCTGGAATCCTCAGTCGCGCAAGACTGCACCCCTTCTGCATACCTCTTGAACCACCAGTAGGCCGAGGGTTAGATGATCCAACATCCCCTTCATCCAAAGGTAGATCAGCCTCTTGGAACTCACGAAATATATCAAGATCAATCTGAAACACAAAATGATTGTTGTTTGAAGATAGTTGAAAATAACTATCATATATAGATTTACAATAGTTATGATCATAACCAGCATTTAACTATGTCAATGTTTACCTTCATCATCATCTTCATATGTGACAATGTTAATGTCTTCAAATTCCTCCTCAGCATCATCAATATCCATATGAGTTTCACATTCACTATCCCTTGTCATTTTAAATTCATTTTTAACATCATTAACATCTTCATCACTATCGACCCTTCATTGTGGGGGGTCATCATCGATATTCACATTTCATTGTGAAAAAAGATGGATTTTGAGTAGTCTCTAAAAAAATTTCAATTCCATCCACTTCAGTATAACCACATTCAGTTTGAGTAAATTGGATTTCTCTAGATTTCATTTTTATTACACTCCACCAATCACTCTGGTCTCTTGAAGTAGCACATCACTTTGCATAATAAATTTGATGTGCCTATTGAGCCAGTAAAAATGGTCTATTTACTGCAAGAAGACTTTTATATTTAATATCGACGATTCCATGAATCGGATTAACACGCAAGACTCTCTCAGTATCCAACCTTATACATTTAAACATCCTTATGTAATTCTGTCCAAGATAACATAGCTCGATAATTTAATCCAGAACATCGTAAAAGTCAACATCAGTTTCTCTATGCTGCGATCCTCTCAAAAAAACTCCACTTTTCATTATTTTTTTGATTATCCATATTCATGTGTATGAAATCCAAAACCATTCACCGCATATGAATTATAATATTTAACCATTTTGGATGGTGGGTTACTCAATATACATAGTCGCTTATCAATTTTATCAGCATGTTGAGACACTTGAAATTTTTTAAAAAAATTATCAGTATAATAAATAGTAAATTGAATTGATATTAAACCATTAATAATTTATATTACCAGTTTTTGAAACCATTGAAAAAAACTTTTGTCTGCGTTCTTCAGGAGCAGCAGCTGTAATTTGTGGAAGTTGTTTCTTGATATGATTATAATATTATCTAAAATAAAATACAATTATATACTGTAATAGAAATTATAAAATAAGTGATAGAAGCACTCGCTGTACAAATTCTATCATTTCTTCACAGTTGAGTAGAACATATTTATGAGCTCTGTGATGTTCATCATCTAAAATCCATTATTCTTGAACTCCACCGAAGCCAAGATTTGGCTGATTAAAAAATGATAATTGATTGTCCATTTCATCATTAAAATTTCCCTTATTCCATCCCATGTGGTTTTTTTAGGGATATTCAGAGTCAAAATAGTTAGAGCAGAAAAAAAATTCCTCTTACAAATAAGCTTATAAAAATAAGCCTTCAACTAATTCTTTCTTACGTACTTTTTTCTTCAATTTTGCATGCATCTCTCAAATGGGTACATCCATAGAAACTATACTGGACCTCCAAATTTAAATTCATGTGGTAAATGTATTATCATATGTTCCATTGAGTCAAAGAAAGTAGGCAGAATGAGTTTTTCCAGTTTACATATAATTACAGCATCATATTCTTCAAGTTTACATAGCGCATCATAGTTTTTTGTTGCTGCACGAATGTCTCGAAAAAATATTATATGTCTATTATCGAATCCCAAATCATAGAATTAAACAAACCTATGAATCCAATTGGCATAAGTCTTTCCATTATAACATAAAAATCACGACTTTTTAATCGGTAATATGACCATTTATAACACATCTGTCAAAATTGGAAGCATATCCTTCTAGAAGTCTCAAATATGCAATCCCCTGAAAAAAAAAGCGATTCTCTTTGGAGAGTGTATAAGCTGATTTTGGCTTCATTAACCTCTGTGATATGGAATTTTCAAATAGTTCAAGTTCTGGTCACCTGCAAATTTGGGCATGATCTAATCGTGCTTTTATAGGATCTTTGGTCTTACCTAGTGTACGCAAAATTGTATGAAATAAAATATCAAAACAGTTCTTCTTAATATGCATGACATCTAACATGTGGCGGACCAACAAATAAGACCAATATGGGAGATCCCAAAAAATGCTTCATTTTATCCAATTATGTTCTATCCCAAAGCCATGAATTTTCTATCAATTTACTACTGGCCCAAATGTGATGGAGGTAATGAAAATACAACTGATTTTAACTCTGTCCTGAGATCATTTTTGGAGGTTCATCCCTTTCAATTGTGCCTTTTCTAAAATTAGATTTTTTCCTTCAAAAAGGATGATCGGTTGGAAGAAATCTATGATGACAGTCAAAATAGCATGTTTTCTTTCCATTGACGAGAATAAAAACATTGTTGTATTTCATATAGTAAGAATATGATTCCAGACCATGTGTAATCTAGCCTGATAACATTCCTTATGCTGTAAAGTCATTAATCATCCACATCAATGCAACTTTTAATGTGGAATTTTGTTTCTCAACAATATCATATGTACTAACACCATTACTCCACAATGAATTTAACTCATTAATAAATGGTTTCAAATAAACATAAATATTATTTTTCAGATGTCCTGTGATTAATATGGTCAAAAATATATAGGACTCCTTCATCAACAACCATGGAGTAGATTGAAGGGAGTTCTAAAGATAGGCTAAAATGAATATTGACTACCATAAGAACCAAACAGACATAAACCTTTAGTATAAATATCCAATCGCATGTTTTGGGATCCTAAAGCAGAAGACAGATGCAGAAGATAAATAAGTTTCCATGAATCACCATTAGATAGATGATTCAATCTTTTACCAGTAGAAATATTGGTTTTGTGCCATGACATCATTGATGCTGTGTTATGAGACATAAATAAACATTGTATCCTTGGTGTAAGGGGGGAACATATCAACTAGTTTATCGGAATCGATCCAAACTTCTCTGGTTGAGCTTCATTATACCTCGATTGTCCACATGTGGGACAACTATCCAATGACACATTTTCACCAAAATATAAGATGAAATCATCTTCACATGTATAAAACTTCTGATAACTAAGGTCCAGATTACGAACCAGCCTCTTGCCCTCATAGTAATTTTTAGGAAACACAATTTTTTTCAGGTAACAATGTTTTAACCAAAAAAAATATCAGATCAAAGCAGTTGTTTGACATTCAATTATTTGATTTAATAGCCATAAATTTTGCAACGGATTCTAATTTTCTTATCTTGAAACCCGAATATAATACATCCTCAGGAGACCTCAACAGATCATAAAATTCAGATGGTTCCAACTCAGGAGTTAAATCGATATCATCGTGAGTTTCAGTTTATTGAAGAGATGGACCTGCAACATCATGTACTAAATTTTGGAACTGTGATGGATCCAGAATCAAGTTATTAGTATCTTCTATGGAACTGCGTTCACCAAATTGATACTAAAAAACATAATCTAGTGGAAACCCAAACCATAAGAGATGTCCCCCAACCTTGTCAAATGTATTAAACGTTCTTAGAGAACATTTTTTACGAGGACACTTAATTGTGCCTTCTAAAAAAAATATGGCTTTGATGATGAAAATGCTAAGAAAGATTCAACAAACGTAATATATGCAAGACTTAATCAAGAACCACTTTCATTTCTGTGTTGATTTATCCAAGAAAGATCATCTAATAATGACTGATGTCGACTTCCTTATTCCATATTTTTTTACAAAATAAAAAATCATCACTGTTTTTGAATAATTTGAAATTATAAAAACACTATCTGAAAATATATATAACTAATTACTACTACTTCTTATTAATTAACATTAATTAAGGGAGACACAATATCCAGTGGATTGACGACTCCTCTTTTGTCTGACTCCTCATTTACTTTCACATTTCTCACACTGAAATCACCATGAAGAATCTGTTCGGAGGTACGCATATTCATTCTCATATGCATGAGAATGAATATTCTTACCTTCAACCAGATTCCTCAACGTGATTTTTAGTGTGAGAAAGATGCAAGTAAATGAGCCGTCGGACAAAAGAGCCCCCATTTCGTCAATGAATCGTCTTCTTCCAACTATCACTGCCAGAAAACAATAAAAAAATGTGATCCTACAAATGCATATCCAATCTCGTGCATACGAGATTGAATATTCCAATCTAGCATCACATTTTTCATAATTTTTTGAGTCGGTGAGAGTCGAAAGAAAAAAAGTCATCGAACAAAAGGAGTGTCGTCAATCCACTGGAAATTGTCCCAAGTTCATAAAATTTATTAAAATCTATTAAAATTTCTTTCTAACTATTCCTAACTAATTATTACTAATTATTACTAATTATTTCTATTTATTACTAAATATTCCTATTTATTACTAACTATTCCTATTTATTACTACCTATTCTTATTTATTACTAACTATTCCTATTTATTACTAATAATTCCTATTTATTACTAACTATTCCTATTTATTACTAACTACTCTTATTTATTACTAATTATTCCTATTTATTACTATCTATTACTATTTATTACTAACTATTACTATTTATTACTAATTATTCCTAATTATTACTAATTATTCCTATTTATTACTAATTATTCCTATTTATTACTAATTATTCCTATTTATTACTATTTATTCCTATTTATTCCTAATTATTACTAATTATTACTAATTATTACTAATTATTACTAATTATTACTAATTATTACTAATTATTCTTAATTGTTACTAATTATTCCTATTTATTACTAACTATTCCTATTTATTTCTAATTATTGCTAATTATTTCTAATTATTTATATGTTTTCCTATTTATTTGTATTTATTCGAAATTATTAGTAATTATTAGTATTTACTACTAACTATTACAATTTATTACATTTTTTTAATAATTATTACAATTTGTTACTAATTATTATCAATTATTATTAATTATTATCAATTATTCATATTTATTACTAATTATTCCTAAATATTCTTAATTATTACTAATTATTTCTAATTATTTATATTTATAAGTAATTATTTCTAATTATTAGTATTTATTCCTAATTATTAGTATTTATTCTTTATTATTACTAATTATTCCTCATTATTTCTAATTATTCCTATTTATTAATATTTATTGCTATTTATTCAAAATTATTTCCAATTATTCCTCATTATTGCTAATTATTATTAATTATTCATATTTATTCTTAATTATTCTTATTTATTGCTAATTATTCTTATTTATTGGTAATTATTCTTATTGCTAATTATTCAAATTTATTGCTAATTATTCTTATTTATTGATAATTATTCCTATTTATTCCTAATTATTACTAATTATTCCAAATTATTGCTATTTATTATTAATTATTACAATTTATTAATAATAATTACAATTTATTAATAATTATTACTAATTATTAATAATTATTAATAATTATTAAAAATTATTACTAATTGTTACTAATTATTACTAATTATTTCTAATCATTACAATTTATTACCAATTATTACTATTTATTACTATTTATTAAAAATTATTTCTAATTATTACTATTTATTACTAATTATTAATATTAATTTGTAATTATTACAATTTATAAGTAATTATTACAATTTATTAGTAATTATTAATGTTTATTACTAATTATTACAATTTATTAATAATTATTACAATTTGTTACTAATTATTATAATTTATTACAAATTATTACAAATTATTATTAATTAATACAATTTATTACAATTTATTATTAATTATTACAATTTATTACAATTTATTGCTAATTATTACAATTTATTACTAATTATTACAATTTATTACTAATTAATACAATTTATTACAATTTATTACTAATTATTACAATTTTTTACAATTTTTTATTAATTATTACAATTTATTACTAATTATTACAATTTATTACTAATTATTACAATTTATTACTAATTATTACAATTTATTACTAATTATTACAATTTATTACTAATTATTGAAATTTATTACTATTTATTACAATTTATTACTATTTATTACCCATCATTAATATTTATTACTATTTATTAATAATTATTAATTTTTATTACTAATTATTAGTAATTATTATTATTTATTACCAATTATTATTAATTACTACAAATTAATTATATACATTACTAATTATCATTAATAATTACTAATTAATAATAATTATAAAAAATTTATACTAAAAATTTCAATTTATTAGTAAAATAAATAGTCATGAAAAAACAATTTAAATTCAATTTAATTACAAGTAATCAACAATAATAAAAATTAACATAAAAAATTGAAATAAATAATAAACTAAATAAAACATAAATACATTT
Source organism: Viscum album (assembly GCA_963277665.1). Lineage (NCBI taxonomy): Eukaryota > Viridiplantae > Streptophyta > Magnoliopsida > Santalales > Viscaceae > Viscum > Viscum album. The sequence goes on from OY728156.1 coordinate 1,143,692,732, forward strand.
AAACTTGATTTTCTATTGATGTAGACGGCTTCACCACTTATTTGTGACAAAAAAAATAACATAGAAAAATTTTCCCTCTGAAATCCGAGTTCAGAGAGAAAGAAGATCTAGAAATTGAGAGGAATGAGAAGAAAAATGGATGAGGGTATATATAGGTAAGATTATTTGCGACGGGATTATTTGCGACGGGTTACCCGTTGCAAATACCTACGCCCGTATTAATTACTGTCGGTGGTTAAAAAGTTATTTGCGATGGGTCTCGTCGCAAATAGTACATGCCGATACACCTTTTGGGACGGGAGGACATCCCGTCGCAAAAAGATATTAACCGCCACCGGGTATTTCGGACGGGGTAATCCCCCAGTCGCAAATAACCTTCGCGCGGTTTGGCGAGCTACCCGCACTAAACCTTTTGCGACGAGACACAAAATCTCGTCGCAAATAACCTCTTAGGCGGACTTTTTGCGATGAGATTTATTCCCGTTGCAAAATGTCCTTTTTCCCTTAGTGAACGAATATGGTTGTACCATATTTATAATTATATCACTGCATGTTGGAGGTACTGGAGCTATTATTTTGGTCTGGAAACAACAAAGAAAGAGGAAGTGGAAGAAGAAAATAACTTGAAAGAGGGTGGTGAAATTATTACCTCTTCTTCGGATGTTTCCTTTTGAGTTGATCAAAAGGGCTCCATAGGTTGGATTTCATATCATAGAAAGGACTTTAGGATGATGTAAGCGATGTTGGAAGGATATTTGGGAAAGTTTTGGATGATCCAAATGGCATCAGAGGTGTTATTTTTAGAGAAGGGGAAGTACCTTTTTATAAGGGATGTGAGGGTCACTTTGGGAAAAGCTTGATATATTATTTTATAATAATACTTTTTCAGTTTATAATGGATACAACATGATTTATTTATAGGATATGGTGGAGAAAGGTAGAAAACCACTCAACAAATTGGTTTTATATAGGTTTAGGTCACCATATAAACATTATCTTTTTGATTTAACACATTGTTAAATAGTTTTACTTTTACCGTGTCTTCTTGTATTCTTACACTTTATGTTTAATAATCGTACTCTAAACTTCCAAGAGAACCTCAAGTGGTTCATTAATTACATATATAATATTATTTAATCCCTTCGTCTGAACCTTAGATTTTTAGGAATATTAAATAATTTAATAATATATTATTTGTTTTAAAAATTAAATTATGTCAATATTGACACTATTTAGTATTTGGTTTGTTGAAAGTCATCACAACTTGATTACTTCAAAAAACATACATTGAATCAATACTAACATTTCATTTTCACCTTTGAAATTCATGTATGTCCAAAAGACTTTGAAATTATATTTATTTTAATATATATAATACCATTTATTTGACTCATTCATTAATAAGGTAATTACTGTGTCATCATTGTGTCATAAATAAATTTAATTTTTAAAGGTCTAAAAATTATAAATAAAATTCAGTTATTTAGGAAATATTTTTATCTTTATAATGACAATTTATAGTCGAAATTATAACTTATATAACACCTTGTAAAAATTGTTTTACTAAAAGATATGTTTTTATGTCATTTTTGCCTTTACTTTAAATTAATTATTATAAAGTGTCATTATCACTCTCAAGTGATCCCCAAATTGACCCAGGGGTGCCCATGGTATCACATGTATTAGAAAATAGGAATAGGACACATGTTAGGGTAATTTAATGTTATTATAATAATATTTATTTACCCTTATTTACAAGATTAACCCTTTAACCATGGCAAACAAATATTTACAAAAATAAATATTCATAATTTATAAAAATAAAAGCTAACTATTTACACAATTTTTACCTCCTGATTCCAAATATGGAATCCATTTTTCCTAATTCAAGACCCAGAAGTGGCAGAAATTAATTTAAAATTAATTCCCATTGTCAAAAGATTAAAAGAGTGTCACTTATTTATATCAATTTTAAATGTGAAATTACATCTAATGACCTAAATTATATTAAATGGTAAAAATATAATCTACTAGAAATTTAAAACCATTAAAATTTATAATTTAACACTATAAATTATTTCGATTGAAAACGTTGTTTTTAATTAAAATTTATTAATTTTCCCAATTCCTTAAAATATGAAAGTTATCAAAAAAGTACCAAAAATTTCTCCAGACTAAAATTTAATGTCCTAATTCATAAGAATAATTTAATTTCATTATATTTAATATATAAAAGTGTCAAATATTAGTTTTAAAAAAATTCTCTCCCTTAAAAGGTGGAAATGTTGCATTTTTTTAAAAATACTTTTCTTATCTGAAAAAATGTATTTGTTCTTATATTTTTTTCTAAGAAACACATTATATTAATTCTAAATTTATATGGAGTATCTAAAATTAAAAATTCAGTTAATACTATTCATAACCGCTTTTTGAACGACAAGTTTGGTAATTCGTAGTGCACTCAAACTCGGTGTTACCTGTAGCACAAGTTATTGAATTTCATTGAAGAGATAATGTACTATGAAATACTTGGGTGTTACATTTCATGTAGTGGAATATGATATTTATATTGTTGAATGAAAAGTATTATATTATTCTTTTCATGTTTCATCAAATTTTAGAGGTGAATTTTCCTCTAAATAGGACCTTAATGAAGGAATGGAAAAATTGATGAATGAGTTTATAAAATCCGGATATTAGTATATAATTATTTAAGAGAAAACCGGTTTTCACAAACTCTACTCTAGTCACCCCAAACATATGAACAAATATCCCTGAGTATATATATTAGATTCAAGGAGCTCTATGCTGAAAAAATCAATGGATTAAATGATATAGAAGTGGATAAATCTAATACAGGGACCTGATTAGGGTTTAAGGTTGATGGCATGCTTCTATCCAATTTGGTCACAAAAGACAACATATACCCGTCACATTTTTCTAACAATATTATTTATATATGTGAAATTTTTGGGAAAACAACACGTAATAATTTTAAAAATATTAAGAAACAATATTCATATTATCATCATAGGAGAGTGATATAATTGAGAGTGTGAAAGCTATTACAGTCCCCAATTAAGAGCATAGTCAATAATATTATTTATATTATAATGATATTTATCATGTATTTTTATATGGTCACATTTTCCTTAATGAATACCTAAAAGTCTCTAAGTATATATACTGAAGCATTTAAAAGGTAATGTAGACCCATCTATAATTGGATATGTTATATTTATCATAGAATTAAATGGTCAACCCCAAGGAACCAATAAGAGATGATAAGTTTTGATGGTTTCGAGTTAACTCATTTTCTTCAATTTCATTTTAGTGTGATGTTTGTCAACCCTTCTTGATTTCCTACTTAACCAAAATAATCGGTTATGAAAAATAACATAACAAATTATATATTCAAGATCTATCCTATCATATTAGACATGGGACTATAAAAACATTCCAAATGGAGAATGTTGAGGCCATATTTGATATATGGACTAATTAAAATCATTAATGATGAAAAAAGGACATGGAATGTATATACATGTTTATGACATTCTAATAAAAAAAGAGAAGACTAATTGGAGGGGAAGTTCCTTGTTGATAGTCTCGTTGAATTCCCTAAGACCTTCAGGTCACGTATCTCCTAAGCCTACGAGCCATGTAATCTCTGAGCCTACCTGCCTTGTAATGGTTACCCCTCATCCCCTGAAAGGGGGTTATCAAAATTCAATAAAAATGAAGGCCTTCAGGCCATTCGGGCTATAATTTATATTTCATGGAGTATATGAATATCATTCCACTCCATCCAATTTGTTATTCATAAAAAAAATCTCATACATGTGACAGTAGTTATCAACCAAAAATCACAATAGACCTATCCACTTGTATTGAGCCATTGATCCTGACAATAAATTGTGTTACAGTACATTTATATGTCTCTCACATTATATAGATTATTTACTTTTTTGTATCAATTAGTGTTCAAATAAAAAACAGTTATCGATATTTTGTGATTTTGTAATCATAAAAATGTTTTATGTGGAAAACAACCACGGATTATATTCCCACAACGCCTATTAGTGAATCTCCTTACCTATACTTACACATGGTATCATATAAAAGTACAATCTGAATTACCCTCTCAATTTCTATTGTGGAAAAATGTTATTGGTTTACTAACATGTATTATGGATAGATTAAAATAGTAAATATTATTGAATGATAACATGTGCAATATCTATTTAGAATTTTTTGAATCATTACATTGGTTAGTACAATCATAATAGGAGTTAATAATAATGAACATATTGTTAATTAATTTATTAAACTATTTTTTAGTAAATTGGCCTTATTTTAATGATGGTTTTATTTTATTATATTGTTCTTTTTTGACTTATGATTCTAATGACTATAAATTTTTTTTTATTTTGAAGTGTTTGAGATAAATTTTAAAACATGAAGATAAGTATAATATTTTTTTATAAAATCTGGAAAACGTATTTAATGTTAAGGAGCCATAAGAAAATAATTAATAAAAATAATAATTAAAAAATAATATAACTAAATTATTATATTTTATTAATAAACATATTATTATGTATAAAATAATGTGGACCTTGAAAAAGGAAAAAAAAGATTCAAACTAATATATAAATTACAAAAATGAATCTACAGTTGGCACACGGAGATATGAATTTTTTTAATGAATTTTACTAACAATGTAAAAAATAAATATCATATTTTAAATTCATTTGTATGTTTTAAAAAATAACCACTGAATTATTTTTAAATGAATAGAAGGAGTTTAGGTTCATTTTAATGAAGTCTCATAAATATATTAAAAATATAGTGATATTTAAATAAAAGTAGATTGATAGTACGTGACATGACATGACTGGATAGGACCCCACTACAATTGTTAGTGGGATTAGTGCGCCACTTGATGCCCGCTTCCAACTAGACAGTGGCTGGTGACAAAAAAATAAGAAGTAAATTCACATATACTGCTGTCCTCAACTTATAAACCAATACAGAACCACACATCTCAAGAATAAGGTATATAAATATATATATCAATATTAATAACAAATATAAATTAGTAATGAAATTAATTATTTATAGGAATTCATGCATGTAAATTGAATGAACACCCTAATAATAATATAGTTTCCAAAAATCAAGTAATTAACAAATTTTATAAATCGTAACATCCAATACCAAAGACCAACATTGAAATAATATATAATGTAGACTCCAGGTCATAGAAACCCCAACAAAAACTACAATAGAAATTTATACCACCAAGCCTCTCTTTTCAGTAGCACCACTACTTCATCATAATATAACACCACCACCATGTTATGTTTCATTTATACAGACATAAAAAAACTGGTAACATGGAATGTTCCTTGCAGTGTATAAAGATACATAGTAGGACGGCTTGAAAAACAATATAATAACATGATATAAATCCATATCAATAAAATAATTACCAATATACTTTTTTATATAATAACGATTATTAAGAGGTCATCCATTCAACAAATTTCATCTATTTCAAATTCTAGTATTAAATGTAAACTCAAAATACAAAATTCACTATAAAAACCAAATCACATAAACAAAGTCAAATATATCAGTTTTACATAATCACTTAGTACTTTGTGTTAGAGTGGATCTGCTCCCCACTAATGAGTACATTAGTGGAGAGGGATACTAACCCCAATAGAGGATCCATTTTTTGGTATGTATAGTTTGAATCATTTTAGAGGGTTACAAACACCTTGGGTGGAATAACATTACCCCAAAAATTTGAGGGGGTTATTATAACACCAAGAGAAAAATAAACTAGTATTGGATGGAGTGCTATGTATCATCATCCAAACCTCCCCACACAGAAAATTCCACTAACATGAAAAAAGGGCCTAGATGACACTACAAGGAAACTATTCTGTTAGTATTAGAAAAACATTCAAGTAACTCAGTAATGGAAAGAATATGAATTTATCAAATAATGGTTGATCACATTGTGGAATAAATATAAAATAAATATAATTACTAAATGAAAGGAAACACAAAAATAATATAAATATCAAATATCATTACAGAATATCATGGTAATACAAAATAGTAAAATTTAATCCCCACAAGTAGTGGATAAATTTATAATAAAGAAAAAACAAAATAGGAAGGATGAATGAAAAAAAATTCAATGCCTTTCATGGAATCACATCAACAAACCCAAACAACCTATTCAGTTGTGATAATGAAGATACCCATTCCACAACTAGTTCATGAAACATAACGTTTATAGGTTCACTAAGATACTTAGAAATTGTGTTATTATAAAACCAATCTAACACCACCATAGAATCAGTAACATAAGTAAAACCATCATATACCGGTGTATGATATTATAGAAAATAAATAATTATGTACACATAAAATTGTTTGGTTCATCAATCATTGAAAATTCATCAACATACCTATGACATACCTACATTGGATCCATACTAATATCATAGTGTATCATAACTTTATTAAAACGTGAATCTGAAGGTCCACACCTAACCACTCTTGTTATAAACTCAATAATACAACCAAACCACCCCACCCACTAATAGAGGCCACAAATCTATCTATCCTCTCACTCATAGGGATGTCATAGTCATGTAAACCAAACAATAAAAACAATGTTAAGGGAGTTAAAAATCAAGAACACAAACCCATAATTCTATCCTCAAGAGATGCCACATCAAAAAATAGTCAAAAAAATGAAATAATATTATTACACAAGAAATATAATTTAACACTAAAATCATCAAAATGTTTTAAGAATCCTTTTAAAACCGTTATAAAACCAAAGGATACTTTTAAATTCTGAAAACCCATTAATACAACCACAAACATATTCATGGACGAAGTCCAATACACATTGGTTTCATGGAATGAAAATTTTAACCCTTATTAGGGACCAACTACATCAATACAAATGTCACTAGGTTAGTATAAATATAATATTCAATGTCTAATAAGATAATCAATATACCATAATCAAAACAAATGTATTATATTTCACAAATGTGTTATGGTGTGGTAAGGACATCCATCATGGGGAATAGTGAAACCAAATCACTTAGAATCACTACCAAAAATAATCCCATCACACCAATACTCAAAACATAATCCCTAAAACCATAATAATTGGTTTCCTAAGAGAAAAACTATGAAGAAACAAGAAATTAGGGTTAAGATGATTATTTAAATACTAAAAAGAAAACACCAAAGTGATAAACAATTCAATGATTGGGAAATAGGTATATGTGATCCAAATACTTTATGTGTAACGTCACACACACCAAAATCCCATATGGGGGTTGAATAATGAAATGGGACACGTAAAGGGGGTTTCATGGGACGTTACCATTTAATAACATTTAAAAAACATTCAATTAGGATTATATTTAATGATAAACAACAGATGTGTTGTCTAATGGTTCAACCCCATCATTCATGACATAAAGACTTTTTCATTATATGAATTAATCATACTAAAGCATTATAGTAGTAGGAGCTATAATTTTATAAAAACAAATATAATCAACTCATGATTACACTTTTAGTGAAAAAAATTAAAATTAAAATTATAATATAAGAAATTAATCCATAAAAAAACTTGAAAATCATATGGGAATGAAATACTCAACCTTTAGGGTATTATTATCTTAGATAAGCATCTCCATGTGTCTCTAATAAATAATACTCACCATTACACACTAAAAAGAAAATCCAAAACCCAATTCTCATAATTGGTCTATAAATTCCACCTGAAAACCTAAACAAGATACACTATTTTACCACAATGTAAATTTTCCATTAAATTCATGATCTTCATGGGTCATTAATCAAATAATGCATCTACCACCAAATACAAATTTCACTATCAATCACATTTATGGGGTCAAAGTCATGATCACACACCCATGAAAAAAACAAATCGTGCATTCGTTGATGTCATTGAGGATTATCTTACTGATAATACATTAAAAACATATATTCCAAAATAATAGATAAATAAAAAAAATATTCTTATAACATCAATTTATTACTAAATTTATGATGAGAAAAATAAGGTGACAACTACAAGAACACACAATCATCCAAAGAGAACTCCAAGTGTTTCAACCACTAGTAGAAATATGAATGGTACATAGTTTTATTGGTAGAAAACTACTTTTGGATCAAATTAACATGATTAGATGTATCCTACACTAGGGTTATACCAATAAATTCTAAATCACCAGTCTCTAGCTAATATATTGGGGAAATCATTGATAATTAATAACATCAAAAGTATGCATCGTAATCAAATACAGAGTAAAGATACTATAAATGTACTTTATCAAAGAAATATGGTCATGAAATGACCGACCAAAATAAAGAACAAATTCTATGATATTTTATAATAGGATCAACATCATCCTCTAAAAAATTATACTATTCATAAGAAATTATTGACTAAAAATTGAATATTTTATTATATAAAAGATAGGGGAAGTGAAAGAATATTAAAGAATAAAAAAAGTGAAATATCCCATTGGAATCCACTTGGATGATCCAAATAAAAAAAATTATAATGGAACCCACAATCAATGAAATGGTTAGAAACTCTTTTAGTTCACTATTGAAAGTGAGTATACTATCTTCCATATTCCTATCACAACAAGTTTGTTTAATATGAATGTATAGACACTAAATATAAAAATAATTCGTAATAATATATATTTGCATCCAATGGATTGAAGAATGACCCATTAGAATAATCCATACACAATTATGGTGTCATAGAAATTCTAGAGGTGTTTGGTAATGTTTTTGGTCCTAAAATCCATTAAAGATCAACAAATAATGGATATGACTTCCCATATGTATTGTATAAAATATGTGACCTTAATTGAGATTGAATGAGGAAGTGTAAAACCATAGCAAGATAATATATACTATGTTATTATTTAATATGTTTAGAAGAATTGTTTTCTCATCCAATTAGGTCGATTACATGTACTATATTCATCATCATAGTCATTTTATGCACATATAACCAAGAACATACAGTAATTTTTTATGGGATTGAAATAATTTTTCTCTAATTCACATTTAGTTTTATTGAAAAATAAAACAAATGATAATGAATAATAATATATGATGATGTTTTTGGACACAATTATAAAGTTACATACATTTGATTTATATCATATTAGATCACATTGTATCTCGGAGCTCATGACCTATTTTATTATGGACACTATTTTATTTCTTTTATGGTTCCTGTTATTCAAATTGTTTCTAATTATATAATACCTGATGGATTCACAATTTATTTATAGAAGAGTAGGTATTGATTCACCTATAATATATTATTTAATTTTTTATAAATAATCAAATATAGTTATTGATGGTCATTCACATGGTTTCACATATGACTTGATGCATTGAAATAATAGTAAAAGGGTCCAAAAATATTTAGAAAGGTGACCAAAAATATTTTTTTATAGTTCCACATGATATGGTATATAATAAAATATCTATTTTAATACCACTATCTCAAGGAGGCTTCAAAAAACGTGGAACACTGAAAGGGTTATTTTTCAAATACCATTAATTTACACATATATTTGGGTATAATATATATATATTTATATTTTATAGTCTTAAAGTCATGATCAAAACACATATAGCATGTTATGTATTTTAGATATTAAAGGGATGGTAAATAATTACTATCTATTAACTCAGGTCTGCCATTGAATTGTAAAAATTTAAATGTTTACATCAATTATGAATAAAATGGATATAATTAATTAATGAGTTCAATAAGATTAAATGATATGGAGATTGGGTAGGTCACAAGTTATAACAAGGAGTAACAAAATTCACCTACATGTTACATATGAGTAAATAAAAGAAATATTGAGGATTTTCTTGAAGATATATATAAGGATAATGAAGCTCTCTAACGATTGTGTGAAAACGAATGATACTCTTAGCTGAAAATAACCATCCTAAAGCACTCAAAATTATCCTCACTCTAGAAATTGAGAAACTAAAATATCCTGGGATATATAAGGCTCATAAATATGTTATATCATTTTTCTATGTTCTATGGGCACACCATAGTGGAGGGAAAACCTATAACTACATCATTAGTAGTATTCATCAATGTTATATGGATGATGTAGAAGGGAAAAATCAATAGTTATAGGAATACAATAATTAAATTTGTTCATTTTTTAGAATGTATTATCAGGATTAAATTATATATATTGTTATATCTAGGGTTTTTAATTACTTATCCCATGCAGTTTAGTTATTAAATATCCTTAAGAACTGTAATAGATAATTCCATCATAAAACATTAAATTTTTACTGCAAATGTTTTGTTAAATTACCAAAATTGTTACCTTATATTTTGATTATGTGTGATTTATGAACTAAACCATCTTTTAGTCATGATATATTTAATGGTGGGTTGTTTATAACTTTTTAATCAAAAATCACAGTTCTTCATTTTTAAGATGGGTTAGAAATTATTTCAACATATTATTTTAAATTTAATGTTTTGTAATATTTTGTTTCTTTTAGTAACATTAATCTTAATTTTGTTAAGAATAATGGATGGAAAATTATTCCAACTTAATACTCAGAGATAATTCTTTTTTTGGATTTTTTTCCCTACCCATTGATTTTCTTCAGAAGTTACAATCATTTTTGGGAGGACCTTCATTTTTTTTGTGATGAGACCATTAGTATTCCATACCATGATAATACACTAAATGATGTTAGTATGGTATCACTTTACATGATATTGTTTATAATTCAATTTTATAAATGTTATTAAATTATTAGATTCATTTTTTATTTTATTAAATTAATTTATTTCACAAGGGTCTTATATTAAATCCACTATAAATATTAGATCATATTAGGATGAATTTCTTTGTTTCTTATATTGTATATTAATTGAATTTTATATAAGACCAAAAATTTTCATAAATATATTGATATCCATGATTAAGAAAAGTAGATGAAATAGGGTAGGATGGATATAATATAGCTTAATTTCATAGATAAGGAGATTAAAGTCCTTATGTACTAGGGCAATTGTTTTGCCGATGTCTCATTTTATTTTATCATTATCTTATACTCTATATATAACTTACCCACTATTCAATATAATTTTTAATGTTTTCATTGTATTTCAATATGTGGGTCTTATTTTTCTTTATAACATACAGATAATTACTTTTATATTATTATCAAATAATTTTCATATCGACATTATTATTTTATTGTGGCCTGAATATTTTCAATTATTCAAATAATATTTATTATTATCTAATACTATTTACTATGAGTCAATGAATTTGGAATATTCATATCTCTAGTTTCTAGTATCAGATTTATAATTATTAGTTATTGAGTTATTTGTGAATATATATTGGGAAATGTGACTTAGATTTGGTCTGGTGATGTAATAATATGATATAAAAGAGACTTATTTTTTATGCTTATATGAGACATTTTACGTTGATATAGGTTAGATTGAACTTTTGATATACTCAAATTCCATCTCATAAAGTACCAATAATACAAAATCCCAAGTAATTATGGTCCTGATAATGTTTTTATTGGTTTTAAGGATTATTTATGTGTGATTTTTAAAAGTATAATATGTTAATTTGTTTTTATTGTTTGGAATAGGGTTTATGATTTCATGAGGATGTGAATACATTATTTACACTTTAAATATGGTTTTATCTAACATATATGTGACATTATATTATTGAAACCACATCCATGAATATATTTTGGTCAATTAACATTCAAATAATAAATTATCAAGTGTTTTTATATATAAATTATTTTATGTAATTTAATATTTTTTACAATTTGAAATTTATTCTATATAATTATAATATGATTTTCAAAAATCGAGAAATATATATGTCTTATAAAATAACTATAAGTGTTGTTAGTTTGGGATTCAGGATTCCCAAGGTTGAATTAAAAGATAATGTGAGATACACATGATATATAGTAACGCCCCGATATTATCTTTATAGAAGTGTGTTGTGTGAGAGTGGATACTATAATCATATTTCGGTTAATTATTTATATTAAATAAATTTATCATGAACATTAGAGTGTTGTTATGAGATGATTAGTTTTTATTTTAGTGATATCTCATGGGAAAAGATTTAATATGAGTTATTTTAGGGTATATAAATTTACATTATCTTATTTTTATGATATATTAAACTTTGAAGGATTTATATCCCAAGGAAATAGTTCATTTGGACGTCAAATGATTTGATTATATATCACATATGAGTAAGAAGTTTATGTCAAACAAAACCCATTATATTTATTTAAATTACCCAACTATATTCCCTTTATATAATTAAAACATATTTTGTGAAGGATTTTTTTTAATTACTAAGAGATTCTTTAACATGATTAGAATCTCAGTTGATACAATGATCACGTTGGGTATTTATATATTATTCCCTCTTAGTAATAATTGGTGGTATTTTTAGTTGTCTGTAGGCAATAATACCATGTTATCATTGAAGGACATTGAGAATGTATTTTTGAGTTATTCTTCCATTAGGCCTTAAGGATTTAGTAATCAGAAGATTTTATAATGACTAACTGACGTAATCATTGGGAAATTGATTATGGTACACACATTACATGTTTTCTATTTACCCAATTATTTTTAAGATATTATTCCTTACATAAGATATTATTTTAGAATGTCTTATGGTATCCTATTTGAGATTATAAAAATTTACAACTAATACTTATTGAGATAACGAAAAAATCACTCATCATTGAGTGTTGCATAATTGAGATTAGCATACCAGTAAATCATACTTAATTTTATGGGTCTATGAGGAAATAGTTTTACATATATAATAACAGATTTTACGGTCCATATAAGTGAAATTAAAACATGGGGTATTAGTTTGTAGTCATCCTCTACTAAAAATATGGTTACACTATATTATAATGTGTTTAGTACATAAAGAGTAGAAAATTATGATATATTTGAGATGGAAAATTGATTGAATATCTCTAATGTGAAAATTTTGAAATCTATAGTAATTTTACTAGATCATATATATGTGTAGTAGTGGTTGACATTTTGGGTATTCATTTGAATTATGAGCAACACTCGGGGGGATCACCGCATAGTAGTATTATTATTTAAATTAAGAATTGTTGTGGATAAATTTTTAATGGAAACCCTTAATATCAAGTTAAAATATCAATATTCATTAGTCTATCCATGAACTGAATAAATAAAAAATAAATCAGTTTTTAGGAATATTAAACAAATCTACTAACAATACACACTATGAAACCATAAGGTATTAGTCTCATTGGAAACTAGATACATAATCATCATATTTTATGAAATATCCTCAACATATCTGACGAATATTTTTTCGAACAATACACTTCATGAACATATAATACTTATAATCATTTCTCATATCCTGGGGAAAATGAAAATATAATAAAGGGTGAGATCATATGATTTATAAGGGTAAACATTTGATATATCACTCAATAAAAATAAATTAATATTAGATAAGAATAATGGTATCATAACATGATATTATCTTTTCATTATAATTCCCAATCTGTAAAATATAATGAATCATGTTTCCTAACATAAGGATTTTTCATAAAAAATATGCATAAAGTGGGTGGAAACATCAAAAATTCATTATGGTCAATGGAAATATATTATAAGCATAATAAATTTGTTTTTGGAATTGAAATAAACATATAAAGTCATTTAAATAGTGTAGGTTCACTACCAAGACTATCATAGTGGATTGGGTTCACTCTCCATTCAATAAATTTCGTAGTAAAGAATCCCTTCAAATACTATTACTGTTAACAATGTTCTATACTGAACTATGTTAACGCCCACATTAGGGTCCACATTATATTATAAGATATCAATATTTACCTGATTAATTTGAAGGATATATTATTATATTCTGAATATTATATAATTAAAACTATAAATATTGGTTTCATAAAATCATAAAACAATTATCTTAATCATCATAGAACATCCCATTATAAGGAAACATGTTCCATAAATATTTTATCACTACTTAATTAACCATTGGGAATGAAAAGGGTTTCATAAAATCATCCATAAATCATCATCATTATAATAATTCTATAGATATAAATTGGATAAGATCATATGATTATATCCCTATTAATAAATAAAAATCTTCAAAATATATTTTAAAAGATTATAAATACCATTTGAAGATCATTTTATTATTTCATTGAAAATAAGGATAATACCCTGTCAATTTAGTGTCATAAAAATAATTTTCCAAAATATTATGATACATATTGTTTTAAAAAAATGGAATGATTAATAGGAATCATAAATGAATGGAGTAGTTATTATGGAATAATAATTGACCATTCGGTAAATGAAAACATAATGATTTGTTTCAATATTTTGGTAAAAATTCAAAAGTAACTAATTTAGAAAATGACCAGAATATTCCTTTATAAAAACATTGAATATAATCTAAATTATAGTTGAAGGTAAAAATTAAATCTTCATATGATACTAGATAATAAAATTCATGAATATATTTTATTGAAAATGGATGTTTAAGAATGAGTTTTTACCTTAAATGGGACATAAGGATGTCATTTCTTTAAAAAAGGATTCTAAATAGTTTTAAGTACCAAAGGGAGGAAATGGTTCTATTTCATGATTATTATAGGAATAAACAGTGGGGAATAAAATATATTGTGTTTAAATGGTAAGAATATTATAAATTTTTCAAATGTATATTTATCAGAGACAATTTCATAATGAAATGATATTTTACCATAAACCCTTACTTTACGTCTCATCATACTTCATATATATTCAAAAACCCCAAATAATAAAGATAATATTATTATAAAAAATTAAAAAAAATATTTGTATATGAATAAATAAATATATATACATATTAATTTATTTCATTCATTTATAAATTCCAATTAACCATTGGTTAATAAATATTTTTTAAATTTATTATTCAGGTTAAAAATGGCTCGTTTTCCTTGCATGATTCAGTTCAACTATTTCAGTCCCTGAATATTGGTAATGGTTTAATCATCTATAGAAATATATTCCTATCATTATTACTATTTCTATTAATTATATATAATTTAACAACTATTCATATAAATATATGATGAAAAATGAGTTAAATCACTTCCTAGAGAAGGCAGTCCGTACGTACACACATGTGATATTTTCACATTTCAATGTATTAAATAAAAAAATTAAATAATGGTTACTCTTAAAGAATAAAAATTATTTCATAAATAACATATATATTAATTAATCCATTCATAATGACCATCTATGTAAATATGATTTGAAAAACAATCACATCACTTCATGGAGAGGGTAGTCGAGCATCATCATCATTTTCAAATAGATGAGATGGATGTTGAAAATTACAAAAAATTAACAAAAATCTTTTCAGTATTCTAAAAACACATATTCCATAATTTTATGATTTTTATTACCATTTATAGGGATTTCAATAAGAATTAATCCTAATAAAAGATCAGTATGAATGTAAACCTCTTCTACATGTATCCGCATCTGAAAAAAATCTACTTGATTCTTGAATGTGTTTCTTGGGAGGAACAACCCCACAATGTCATGGATATGGATGTAAAGAGAGTAGTTATGAAAATATTATTCATGAAAAATGGATTATTTGGTACAGAGATAAGTGGATAAGAGGCACTCTTTCATAAGTGAGGTGAGTGGCTCCCTTGTAAATACGGAAATCATTAAAATATTATAATGTCATATTCATGTGAAATTGGATCAAAAATAGAAACATTTTGATGTTATTGTGGGTTTCTATTGAAATCTAACTAACCAATAAGATTCAAAAAAAAATAGGTTACCTAAACCCATATCTCTTTATTTTTACCCATTGTTGAACCCTTTGAAAATTACAGTAGTATTAATTTTCTTCCAAAATTTTTATTCTGAGTGACCAAAAATTAAATTAATTTATATAATAAAAATTTAAATTATAAATAAAAATAAATAAAATAATTACTAGAATATTTTTCTATAAGTATTAGTAACTAATTTTAAATATTATTTACAAAATTCAATGAAAATTATATTTAGAAAAATCCATTTCTTCCATAAAATTTAATTTATTCTTAATCACTAAAATGGGGAAATAATTAAATGAATGTTAAGGTATTTTAATTTTTTATAATGTAATTTTATATTAAAATCTATCATTATTAGTGATAAATTTAATTTATTAGTATAACAACACTTTGCGTGCAAGATAATAGTTTTTTATAAAGCAACTTGTTTTTACCATTGAATTCTATTATTTTTAATTATAACCATGTTTATTAGAAATAACGAAATTTTATCAATATGAAAAAAAATACACTCTGGTTGTCCCTATTTATACCCAAAAATAAAATGGAAAAGTGAAAATTTTCACATTGGATAATAATAATTCAATAGTATGTTGTGGTTTTTTTAAGATCATTATTGTGAAAAAACAAGAATTACAAGTGAAAAAAATATTCAAATACAAGTATATCATAAATCCTAGGGCATAAAATTATACTAGCTTATAATTAGTTTTATTTTGTTATTGTTTCACTCTGATAAAACCAACTCAGGATCCCAATTCCATATCACAACCTTAAGTCCCCATCTAGCCTCCTTAAATTTATGGATTCACCACAAAACATTGACCGGTTTAGTAGTCGTCCTCCTCAACACTTTCTCTCTTAGGTCCAGAATATATATATGAATTTTTACTCATAAGAGATATCATGATATAGTGGTATGAATAAAGATTTTTTTTAATATGAAAGATAAGAAATGTACTCCCTTAGGAGAGATACGTGGAACACATCCGGGTTCTGAGAGACTCTATGAAAAATATCCAAGTTATAACCTAGTATCCCAATACACAATAAAATTTCAATTGGACCGATATATCTATGTCTCATATTTACATTTAAAAATAAAAGAACAATATACCAGGGATATATTCAAAGGATTACCTTTTTACAAACGTCATACACAATCTCATTCCAATGATTTCAAACACAAAATATTTTAAAACATTTAGTTTTCATTTGTTGATAACATATGGTTTTAACATTCCATTCCATTTCATCAATATGATATGGTTCCAATAATACTTTTACAACTTATTCATAGAAAATTGGGGTCATGCACTTCCATCCTTATATTTATTCATAAATATCCATATGATTGTTTAAGTGATGGAAATTTATCTAAGAAAACATGAGCTGATAATTTTTTTGATTCCAAACAAATTTTAAATCCACTAAATATATTACAGACATATATTATAAGTATTTAATGGAACTCTTATACTATACATATTTATGAGGATGATTATTAGTTATTAAATTCATCTCTATATTTAACTCATGATGAAGAAATCCCTAGAGAATCAAGGACGACCTCTGATTCTAACAAAATAAAATTTAATGAGAAACTCCAAATACACTTACCACATAATTAATGTATATCCTATAAAGAATATAATGGGAAAAATACTCATTAATTTCAATGACATGTGTTGAAATTGTAAGGTGATAAATGATGACCCAAAAAAACAATATGTCCTTTATATGTTTTGGGGAATCTAATTATGAAATATATTATTATGTTATCCCATAACAATTTCTGTATGGGTAATAATTGTTACAACCCAAAATAATTTCGTTTACCTTACATACCATGATCCTGTACAAGGATCTAGATAAATACTTTATAATATCACATTCCATTTTTCCTATAACAAAAACCCATTAGATAAATATTCATCATTATGATTCAAGAATGAATATAGAATTATCTACTTTATCAAAATAATTCCTATAATGTGTTATATTTGTGATACATATTTGATATATAAATTCTATCATACCTTCACAATCATGTTTTAACAGAGAAATATTTCTTACCATCCTTGGTAGTTACACATATACCTTATATGCCTCTTTATTCCTTATATGGATGGATAGTTGAACATTTATCTATAAGAGATATGATGAACCACATTTTCCATTATTTCATGAACAATATTTTATAAATCCAAAATTATTGTATATATTTCTATCATATTCAGGGAGAAACATATATTTTATTTTTTACTCGGAGTATCATCCACCTTATTCACATTCCCATGGTGGTAATGTATTGAGATTTCATAATCATTAATAGACCCAAAACATCTCTTTTTGTGAATTTTTAAATATTCAAGTTTGAATATGAACTTCTTAATCTCACTATCGATATATAAAAAATACATTAAAAATCAATAACAAATATATATTTTCAATTCCAAAATTAAAACATTCAAGGAATAATAAATTTTCAAGTAATTTTTCTCTTGAATTATTAATAAAAAAGAGAGGTTAGATATCATGATGTCATTTTGACTTAGGATGCGTCTTATTCCCATCTTTTATGATTCAATATAGAATACAAAACATTCTCCAATATAAGGTAGTTTGAGAATAGGTGAATCGAAAAACATATAATTTAATTTATCAAATTTCTATCCAAATTCATATATCCAAAGGAACTTATCACCATTATAAGTCATCTTCATTATTATATTTTATATCTATGATAAATATTTCACAAATCATCAATATTATCCTAATAAAAAATAAAACTATAGATCTTGGTCACCATGGTAAGTTTGTGTAATTTTTAAATAACAGATCACTTCTAATAATCCATTGATATAACCTCAAATGAGATTATATTAATGAATAATGAGGATTTATATAGACCAAACTCCGAAATTCAAAATTTCAAATATAAGTTCTCTTTCCACAAGGTCTTCAACCGAATCATCAAATGATATTCTTTCTCTTTATTTCCATTAAAATATATAAGAATACCATTAGTACATATTACCCAAAAATGAAGAGGGTAATCTTTATGGAATTAATTCATTGAATCAATAAACATATCATGGTCAATGGTATGTCCAAATGGAATCACTATAAATTCCCAATAACTACAAATTTTATGGATGGATATCATAGGTCTATCCTCTATCATGAATATTAATTGATGATATCTAAAATTCTGGTAAATATTAGAAATATATTGACCTATTCATAATTGATAAAAATGATAACTATAAATGGGGGTGTATACTTTTGTTTATAGTGATATTGTTATATTCCAGATAACAAATGAGAGATGCATTGAACCTTCATTAATCTTAATAAATTAATAAGTGAAAACCATCACGATTAACATAGGAATATGAATCCATTATTATGCTTATACTGTATTTTCTTATTTATTTCCTATAATCTAATTAGTGTGGCTCTATAAATATAATTTAAAATAGATTAAATGTAACCCCCTATGATTTTGTGAATTATTTTTTTCGAATTAATTTGTCTTTTTGATATTTTTCATTCCACGTGACTCTGTAAAAAGTAATTTTTTAATATATATTTTTTTTATATTAAAACACTAATTCCAACATTATTTTCAAATGGAATCGACTTGGCTTCACTACGCGCAACACTGACTCGGCATACATTACACGTACTATTTACATAGATTTCATTACACACCATATTTTCATTCCTCAATGTATTTTGAAACATAGAGAAATAATTGTTGTCTAACTATATATATTATTATAAAATAGTATTATAATATAATATAACACAGCCATTAATGTGATGAATATTCATTTTATTAACTAAATTATGAAAATACGTTGTTTACACAAATAAAAGATAAATTCATAGGTTTCAAATTAATGAATATGAAAATTGATTGAATATTATTGAAACTAATTTTATAGTCAAATGCTATTTTAACCTAGGAAAATTAATTAAAATTTCTAATTGATATTAATTTAATACATATATAATATATTCAATGAAATATTTTTGATATTCATCCAATAAGTTCTACATACATAAGATAAGAATAAACCCAATTTTCTATATAAAAACCTATTTTTTATAATGGTAGTTTTACTGACATTTAATGGGTAACCCATTATAAATAGTAATTTTATAACTTCTATATATTAAATATGTCAAAATACAGATTAACTTCTGGAGAAAAATATACAATATAGGATAGGATAATTTTTTGTAATGATTTTATATTTTTAAAAATACTATTTTCTTTAATGAACTGCTTTTAATACCCTCATGTAATAAATTATTAACATTATTTTAAACAAATTTATAATTTTAATTTTATAAAATAAATATCACATTTTAATTTATAATTTCAAAAATATCTTATGATGAATTTTTTGGATTTTTCTAGCAAACATCATTATTTGGATGAATAGTTAAAAATTATGGATTTAATTCAAAATTGATTTTTTATTATATTTATTTATAAGTTTATAATATATTTAATTTTTTTTTAAATATGGATTAAATAATATTTTTACCAGTTAATACAGTTCGGATACTTGGAAATGATTTCACATTTAAATTGGACATGAAGACTTAGAAAACTTACTATCATTTTTACTGTAAAAACCTGCACTGGCATGCCATCAACGAAATTAATTTTAAATTAATTTATACCAATTATGTGATTAGAATTTGGAAAAAGTAATTATATATTAGGAATAAGAATAATTTATATTGTTTAATTTTCTCAACATTGTTTTTTACCAAAACTATTAGTGAAAGTGATTAAAATTATGTACATCTGTTGAGAGAAAAATTAGGTTAACAAAGCACTAAACCTAAAATATATGACCCAAAAGAACATAGAATATTATCCAAAACCCATTTTATTTATATATTTAGAGCAATATAATCAATTTTATAAACCTTGTTCCATTACATAATCCACTTGCAACATGAAAAATGTCGGTGGAATTCTCTCTTTAAATGTTTACAAGAGGGATACTCCTCTTTCACTATTAAAGGCCACCAACCCCGACCCTTCTTAACACCTATAAAAACTCTTAAATTAATCCAATATAGGAAATAATAGCCTCCTAAAAATCACCCCTTACACATTTAATAATCTATTTTTGAATAAATCCTCTAAATGTAGCCTTCTGGCACAAACCAAAAACAGTTCCCGATTTAGAGGTAACACATTCTCTCAAGTTTCATACCTCTGTATTTCTTCTCTACCCTACACTCTCTTTATTCCATTATTGTGTGAAAAAACGAGTATACTACATATAAAAATATTTTTTTATCAAATTTTTTTACATACACTTATACACTCCTCTATCTAATTGTATCGAACATTCGATTTCTATCTACGACGAACTAGTATCTCACGAAATAAAAATTGTTCATTTCTTCTTTCCCAGCAATAATGGTGTCCATTATGATATTAAATATATTTATATATGTTATATATAATAATTATTATTTCTTCATGATTATATATTATTTTTTACAACACATAACATTTTATTTTCATTTGGTGGTAATACGATATTCAAGTTTGAGGAACTGTGGACTACCGCCCCCTCAAAGAGATGTGATTCATTCACACACCACATGGAATGTATTAAAGATGAGTTTAATGAAAATAACATATATATATATATATGTTAAATAGTTATTATAATTTAATAATTATATATACAGACTTACATATATATACATGTTTCATTTACATAAATTTTTCAATACGATAATAAATACATAAACACCATCATGTGTATGTACAACATACTGTCTCTGGGAATGATTTATACTATTTCATTATTATTTATGATATAAATTATTAGAATATACATATAAATTATATACCTGATATTTATATAATGTTATACATTATTGAATCATGATATAATTATAAGAACCATCGGTATAACAAATTAAGACACATGCAAAGAACAAAGATAATATTACCCGATGTGAAACCATAACATATGATCCTTAACAAATAGGTAATATAAGGTCATAATCAAACCATATATGGTAATATATATAATAACAATCAACAATAAAATATCTTTAATAAACTTATATTTATTATATAATAATCTTGTACAAGTACGAAGACAGTCAAGACACAAGGTAAGGGGATTCTACCTCACTTTTAATTTCTATGAGATACATGATATATTCGACACTCTTTAATTTTGTGTGGGGTTTGTACTAAAAATTATTTTATTATATTTATATTATATAAAAATTTATGGGTATTAACATATCCATGTTATGATGCAACCTTCATGGTGTATAAGTTTCAAAAGTTACCACATCAGTAAAAATGTTTTATCTCAATTTTTTATCTTTGAGGCTTATGTTTTGTTATGCACCTGAACTCATTTTAGAGATGGGAATAATTAAATTTTACCTGATATTTCATTAATCTAAATATTTTAATGACATTATATGCCTCATTTAATTTCAATTTCATTCATATTGAATATGATCCCATGTTACCAAATTATAAGAGTTTATTGAGACAATCTCTTTACTTTTTGAGACTGTTTTTAGTTATGAATAGTTTGATGAAATATTATGATCTATATCTCAAGAAAATTAATAAGTTTCCTTATCATATTTTTTTTCATGATATACTCATGTGTTAGTACCATTTTACACTATTTGGTAACAAAAATAATGGTTTTATGTAAAATATTACATCACTCTCTTTAGTCAGAAAACTATTGTATTGAAAATTCATGTTTTAAAAAATGTTTTAAAAAATATTTTCTAAAGACCATTGAAAAGTACTTTCAAATAAAAACTATTTGAATAATGTTGTATTGTTTTTAAAAATTATTTTATATATTTTCAAATCTAATTTCAAATAAAAAAAATTTAAAAAGTTTTATGGTATAAAAATATGGTTTCAAAGAAGAAAAGATATTTTTCTCAGGAAATGATTTTGAAAGATATTTCAAAATTATTTTTCATATAAGATTATATCTGATGATTTTAATCATCAAAATTTAGGAAAATTTATCAAGGATCCATTCATATCCTTTATATAAATGGATTATTCTTAATTTCATGGTCCTTAAAAAACCCGTCTTTTCCATGGGTAATATGTTTTATTAGAGATCCATTTCATTTATATGGGTTACATGATTATGAAAAACCTCTTCATTTCATGGGATATCTTATGGTTAATTGGTTATAAAACATATCTATTTTCCAAAGGTTATGATGTGATGAAATGTTAATGATACCCATTTAATTTCGTAGGTTATGATTTGATGTTAATACAACCTATGTCTTATATGGGTCATGATGTGAAGAATGTTTTATTATATTGTGTAACATGTATTAATGGAGTTGTAATGAGATGGGTAGGACCTATATTTCACTAAAATGAATTGGGTTATGATGGATGAATCCTGAGAATAAATGTTATTCGTTAACATGAGTACAAGTTCATAATGCTATACATAAACCTGGTTGCATGTCCATATGATTTTGTGTGAACCTGATTACATGTTCAAAATGGTATGAGTTGACTATATTACATGTTCACAATGCTATACATAGACTTGGTTTCATGTCCATATGTTTATACGTGAACCATATTTAATGTTCATAATGTTATCTGTGAACATGATTACATGTTCACAATGTTATGCATGGACCTTGTTTAATTTCCATTTGAAAATTCATGAACCTAATTTCATGTTCACAGTGTTATTCATGGACTAGGTTTCACATCCATTCGACAAATACGTGAACTTGATTACACATTCTCTATGTTGTTTATGGACTTTGTTTCACATTCATAAAGTTATGTTTGAAACATATTACAAGTTCACAATGTTTTTCATGGACCTGGTTACATGTCCACAAGATGATGATGGGGCATGATTTCATGTCCAAAATATAATGAGTGAACCTATTTCTACTCAGAAATGTTCACAATGTTATAAAACAACGTGCATACCAAAAATTCCATGACTTTTTCTATATTATTCATCCCTGGCCTATGTTCATTATTTCTTTCTGATTCATTTCTTATTAACATTCATTATTTAATACATTTTCTAATATGTAGGTAACGATATTAAAATTTTATTATCAAGTTCCGCACCCTTTTTTATGTTATGATTATGAATTTATATTATATTCCCATACTATGCATTTTAGCACACCTCATTCTTATGTTTATTTTTCCCATGGAATGATGAAGGGTTTTAGATAGAAGTACTAAATGTGGAGATCTGTATGGTAAATTTTTAAGATCCTTCACTTGGATGAATTATTTTTCTTCCATGTCTATGAAGACACTAACCTATTAGGTTCCTCAGCCATATATTTTTGTAATGTACCAAATATTCTTCATAAATGATTTAATATCCATGTCTGTCAAGCCCAGGTCTCTATATTTAGCACTAGGTATGAGTTTTATTTAAAAAACATCACAATATGGTGGTACACTAAGAATTTACTCCAAACAATGAATTATTATAATCAATATAAAAAAAATATGTTAAATTTTGAGTTTCTCTTGACCATTTGAGGTAAATATCACTCATGAATAGGTAGTAAGACCCATATAAGGGAATAAAATTCAATTCAAATATTAAATTCATCCTTGCATCGAGTGATGATAATATGTTGATTTAGAACCTAAAATATGAATTAAATTCCTCAGTAATTGATATGTTCTCCATATATAGAATTATAATCCATTCCCAATATAACATCAACTCACCTAGAGGGAGAATCATAATATTTTAAAGATTTATCTTTCCACAACATTTTAATAGAGGGGTGGTGTACAAATGATATGTGATCACCGTACCATTAGGTTTATTAATTGATAACCAAAAAAATTATTTTTGTTTGTGATGTGATACTCTTATAAAATAATTCATATATAAAATATTTGGTATTTCTAGAATAAAATAGAAATTATTAAATTCTAGAGTGGATGGTTAGTATACATTTCACCCAAATCTTATCATGACCCACATTGGTAGTTGTGATCAAAAGATCATTTACCTTGAGAATTAGATTAAGAGGTCATTGATGTGGATTATCATCATTAAGCCCGTAATTCATGAAAAAATTAGTTTAATGTCTATACACATTTCAATTAAAAAATTTAAGTGTCTATGAAATACTCAGTTTTCCTCTATCACCATCATTGACTGGCCTTATTACGTCACTACGACATTATTTTTCTAGATGGAATTATTTTCCATGATTGATATATTTCCACTATCCAATAAGATAGTTCCAACCATGCTCCCTTATATACATCTTGTATAAAGGGATATTATTTTTCTTTTAACTATGGGTTTTATTATTGTAATTTTCCAAAAATTACATCTTTTTATATTTCCCCCAAAACAACATGCAAAATGAAAGTTTCCAGTATTGATTTATATCTTGAAATATTTTCAAATTATTTCAGCACTGTATTCAAAGGATTAACATTGATTTACCTTTAAAATAATTTGTATTGAACCTGTAATGAACTAATAAAATTTTATTTTAGGTTCAATGATAAAATTAGATTCTTAAATTTCATGTACTGAAAAATTAACATCAGTGGTACATTTGGATTCATTAAAAATATTATTTATATAATGAAATTACCTTTCCATTATTGTGTGTATAGTTATACAAAAATACATATTAAAACAATTCCTTCAAAAAATTCTAATGTTAATGAGTAAATTTACACCAAATTCCGCTTATTCCTGATAAGATTTTATCATTCATCATATTTTCCATAAAGTTGATACAAAACCAAAATAAACTTCTCATAATCTAAGAATTAGTAATAGATAATATTTTTATATATAATTGATCTATTTATCAGCAATGAGTGGATCCAGGGAACCACACATGCAATGTGTACATTTCACATCAAAATAATGAATTTTACCTTGTTACTTACTTTGGTCGTTTGGATGATTAACTTTATTAATGTTACCATTTATTGCATCATAAGGGTGGGTGAATGTAGCTAAATGATTTCTTAACCCAAATTCCATTTAATTTTGATTTAAAAGTGGGTTATTGTTTTATTTTCCATCACATTAATTTTACGCATAATTTTTCCTTATTCTTTCCATCGAATAAAATGAAACAGAATTTTTAGTTTAATTATAAATCCTTAATAATAAATGTAAAAAATAACATTATTATTAAAATAATATTAATAATTTCCCAAATTATGAAACCTTATTTCAACCATTGACACATTAATGTTCAGATAATATCACTGTAGCACTTTCATAGGTTATCATAAATTCAATACTCCCATTAATCATAATGTTTTGAAATGATAATATGAATTATAAAATTTTTATCCTCTAATAGTGTCTAGACAAGTGTGTGGTATAAGGACAAATCATCATTCATTGAGGGAAGATCCATTTGATACTCAATTTTTTTCTTGTTTTTACCACTCTTTGAATCTATGCCAAAACCTCATTAGTTATCTAGTATCCAGAAAATTATGTTGTTACTATGAAACCATATAATCTTTACTTTAAAAAAATTTATAATGTTATACTATAAATAGAATTATCTTTGGGTTTTCCCCAAAGTTATATCTTCATAATATCCAAAATAATTAAACCCTTCTTCGATACCAAATGTGTTGTGAAATATTTTGTATATATAAATATAAAAAAAATTTATACGACTATTGAATATATATAAAAATATCATACCCACTACCTATAATCGTTTTGTCTCTCTAGAGACTATATACAGAATCATCACATTTAGTGAAGTAACATCAACATCGTTAATAATGTTTTTATCACATAGTACACTTATTAGACTAAACCTACTTAAAGTTGTTATTTTTAACCTAGGGAATAATAGAAACATAAAAGGGGTGGTCTTAGATTCACATTAAGTTTATAAATATGATAAATATACCAATGATCTAAAAAAGAAAAAGATAATAATATGGGCATGATAACATAATATTATCTTATAAATCTCCATCCCAATATTTTATATATCTTTAATAATGAATTGTGAAACAAGGATTTTTAAAAACATTCACAAGTTATAAGTAAAAGGAATCATAAATAAAAAATCATGAGCCACGATCACGTATTAGAAGAATAAAATATATATTTTAGGCATTCAAATAAGCATATAAAATAATTTACCCTGTTAAGGAAACCTACTAAGACTATCATAACTGATTGGTTATACTGACCATTCCATCACATCCTTAGTCAAGGTTCAATTTGATGATGATCATCTTGTACATAGTTTCTTATTTGAGTAGGTTCAATACCCATTCCAGTCAATATTATCTCATGATATTTACATCATTACCAAATTCATTAAAAAGATATATAATTATCAGCCTATATATCACATAATTAAATCCGAAAAATAATTTTTCCATATGATCATAGAAAAATGATTCATTTCATCAATCATAATAATCCTCAAATATTGTTATCATATATGAAAAAATTATTTTTTAGGAATATTTAGAAAATTATTTTAAAATTGGGAAAATAACATTTTATTTCGACATGATTATAATCTCAAAAGTACAAAAATATGGAGGAAAATTGTTTCTTCAAAAATAACACTGAAAACCTGGAAGGTAAGATTCAAATAAAATAATATTAATGAATGTGGGAAAAAAATTCCTTCCGTTAGCATTAAAACAAATATTCCATTCAATCTATTTTAAAAAGTAAAATGTTCCATGCACCAAAAAAGATAAGAATATTGAATTCAATAAATTTAAATGGAACTTAATATTGTGGGAAATGAAATTTATAATCCATTGAACATATAAAATTAAGTTCATGAAATAATTTTAATGAACATTGACATGGAAGATAATGTACCTTGACCAAAGGGGAAATAAGATTGGCCTTCTTCAAAAAACAAATTCAGTCATTTTATATAAAAAGTATAAAATAATGGTCATATTAATTTAATATTTCATGAATAAAAACATGAGAATAAAATATATATTTTTTAATGTTTATGATCTATAATATCATAACTCGATTTGATCATACTAGTGCCCTATGATGGTTCCCCACATGACATCAAGCGTGTCTCCCCATACTCCAAAGGCTTTGGACTAGGAGGGAGGGTCTAATATGTTACATGGGGAGACTATACCCTCTTAATAAAATTAATAAAATAGTGATATTAATATTAAAATAACTAATATAAGACTATACAATAACCAACAAATACTAGACATCACATGATAATCCCAAAATAAAGCAAAATATGATATTGAAAGCTATAAATTTTTCTGGCTAGGTAACTATCATGTATTGAAGGAAAACCCAAAAAAAGGGAAATTTAAAACACCTAAGTGGATCCAAAAATCTTGTATAGTTCCCTCATCTATCCTCTATCATAAATCCAAACTCTAAAATCTAACATAGGGCATTTTCCATTATATTCTCCTAAAAATATAAAGTCTACTCACGTTTGAGTTGGTGGGTTGAGTAGCGTGTAAGTACAAATCAGTAGGCCAACACCAACAGTGTCTAAAGAAATATAGATTCTATAATAGTTTTTGTAATTCTATAATGAATAATAGACAAAATGAAAATAGTAAATAGGTTTCAGAATTTTTTATTCTCAGTTTTAACACATTATCCCTTCGGTTCACAGTGAAACCCATGCAAATAATAACTACTTTGGCCAGTTCCATAATATGAACCATACAACATTGATATTTTACAATTAATTCTTTCATGGGGTTTCATTTTTCAAATTATATCAAATTTTTTTTTAGTTATTTACCTATGAGCTCCAGTCTATGTACCATTATCGAGGATATATTGAGCGCCATGCTAACAACCTTATATTGGTTACATTGTGAATCAGTCCAAGACCAATATCACAAGTACATAGAGCATTACTCTAGGACTCTAATCTCATGTACATGGCAAATATGTTCAGAATTTATTTTCTTGCATGTATGAGGGACCAAGAAAATCATTCTATCCCTACCCAAATAAGGATCATAAGTAGAAAACCCACATCTCATTGTTCAAAAATATATATATCAATATTCTACATTAATTTCCCATTTATCTACCATCCTCAATATGATGGAACATTTCATTTATCAATCAAAACCATTTAAATTATTTCAATCCTTATCCATTTCACCTAATTATCATGATTCATCTCATAACTAATTAACCATTAGAGGATATGAAAAATAATCATTATAAGATGTTAACCTTTCAATCTACTTGTAATTGTTTTAATTTCAACAAGCCACTATTTCTAATATTCCTTATATATTTTTATTTCATGTAAAATTAGAATACCCCATGGGTTTACACCATTTATAGTCCCATAATATTCAATGGAACCAATTTAATCCAAGAAGGGTCTCTCAAATTAAAAGGGATTCAATTCACTTTTTCAATTTAAAATAATGTTCACTTCATGGAGACACATCAATACAACTAAAAACACAATTTCATTACCAAAACTATGTGAATTTTCATATACACAACTTATCATTGGTTAATTGAAGAATTATCCCAAAAACATAACATCTAATTAGAGGTATAAAAGCCGAAAACATAATGGTGTATATGATTTAGGATCAAAAAGTAGAATCATGATTCAACAAAAAATATTTTTTAGATGCTACATATATACCATACGCAATTTAATAATTCATCCCTCACAAATGGTTGCGAATAATAGTAGAGTGAGGTACCATACAATTGAAGATCTCACATAGTAGTGATATGTTTATTTCTTCCACTGGATATTTGATTAAAAAAGGAAGATGTTTGAGGATCTTTGTATTCCTCTTCACATACTCTAAAATAAAATTAATAAATATTAGGATGAGTGTCGGTGATTAGGTATATAAATTAGTGTATTGTGAATTTTTAATTAATTATTTGTTACTTTTAATACCAATGCTCACATTTTTATAGATAAGAAACATGGTTTGTAGTAAAACTAAACCATAACCATTTTCCCTATAAATATATTCTATTTGAGGTGAATGGTTTATTTTCCTGGTTACATTAATCGTAATCCAACCATAAATCAACACTCTATCCTGGGGTTCTTGGTTTGGAGTGGGAGGCTGCATAATTTGGTTAACACGTGAACCTCCTTCAATTTTCACAAAATGGGAGGCATGGCTTTCACTAACCATGTGCCAAATGTGAAAAACCCACATGAATCCAATATTATCCCAATTTACACAAAATGACAGCTAAGATATTTACAGGCAATGTATAGTCATAACAATGGTAAAAATATCTAAAATTAAATATGATATGTCTCATGAAATTTAGGGATCTTATAATCTCCCACCTTATAATATTCCATACATGATATACTCACTAAATTAGCCCTATGTTTGAAATTTTAAAAGGTTTAGCCACTAGGAATACATATCTAGTTCTCTCTTATGAATTTCATCTAAAACCCAACCATGCTGCCACATCACATTTTGGGTTGTAAAATTCTATCCTAAAAAAATTATAAATGTGATCCATAATATGAATTTGTTGTACCTCAAAGGACGCATCATCCTCAATTTCAAAATCCTCAACATCTATCACAGGAGAAGTATAGGGATGATACAGCTGAAGATGAGGCACATGGAAGACACTATGTATAAAACTATACCTATATAGAAGATATAATATATAGACCACTCGTATGATCATCTACAAAAATCACAAAAGGTCAAATAAACATGGACTCAAACATTCTCTACTCTTGAATCCAATGGGGACCCAATATTAGAGAAACCTAAAGAAATACATGTTCAACCACTTTAAAATCAAGGGGTTAGTGACTTCTATTGGAAAAGGGCTTCTATCTACTTTATGTTATATACATTCATTTCTGAATCAACTATATCTATTCAACCCTCTCTTAAATGAGACTTACTCCAATGAAATCATAATCACCCACCTCCATCCAATATAAAAGTGATCTTCATGAACTTACATAGTGTGTCTCATATGCTTCCATATAAATAGTATCCTAATAAACTTTTTTATATGTTAACTTCACCAAGAATGTGTTCTTATCTCATGAACCAACAAAATATTGGATGAATGCTAAAATCATCTCTTCTAACACTTGAATATTAGGTTTGTATTTCCAATCTATCTATCAGAGATAAGCATTACTTAAAAACACTTGAGTACCATGTAAATTTTTCAATCCATTCCAAAAGTGCAATGTAAAATATTGCTTATGATCCGGGACTACAATTTGTGTTTCCCCATGAATTGTAACTATCCCTCGAACATATATGCCACCCATCTAATGAAACATAAAAAGATTCCATATTGAAAGGAATGAATTAGTTTTATCAACCGATCCAAAATGACCAATATTTCATAAATAATATGATGGGTTGTTAAAAGAAACTAACACAATGAACACAATGACATTATCCCATTTACTCTATTGAATGGAAAAATGATATAGAAGCTATCAGGTTACTGATGGTCATCCTTCACTTGCTAATATGTGTAGAATAATTTCAGAAAATCAGTAATATTCTAATTTATTTCTATTCACCAATACTATCTCTAAAGATCATGGTATATATTAGTTAAACTAGGGTGAACCACCCACTTCGATGCATGAGACTAACACATTTTCACTTCCCACATATATACATGAACAATTATATAACCCCAAACATAGATGATCACAT
Organism: Viscum album; assembly: GCA_963277665.1. Lineage (NCBI taxonomy): Eukaryota > Viridiplantae > Streptophyta > Magnoliopsida > Santalales > Viscaceae > Viscum > Viscum album. The sequence continues at coordinate 1,143,724,518 of OY728156.1, forward strand.
ACTCATCTACCATCCAATTATAATGTGACTCCCCACCTTCAACGATTTTTTTCAAGGCCAAACAATTGAGATCCTTATTCTACCTCTACCTGGTCATTCTTAGAAGTGCATGATCAATATATAAGGACTTAATGGTTTTCCCTTCTTTATTGTCTTGAAATTCCTTTTACTTGTGATCTAGTAACGGAATCATTATCCACTTTGAATATGAAACCTAAATATCACAAGTCATTGTATTTTGGCTTATATCATCACGAAAACTGTTCCCCATCACCAACATATAGGATAGATCAATTCCAAAAGCCATCATTTACTCTACCTATATACAATATGGAAGATTTAAATATCATTTTTCACATATATACATAATTATTTAGTGTTTAGTATATACAATAAACTGTTATTCCTATATAAAATTCCACCAACTTATTAATAAATAAACCAAGATATAAAAATATATATTTTGTTTTTAATAATTTTTTTTCTGGTGGGATGAACTATCATAATCGATACGCCAAAAATTGATCACTCTACATCAATAATTACCCACGTCCAATCCTTGATTCATCACCAATATAATATAATTCTCACATGGGTTAAGTAGGATCAAAACTACTGTAGTGATAAAAAAATTCTTTAACTCCTTGAAGGAAATATCACATGATCCAGACCATTCAAACAACATACCCTTATTAACTAGGCATGAAACTAGGGGTACAAAGAATAAAAAGTCTTTGCTTAATATCTTATAATATCCAACCATACCAAAAAATATTTGGATATAAAAAAATTATTTGGATGCTCCTAATAAAAAACAACTTGATATTTCTATGAGTCCACTCAAGAAATGTCATCAGAGATTATGTGACCCACGTAATGTACCTTGTCGATCATGAATTGACAACTGGATATCAAGTCATATAGACAATCTTATCTTTTATTACTCAAAATTATGTCCAGATGGTTGGAAAGATCATCACGATTTTGAGAGTACACTGAAATCTCATCAATTAAAAATCCACAAAATGATCTATAATAGAGTGGATGGTTTCATTTTTAAAATCCAAATACATAGTAGGATGATTTTTCAATAAAAACATCATTACAATGAACTACTACATCCCATAGTTTCTCATGAATGAAGTCTATCATATTTCATAAGGTACGATCCTCAGCTGATGGTAACATGACCTCTAATAAATGTTGGAAATAATCAACATCCTATCACCTGTTGAAGAAGATCATCAATACGTGGAATATGATAACAATTATTAACTACCACCCAATTTAATTTCCAATAATTAATGCATAAGAATATCGTTCAATCAGATTTATTTGATAACAATACATGATATCTCAATGGTGACATTCTCAGATGAATAAATACCTTATCTATCAGCTCAATTAGTTTAGTATTAATCTCTTGAAGCTATCCTAGTTCTATTCAGTAAGGACTAATTAAAACATAATCATATCCATGAGTGATCTAAATTTTAAACTTGAAATAAATCTTAGGTATAAGCCCCTAAAAATATTTAGGGAACACATCCTAAAATAGATCCACCATGGGATTAAATATATTATTCTAAAACCCCCATTCATCTATTAAAAACTAACAACATGGGTGGTGAGATACCCTAGATACTGATAAACTATCCCCACATAGCCATCCAAAATATCTCATTCTCCATGATGACATTATTTTTCAACCATATGAGATGTAAGTTTTTTTATCCTATTGTAACAATAGATGTGGTATCGGTTAGATACCAGCCAGTACATACAAAAAATCATGTCAAAACTTGATATCTAAACTATGTACATATCCTAATGAAAATGATACTCCCCATCTTCAAGGTAACACCCCTTACATAGATTGATTTTCTTTGATCATAATCCCAATGATGTGTCGATCATCCTATCCCCACAAAAAAACTCAACCATTTCTATAAAATCATTTACAATTTGATGATATATACAAGAATACGAGGATACTAAATAAATAATTTTCTAGAAAGCATATAAGATATAATAACTTCTCATATAATAGTCAATGACCAATGCTTTCTATGAAAATGTATTGAATGAACTACACACAACTGAGCAATCCCCATTCTATATGATCTTGTCTCAGTCCCCTGTGTTTCACTTCTCTAATAATATGGGTTCTCATTCCATGAGGTGCATCATCCACCACCCTAACATGAATGACTAGTAGTAATCTATCTTCCAAATTGTAATGTTGTTGAAGACCCCATTACAGTGATCTTGTTTAGCCTAGATCCTCCATCACTACCCATATATCATGGGATCCTCAAATATAAATATTAGTGTACCATTATGTTGTAATATTATTACTCCATTGGTGTTCAGGTTCATTAACTAAAAATGTGTCCTATCCAACCAAAATGATGGTAGAACACTCGATGACATCCCATAGTAACTGATCATTTCTCCTAGAAACACTATTTTACTCTTCTCTGGTGAACATTTTCATAATGAAACATACTACAATCAAAATTCATACTTCCTAGACATTTAGAAGAATCCATTTTTCCTCCAATGGAAGACTCCATTATGTTCATCTTAGAAATTAGATACTTATTCACTATTTTATGAAAAAATTACAATCAGAAGATAATAACCTGAGACTTAGTATCACATTAAAGTCTTTCCAAAAAAATACCACTCCATAGATACTTATTATTATAACTTAAATTGATCAAGAAATAAAAATATTGTGATGAAACCAACATAATCCATTGCTAACATGGTTCCATGGGTCAATCACATAAACTCATATTCCATATCCTCTATCAGTGTCTTTGAGTAAAAGAGTTACAAGAACATATATTTTAATTTCTTTAATAACATTTCATCAAACTACTCATACTAAACCTGAACATACCACCAGTTCTTCACATGTCCTCATATCATATATACTAATAATTTCAACCTCTTCTCAAGAAGATTCTATAAATGATCATGGATTTTATGGATAGACTCATTAAAGAACTCACATTATTTAGGTCCACCGTATCTAGTTAATGTTAGAGGGTGATGAAAATTGAACACCTAGGTTAGATTAGACATATACCTCATATCCCACCCTGAATATATTTCCTATATCAACATAAAAAGATCATAATTCTCATCTAACTTATCTTCAACCCCTCACCCAAAACTGTAGGGTCCTCTTATACCACTACTCGAGGTGAATTTCTAAATATGTCCTCCTTTCTTCTTACAAACAAATGTTTCCATGGAGTCCTATCTCAACAATGCTAATTAAAAATCATAGGACAAAAATCAAATCATTAGCACATTTACACATGATATTTTCACATAAATCCATAAAAAGTTATCTACACAAAGTACCCCCTATAAAAACTATAGCACTATTTCTATGTTCAATAAAACCTAACCTAGGCCATAGATAACACATACTAAACAAATATCATATTTATAAGTATTCAATTAGAATCCCTTTTTAAAAACAAAAATTAAAAAAATTAACAAAATATAACCACTACAATTTCATTTTTAGGAACTATTTCATTTAAATGTCAAAAAATAAGAAAAATATTTTCATTTCTCACAACTCACTCATATCATTATTTTATATTAATTCCTAATATGATTCATGTCACACAGATCCCTATGATTATAGAATTATGAATGAATACTGAGCTTCTTTAATTATACCAATCCCTATGTAAATCATATAAAACCATAAAATCACACAATAATTTCATCACCAAAAGACAAATATCATTCAATTATAATGAATAACATCACGAACAACAATAAAACATTAGAAACATGGGTTTTCACCCACAAAAGGATGAGATAATACCATGCATGTGCTCAGGAACATAGACCGAATCACCAAAGTCCCATGTTTGCCTTTCCCAAATAATAAAATAACTAAAAAGAAAACACTCTTTGATACCACTAAGTAACATCTTGACTTGGGTGAACCAAATTGGTTTCCCGATCTAATTTTCCTAATGACCTCAAGGAAGTCTCCCAGAATGCTAGAGGCCAAAAGCTAACAGCTGGGGACTCATATAATATACAGCGGGACTATAAAATATTTATCAAAGTAGAGAAACATCTGAAATAAATTTATATATATAACAAAAATAATAAAATTCAATGACCAATAAGGGAAAGATATCAAGAGATAACCCCAAAATAGATGAAATGACCGAAACCAAACTAGTAAATATATTATTCAATATATGTTTCAAATAGTGAATAAAACCCTAAAATAAATACAATAATAAAAATCCCAAATATTTATCCAAATAATTGATGGTTTCGTTGACCATGATCTGTCCCTAATACTAACTCACGCATCTAAAAAATGGAATTTTTCCTTAGTATGTCCTCTAAACATGAATTATACTTGAGTGTTGATCAGATCCTTGAGTAGTTTGTGAATACAATTGTGTAGGCCACCCCATGGGCTTATAAATCAATACTGTAACTATAACTATTTTTTAGTTTTTTTCATAATTCATGTCAAAATTATATGAGTAAACATGTTTCAAATTTTTTATTCACTAGTTAAACACACCCCCTCCCCGAGTTCACTATAGAACAAAAGAAAATATTAATTTCTTTAGTCCATTCTAGAGTGAAAAAATGAACAACATGTATTTTACACTTTTTTCATTAATTACATTCCAATATTCAACTTAATATAGATTTCATTTTATTTCGGTAAATTAGTGTATCTGTCTTGGTACCATTATCCTAGATAGTTGGATTTTAATTAAATTGTTGTTTTCTCGGTTACATGGATAATATGGAGAGAACCAATTTCATGGGAACTTACAAAATCATTCAATATTAAATATTTTATGTACATATAACATTATTCTAGCACGAAATAATAGGAATTTATAGGTGGACTAGATATTCTGTCTAGCCACCCACAAATGGGGAGCATCAATCCAATGTCGATATCTCATTGTTCACATATAAATATCGAGTTCCAACCTTAATATACCATTTATCAACCATTCTTAACACTATTCAAAATTTCATTTATCAATACAAACATTAAACCTCATTTCAAAACATAATATTTTAACCAAATAAGCAAGAATCATATCATAACTCAATAACATTTGAAGGTTAATCAATAAAATATTTATATCATGTTATGTTTTCAAATCCTTAAAAATTGGTATAATTTTAATTACACAAAATTGATGTTTTTAATTCAATAATTACCAATTATTGGAAAATTGGAACACTCCATAGGCTTCAAAAATGTCTCATATTGTAATCTCTAATGGATATGATAGGGTCTTGAAGGGTTTCTCAAATTAATAGTGATTCAATTAAATTATTTTAATTTAAATGCAATTTAAAAACATGGAAACACAATGTTTCAACTAAAAACACATTATCATTGCCAAGAACATGGTAATTATCATATTAAAACACCTACATTTGGGAAATTGATAAACAATATCCCAACATTAGACCATTATTCGAGGTAGAACATCCAAAATCACAACAGTTGGGAAGATCTAAGGTCCTAACAGAGGATTAAGATATAAAAAAACTAGATTATTTAGAAAACCTATCTATACAATCAAAAATAGAAGAATTATACCCTCTCCAAATGGATAGAATAATGGATATGAGAGGAACCTAACCAAGTAAGACATTACATATTCGGGGGCGGTCGATTTTTCCACCATATGTTCTATTAAAAATATTGATGTTATAGGATCCTAGGAGTCCACTATGGATCCCCCAAAAAGACAATCAAATACTATTAGGTGGTGTTCGAGTGATTAATTATATAAATCTAAGATCCAATAATTTTAAATTAAATTTTCAGTGTATTTAATGCCAGCATACATATTTTTCTGAGAGGTTACATGGATAGGGGTAACCATGCACCATAACTTAAATCATATAGATAGCTTATTCTTGGGGTGTAAGGTTTGTGCTCTTGGTTACATTCATAGTTTTTCAACTATGCATTACACCTATATCCATGGGTATATGGTTCATATTCGATGGTTTCATTGTTTTTTTAATCCATGTTCCCCCTTCTAGGGGCCCAAATGGGTTGAAATATTGTCTAGGTAAAACCAAATGGTTTTCCATAACCATTCACCAAAAATTCACAAACCCATGGGACTTCATAATAATCCAAATTTACTTAAATAATCACCTAGGAAATATTTATACAAAAAATGATCCAAAAAAGGGTAAAAACGCCTAAAAATGAATAAAATACGGATCTAGAGAGGGCAAGAACTTATAACATCCATAAAAAACATTCATTGAAAATTTTTCATCAACAATCTTGGAAACAAATTATTTTGTTACATAAACCCTTACCTCAATCCCATATTTCTTCATATGAATTCAAATATAATATACATATATTTCTAAAACATATTAATATAAATATTTTAAATTATCATTCCATTATAATATTCAATTACCCTTTTATTAGAAATTATTTTTTAAAATTTGTATTCTTGTGAAAACGAATACCATTTCATGTATTCATTGGTTCAATGGTTCAAATAATTGAACCTGGGCCATGGATTCATCACCCCTAGTTTCAATATTACATTATAATTATAATATTTATCCATTATATCCACCTTTATAATCATTCATGTAAATTGGTGATGAAAATTGAATTATAGCTCTTTTTGAAGAAGGTAGTCCCTACATATGCATATGTGATATTTTAAATTTATTTAGTGAATGAAGAAATAAAGGCCTTTTAATGTAAACTATTATAGAATCATAATAAAATAAAAAATATCAATTATATATATTAAATCTATAATTATTATGATCTATAAAAATATGGAATGGAATATGAATCACATATTTTCTCCAAGGTGGTATTCCACACACACCCATGAGTGACATTTTCATTTTACGACAGATAGGAATGCGATTTTAAATGGGTATAAAATTATCATAAACGAAAAAAATTATTGTGAATATACTAATTTCATCTTATTAAATGCTTATAAAACACATGGAGGTGGTTTATGGAGAAATAAATACGCAAAATATCATTATGAACGCATACATCTTCCTCAAGTATGTTTCTATGAAAGGAACATTATCGATTCTTGGATGGCTCATTTAGGATGAAAAAAACCACAATTTCATAGAAAATGATTTTAGAAAAGTATTTGAAATGTTTTTGGATGATATAAATGAAAAACAATATGTGGACAATAGAGGAGATGATTTCCCTTTTATAATAGATTGGAGTGTCACTATTTTAAATAATTTAAACAAAAATTTATATAATATTTATAGTTAATTGAATGTTAAACCAAAATACCCAAAAAATAAGAGATATTACATGATTGGGTTGCTTCAATTTATTGAATATAATTTATAATTTTTTGTATTTAATTTTAACTGATATATCTTTAGATTAACCCCATGGGAATACTTTTATCATTTATTACAATAATGAATTGTTAACTAAGTTAATTTTTTTAATGAAAAATTGAAATTAAAAAAATTATTAAAATTGAAATGGTAATTAAAAAAATGGATAAAATTTTAATAAATTTTATTAATATAGTGGGGATAAATAATTTTTACAATTTTTTCAAAAAATGCAAGGAAAAATGTATTTAGAAAAATGAATTTTCAAGTATAAACCAATATTTATTCATATTCCCACCATAGAAAAAAACCATTTATGAATGTAAAAATGATTAATTTAAAAATTTACAAAAAAATTCATATAAAATCATTCATAGATATTTATTAATTTAATTTATTATAGATAAATCACATTTTACACATAAAAATGATTTTTTAGATTAATGCCTCATTTTAAGATCAAATGAATTTATTTTGATTTATAACTGATTAAAAATCAATGATTCTATATTATATGTGTATAAAAAATTAGATTATCATAATTTAATTTGTAATATTAATACTCTCTAATCATTTTTATAGTTGAAAGGTTTCAAATGTAATAATTATAGATCAACATTGTATCACTATTTATTTAAACATAATCTTTCATTTCAAGAGAAATATAAAATAATTCATACTTATTTAAAGAGAAAAGTCTCACTACATATTATGGTGTTACAATTTAGGTGTCTAAATTCCTTGGTAATGGTTATTTTTTGGATGAATCTTCACTTATCCAGTATATATTACATCATTTTAATGATATATCATTGGTGGCTTTAGGTTTATTCCATTGGATATTAAACAAGGATTTTTATCATTATTATAAGTGGGAAAAGATAGATTTATTTTCCTTCACTGGTTTTTAGTATGTTCTATGTGATGGAGTTCTTGATTAGGTTGTTTACCATCATCATGATCAAGGGAAAATTATCTAAGTGTGTCCGAAGATGTCATGGATTTTCTATATTTGTGATCATGTAAGTACATATTTCAGTAGAATTTCTCATAGTTGTATGTAGATTTTATAAGATATTTGAAATGGTTTGTTTGGATAAATTTATATCTCCAATGTATTTTTATTAGGGATGTGAGTATTTTACTTCTCCTCTAGGTGGTAGTTCAAATTTAGTTTAGGAAGGGGACTTATATGATAGGTAGGTGGGACAAAATAATCGACAACTGGGAATGATAAATCCATGATTTTGGGAATATTATTTTTTACCAATGAGAGGGAAGGAAAAAACTTTAATTGATCTCATTTTAAATTGATATCATGATTTTTTTCATGGAAAATTGAAAGTAAGATCCTTTAAGTGGGTGCTTCTATTGATTATTGACGTTGTGTATGTTATGAAGCCCTCATAAATACCACCATATCGTATTCTAAAAACATATTTTCAGAAATAAATTTCTAGTTAATGTAACATGATATAAAATATTTAATTCTAATGGGTCCTAATTAGATGACCATAACCATGAAGAGCCCCTAATACCACATTCAAGATATCCAAAGTGCCTCAATTATGTTCCATGATCACTAAATTCTAGAAACTAGTTCAATGGGATAATATTAAATACATAGTGAAATAATTGTTCTAAAAACATGAAAAAATAATAGGGTATGTTAGTTGAGAATAATTTATAATTAAAACAATTTAAATATACAATATAAATGAAACTAAAAACCAACAAATATGGAATAGAAATGAATACGAACATGCCTATTATAAAATTACCAACTATTGCATCATAAATAGGAAAAAACTCCTAAAAATATGGCTGAAAACAACCACATACACCATGGTCATATTTTATTATATCAAAAAAATAAATATAATTAGATATATTCTTTTTTCAACATCATGTTAAAAAGATACTAATAGAAACCATTAGATTTAGTTGTATTCGTGAGTACACATATTCGTAGTCGAAAGTTCCAAAACTATACCCATGAGTTACTATATATGATCAATTTATAACCATTTATTTATTTTCACACTACGTCATCATTCGTGTTTAGCGGCAGATTTTTGGATTGAAGGCGATTTAAACTGCTGCTAAATCATTTTGCGCCACTTTTGGAAAATCTTCGCTAAAACGTGTGTTTTCAATCATTTACCTGTGTTTTTTTTTGCAACTATTTAAATCATCAATAAATCGTTTTTTTATAAATTTTTTGTAATTTTATAATTTTTTCGTTATTTCTTTAATTGATTGATTAATTAATATTTAAGTATTTAAATAATTAATTATTAATTTTTTTTATTTTTATATTTTTTATTTTCATTATTTATTTATTTATTTATTTATTTTTATAATTTATTAATTATTATATTAATTAATAATGAAATTAATTTATTTTTATTTTTTATTTTTTACTACCATGCTCATTCTCTAGTCCAGCCACAAGCCCATTTCTATTTACAAGCCCATGTTTGTGCACAAGCCGATACTATATCTAGAAATACTACATTGAGTGATATTTGAACCCCTTAACTCTTGGTTCTTCTCTAAAGACTCTACCACTCCAACATGCTCTTCATGTGGTGAATAAATAGAATTTAATATACTTATATATATATATATATATTTATTTAAAATGGAAATAATACATAAATTTACAATTCATGAATAATAAATAAAAAATATAAATAAAAAATAATTAAAAATAATTAAAAATTAATATTTAATTTTTAATATTTACAATTTGATATTTAATAATTAATTTATAAACAATAAATAAATTATGAGTAATATATAATAAAGATATAAATTTGTGATAAATTAGAAATAATTAATTGAAAAGTAATGATTATTAATTAATAATAATAAATGAATTATAAGGAAATAAATAATATGTAAATAATAAAATAATAGCATAATATTAATGTATAAAGAATAAAAAAAAATAATTAATTAAATCATAAATAGAAAATAAAATAATAATGAAAAATAAATAAATAATACAGAATAAATTAATAATGATTTAATAATTAAATAATAGTAAATTAATAACCAACAAATAAGTAATATATAAATAATAATATAATAATATAATAATGTAAAATAAATAACTAATAAATAACTAAAAAATAATAAATAATAAACAAATAAGGAAGTAAAGAAATGGATAAATAAATAAATAAATAAATTATCAATTATCAATTATCAATTATCAATTATAAATTATAAATTATAAATTATAAATGGGATATAATAAAAAGTAACAGTTAATAATAATTAATAAATATTAAATAATTAAAAAATAGTGAATAATGAAAGAATAAATAAGTAATAAATAAATAAATAATAATTTAATAACAAACTAATAATAAATAAATAATAAAGTATAAATAAATTAAAAATAAATTAATATATAATTTATAATTTATAATATCTATTAAATAATAAATAACAAATAATAAATAAATCAATAAATAATTGAATAAATAAATAACTAAAAATAATATATAATATATAATATATAATATATAATGAAACATAAATAATCAATAATGAATAATGAATAATGAATAATGAATATTGAATAATGAATAATGAATAATGAATAATGAGTAATGAGTAATGATTAATTAATAATGAATAATTAATAATTAATAATAACTAATAATTAATAATTGTTAGTTTATAATATATAATTAATTATTAATACTTAATATTTAATATTTAGAAAGTTATAAATAAATAATTAATAATTAATTAATAATTAATAAAGTAGTGTTAATTAAATAATAATTAATGAATTAATAACTAATGAATAATGAATAATGAATAACAAAATAATTAATAATAAATAAATAAATAAATAACAAGTAAATATAATAATAATAATAACTAAAAAATTAAAAAAATTAAAAATCAATTAATACATAATGAATAAATAAAATAAACAATAAAGAATAAATAAAAATATTAAATATTAAATATTAAATAATAAATAAATGAATAAATGGTTAATTAATAGTTTAATAAATTATAAATAATTAATAAGTAATAATTAATGATAACTAATAATTGATAATTGATAATTAATAATAAATAATCCAAAATTAATACTGAATAAATAATAATTAACAATTAATTATTAATAACTAATAATTAATAAATAAATTATAAATAATGAATAAAGAATAAAAATATAGTAAATATATAAATAATAAAAGGAATAAAAAACGAATAATAAATAATTATTGAATAAATAATTAATAAATTAAAATAAATAAATAAATATTAAATACTAAATATTATATAAATATATATTAATAAATTAATAACTAAATAAATAAATAAATAATAAATAATAATTGAACATATAATAAAGAATAAAGAATAAATATTTTATAAATAAATAAATAAATTTTTAATTAATTAATTAATTATTAATAAATTAATAATAAATTAATAATAAATAAATAAATAAATAAACATGCTCTAAAATGTTAAGAAAATGTAAAATTCCTAAAAAAACAGAAATGACCCTAAAATATGATACACGGGGTCCTTTTTCCACTCCATAACTTTTCAAATTAAAGATAATGAAATGTGCTTTCATATGATATGTGGTATAGGTCAAACGGACACCTGGATCAAATTTTATAAACATTTGAATTTTTAAAAATTGGTCTCACCGACTAAAAAGACTTTTTTCAAGGCCTTCAGAACCATTCTTGTGTAAAAATATGGACAATGCAAAGAGAGATAGTCCTAGACCTACAAGAAATAGAGCTCATAGTAGGATTCGATTGAATTTATGGTAGAGACCAAACGACACCCATATCAAAAGTTATGGTCGTTAGATATTCGAGTTCGATTTTTGGAATTTTATTGAATCTATGGAAAATTTTATTCTTTAAATTGTTAAAAAAAATTAAAAAATATATTGTTTTATATAATTTCATAATCTTCGATTTGACTAGTTTTGGAGCTAAAATTGACTCTCGGATCAAAATTTATGGTCATTTGATGCTGAAATCTGATTTTCATGTTGTTGGGGATTAATTTTCACATTAAAAATAATATTAAGTAATTATGATAAAAAAATTTAAATTCACTAATTATAAATAATTAAAATTATAAATAATAAACTATATATGATTATAAACAATAATTAATAAACAATAGTTTTTTTTATTTTTTTCATTGAATTTTTGTCATATTTAGACGAAAAACCACTATTAAAAACTATAAATTTATATTTTTGAAAAAAAAATAATGTTTTTAAATTCTTGGTCAAAAAACATTCAGTGAAGGTTTTGATAACAACCATGAATAAAAGGCTACTAAATTGTTGTTTTCCTTTATTGTCAACAAAATTACTTCAACATAACATAATATGGAAAATTCTATTAAATAATTTAGTGATGAAAAACCCCAGTTTCTCAAAATATAATAGGATACTAGGAACTTAATAATGAGGAATGTAATTCTAGGCCTATTTATGTCTTGTTTTGTTTCGATTCCCAATAATTCTTTGTATGGATAGTAAGTTTTAACGCGGGAATTCTTTAATGTCAGGTGTTTTTCTATGATGTAAATTGGGAAACAATTTTTCATTTTCAATTACTTGCTTGGTTACATGTTGATCGATGATTTGAAACATTAATTAAAATATTTAAACTCCATAATATTATATTTTAAGACATAGAATGATGCTAGGTTTACAACTAAGTGGTTTCAAGAGAATCCTAGGGGTCTAGGCCCTGTAAATGGTTTATAAGAAAGGTGAAAATATTTGTGCATGTTTGAGAATTGTTATTGTTTACCATGTGGTCCATTTTATAAAATCTCATAGTTTGGTAAACCATATGGAAGGCTAGAGGAAACTGTGAAATGGGTTTTCAATTTTCTGAAGGCAAGTTGCTTGGTTGGTACATGGTTTTACAGACATTTCCCTGAGTCCATGCAATGTTTAGTGTGCCTCAGATACTAGAAGAACATGATTAGTTCACACACTATTAAACTTTTCAATATATGGGTCTAAGATAGTTTTAACTACACGTTTGACATATGGTTTTCCAAATAATGAATCTCAATTAATTGGGGGAAATTATCATTTTAACCCTCTGAATCATGAAGGATTTTACCCTCCTTTCCTCCCCTATTCTACCCTCTCATAAACTATCCCTCTTACCCCATTATCCATGGGATATAACGCTCTTTATTGGACAGAATCAGACATGTATAGGTACATTGTAATCTTTAAGGTAAGACTTTAACTCGGGTATCCTTCGTTATATTCTTATCTATCTTCTTCAAAATTTGAGATCCCTAGTTAGGAAATTTTATTCATATTTCTCCAAAATCAAGGAGGATTATGATATCTTTGTTGGGTCTTCCACACGTCATATTGAGACCGTGACTCTATAGGCCATATTCACTTCATCAAATTTCATTTCTCCAAGGTACGGTCTCATAGTGAATTTTTAATTCTCTCAAGATTAAATTAAAATTTATTAATTTTTATATTTACACTATTTCTTAAGAATTATTCCCATATTGGTATTCAGTTCATGTTGTGGCATGTTAAAGAGACTAAGGTTATAGTTATTGTGCTGCGTTATCAACTTATGTGGTTATGGGCATTATACCATGTTTAAATAAAATGATTCATCTAACTAAATTGTTTGTGTTTATTTAATTTATTATAATTTTGTAATAATTATTTGTTTGTTGCGGTTTTTCAATGAGTCAAGACCCAATCTAAATTGGTTTTTCTATAATAGGCGGTAACAACAACTTATAACCATTTAAATTTAAATGAGAAGCTTCTTAAAGGTACATTTTTTGAAATATACCACATGGTATATATGAATTTTTAGGTTGTATATGTATTCCTGGGAGTTCCATAGAGGGATACACCCTATTTTTATTTACCCCAATGAAATTTTAATTTGAATTATATAATATTGTAACAAAATGTATGAATTTTATATGTCAATGATAACCATGTGCTTTAGCTTCATGAATTGACTTATCAACGAGGCCATAGAAGCCTTATGAGATGCCTCCACCTTTGGTATGACCTAATGGATCCCGTACAGGACACCTCTATTTTTAAAAAAATAGAAAATCTCAAGAGTAATTCACATACATATGTTTTGACATAGATGATCTCAAGAGGAATGCATCCTTTTATTTGTGAACCCTAAGGATCACTGTAATGATTCATCTCCAGATTTATGATCATGACCTTTTCTAGAGATGTGTTAGGACCGTTTATCAGAAATACATTACCCTTGTTTTAGTGTAATTTTCTGGGATGTTAATTTGTGGAATTTCATGTTTAAATTTGTGTAATTTGGTATCAAGATGGGTTCTTTATAGATGGAACATAGTTTTCCCATATCATGCATTCATGCCATCAAATAGTGAGAACCCGAATAGAGGGGATTCAAATAGATAAAACTCATTTTGTTAATAATGATGCCCCCATTAATTGTAACTATCTGATTCCCTAGGAGGAAGTTCATGGTTAGGTTTAGAGTTAGGAAACATTTTGTGACCATAAAATAAACCATGATATCAGAAATATAAACTGTCAAATAAAAGGTCAAAAATTCCCAGACCCCAAGAAGTCACCCAAATTTAACCGAACACGATCTTAAACATTTTTATCATTTTTGAAGTCATGTGAGTGGATTTAAAAGGATTATAAACTCCATTCCCAATGAATTTAATGTCGAATTAAATAATCTCTACATATCTTGGTAATACATTATCATATCTTGTGGTTTTATCTATCTCATGTCTCTCTTTATAGAGAAGAAGATTATTTTTTCTGTTGGAAAGGGAATAGATATAGGTTATGATAGAACTAACTCTGTTTGACCTTGGATCTAGGTTTTTGATCTAGATCTCATTTTTATCATGATATTTCTTTTTTCCATTTTAATTATGTATATATGTTTGTGATATTCCATAAATGATCTTGATGGAGGTGGTATAAATTAAAAATAAATAGTATTGATTATTTATGTGTATGTAATTGTGAAATATCAATTTCTTTATGGAAAATTTCATATCAAATTTAATTGATTAAATTAAATTTCAATGAGATACTGGTTTGTATTGAATTGGGTATACTAAAATTGGTTCAATCATGATTATATAATTCATAAGAAAATGGGGTTATCGATTTTTTATATTGAATAGGATTGTGGAACTAATAGATTAATTGAATGTTGAATTGGTTAATTAATGGGTTTGGGTAATTTGGAAATTAATGTGATTGTGAAATATTTTATATTGATAATTATAAGATAGTCATCATAAACACAATGGGTTAATGGGTTATATGGTTTATATATAAGAAAGTGATTTAATAGTGACTTAATAATATTTTTTCCCTATGATTAGAGTGTTGAACCATGGTTTCTTTGATAATTGAAATTGTATCCATGATGAGAATTGATAAAAACTGAGATGATGATGATTAATCTTGGTTGATGTGATATATGTTATTTTTTTGATTGGATTCTTTATTAGGGTGATATATGAACTGAAAAATACATATATGTTATTGATTGATATATGAGTATGGTACCTATAATTATGCTCCAAATACCTATATGTGACTGACTAATAAATGGGGTCTAAGACTAGGATTTTTGTTCTAAATAGTCATGGGGTCCTAACATGGCATTTTTGGCACAAAGTGTTAGCATTGGACTATGTTTCCAATTATCCATAATTTTGGAATTTGGAATGAAATGGATAATGAAATACCATGGGATAATGAATTTTGATTCTCTATGTGATATGGTTCAGGATCTCGAAAGGGTCCAAATAGGTATTTATGGTTCAAGTGTGATCATGGACTTGAGTATTTTATGTTGTTAATTAAAGAATAATTAGTTGTGATCATGATTTACTTCATAAAATGTAATTTATTCATTATATAAATGAATACATATTTATTGAATGTATATTTATTTGGACGTCGTTGGTGGCTACCTACTGAGTTTTACTCATTCTATACTTTGACTGCATGATAGGTACCTGAATAGATATCATGATTGCATGACATGGTAAGGGAAATATCTGAATCCTAGATGGTTGGGTTGGTAAGGAGAATCGATGGGGGAACCTTACCTAGTATCGGGACCTACTTGGGAGTGTTACTGTGGATTTATTTTGGTTCATCATTTAAGAACATGAAACATATATGGGATGAAATGTCTATAGTTTTGGTTTGGATATTTTATTTTTTTCTTGTTCATATTTTATTACTATTATATTTTAGTTATATAATTATTCTAGTTGTTGGTTATTGTCTATTTATTATTTATTATTTAATTCTGTTGATGTTTAACTTTGATAAAGAGTTAAAATCCTCCCTATGTAACTATTTATTAGCCCCTCACTACTAGTTAAAAGGCTCTAGAATTTGAGGAGACAAAATTAAGGTCATATAGTCGACTTCCTCAATGCACCGATATTTGGGATTCAGGCCATGACATTACAATGTGGTTTAAAATGAGTTTTTTATTCATTTATTTTGTCTTGCTAATTAGGAATGGTAGATAAGATTAATGGGTAAGTTCGTAGTTAATATCTCATGTATGAGAGTATCATACCCCGGTACATGGGTAAAAGTGAAGTACACAAGGTGGGATTGTTATCATCGATGTGTGTTGATAGCAATGAATTTTAATTTTCATTATGTTATGCCCTTGTTGTGTAAAGTTATTGATTCTATGATTTTATGATACATGGATAGTGTGCCAATATGGAATTATATGTGAACATAAGTGCATCATTTTAGGTTCTTATTATTTATTATTAAATGAATCATTTTTATGAACACATGAGAAATGAATGTTTTAGGGATGAATTTTTATGTGAATATTCATTCCTTGGTGGGGTAATGTTTAAAAGAAAGTGGTGCCTACTGTGAAATTGAAAATTGAAAAATGAGGGAAAATGTTGTAAAATGGGTGTCTAATATGAAACATGAAAAATGTAATGTGTTTACCCTTTATTAACCATCACCTAGATATTGGAGGATCAAGGGTAGTGATATATTCTTGGTTATTATTGTAGGACAGGTTATGGGGGATGATTGTTTACAGATTTTTTGAAATATCCATAAACATATTAATGTTTTGAATGTTTCTTAAAATGTTTGTTTGAAATTGTTGAGTTATTCATCCACGATAAAACTTGTTGATAGGACCACTAGAGGTAATTACTAGAAATGTGCCTCTAGTGGTGGAACATGAAGAAGAAATAGTAGTATGTGGGGAAGACATAGAGTAGTTTGATGAGATATTTTACCGCTTTAAGTTGTTCATCTAAAGAGACTCATGGTGCATTAAGAAAAGCATGTATGATCTGACATGGGGTTTTACTTTTATCACCCTACAACATTCACCAGATATTGTGGACCATAGAAACATGAGTTTTTGGTTGAGTCTATCCTGAAAATACATCACCACCTAGAGACAACTATAGAGAAGATAGTTAAATTGGATGTTTACATGTTATGTGGTTAGGAAAAGTGCTAGTGGGATATCCATACTCGTTATGGATAGATGAATAGTATAGAGTGGAATGAACTTCAGGTGATGTTTTTATAGAAATTTTAACATAATATGCTATGGATGGAGACTCCAACTGAGTTCATGATATTGAATCAGGTTAGTATGTTCATGATGGAATATACTAGACACATTATAAATTTTTATTTCTATTAT
Organism: Viscum album; assembly: GCA_963277665.1. Lineage (NCBI taxonomy): Eukaryota > Viridiplantae > Streptophyta > Magnoliopsida > Santalales > Viscaceae > Viscum > Viscum album. The sequence goes on from OY728156.1 coordinate 1,143,742,679, forward strand.
CACGCATTGAAATGTGATGAGGCTACTATAGAAAAAAATTGGATGTAATTAAATTTGAAAATCAGACCCTAGGTAACGTTTTCAGGATAACAAGTTTTTTTTGAATTGGTAAATCAAGATCTCATATCTGAGGTGAACCTAAAGTAGTCTTATAGTGGAGGAAAGGTGGTTTTTGTTTGATAAGTATGTTGTAAATATTCCAAGTTTAGGGAGCATCTCCCAGATAATGCATTCTGATAGAAGTGGAAAGAAGAGTGTTAATGGAGAAGGATTAATTACATAAGATCTTACTCGAGGGATATGTCACCAGTGTGGTAGTCTGGGTCACATCAATATACATTTCCCCCAACCATCAGTAGTGTGCCGAGCCTATGGTAGGATGAGACATATACTGAGGTTCTATCAAAACCCATGAAAAAAATGTAATGTTAGAGAAGCTAATAGGAACCATATTATTAGAAAAAGGTCTTCTTCCACATAACATTCTGGAAGTTTTAGTTCTACTAGATATGGTGGTCATGTGAGTGGATAAGGCCCTCCTGGACAGAAGCACCCATACCTATAGATTGGTGTTGGTCAGGGGACACAGAATGCATCACATGGAAGAGGGGAATAAAAGATTCATGTATATCAGGATACACTTATTTATAGCAAGGATAGAAAATCGAAATTTTGAGTTAATATTATTTTATCTTGTAGGATTTATAGTTCTTTATATGATACTAGTTCCTTTAATTATTTTATATCTACACAACTCAGAAATAGTTGGAGTCAAGCATTGGAGTTTGTGAGCGGGGTTATGATGATCGATACACCATTGGGTTTACTGCCGAGAGAAATATTCTTATAAAAGTGGTTTTATCTAATGTTTACTTAGTATTTTTTTGTTTGGGATGTTTATATTCTAGATATGTTATGGTTTGACTTTATTACGAGTATGGAAATTTTAATGGCATACCGAACCCACATTTATTGTTACCCAAGGAGAGTGAATTTTGCTAATCTTGAGGATGAAAATTATATTCACCACAGAGAATAGGATATCAAGACAGGCCAGGTAGGGTAAATCCATCAGAAACTAGTATATATCACTGGATAGGTTTTATTTCTATTACAGTATGATTGGTGTATGAAGCATGTTGTCTTTCCATGCATAGTAGATCGGTTCCAGGATATGTTTCCTGAGTACATCTCACAGATGACACCTTTCATAAAAATATATTTTTTATTGTGATCTTTCTAAGAGCTGACACTATTTTAATTCTACAATATAAAATCTAACAAAGGGAGAATTAAGAGATCATAACTCAATGAGGAGAGTTGATGGATAAAGGGTTTATTTATTTGAGTTTCTTGCATTGGGGTTCTCTAGTGTTGTTTTTAAGAGGGTTGAAGAGGCCATACACTTATGTGTAGATTACCAAATGTTGAATGATATTATAGTGAAGAAACAGTATCCTCATCTACATATCGATGACCAATTTGACTGTTTGAGAGAAGGTTGTATCTTATTATATATTTTTTGAGATCATGGTATAATCTTTTGAGTGTTTAACCTTCCAAAATACCGATGACTAGTTTCAAAAGTAGGTATGGACAGAATGAGTTCAACACGATGTCCTTTGGGATGATAAAACAAACAAAAAAATTATGTACATGATGAACTGAATCATCCATCCATACATGGATTAATTTTTTTTCTATGGATGACAACTTGGTGTACTCCAATACTCATGATGAGCATGCCAATCATATTGAAATTATCTTTAGTACACTAAGATAGCATCATCTATAGGCCACACTATCTATGTGCCAATTATAGATTGAGAAGGTGAACATTTTGTCTCAAAACATCACATAATAACGTGTGTCCGTGGAACCAGGGAAGGATAAAGTAGTTTTTTCATGGAATTAAAACTATAATTTTATTGATATCCATAGTTTTCTGGCATTTCTAGGCTATTATTGGAGGACCATACATGACCTTTACCACATGGAAGAACCTATTTTGGGATTCATCATAAAAGGATTAATATTTAATTGGATTAAATCATTTGATAATATCTTCTAGTAGTTTAATGATGGTTTTAAAACCACAATGACATTGATCCTTTTCATTCGATGGGAGTATTATACAGTGTTTTGTGAAGCATTAGGAAACGTTCATGGAGAAATATTGTCGTAGGGAGATCATGTAACTGTGTATGGTTCATTATAATTCAAGTCATATGAATGGAAGAACTTTACACCCAACCATGATTCATCTTCCATTGTTAATGACTTGATGAAATTTTGGTATTATTTGTTGGGGAAAAAGATTACTATGTATACTGATCACAATAATAGGAATTATATATCGTTAAAGAGGGATTTGAGTCTTTGATAATAGATATTGGTTGAGTATATGATTTTTTTTTTGAGATAGAATGTATTCCTTGGAATGGACATAGTGTTTCTAACGCTTTAAGTATGAAAACTCAAACTAAGGTAGTTCAGGAGTCTAGTTCAGAGTTGATAATGATGACATCATAGGATGAGATGCATGTTATAGTTCAAGAGTGACAACAGTGGATAACCCTGAAATTAGTAGTAGTGGATTCTACACTACTGACCAGGATTAGAGAGTGGAAATATGGGGATCTGGAATGTTTTCCCTTGAGAAAATCCGGGAAGTTGGGAAGTTGCCTTCATATTAGACCATAGATTAAGAAAAGACCATTTATGTCTAGAATCAAATGTTTCTGACTATGAGTATATGGGAGGAGATGATTCATGATTTTGATAACACAATGTGGGTGGTACATCTAGGTTTGACCAAAATATATATTTACCTATGATGAAAATATTGGTGGATGAGCCTGAAAAAAGATATAATAGGTTCTGTGACATGATGTTACACTCATGAATAGCTAAGGATCCAACATCAATGACCTTTTGTTTTACTAGATCTATTTCACATTCTATAATAGTAGTTGTATGATTTTTACATGGATTTCATAGTGGTTCTCTTGAGAAACCACAAAATATTTATTCTATTTGGGTGATTGTGGACTTTTGTCAATGGTAGTGCATTTCACGCCTATACGAGATTCATTCTTAGTGGATCAATTGAGAGACATGTATGTTCAAGAGATAATCAATATATACTGGGTAACATACAGTATTCATTCAAAATGTTACTCACATGTCACTTCACACTTCTATTAAGTCTTCCAGATGGGTCTTCACACACAGGTTTTACAGTGTTTGGAAGTCCCCGCACAGAATGATGGGTAGTAAGAACATACTATACATGTTAATGGAGATATTCATTGGGTGTGTGTGCTAGAAAATGTTGGTTATTGGGATAATAAAATAATAATATTTAGATTTCCTATAATAAAGGTTATTGGAAAACTATTTACATGGTACCCTATAAGTCTTTTTATGTTAGGCCATGAAGATAAACTATCTGTTGGATGGAGGTAGGTTACTCAATGATTTTGAGATCGAGTCTCATAGAAGATACATCAGGGCATGCAAAGTTTATTAGGAATCATATGGATATGGATTAGTTTAGTTATAATTATTATGTTAATATATTTAGATGACTCCTTGAGTTTGAAGTGGGCGATCGTGTGTTCCTTTAGGTGTCTCCTAAATTTAGTAACATTAGGATTTAAAGGCAAGGCATGTTGGCACCCTGGTTTGTTGGACCACTTGGGGATTTGTAGAGAATAAGGTTCATCATGTACCGATTATATTTTACAATGAATTAATATTATATAGATGATATATATCATGTTTTAAAACATTAAATATATCATACTAACCCGTATCATGTGACTTATGTGAATTATATTGAGCTTCATACTAACGCGTCTCTTAATGAGCATCTGATATATGTTTTTGACCATGGTGAGAATGTGTTACAAGAAAAGACCATGATAATATGTTGAGTATTCTGGAAACACCGGTTCGTGAAAGAGGAATCTTGGGGGAGAGAATGGGATATGCATGCTTAGTGGCCTGTTCTTTTTTCCACATAATCTTAGTGATCCATAGTAGAATATCTTGAGGATGATCTATTAAAGGTGATGATATTGTAAGATGCCAATATTTCCCAGATATGTATCATGCTCATATATGGTAACAATTTACCCCAAGTTCTGTATACATTGATAGGGTTTTAATTTAGAGTGTTTTTTGGGTGAAATTTGAGAATTTTGGATGAAATTGGGGCGGTTCATAGTCGGTGAATGATTGGACCACACCATACACCCAATCCGTCAAACCATGTGAAACCAATAAAATTGTATTAAAAAGTTTAGTGCATAATTTTTCAAACTATACACCCTCCTAGAAGTAACCCTAAAATCCATTAGCTAGAGGCACATGATTAGGTGCACTTTTAGAAAAAATCATGCACCTCATGCAAGAAACTGTGTGCATGGAAAATTAATCCCCCAAAAATCGGTTTTAGGATTTTAAAACCACATGAACTCCACCCTAATTCAATCCAACTCAATAATAATTATTTTATATTGTTTTTTAGGATTATATCTAAATTCCAATGTCTTATAAACAATATTATTGATGAATCGAACACCAAATTGGATAATTTTCCTGTCTCCCATTAATAGATTCTAATACCATGTGGTTTACTCTTTCTTTCACCACTCATTCTGAGTGAAGTGGATTATCTTTTTTCCCGTTGGAAAGGGATTTCATATAGTGTAGGATATATGTAACTCTATTTGATCAGAGATCAAGGTTTCCAATACACATCTTGTTCCCCATCCGGATCTTGTTTGTTCTGCTTCAATTAGGTATTTCTGTTGGTGATCATCCATCAATGATCCTGAGGTATGTGGTTTAAATTTGAAGCCCAATACACTATATTTAATATCTTATATGTAATTTTAAAATTTCAATTTCTATGATGGGACATTGGACCTAAAATTGAATTTTTAAAATTAAATTTATATGTGGTAATTACAATGGGTGAATTTGGATAATTACAATTGGTTGACTAGTGATTTTGTAATTTATTAAATAATGGGGTTATGGAATTGGTCAATTGATGGGATTATAAAATGTTTTGAAGATTTTAATTTCTATTTAGTTATTTAAAGGGGATGGGTAATTAGACAATTAATGAGATTGTGAACTAATTAACAATGATCATTATGAGATGGTTCGCTTAACCATAATGTGTTAATGGGTTATATGGTTTAAATATTGAGAAACCATTTAATGATGATTCACTCATTTATTCCATGCCATTATACTGTTGAACCCAGATGTCATTGATAATTGAAATTTATCTAGGATGTGAAATAAAGAAATGGAGTAGATGATGATTAACCACAATTGATGTGATTTATTTGATATTTTTATGATTGATTTATATCTACTTTTGGGACATGAAATGATTATCCAAATACCTATATGTGGTTTATTGATATATGAGTGGGGGACATGGAATGATTCTCTAAAAACCATAAGTGATTTACTGATAAATAAGGTGAGAGATAGGAATTGATTCACTAAATACTAATGTGGTACTAGGCATGGAATTTTAGGAACAAAATGAGATAATTTGACTTTGAGTTTAATTGGTTATAAAATAGGAATTTGAACATTAATGTACAATGAAAAACTATGTGATATTTAATTATGATTCTCTATTTGATATGGTTTAGACTCTGACATCGACTAATTTATGTATTGATTATTCATTTTTCATCATGAACCCATGTAATTTATGTGGTTAATTAATGAATAATGAAATATGTTAATTGTTAAATTTATGCATTGTAATTTACTCTTTATACAAATGGGAGCACAATTATTGAATTGATATTGCTCTAAACTCCTTTGGTGGTGGACCAATGATTTGAACTCACACCCTACTCAGGCTACCTGATCGATACTCAAATAGTCTTTAGGATTCCACCACATTAATAGAAAAATAGTTTTATGCAAGATGTTTGAGTTGGCATGGAGCATGGATGATGGAACCAAACAAAGTGTTGGGACTTTATTTAGAGTGTAGTACGTCGATATTTTTGTTTTTCATTTATACAATTGGAACATATATGGAATGAAATATATAAATTTATGGTATGGATATTTTATTATTTATAGGTTCATCTTGTATTACTATTCAGTTTTGGTTATAGAAATATCCTTATTGTTTGATATTGTCTATTGATTAACGATTATTTATTTCTAGGGTTGTGATACATTGATAAAGAGGGTATAGTCTTACCATTTTGAAATATATTAGACCCTCATTGCTACTCAGATACATCTAGTATTCATGGTGGTGTGCTTCGGATCATGTAACAAAACTTTTGAGGAAAAAGTGTGTGGAATCCAAGATCCAATGTTACACGAGAGAACTATCTTAAGGGACTTAGAGGATGAGAAATGTATTACCAACCCTGATCTAGTACATCATGAAATTGGGTAGCAATGGTATTTGGTGGATCCTAGGAATTTTACAAAATGTGTAATCTGGGTAAGCTATGGTAGTAGTGGTGGGTTGGGCATTCAGCCTACCTCACTATTTTCTTATGTTATAAATAATTTATTATTTCAACATTGATGATTTCAATAGGTTATTCCTAGATTTTTTCTATTATTCCACAGTGATATGATACATGAAGTGTATTTCATGTGGTACATTCTAGGATTTGGATTTTTGAGTGCTATTGACGGACATGAATATCATGGTATGGAACTGATGGGGGGGCATCACAGTATGGAATTGAAAATGAATAATGGTATGGAACCATTTAATATGTTTTATATTTATGAAATTCGTGGACATAAAGATGATTCCTTGATCAATATACCAGGGTCCTAGATAATATAGGCCTATATGATATTGAGTTTGATATGTATGTTATTCATGGACTCTTAAGGGAATCTTTCGATAATAGTCATGTCGCATTTAAATCGTATTTATGACACCCGATACATCCATTTTAGATTGTAATTGATATAGTTCCATAATTGGAAGATTTTATATCAGTATTAATAATCCTTAATTATTGTTATTGTAAGGGAATACATGTAAACCTAGGGTGAGTACATGTATCCTCATATTTTGATGTAGATTTCCTGGAGTAATTTATGGTTATAGCTGAATAAAGTTTTATCGATTGGGGTAATGGACATGTGTACTAAATTAATTAACTACATATTGATTAGTACAACATCCAGCTCAATTCCCATTACATATTACTCATATATATTCATTATTGTGTTTATATAAATGGGAATATATATATACATATATTTATATATATACACAATGGAACATTCCCACTCAATCAGGATCACATCCCATGGGATTGCCAATTCTTACACATTATATATTTAATTAATCTTTTCTAGTTTTGTCTCGGCTAGGATGATCATATTTCCTTAGAGTGGATTGTGTGAATTTTTGTTTTAGATTATTTCCCGTAGTTTTTATTGCCAAAATTATTGTTATCGATTTATGTATATTACATTTGCATTTACTTCATAATATTGTTTATGTATGTTACCACAATGGGGGAACCCTACCGATTTCTGTACTCACAACCCACATGGTCCGCCATTACACTAGGGTTCTCGAGTAGGATTTCACTTGGTTATAGTAATATGATGGCCTAAGGCCTGAGACTAATCAAGAATTATGGATTGTATATGTATATAAATATTCTTTACGTGGAATGGCTAAATTTATGAAGTAGATCATTTTAATTTTATTTTTTTTCTTTTATTTACAACTTTATATGTATTTCTGACCCAGTGGGTGATTAGTATTTTTTGTATTTCATGGTCATTCAGTCCTTTACCGTGTTCCATTCTTTATTACAACATGATTCTATTTTTGTTTATTTAATACTTCTGCACTCTAAATATTAATTCCAAGAAAATTTTTTGGTTATTTTTATATATGTTTTTACTTTAATATTAGTTCATAGTCTCCCCATTATGACACCCTATGACCTCACTACTTGGTGGAAGAATTTGTTGTATAGGGAGACGTGCTTGAAGACTTGTGGAAAACTGGATCACGAACGAGATTAATTGTTATTAGTTTTGGAGTTTAAAATAAGCTTGAAGTGTCCCTAGTACCCCATCCATGATTTTTTTAGTACCTTAATTATGTTCAACGGTCACCAAATGAACGAAACTTGTTCAAATGTAAAATACTGAATCAATAGTGTAATTTTACTCTATTAGAAATGAAAAAATAACATGATATGTAAGTTAAGTTTCAATAATTATGAAACCCAATATAACATAAATATACCATTTAAATATAATTACAAAGAATACAATATGTAACAAAAATGAATACCAAAATCTATATTATAAAATTACCAATTAGGGAATCATATATAGTCCAACACCTAGTAAAATCTACAACTAAAAACTGCTACATCCACCATGGAGATAGTTTATAATATCCAATAATAAAGAAAATCATATCTATTAATTTTGAAACATAATATTAAAAATACAAGGACATAAAAATCAAGATGTAATGGTATGGTTGAGTACAGTTATTCATGGAAGGAAAATGAAAAAATAGAGCCATAAATTACATTATATGATATATTCCTAACCATTATTTATCTTCTTAAAATTTATTGCAATATAACTCAATATAAAACATTTTATTAAATATTTCAGTGATGAAAAGCATAGTTTTTTACATATACTGAGAGACTTTGCACTTAATAATGATGAACTTCATTCAGAAATATATATGTTAGAAAATTAATATTCATGGTCTATCAAGAAATTTACCTAACTATTCAGGTGTTCCATATCTGTTTTGGCACCACATGATTAAACAATAAAATCTACATAATCATGAACTCAACAACGAATGCTTCATTACATTTCAAATGACCAAATTTTACTTTAAAATGTAATTAATTTTAAAATCGAATATACCAATGATATTTGGGGTTTTTAAATCCTCTAAAATATAGGATTATTTAATTGTTATAAATTACATGGATTTTTTCTCTATAAATAATACAAAATGATTATACAATATATGGTACTCTCTATCACATGTGTCCTCTTAATTTTTTTTTACTCTAACTACTCTATCACTAATGGTATAATACGTCTAATTAAAATATTATTAATCAATTTAACAATCCATATCAGTGTTATAACAAATGATATATTTAGTTTTAAATCAACCACATCACAGTGAAGTAGTTGATATATGTATTGTTGCTACTTTCTTAGAATAGGTTCATGGAACATATCACATAATAAGATGGTGGAAAACAAAATTATGAATGCAAATTTTTAAAAATCTAAAAAATCAGGAATAAAATGACATTATGGTTTTGTTAATTCTAATTTTTCTCTGGTAATTGATGTCCCATCTATAAAGAAACTCAAACAAAATACATATTCACCTAAAATATAAGTCCAATTTATTTAAATAAAATTTAGTATATGTCCTCCGATTATTCTAGTATATCTTCAATATCTTCCCTATAAAATGAAAATTTATCATCATATTATATTAAAAACTATTTCCCATGTGTATTATTTATCCTACCTGTGCCTATCATAGTGGAGATTAACATAGTCTTCCTAGTAGTGATTCAAATGATGTCTTCCAAATGAAATCCTTATTATTTATATTTCAATTAAAAATAAAAACAGAATTATCCCATTAACTCTCAAAATCTATCAAATAAGATGAATTTCATCTAAATTACTTTTAATCATTTCATATTTTTCAATTGCATATGGATAATGTGACATAATATTATTAATCTAATTTTTATTTTTCATTTTCCAAAATGAAATAAAAACAATTTTGTAGACTCTATATCACTATATAAACAAAAATTAATAAAACTAAACAAATTCTAACCACTTACATCACATAAAACATACTCAGGTTATTCATTGAGAACCTATCCTAAATGGGTAGGATGTTATTAAAAAAATGAGTTCATCCAAAAATCCTAAATAGAATTATACCTCTATGAAGAGATAAGTAATAAATCCATGATATCCATCCTTATATACTATCATTATGAATTTATCGAAAAAGGTTGAAAATATACCACTAGAAGCTAATACACCACCATCACCTACTGAATAATCAAATGCCGAGCAGCATGAATATATATATATATATATATATTCAATCATGCTCCACAAAATTATTATATGGTATGATGAAATATCGTTATATATATTGGACGAACTACCCAATTGGAGATATTTAAAAATTTCATAACCTCCAAATGATTTAGTAAAAAAATACTCCATAACCAAACTTCAAGACCTTCGTAGTAGAAAATGTAAATGCATTAGAAGTGACTGCACCACCTGACTCTTTAAGGAAAAACAATCCATCATGCTTTCTAAATCAATCATTTTATATACAATATATGATCATGAAGTGTATAAGTGTATTAAACTTATATAAAATAAATACTACCCCTTTTTATGATTTTTCTGATACAATTATTTAAAATTATTTTTCATCTCCCACTAAATCTCTAATTATATAATGTATTATGTCTTTATACTCATAAAATAATAGAAATAAAAACACATACCTATTATATAGGATAACTCCATGATTATAGTGTGAAATTTTTTAGTGATCCTTTATTTTATCATAATAAAAATTATTAAAATTTAAATAATACTAATAAATTTTTTATAAAAAACATAAAAAAACCTATAATCAAATGGATAAATTATATAACTCCTTGTTACATGAACAATATCTCCATGATCAAGAGCAATCTTTAAAAAATTGTTTTGAAAATTTCATAATAGATTAGATCTCTATGATAATTTTTCATATGGATATATATACACTTATCTAAATACATCTAGAAATTCACCACCAAATACTAGTAATCTCAGATTAGTTTTATAAAAAAATGTTGGAATTAATTATATCATCATATTTATTTTATATACTTATTTCTTTGATGTATTATCTCACTCAATGTTCCCAAATTTATTATAAATGTTTTCATCTATGATATTAGCATAAAAATTTAATTAATGATATATTGATATTAACCTACATATTCAAGGAAACATTAAATTAAAACTACTTTTTTGGGTGAAATAAATACAGAACATAACTAATTATCTCTAGTTTGACATAAAAATATTTCTCTATATTAATATTTTTACAGAACATCACCTCATGAAATCAATATTGAAATTTAAAAAATATACAAAAAACTTGTTATTTTTATTCCATTCAAATAATACAAATTTTTAAATCCTGATTCTCCATTGATCAAATATATTTTAAAATATTTTCCACAAAATTTATATAATATAATTCTTTGGTTTAATATATAATTTGAATTGTGATGAAATAATAATTTATATTGAATGATTATTCTATAATAGACTTTTTGAAATTTCATAATTTATATACATGATCATAAAAGTTATTCCTTGAATTTCTGTTTCTATTCTCCCAACATGTGATATACTGGAATTAGTTAAAAATTTAAACAAACATAACACAATTTCAAACTAATCCAATACATGAAAGATGAGATTTAGAGGATATTTTTTAATTGTTTAAAAGGATCTATATTTTGAAAATATTTAAATATCAACAATAGATCATTCAACCTCCTTAAAGATAATCTAACAAATCCCTTATTGAAATAAATGAAAATGTACTCCACAATATCAGCATCCTAATATTACATCTTTACCTCATGTAGACTTAGTTAATACATTTTATGTGAATACAATGACTTATGTATTTTACCAGTAAATACTTAATTTGAAATCTTGAAATATATCTCTTGATGAAGAATATAGAACCCATAGATAATAACATACATAAAATCATTGACTACTCTTTAAAACATAAATTGATATTATGAATGAAACTATAAAAATAACACAATTTGTCTCAATGGTTTCTACCAAATTATATTAGTTGAAACATGTAAATATTCTTCTCTTCCAAAAATTGTGAACCCATCCATCTGGTCATATAAATAAAACTATACATAGATAGTAGTGAACATGACCAATATACCAAATAGTAAAATCAATCCCAATTTTGAAGTTTTATGTAATAATTTATTTAATTAATAATTCAAACAAGATATCTATATAACCATTTAAAAATTAGGATTGACAACACCTATGTATTTATTCTACACATTCTCATTGTTAAATCTTAGTCATTATAGAATAAGGCATCAAGTCCACTAGAATTTATGTTAGACTACTACTCGTGTATATATAGGTAGAATCTATATAGGTATATCAAGAATATAATCAACCATTGAAGAGTATATAAACAAATTATATTCTACAATTATTAGTCCTACATTCAATTATTATAATTTATTCTCAATGAAAATGGTCATCTATAATTAATTTATAATTTACATACGCATTGATTATATTTTTTATTCAATAATTATTCATCATGGACTATATTTATTTATTCTTTAGGAATATTTTTCCTTTACATATCATTGAAACATACAATAATATATTCCTATTATAAATAATTTAAGAACATCTTTAGATTCCCTCCCTTCATCTATAGAAAAATATTTATACTATAGTTATGATAATGGATATTAATATTGTTAATGTTATACCCTAGAAGATTCCAAATATTTACCCCCCCATAGATGATCCATAACTCATTAATAGATTCATTCAGTCTCTAAAATTATAGTGAACATTCACCATTTTGTTACAATTTAAAAAATTATTTCATTACATAGGATACAGAATAAAATCATTTTCACCTTTAATATCCTTCATATATACTATAATAATATTGTTCTAATATAAAAATTTAATACATGTAGATACATAGGGAAGAATCACCCACAAAATAATCTCAAATTTATTTTCCATCATAAACCATTGTGCAATGATATTATTATTGGTCATCAAATATTAGGAAAAACGAATCAAATATATCATATATGTAAATAAACTATGGCTCAATTAACCGTCTAGTCACTCAATAAATTTAAAATTTCAGAGTACTAGTAAAATTTAAAATTAATTTAATCCTATTTCCTAGCTAAATTTTTTTCTCATATAAATTATAAAAAAATTAAAACCAATCATATGCAATGATATAATTTATATAATATATTCCATATTTATTTTTTATCTACACCATATTGTCATGGTACAAAAGCATACTAGAAAACACAACCCATAATGGGTGAATAAAAAGGTAATAATTGATCAACATCCAATAAGGGTTTATCATTTCACTTTTCATAACCAAAATCATTTTAAACAAATGATTAATAATAATTTGTATAACTATTAATTTAATAAACAAATATTTATTTTTTACTACACTAATCTCAATATAAATGAGAATCCATAAAAATATTCTATAAAAATTTGGATCAGATACAACTTTATATGGACTCCAAATAGAGAGATACCACCCTAGGACTCATGTTATGAATCATTAATGGATATAAGTATGATATCTAATCACCAGAGATTAATGACTAATTTAGAGATATGGAATAATGTTTTTTGTGTAATATGTTCCCTCAAAATAATAAATGTTCTTATCTATAGAATTTAATTTTAATTCATGATCCTAATAATAAATTTAAAAATAAAACATTTTCATTTAATGTAAATATAGAAAAAATATATTTGAATTAAATAATAATATATCTGATATGAATATTATAAAAGAGAAATCATGTCTATATATTATTGATAGTTTTAAATCTTTTGAAACATATAGTAAAGACTTACCTTGTAAACCATGATCACAACTATAATAATCTATCATTCCTCGTAATGTGAGCTATTCTAAATATTGTTTAATGAAAATACATATTATCACACAAAAAGTGATATTCTGGAACTTGTGAGTCTATGAATAATTAATAGGATTTACTGATTTTAGAACCATTCATTTCTGTTAATTACATAAATCTATTCTATATAGTGAATTATATTTTAAATATATTAACATGTTCAAAAAAAGTATAACACAATTCCAAATTATTTAAAAAAACACTTGAATATTACATATAACAGTGCATTTATAAAAGTAAGAGTAACCTTTTTCTAATTCACCACAACCATCCAAACATGTTGAGAAATATAAAAATATTGATACAGAAGAGGAATATGGAATATATTGGGTGAATACCAACCAATAATTATGGAATGTACATACACTAGATCACTAGTCATATGTGTATTCTGTAATACCAATACACCTTTTTATATATACCATGTAAAATATAAATTATAATAAAAAATTGCATAGACTCACCAATCATTCCCATCAAATAATGGACAAATCCCAAATAAAAATGCATTTTTTTTGTAAATTAAATATCAATCTAACTTAAATAGAAAATAAATGAAAAATAATATATATTTTTATTATATTTGAGAAATTTAATCCATAATTTTATAATATAAAACTTTATAAACACATCCCATGATTCGTCCAAAAATTCATATAATATTGGTTTTGATATTAAATAAAAATTAATACTTTTATGAATATAATTTATATATATAATTTAATAATCTCACCCTATATGAAAAAAATTTCAATAATAGGGGAATCAATATAAAATTAATCAGAATTTAATAATTAATAAATTCAAGTCACCTACACTAATATAATAATTACTTAAACACTATTAAAATATATACACAATATCAATGATCATTGTTCTACCCATTAAAACCAAGATTAGAGAACATTATATGATGATTCTGCCACTATGGATTTGTTTTATTTAATTACATTACACTATAACAACTCTTCCATTATAAATATAAAAAGGGAGAGACTTTGATATATTGAAAAAAAATTTAATCACAAAAATTTAATATTCTTTTGGATTTTCAATATGATGAATACAATAATGAATCAATTTTTTATGTGTTTAGTAGAATAAAAAATAATTTTCATATATAAGTTTTTTAAATAATTTCATAATATTGTTTTACTATGTGTCTCAGTTCAGAAATGAATGTTTTCAATGAAATACCACCTAAATCATGAAATCCATTCATATTACCTTTTACGGAGCTAGAAAAATTTGTGACTAACCACAAAAAAACACTATCTAATAATTTAGGTTACATGGTTAGACACACAATCTCTTAATTTTATAGGTAAACCATTAAAAACATATTAATAAAATTTATGCACTTTATAGTCAGCATAAATGGTTGTAGAAAAAACAATTCTAATAATTATGTTTCTGTTAAAACCATAAAACAAAAATATATAATTTAGAAACAAAATTGATTGTCTAAGGGGTATTAGTTGTTAAATTTAGGGTGTCATAAAATTTCAATGGGTTGATCTCATTTAAATTTTGTATGAAAAGTAATGAGAGAATATTTTTTTTTCTAACACTCGAACGAGTCATGATTAATGATTGGTACCTATTTCAATATATCAATGGAAATTTTCATTATTTTATGGGACCTGGAAGGTTATCAATGATTCATATGAGTTTTAGTATGCAACATCTATGGTTATTCATGTAAGATATTCTATAAACTAAATTATGATATATATATATACATTGTATGAAATTCCTATTATGTTTTCAAGTTTAAAGAATGATCCATTTTTAATCATATATATAAAAAACATGATTTTCACTCACTATCATGTTTTAAAATTCATTCCATTTATCAAGAGGGTCATTGAAATAAATTTTTTATTATATATAATATAATGAGAGAAAATAAAAATTATGAAAATATATATAATAATATTTTGACAGAATTAAAAAGAGTAATTAATAAATTCATATCTAAAATTATAATGTCATTTTACATCAATAAGTTAGATGGTGTGGTTAATATTAGAATCCAAAAACACATTTTAGATTGATATATTATTGGTATTGATATGAAAATAGAGTTGGTCACTATATTATTCCTATGATTTGAAGTGTGTATGATATCCCTAAATATAATTGGGAAGATATTTAATGTTATAATTCATGTGTTGGTGATATTAAAGACTATAAGGTATTATTTGACTGATTTATTGATAGATTGATTTCCTTATCCAGTTATATGTCATATGTTATACAATGTTGAATCATGTATTAGAAATTTTTAAAATTTGATACAATATAATGAACTCAAAATTTTTGGGCCTCAGTATAAAATATTTTATTTTGAATGATAACTGAAACATAGTCAATAATATTCTATTGGGGTATATGGGAGTAATTCTTTATACCAGTAGTTTCTAGGTTTGAGGTTGTAAAAAATATATGAAAAATAAAATTCATTATGAAATTATTCTCTTAGTTTGAAAAATATTCCAAAAGATAATATTTATGATGTACCTATATTCCATTGATTTTAAAATTCATTAAAAAATTATAAATTGTAATATATAAATATATATTGTTAGTAAAAATACATCATTATAATTTCTGTTCATAATTTTATATGTGTGAAAATTGATGTGGTTTTTTAATAAGATTTATTGTAAAATTATTATAAAACATGGGATGATTATAGTGAATTCTTTGAGTAGTATCTCATCCCAAATATAATTGATGAAAGATAGTAAATTGAAGAATTTGGATATTAGGTTAAGGAATAATTGATTATTAGTTTTAACAAACTCATAGGTGGTAATCTAGTTGATCATAAGGAATTTTATTTTCATAGAAGGATAGTCACATCAAATTAAATAGGGGAGAAACTATGTTTTCATCGGAACCATATATATGGGTAAAAATAAATTAATAAAAATGTTATTCCATGATATACAAAATAAATATTATTTGATAATGTAAATGAGTAAAATATTTTAATATATTACATAGTTCCTAATCTATAATTAGGTGAAGGAGTGACATTAATGGCCAACTTCTCATCCATATCAATGAACATTAAATTTCTAAATATGGGATTTTAAAAACCTTGATTTTGGGATTTGGATTTCTTTATCACTTGAATCAAGGTAAACTATTGATATTATTATAGAAAAACTAATGAAGGTAACATATTTCCCAATTTTTAGGGATTACTCATAAGTTTTTAATAATTTTTGATGGTATATATGATAGTTTTCTTTATAACAATTGGTTCCTATGATTATTATGTTAGATCATTATATGAGTTTCACCTATAGTGTTTTTAGAGAGTTCTTCAAAAAATAGATACTATATTTCATATTTATATAACATATAATCCACAAAATGATATTTTTTTTTTACTATTTAATAATGATTCTTGAGTACATGATTAATGATCATGTTTTAAATTTTATTATAAAAATAGAGTATCCCCTTTCAATTTATAAATTTTCATACAATAATATTTTCATGCATCAATGTGGATGGATCCTTTTGACATAGTATATAGTATACCATATCATTTTAATTTAATGTAATTATAGGTTTTAGAGAAAAACATGATATGAATGAATCTTATACAAGATATATTAAAGTATAATTATATAATAAATAGGTTTCTCAATATATCTCGATGTAGTTAGTGGATTAATGAAAACATGAGACATAGTCTTGTATCATTCGAGGTATATGATCTTATGATTTGTGAATGTCACCTAAGTTAAGAAACCAATGTTTAGGGATTTAGAGGATATTAATATATTATTGCAATGGTGTACTTGATATTTTATGGTTTATCAGTATAGTATCATCACAACTAATGCTTCCTTCATCATATTGTATTGTGACTAATTAATTTAAGGATTATATATCCAATTATAAAAGCCAAGGGACATTCTTGTAACTAAATACAATAATGTGAATTTAGGGGATGATTTCTAGGTAGTTTTTATTGTGTATTTGAGTGTAAAGATATACAATTGGACAATAATTACATTAATATTTATCTATTAGTGTTATTCTCATATCAATGATGATACATTGTCAGTGAAATATAATATTTTTAGATCAATGTATTCAGATTTTAAAAAAATATTCTTAGTTATGTATCTTAAATTTTAAAATTTTATTATAGGAGTGATTTTAATGAATAATTATTTTTTGGTACTTTTTGAAAAGTAATTGTTTCATATTTAGAGATAACTACATTTAATAGAATTTAGACATTTATATAAGAGTTGGTTGTTTGGTTTAATTACTATTTATTGTTAATATCTATATTTTTCAATTATATATCCTTATTTATAAGATTTCATTATACATTGGGAAGTGTAGAAGGTCAAATTATGTTGATGGAAGTATGAAAACCCACTAAATGGATAAATCCCATTGGGAGATTATCTTTGAACCACTTATTACAATTTTTGGAAACACTAGGTACATAGTGGTTTTTACAATATTTTAAAATAAAAATAAAAATATATTTGAAAAAATATTTACATTTCATTACTCCCAAGTAAAGTAGGCATGAGATGGATAATATTTTCTAAACCTTCTTCACTTTTATGTGATTTTATAATTTTTATCAATCTGAGACTCACATTACTTTCATTATTTTATATTATTCTATATATTTCTAGCAAAATATATCACTCGTTTTGAAGGTTATATCATAATATCAATTTTCTCCTCACCAAATTTCTATATAAGATTAATATTTATAGGATTAAATAATATAATTATTTGGGATGATTCAACCTATTATTTCATATGAGATGGAGTATATTAACACGATATAGGTAGTATAGAAATTTTAGCTTGTGTTTATTATTTATAAATGAATTTTATGAATGATATTATCTATTTTCTCATGAATTTGAAATTTTATCCACTCATTATTTTTTACAAAAACTGCATAATTATCTTTCAATGTTAATGTTTTTATTATAAATATATATATAACGTTCACTATAAAAATTCATCCAATTACTATGTGGTATTTTTTTTTGAACATATATGTACCTAATGTGATAAAAAAAATTTATGATCCTTGATTAAAATATATAAAAATAATCCAACTATATAGAATTCAAAAAAAAACCAAAAAATGGATAATAGATTAGAGAAAAAATCCCTCATTTTTATGAATAATTAAAACACAGGGTTTTGAATCGATTATAAAATAAAAATTATTTGATACGATTACAACTACACTAAACATAAAACAACAATATAGTAAAAATTGAACCCGCAAGATGTGCCACTCGATTTCCCCAAGGGTATGTGTTGAAGTAGATGTATCAAAGGCACATGTTGAATCATTTTGGATTTTTTTTGGAGAAGAATTTTAATATAATTGGATCTCTATAGTTGAATCCTGGTGTGACTATTGTTCATCCTGCAAGATGTTAGTTAATTTATTGATGATCTTCTGGATCAAGGCAAGGAAATAGGGAGATGTTATGGAGGTCCACACAGATTGTGTCAAGGGTGGTTATCTAGGTGATGTTGGTCAGATCGTGGATACGACTGGTGCTAGGTATGGGGATGGATTTCTTAGATCCAATCAAGGTAATGGTAAGGTTGAGGATAACCTATGCTCAGTTGGAGAATGGATTGAAAAACTAGCTAAGGTCTTACCTATTGAACCCAGTGTAGTGGAAATTTTCATAACACTGTGAAGTGATTTGGAAACCCATCCTACCAACAAGTCAATGGTAGGGGTACCCAAGCCAGGGGAGTGGCTTGAGTAAATCTAAATATACTCACTGCACATACTCAGGCTCCGAGGGATTCAGTTGGATATGTTGGTCATTATTCTAGGTCTTAGGCGATCCAATATCCATCCACCTATGAAATGGTGGAGCATGATGGCAGTAGAAAGAACTCTGAAAGGATGATTCATCCCACAAGAGAGAGTATATTGAAGGTGGGATAAGTGTGGGGATAGACTTCATATGGTGTACGCATGCCACTAGATGAAAAACATGACACAAACTCGATGTGGACGTTGTCCTTTATAGACCTAAAGAAATGATTTGAATGTTTGAAAAATGAGGGAGAGTTTGAGGGAAATTACAAATGTCCCTATGAGACCGGGTCTAATGGATATGGATAACCCACTGATGATAATGGTTTGATAGGGGTGGGTAAAGGATTCCATAGCCATATATGAGAGAAAGGGAACAAAGAGAACAAGAACTCGAGGATATGAATTGTTTCTCCGATGTCGAAACTGATGGGGTGTAAAGACTAATCATGTCACCCTAGAGTGATGGAGACCCGATCAACCAAAAAAGTGGGGAAACTCAAGGAGCTCGAGTCCCAGCCAGTGGAGGCAGAGGAGGGTCATCAATTCAAGGTCTTGAAGTCTCATGAGAAAGATAATGAAACCACAGCAGAGAGAGACCAACATGAAGAGATTGACTTGAAAACAAAGGAGGTGATGTTGGTTGTGGAGGATGCTACTTCCCCTAGTCTACATTGTGAGGCAGGGTCTTCTGATGTCTTGCAGTGCATGTAGGACATGGATTTTGGAAAGACATTGGAACTCATCATAGATTATGGAGAAGAAATGAAGGGGTCTATTTTGATGGTTAATTCTATGTGAGAAGATGTTGAACAAATGATGGGATGGTTAATCAAGGTGGAATCTACTAGAGATCAAGCAGAGAAGATTGAAAATCCAGACCCCATAATGGTTAGAGGCTTCAACATGGAGAATACCAGCAAAGAAGAGTACATGAAATATTGGGACTATCTAGAAAGTAATTATGATGAAACTCTAGAGGCTGATCCAGACACCCATGTTAGTTAATTTTCTTAGAATCTATTTAGGGAACAATATTTCAATCACCTTAGTCTTGTGTTTAATAAGTCATTTCTATCCTTTTACGTTTCATCACATTTTCTGTGCCGGTTCTCACTATCTCCTTAAATATTTTGGAAAATAAAAATTCTATTTTGGATGTAACATACCATTAGTTAGGTTATATTTTCAACTAGGTGTATCATAAATAAAATCAATCTCTTTCGACTCCCCTAATCAAAGAATTACATGGATAGTCCTAGAGAACTATTAAAATCTATCATGACCACTAATATGAATCTAAAACCTCTTGGTTTTCAATATCATAATTGCATTAATGAATTTGAACCCAAATAGGGGTTCTTTTATGTTTTTCCTCATTTTAAAAGGCCATCAATGTTGGATACTTATCTCCAACTCAAGGAGTTTGATGTTTAATTAACTAAAATTAATTTTAATGATTTTTAATTTTAGTGTGACATACTTGGTGTATTTATTTTCTCATAAAGTCTAGCCAAAAAAATTTATATTAATATTATCTCCCTCTAAGAGTTAAAAATTTATAGATTAACATGGGTGGATTTTCCAAGAGAAAATTTTCCCCACTTCTTAATAAACACAATCCAAATTAACTATTTTGGAATTAATTAATAACTAAATTTATCACTCTGTTATTAAATTGAGGGGATTAAAAATAATTTAGAAATAATTTAAATATAAATCTACTAAATCATAATCATTTCATTTATTATGGATTATTGTGGATGGATAGATTTAACATTAATATAGATGGTAGTGGTACAGTAGTGAAAAAATATTCTTATACTATATGGTATCTCTTCGGAAATATGGTTCCAATCACAAACCCATTCCATACATGATAATTTTCTTAAGTGAAACAATCCCCATATATCTAGTCTGTAGTTCCCAAAATCATAACATAACAGTTGAGTGATGTAATTTGGTTTCTAATAGTATAGATGGTGGAAAAAAATTGAACAGTCTATATCCTATATCATAATTCCTTAAATTTTTTTTTAAATATGGTTTCTAAATATGAACCTATCATCCAATTGATACATTTTTAAATTAATATGATGTTTCATTATGTTCCTCTAAAAAAATAGATCAATGTATTATTTTATATGTAGATCAAAAACACTAAAAGGATAATTCAATTACATTGAAATTTTATTTAATCCAACCATTATCTATTCTCTACAAAATAATATCCTAGATATAAGGACCATACACGATTAATTTATATTAATCCAATATATATTATCACTAAATTTACTCTTAAAATTTGAACCATTAAGACCATGGCGGGATCAAATTCCAATGTATATATCAACCCCCCAAAAAATAACATATTATTAACCCTCATCCTTAACCACCAACACCTCATCTAATTATTTATTATTCTAGTGAGTTATTCAAATATTTAAATCAATATTATCAAGTACAATATATCCATAATGAATCACATTAAAATAATGTGCATTCCATATATTTAATGAAACCACTGGAAAGTGTTGTGTTAGAACAATCCTTATTCATTATATCTATCCTAAATAATCTTGAAATTAAAATTTTCAAACTTATATCATATTTCAGTCGAATAATAAAACATAATTACAACTAAAAATAAAAGAAAGCATTACACAATACCCAGTGTAATGTATTTTCCATTACACATAGATTTTCAATTAATATTAGTAAGTCTTATATTTACCCTATAAACAATTATATACTAAACGTGTAAAATGAAATTTATGAAACTCAAAAATAAAACCTAATAAAATTCATCTCTTATATCCATTTTCCAAAAAAACTAAAAACATTTTCATAAATCTATCTATAAGAATAAGAATGAATTAATACATAATCTAGAAATGATATACTTGTATAAATTTTTATAATTCGAAAACCCTATATTTGATTATATCAGACATGTTAAAATTAATCAAATAATGGATTTGGATATTTTATCACCTAAAAATAAACTCAAAACCATTGAAAATGATTCCGATCAATAATCCATTCACATGATGTGAAATGAGCCATTGGCATTCAGAGTTACATTTGAAATATTAATCCTAGACATCGATGATATACACATTGAAAAATAATCCTTAATAAATTTCATGATTGATCCCAACATCATAATTGATGGTTTATATTCCTTGAATCTGACATTTACAGTTATTCAATTTTCATATCCAAGAAATTTTTCCCAAGGGAATAATTGTGGTTGTTCTTATTCTTGTCTATTAGATAATATTCAATGATGGTTTCCATGTCCTTTATATGTAATGTGATACATATTCTTGGAAATATCTTTTCAATGTTGGATGATATTTCCTCATAATAGAGTGATTTAAAATCAGTTTTGATGTTGTCATCCTACCAATGGAATTTAATGAAAAATTAGTCTTGTTTATCAATTTCCATGAAATGAAGCATCTTTATCAATGATTTATAAAATTTTCTTGATTATGAGATCATTCATGAACTATAATTATTATCTTACACCGCTAAGAGTATCATTTCTATTATTTTTGACCCCACTAACAAATTGATCATTGGTAAATCTAAAATAAAACATTCATCACTAAAATACATAGAGTAAATATTGACCACTTTGTCTATTTCCATGTAAATTATGATATATGATAATCCTTTTTTGGAATTAATGTTTCAAATAAACTCAAGATAAATCAATGCACAAATTATTATCTTGTGCTATATGAAAACAATATTATTCCCCAAAACAAAAATTTGTTCCAAAAAACCTAATATATTCCTTACACTCCTATAATAATTAATAATTTTACATCTTCCTTTCATCACTTTTGGAATGTGGTAAATCATACATCACCCATGTAACAGTGTAAAAAACATATTATGTTGGACCATTGAATAAATAATTATCATAAATTAAAATATATCTTCTCAGTATATAAATCTATACGATATAAAAAATTTAATATGCCTCCTAAAATAACTCTATATAAAATTATACATGATGTAATAAAGGAAAAAATACTACAATTTTCAATGATGGTATTATTTAAAATATCTCTAATAGTGATTGGTTTAAAAAAATTAAATTGTTTTCTTAAAACGTTTTAAAATACATTTTCACTAAAAATGAAGAGATAGTTCCAAATAGAGTGAAGAACATATTGATTTTGATCTATTGATTAATAATAATTGATTAATTATAAATTAAATTACAACAAATCACTTCCCTTAATGTACCAAATGTATGAACTATTATGAGGAATTTAAAATCACTAAATTATTCATAGTTACATTAATCAAATAAAAATCCATTCGATACCTCATGAAAAGGGAAAAAAGATAACTTACCCATTTTGATCATATGTTTATAGAAAACTACTTTTTGGCAATTGAAATGATACTATAGCATTCCATTGGTGTTTCTAGGATCATAAACAGCAATATCCAACACTGGGAGGGAGTGAATTACTATTGGAATACTTTTAATCGAATTTTATTTTTTTATCAATTTCCACATCATTACGTAAGATGTTATAAAATAACTATCTTTTAATATTTCTTATGGTAGGTGGTTCAAAAAAATAGGAGTGAAAAAATAAAATAAAAGGGTTTTCTAAAAACATATATCAACATAAGGATGGAAATTTTCTTCAATAAATCAGGGTTATTCTCCCACATTCAAAAAATGAATATTAATATCAATGAAATCACAAGAAATTGTATGGACTTTGACTTATTTTTTATGGATATTATCATATACCATGGAAGAGTGGGACTTACATCCCATTGTTTAAGTGAATTATTCTATACATACTTTATATGATATTACCTATGATTGATCATGTACCTCAAAGACTCTATAGATTGATCTATTTCTTATCTTCTAGTAATAAAGTGGTATACTTCACACTTCCTAAAACAGTAGTAAAGGATTTCATGTTGGATCTCATAGTATATTATGTTTTTTGGAGTCTGATTAGGTACCAAAAAACTCAATATTGGCCCTATAATCTACAATATAAATGTTTTAGGAAGGATCTCTCAAATACAACAACCTTATTGAGATCAGTAGATGTGTTGGATAGAAACTATTATCACCATTTTATTCTTAATTATTACATATGTATGACACCATATCACTATCAATAAGTAATTTAGACTTGAATAGAATGTCTTGTGAATATCCAATGAGAATCATAATATTTATTATCTTAGTCTCACGATATACATTCACTATATCATGGGAATTTGGTCTATTGTAATTTGAATAATTATGAAGACTAATGTTCCTAAAATCATTTCCTTTTAAAATCAAAATCATTTAGTCTATTAATTATTCATAATTTTAATGAAATTCTACAAACAAACATGAATTATTTTCTATTCAAGATATTTTAACTATTTTAGTCATATCCATCAGTTAGATCTTCCAAAAAATCCACATATCCACATTTCATGTGTGTATGGGATCCTCGTCTCCATCACATGATTTCATCTGGGAAAAAATATAATATTTTTAAAATCCTTAATTCATGGTGTATAGGTTCTTTGTAGATCATCATTTGTTAGATTTATAATGAATCATAGAAAACTCCTTTTAAAAATTTGAAATTTAAAGTGTGTCATGAGTATCATCAATGTATTATGTTGTATGTTATTTGAGGGAATACAAATTGAATACATTTTATCAAATATTTACGATTCATATAAAATAATTTGGGTTAGTTATTGAATTTTTACAAACAATGATTCCTTACGATGGTTTCATGATTCAATAAAAAGGCTTATTTTGTTCAATTAATAATTGATTTGAATTCATATAAATAATGAAGTTTGAAGAAAAATTACATTATAGCTCAAATAAATATGCTTGAATGAAGTCATATAGTCACCCAAAGACATGCTCTCAAAACATGATCTCCTCATTATTCCTTTTCATATTATTCTTCTTCGTATCATGGAACACAGAGATATCCTCAATGTCTTTTCACTAAAACATGTATACAAACAATTACCTCTTCTAGTTGTAATTTTATTTTTTATTTTTCTTGGAATATGTTTATTTAACATAGAGTTTTAATCATGGAGAACATCATTACCACCTCAACTAGATTTATTCATTCTTCTAAATCTATAATAATCTATTAACACTAATTTATATATGGAACTGAAGAAAATAAAAGGTGGATAATTGGAAATGAATATAGTCTATGATGATTGAATATATGGTATAAAACCAATTATCATGGATGAACCACATCAAGAATATGAGAAACTATAATGGAATGACCATATGAATGAACTATTTACTATAATGATTATACAAGGGAATTAATGGTTAGTGGATTGATCAAAATAATCATTAAGTCTATGAAACTAGTATTAATTCATATGAACGTTGTAGTGAATGTATATGTTCTAACTATATTTATCCTCTAACCAATATGTAGACATTTTTAAAAAAATGGTAACTTCAGGGATTGTCCATTTTTAGTTTCAGTTCACTAAATATCAAAATCCCTAAATTTCCAAATGAATACA
Source organism: Viscum album (assembly GCA_963277665.1). Classification (NCBI taxonomy): domain Eukaryota; kingdom Viridiplantae; phylum Streptophyta; class Magnoliopsida; order Santalales; family Viscaceae; genus Viscum; species Viscum album. Next base: position 1,143,768,944 of record OY728156.1, read on the forward strand.
AAACATCCATAAATATGTTAGAGCTTATTTGATCTTCTCAAGACTATTTTCAATCAATTAATTGACTATATAATAATATAATGTTATTAATTAAAACACTAGGAAAAAATTTCTGTACAAGAATGAATGTAAATAAATCTTTTTTGGATGTACTTTCATTTTCATATAAATATGATAGAAGTATACAACTCTTAAATGTTGTCAAAATCTTATTCAAATCCATTATTCATAGACAAATATAGAAAATAATAAATAATTGGGTTCTACTCTCCTTTATCATATTAATTTTTATCGTTATTTAAGGAAAATTTGACTGTTGTAGTGTGAATAGTAATTTTAAAATTTAATAAAAAAATAATAAAAAATAATAATATTTTAAACTATAGTGAGTGTAGTGTTTTTGAGTAAAGAATTAGTAGAAAAAAATAATAATGGAGCTGCTGATTTATAGTGGTTTAGATCACAAATCTTCTTGTATAATTGCTAGTCTCTTATACTCCGTGAGGATACTATTAACAACAAAGAACATCACATTTAAAGGTTTCAGAGCCTTATTGAATAGAAATTACTTTTATACAAATATGAGGCACCACATAGCCTCTGTAACAGTAGACTAACCTCATATTCTTAACTAACTATTGGTCGAGAGTCACAACCATGACTTCTTTTTGGGTGGTAAAATAACCTAAGAATTAAAATAAACTTTTTATGGTAAAATCATAAATTAGATGCCTAAATTTTGAAAAATAAGTATACAAGATTACCTGGATTAAAAAATTAAAGAAATGTAGAAGATGATCCTAATGTCGATGAAGTTTAAGGTTGATTATTTTGGAAAAATTGAGGAAAAAATGTCAAATATAATGTCCTTCAGTTATCTCGCTAATACTATAGAAGTCTTATAATATGATGATCAATTTTTGAGAGAATTATAATGTTGAAGGTGAACCATAATGACTTATGAAAGGTACTATCGAATGATCTTCAATGGGGTCCCATTTATTCGATGAGGATATCTCTCATATCATGAAAAAATATATTTGATAAGCATGTTTATAATCAATATCTAAATGACTATTATTAGTGCATAATAAAGTTAATAAAATGACTGTAACCTATCATGTGTTAGAGCCACACTAAATAAAATTGAACTATATTTGGAATTCTCATTTATTCATAAATAAATAAATAAAAAGAATTAATAATATATATAAATAATTTTTAAACTATAAAAAATTATAATACAATTGAAAAAATATAATCATTTAGATTATACACATTTCGAAATATTCATTAAAACAAAGAATGATATGACTTTAAATATTCTTGTACAAAAGTAAATAATAATAATGAACCAATTTAAATTTTAACAAACTAAAAATTTATTTCATCATAAAATAATAGTACTATAAAAATGAATTTATTTAATAACTATTAATTGATATAATATAAAAAATCCATGTAAAAAAATATAAAAAATGATGGTTTAATAAAGCCAACAGTGACTCATAACCTTCTATAGAAAACAATGAGGTGGATCATGACTGACCACTAAAATATTGAAGGAATGCTTATTACAATTCATTTTATATGCGCAATGATGAATAAATATAAAATGACCTACCATTAAAAATTTAACAAAACACAAAAAGAATTAATCAAAATAAAATTCATTCCTTACATATATGTAGTTAAAGGTTTTAGTATATGAAATTAAAATTTTAATACCATTGGGAATCCAACAATGACTCATGACTCATCATTAGAAATGTCTAGTAGTAACTCATGACTTACTGTTGGGTTATAACGGTGTGTAGTAAAAATTAATTTTTTTTCTAAGGGATTTATAAAATAAATAATGTTATTAGAATAAAATAACAAATGATGAAGGTCATATAATAAAAAATAAGATTACTTAAAACATCAAAAATAAGTTTTATGAATGCTATATAACAAAACAAATTAATAACAATTAATACACTACTACACATGATTGAAAAATAAAATAGGTGCTCTTGAATTGAAGAGATTACATAATGAGTTTGAAAAAGGAAAGATATCCAATCATATTAATTAAAAATAATTGAATTAAGAACACAATAAAACATCCTAGAAATAATGAAAAAGGTGTTTTATGAAGAAACTTCTAATAAATATGAAAATAAAAATGAAAAAATAAACAATAGAAAGCCTAAATAATAAAATCTATAGAATATTAGATGAGGATAGATGATCTATTGTAGGATATAGAAGAAAACCCTACTAATGGTTTTACAAAAAGGGGATGAATTCATTAATGGGTAATAATTACTTACTACTGGCATCCAATGGTGGGTAAATGAACATATAATTGATAACATAAATTTGGGTCACTGACCCACCATTGGGCCCCAATTAGGGTTAAATTTACCCATTGTTGGTAATAAACCTCTGGTTGGTCATGTCACCTACCAGTGGTAAATTTCAAAATGGATTTGATTTACAAACCATTGGTAAATACAAATAGTGACTTGTAATATATTAGAAACCAAATAGGAATGATATTCAAAAATAATTAATAATCCAAGGGAGTATTATAATATAAATCATCCTACATTATAAATCTCTAACATGGAAACTAGTGAATAAACACAGATATACACTGGTAAAAATATATGTTTCTATCATGAAATAAGAAACAAAAATGAAAACTTGAGACTAAAGAAAATGAAAATAAATTCTAAAAGAAACTCAGTTTGGAGGGCCTCTCATACATTGAATACCACCAGTTTATAAGTGAGAAAGATGATACCTAAAGATAGCTAAGGAAGAGGATTAATATGGTTCCACGGAATTTAAAAATAATTGTGTAAGATAAAAAATAAATAACACATAAGAGAAGAAGAATTTCACACGAATGAGATTAAATAGAATATATGGGATAGTGAAGATCGAATCTGGGTTTTTTTATCAGTGATCCAGTCTATAAATTAAAACATGGGAGCTCAACATTATAATAAGGATGGCGTACTGAACCTCATCTCCGAACAAAACACAATTCCAAACATGATTTTTGGCTCATGTGAGTGACTTATCCCACTATCTATCACTACAAGCAGACACTGTGAGGACTTATAAATGTTCCCCACTACCCATATCCTTTATCTATGCACGCTTAAACGAACCCTCCTCACGATTCATTAGATGAATAATTTTTTACCGAAACAAATGGTAATATAAAAAAACCATATAAAACATGACGTAACATTAAAATATTAAGTATGAAAAAAAATATATAAAAATTTAAAAAATCCTTGGAAATTTGTAGTCAAATGATTAATGTAAATAAAAGACATGAATTAAAAGTATTTTATAATTTTATGAAATTATGTTAAAAATTAAGTTATCAAAATAGTCAAAAGTGAGAAAAAAAATTTAAATCCTTATTAAATATTAAAAGTTTCTCAGGTTTTTAAATTACAAATAATTAATAATTTTTCAAAAAAAATATCTCCCTATTTAGAATTTATAAAAAATTAAATTATAAATTATATAATAAATATTCACTTATAAGAAAATAAATTACATTAAAATATAGAGAAAACAATTATATACACTATTCAATGAATGTAGATATTAAGACAGTGTTATAGTTTAAAAAATTAGTTTCAAATAAAATGACATAATTATTATTTATCCATATAAAAATATGAAATTTTCAGTTACATTTCATTTATACAAAAAATATTTAATAATAGTGATTATACTAAAAAAATATTTTAAACTTCTAAAATACCCAATTCAAATTAAAAAAATTCAAATTTAACTAAATCAAATGGTTTTGTAATGATGTCTGCTAGTTCTTTATCATTGGGAAAAACATTCCAGAAAATATCACCATTAAATAAACTATCCCTTATAAAGATTAATCACACATCTATATTTTTACTTCTATAATATTGAATAGGGTTTTATAATTTGAAATGTCACATAATTTATCATAGTAAATATGAATTTTATCTAAAATCATATTGAAATCATTCAATGTTCATTTTATCTATATATTTTTGTGAATAGAAACTATCATAACAACATATTCATCCTAACCTATTGACAGTTTTTCTGATATTTGTTTCATAGAGCTCCATGAAATTAAATGTTTTACTAAAAAGTGACACATACATTTAGTTATTTTTTCATCATGTCTGTAACCTCCAAATTCAGAATCAAAGTAAGGAAGTAAATCATAATAGTTCTCATTAGAATAAAATAGTCTTGTAGACATATCACCATTGATATATCAAATTACTATTTTAATATCTTTAATGATACTTTCTTTAGGGGTTTAATGAATCCTATGACCCAAGAAAACTAGAAACATGAAGTCTAGTGTAGAAGTAGTGAGGTACAACAAGCTACCTATCATGCATCAATTCTACATAATACCATCTATCAAATAATATTATTCCAAGTACCATTATGAATTGGTTATCATATTATCTTTCATTCTTTTTCTAGAATAAATTTAAAATCTTTTACTTTTTCTTTAACAAACATTTATTGATATAATAAAATATATTATTTTTTTCGATTAACTTCTAATCCATGGAAAAAATTTAGTTCTTCCATTAATCACATATCAAATTCACCATTCATAATCATATAAAATCCATTACATAGTGAATTATTTGTTAATCCCAATATTATATAATCATAATATATCTATATAATAGTTATGACATTTGAAATATGTTTTATAAACATGGTAAGAAAAACCATATGCATTAAAACATCAATTTTGTAATAAAAACTCTTATTTTAGTTCATAAAAACCTATTGGAACATGTTTATGACCATCTAATGAATTATTAAATTTAAAAACATTACCAAGAAATTTATCCTTTTAAAATTATTGGGTGGTGTATCATATAATTCTTTTGAAATAATTCCATTTAAAATCAATTTTTCATCCATTTAAAATAATTTTATATTTTTAAAACTCAATTCTGTAATAGAATTATAATTTCTTCCATTCTTGCTATAATGGTCAAAAAATATTCAAAGTCAATTCCCTCTTCTATGGAATAACCTTGAGAAACTATTCATGCATTGTAATAATATATGTTTCTTTCATTATTATGGTTATTATGAAATGTATTTTTATTTCATATAATATATTTACCTTTAAAAAATTAAAATAAATCTCATACGTTATTATATTCAATTCGATGTAATTAATCTTGTATATGAATAGTCCATTTTTATTAAACTATGTCATGTTCGACATTTATAGGGAAAATGTTTGAGATAAAATAATAGTTGATATATAGTAGGGATTATATATTCTAAATTACCGATTACTTATTCAATATTATAATTTTTTAAAAGTTTTCTATTATAGATGATAGGTTTGAGAAAAATCATTATCCCCCCGAACTAATCAATTTTAATTATCAAGGTCATTATCTTCAATAAATTTACATTTTCTAAACTCATAATTTCTATTGAAATATTCTGGATCAGTATTCTTATAATTATTTTCATTAAACAAAACATCCCTACAATATTTAACAACTAAATTTTTCTTGTCGAAATATTTATTATTTTTACAATAATTTAAATATCCCATAATTACCCCTTCATCTAATTTAGAGTAAAATTTTTCTAAATTATCTTATATATTTATGATAACCCCTTTAAAAAAATAGACTAAAAAATAACCAATATTATGTTTTTATCCTTCTAAATTTTTTGCATTGTGTCTTATTTAGAAATGGACAAATTTACATAGTATTTAAAACTTGAAAACAAATATTTAATGATTTTTCAAAGAAATATTTAGTTACAATTTTTCCATAAACATAGAAATAGCCATTTGTTGGATAGAAATATTATTTATTTCTACAACACCTTTTTCGTGTGCTACCATAGGTGCTGAGAAAATGTATTTATATTTATTAGATTCAAATAATTTATGAAATTATAAATTCAAAAAATAACCACCTTTATCACTTCTAATAGAGATTAGTGATAAATTTTTTAAATTTTGAATAATCTTACAAAATGAAAAAAAATTGGATAATGTTTTATTTTTAAGGGATAAGAAATAAATACATTAAAATCTACTACAATAAAATACAATTAAAATTAAATAAAATTTACCGCAAAAACAAGATTTTTTAATTGATGAAAACGTTTCTTGGTTCATTAATTCTATAAATATATCATTCATAATATCATTTATATATTTAAGTCTTTCATTGTATTGTTTATATTTTAAAGAGGAATCACGAATGAAATTCTTCCTTTTATGCATCTTCTGTGGTTTAAGAACCTATTCATGATTTAATAGTTTGTGCAACCATATGAAATTTTCATGCCCTAGTCTCCTATTCCAAAAAAATAATATAATTATATTGTATTCAAATACTTATCCTTTTTATTGGTTAGTTCAGAAAAATAAATATCATATGCATTTTCTTTTTTATTTTGTAGAAAACAAAACAATTTATTTTTCATAACAGATCACTTATCATTTTAAAATAAAACATTTATTCTATCATCACATAACTGTGATATACATATATGATTATGTTTAAAACAAGGTACATATAATAATTTTTTTTATCATAATTGTTTTAGAAAGTCCAACTTCACAAACACCTTTAATCTAGCCATTGGAGTTGTTTCCAAATGTGATAAGGCCAATATCAAATGAGTTAAATGAAAAAAGCATTTAAATATCACTTTTCATGTTCCTGGAGTAGCCGATATCTTGGAATAATGATTCATAGAGACATCTATGGAATAATTACTAAAATAAATCAATATAAGAATATTTCTTTGTTACCCATTCCATCTTAGGTCCAACATCATTAGTATTAGAAAAAATAGGCTACCATATTGTTTTAAATAATTTACTTCTGGGATGATTTGAAGGTAAGTCATTAGTTATGAATGTAAAAGTGAGCCCAAAATATTTTGTAAATATTAATGAACACTTATTTTCACAATTCCCTTTTAGGATTCCTTTTAAATTGGTTAAACATTAAAATATTCTTTTTAGATTTTGAGAATGACCGTTTAATTTAAACTTAGGGGTTTACTATTTTATCCAAAACCATTATTATTGGTGTTTAAACTAAATAGAGGCATCACCTTATCATATTTTTGATTAACAATAAAAAAGTATATAATTCCACTTTAATATTAATAACATAATTTTTAAACACTAAATTATCTTTTTGAACATTTTATGTGATTGCAAAGATCGTTTCATTAGATCTATAAGCATTGTTTCATAGTTTTTTTTCATGATTTAATTTATTATATTCACATTATACACTAGATATATCATTCACAAATAGCTTAAATATCATGTATTTATATTTATCGTTTACTACCAGAATTTTTTTAATAATTTCATTTTCATCTATAAGTTTTAGCAATTAAGAATTATAATAATCTTTAGATTTATCATTTGGGGACATATAGATTTTTATATTATTATATTCACATTTATTTTTCATTTTTTTGATCAACTTCCTTTTATAAATCTCCATATAATTATTCATTTCAAATATTCTTACTCCATCATTCTTTAATTATTAATTTACTTTAAGAAATTTCTGAGCAATATAATTTTCAAAATCAGAATCAGAACACAAGTCACAGACAATTTCAATTTCATTTCTAGATAAAGCATTATGATCAAGATTCTAAGGGGATTTTGATCAATAGATAAGGGAATAATTTTCCTCACATGTTATACCTCTTAGGGAAGGAATCCATATCTATTATTGACTTCTAGAATCATCACTTGAGTCCAAAATATCTAACCAATACCAAAATAACAAAAAATATTTCCCCCCTTTGTTATTTTATCTCATTCTTTATTTGGATGTTCGATTTTAGGTATGTAAGATTATATATGACCTTTATCCATTCCCAAATAATAGGTCAATTTTAAAACATCATTTTTTTAGTACCATTACCATTACTATATTTCTTTATAGACATCCTCTTGAACCACTTCTTCTAACATTTGTTCTTCATGAAGTTCTAAAATTTCATAATGTTGTTTTCAATATTATTGTAACTATTCTAAAAATGATATTCAATGGAATTAATGATTTTAACAATATTGGATTCAAATGAAATAACATTCCTTTTAGTAGACTTCTCGTCATAAATATTCTTCAGTTCTAAAAAAATGTTGCAAAGGGACTATATGTTCATATAAAGCATACTCCTTGAAAATATTACTCTCATTGATGGATACATACTTTGCATTCCATATATTTGAAAGGGATTTTAGTACTATTTACATATGAAAAGTGTTGTTTAGGACTTCACCAAGATAACTCATTCTATTATAGATACAGGCGAACTAATCGGATATATAGTTTAAAAATTCTTCATCTACTATCTTGATGTTCTGGTATTCATATTCAAGAATTCCCAAATTTGTTATATTCAACATGTCAGCTCTATAATAAGTCACTTGAAGTATCCTTCATATACCATGGGATGTCTTACAAGATAAAACATAGATATAGACACATCGAGATATTGAACCATATTTTTTTAGCAATCAATTTCAATATATATTTTATAATTTTCTTACTAACAATAGTCTTCTGGTAAACTCTTGGGTTTTCATATTCATTTTCCATGATGGTCTAGTGATCCATAAACAAATTTTTCAAGTAGGACTCTATTTTATATTTCCCATTGACATAGTCAATCCCATCTAAAAATGGTGGTTTCTATTTAATAAAGATATTATTATATTGGAAACCTGATATCTTGAAACATATCTTTTATTTTTTTTCTTATAAAATTAAGACCAGGATATAAAATTATTATAGAGTTAAAAAAATAAATAGTAATAATATTATAAATGTTTTATATAAATAATCTAACTTATTGCATTAATATCCATAATAGCAATTTTTTGGAATAATGTTTATGGAAAAAATGACTTGATGTGAGTGAATAAACATTTTAAAATTTAATGACAACAAAAAATAGAATTTATAAAATATTATACTGTAGTTTGTTTCATGTTATTGATTTCAGATGTAGTGGATATAAAAAGTAAAAAAAGGTATTTGAGTTTCTTAGAACATCACAATCCTAGTGCACTCCTTAATCCCCTCTACCCCTCAAGTTTACAAGTACCCACTACGAATAATACATTTGAATGTGTATAAACCTTGTTTATAGGACATTCCTTTTAGAAAAATCCATAGGAAGAACCTATCTTTGATACAAGAGACCAACATGGTCTTTTTACCTAATAGTTTATATGGATTTACATCTATGATATCCTTTTGGATGGAATAAAAAGCATGGAATGAATATTCATTCTTTTTATTGGAATAAAATAAAAGTGAAAAAAGAAATTAAAAATTGAAATAAACAATATTAGACAAATAAAAAATACAAGAAACTCATGATATTAGAATAATTTTGATAAATTTTAGGATTGATGATGGTTGATCACATTAATGAAACAATTCATAACATGGAGTACATCAGTGATCAAATCAAGAGTGTAAAAGTCGTAGAAGATCATGAAATTTTTTTAGTGTTGATGAATGTCAAAGGTGTATCATAATAATTGGAGAAAAGTACTATATAATGATATAAAATGGGATTCCATTTATTCCATGAGGTGTTCTCTCAAATCATTAAAAAAATTACATGGATTTTGTGCATAATAAATATTTTAATGACAGTTGTTAGTGTATAACTAATGTAATTAATTGATAGTTACTTATATTGTATAAAATACCCACTGAATAAAATAGAATTATATTTTGGATTTATAATTATTCTTGAAATAAAAATATTAAATAATTAATATTTTAATTAAATCATTTTAATAAAATTTGAATCTATAAATAAAATTTAATAACAATATAATCATTTATAATATACATTCGGAAAAATATGCAGTAAAAAAATCATTGTATATATTTAAAAATTATTATAAAAATATATATAAAGTAATGTTCATCTTAAAATTTTAATACAATAATTTTTTTCAACATTAAATAATAATACTATGATCAAATGAAATATTTGATCAATATTAATTAATTTATAAAATAAAATCTTCAAACAAAAAAAGTAACTAATAGGGGATTTATAAAGAATTTAGTGACTGATCAACCATCACTGAAAGCTGAGTATAGTGGATCTAAGAACACCACTAAAATATAGAACAATGGTATATTACATTATATTACAAATGTCCAATATTGGATAAACAGAGCATGAGAAATCATTCCATGGTCATAAAAAAATTAATCTAATTAATCAATACTAAATTCATTATGTACATATATGTAGTCAAAGGCATCGAGGGAGGGAAATAATATTTCTTCTATTGGTTGTCCAACGAAGACTAATGACTCAACCTTGGATATATTCATTGGTGACTCATGACCTACCATTGATTTTTAATTGTGGCTCATTAGAAAAATAAAAAAAAATTCTCAAGGATGCATAAAATAATTAAAGTGATCGGAATGAAAAAAATATCAAAAATGTAAACTAATAAAAAATATAATATCACAAAAAAATTAAGAACAAAGAATTTTTATGTTATGTAATAAAACAAATTAATCATAAGAAATAAATTTTTTCACATGATTGGAAAGAGAAACATATCCTATAAATTGAATAGCTTCTATCATCTATTTTCAAAACAATGATGGAATATACAATCAATTTAATTGATTTTTTTAAACAAGGAATCCAACCTAATATCACCAAATAATTAAAAAGGATATCTTTGGAGATACAACAAGGACATTGTAGAATATGAATAAAAAATAAACAATAGAAATAAAAAATAATAAATACTAAAATAGAGTGAATAATGATGGATGAAATATTATAAGAGATGAAAGAATGAATGGCTACAAGTTTTATAGTAAGGGGAAGACATCACCAGGGGGTGAAAATTACCCGCCACTAATGTCAAACCATGAATAAATTAACTCACCATTTATAACATGGATTTTGGCCACTAAACGACTATTGGTGTCCGGAGGGGCGTAAAATATCCCACTATTGGTAATGTTCCAATGATTCATTGAGTCACCCATATTTTTTAAATTTTAAAAGATATTGGATTTACTCAACATTATCATAGGTAACTCGACACATATAGGGAACATAAAAGGAAATATCATTAAACTAAAAAAACCTAATAGAGAAGAAGATTAGTGATTATCAACCATTATAAAAAACAACTAGGATAACTAGTGAATAAATATAGTGATAAAATGGTAAAACATTGAGTTACTATCTCGAAAGAAGAAACAAAAATGAATAGACAACACTAAACTAGAAGAAAATGAAGTCTTTAATAAATATAGCAAGAAGAATCCATGATAAATTGACGACCTCTTATTTATAGGTGAGAAAAAGGATACCCAAAGACAATAGTGGAGGATGAACATGGATCCCAAGGACATCAAAAGTATCATAGAATTTTTAATAAAATAACACTCAGGAGATGAAGAAGATCGAAGAGATGAAACATTACAAAAATACATATAACAATAACAATAAAAAATTATGTAAAAAAATCAAATAAAAACAATTAAAAAACAATTTATGAAAATATAATAAAATTATGGATTTAAATAAAAACACATGCATATTAAATTATTTGAGAATTAAATAATATTATAAAAAATAGTAATTTATCAGAATAATTAATTTTGAAAAAAAATATTAAAATAACTTTTAAATACAAATAGAGGAGAATTAAATATAAAACATCTATTTTTCAGGACTATCCATAAATTTTAATGTAATATTTATAACTCAATATAAATCACATGGAATTTTCTGGTATTATAATATTATCACTATTTTCATGTGTTCAGCTTCCAATGAAGATCTTTTTATCTTTTCATGTCGACATGGTCTATAAACAAATAAAACACAATACAACATCACCTTTAGAATATCCCTGAAAGTATTAGGTATCTGAAGAAAACAGAAAATGGTATGTTAATATGTTAAACCCTTTTATATATATTATTTTCCTTCTATCCTTCCACAACCATTTTTTCATTTTCATCCCTCCCCTTATTGAATAAAATAAAAAAATTGATACAAGAAAATATTAATTAATTATCAAGAAATTTTAATCCATTATTGATTTCTAAGTCGATATGAGTCAATGTAGTTGTAAAAAATTATGGATTGATTTTGGAATCAAGGATTTCCATAAAAATAGAAATGACAGAATTTGTTACCTTTTTCACAACTATTCTTTAAAATATGTTAAAATGTATACCGGATAATACAACATGTTCAGGTCAATTGCATAAAATATTTTAAAAATCGTTTCAACAAGTACATCCTACAAATACCCAACATCGTGATTAAAAACATTCATGTGAAATAAAAATATTCTTATTCTGTACACCCCCATAATATTTATGATATATTTACTACTTTATTATCATTGAATTAAAATTTTTCTTTATAAGATATCATGATTAATACCATGTTAAAAAATTCCCATGGAAGTTTAGTTTTCATTTTTTGGAAAGGACACTTTTTCAAACAATATTCAGAATGTATATTCAAGAGTAGGAACATATTAATTTTTTTAGATGGAGTATATGGGTCAATATGTGCCTCAAGTGTTTGGGAGTGCCAAACCATGATATCACGGTTTTTGGAAAGATAATGGATGGAAAATGGTTAGAGAATGGATTTTGGTAATCATGAACCTCATCTGTATATCTATGTAGTGGTCTCACACTGTTTATCAAGCCATGAACCCAATACCTCATAGCTATGATAAAAAACTATGAAGGATTACATAGAAAATTCACCTGAACATCACATGGGTTTCTTAACAATATGACAAACCATATGATGTGGCAAGGAATTTGGGAAGTATCTCCATATGAGGTTCGTATAGTTTTTAAAACCATACAAAAACTTGTGTGAGGCCCTTTGACTTTAGACAGTCCATGAACATTTTTGCTACATAGATTTCCAAACCCTTCTTCCAAACCCCACTAACAAAAATATAGTGTGAATATACTATTTTATAATCATTAATATTAAATTTGAAACCTACCTTTCTTCTCATATTTCACAAAAAACAACCACTCAGGATCTATCCAATCTCCCTCACTTGGGATTTTTTTATTCTTCTCCATCCAAACTTGGAATTGAACATTGTAGGTCACATTTGATCACCCTAGATGACTCTATTTTCCTATTACTTCTTTTTTAAAATTTTCATGCTATATTGTATGATGATTCCATGAATCATATTATTAAATATTTCATTAGTGTATGTATATTTCTTAAATTTGTCTCACTTTAACCATAATAAAGCAATGATAATGGTTGAGTAACGCATCATTTCTAGAAGGAATGACGTGTACATGCCTTTCACATATAGTTAACTAATTTATATTTTTTTTGTTTTATTCTATGATGGAATTTCCGTATGTATCTCTTAAAATATTAAATCCCTTAATTAAATTTGTTATATATGTAATGATATACTTCCTTAAACCCATGAAATTGTTGTAGTTCATCAATATCTACTACGTCCAACCCTTTGGGTATATTTAATAAAATGCCTTCTTAGTTATTTTTTAAATTCATGTGTGATAAAACCACCATGTATTTGACAAGTCTATTTTTTAATGTTGTTTTAAAATAAGTAAATGAATTCTTAAATATATGAATAACTCTACATGGTTCTTTTTTCCTCTATGAATGAAATGGTTGGTCGGAACAATTGGATTAATTGTTGAAATTCATTCACACTTACATGGGATTTCATACCCTTTAAAAGAGGATTGAATAAAAAAATAAATTATGATGAATTCATAAATGGAAAATATGCCCAATTGGACGTTCTTATAAATTTTAAGTAAATTTATTAATGGATATAAATTCTAAACTAGCGAGAATGTTCATCGCATGGACTATGATGATTTATCAAATGCAATGAGCCTTCATAATATCTGATTTATGAGTGAAAGTTTGATTCCCATGTTGAATAAAATGGATGATATTCTTTATAGAAAATGTTTCGAATGATTATAATGTCCTAGGTGAAGTTGGAAAAGAGAATTACTTTTTTTTATTGAAATTATAAGATATTTATTTCATTATTAGTTAAATTATTTAAATTTGTGTCAATACTAGATTGATAATTGTACTCCCATTATGGTATGCTTTAGATAGACTCATGGGATGCCACCAAATTCCATGAAGTCTCTTCTATGTGAAAGACAATACGTATATAAATTATTTTTCATTGGATTTGAATTCACTATAATGGAACTAGGGTTCCAAATATGTTTATAGAAAAAAAATGAATGAATTCAGTGATTCTCATTTCGCTCGAGTTCATGTTATTAGCCACATTGGATTATACCTTATACTATGTTCAAATACAGATTTGAGGCTACCTAGGACATGATCCATGGGATGTGGTATCACTTTATATTTTGTTTAAATGAAATTGGTACACCCCTATATATTTCACTCATCTTATACAACATAAATTTTACTTGAGATACTCGAGTTCTAACACCAAACACATTATATGGGTTTATTCGACAATGGAATTACATTATATTCAGATGTATTGGTTTCACCTAGGAACTCACATTACTGGAAATACATATGGATACATGGTCTCATTGGAATATTTAATTATTTCATATTATTTATATTATGTATAGAGACACCTAAATTAGGCTTAATCAAGTATAGTTTTCCTCAAATCTCAGAAGATACTGAAATGAAATAATTTATTTATATGTTATTTATTCAGTTATTTACTATTTATATAACTCAAAATCACATCATTTTATATATACAAATATTGGATTTCATTAGACATCATTGGTGGTGACATACTGAATGTTACTCTCACCATGTTTGAGCCTCCATTGTGTAATAGGAAAATATCAATGATGTAGTTCAATATATTGGATTATGCTTCTAGATATAACCCTTTAAGGACTAGAAATTGATATTGGAGTTGGGGACCAAGCATGTACTTTGGCTGAAAACTAGAGTTGGGGATTTTAGTTATTTATGTGTCTGTTATTACGGACCTTTTATATGTGTTCCCTATTGTATGTTTATTACTGTTTATATATGGCATAACATGTTCATGCATTATAGGTTCTATTTACTCTTTCCTGGTTATCTATTTATCATTACTATTTTAATTTTATATATTTCATCAACTGATATAACATCATATTTATTCCACTATATTTATTACATATCCACATGGTATATTCTTCACACATTACAATAATTAGAATCAATATACTTGTTTTATTTCTCTATAATACATACAGGCACACTATAAGCCTTTCTGACTACTAGTTTGGGGTACCATTTTTTGGGGATCGAGGGTCTAAAACTAAAAAATTCATATAAATTATTATTTTTACACTTTCTTACTATTTTTATGGTATACAGGGGCTTGGATTGTTCCAAATCTTGGTAAAAACATTATGTATAGAAATGGCCAATCCAAGCATAGGGGAATGATCAATTTCCCATGGATGGGAATAGTTTTCCTAATGTTCATTATTATAGTTGATTATTACTTCACATTGAGTGATTTATTATATATTTTTTTGGTTTTGATTTCTGGTATTTTTCTCTTTCCCATGAATGGAAATATAATAGGGTGAAATCATTCATATTTTAAGGCGCATAGGATCCACATAGGGTTTATATTTCATGTTAACATAGTCTTTTTACTGATCAGTTTTTGAATTATTGTTAGAAGTGTAATTAGTAGTTTATTAACCATCATGGACACTAAATATATTTATTCTAGTATTTGTGGTTATTTAAATATTATCTAATCAATTCATCTCATGTAATGTGATTTCTTGTTTTTATCAGAATGAATTGGTTGGTGATTTTTTCTATCATACCTTTGTTTTTATCCTATCATATAGTGTAATTGGCCTCGTATTTATTTTTATAACTAAAACACCTGTCATAAACCCATGACCTATTGGCTACGGGGTTTTGGGTATCATTTTCTCCCTTATCCCATTTCCTGCCTAGAGTGGTGACATTATGGTGAAGGGTTAGTGATAGTTCGGAAATTGAATATGTATCCCATTGAAAAACATTAACTGAATAATGGAATTATAGGAAATGCACATTTCTCATAATTATATATTAATTTAAGATGTATTATGATTCATAATGTTCTAAATAAATCCTCTTCAGGGATAATCGTAATTGGGGGATTGATTATTTAAATAAATGCTTCATATGATGATATATCAAGTATTTATGATGGAGTATATTTCTAAGATTTTCCCACTTCACATATCTCTATAGAAGTTGGATGTGATATATCATTACCTTATTTTAGATAATTATCATTTCTCATTTTATTTCTCACTATATTTGGTTGCATTTTGGGACTCCTCATCACGGGGATAATTTTTTATAGAAAATAACATAATGATAATGTATGTATGTTCATTTGAACTAGTGGAATTTTGGTATAAATTTTAGAAAGTCATAAGAGTATGTCCATTTGGGTGTGGGTTTACTAGAGAGTCTTTTCTATGTTTTTATATGGAGTATTCCAACCGATTGATTTCATGTCATGAAAGGATTACATGACATGAATACATTTCCTTGTGGATGCAATGAACTAGTTTTGAGTGTAAAATGTTTACACATCATCATACTAGTTCACATAATGAAAAATTTAATCGGTGTATTTTTAACCATGTAGATACCTTTTTAGTTTATCAAGAATTCTTATATTTCATGTTATGAACCCATGATTCATGTCATGTAATGTTAGTATCCTTTAGGTTTTTAATCACTGTATGTCTAATTTTATTATCATTTGAATAAATAATTTTTTATCAAAACATAGTAGATCTCTCATGAAGTGTCACGAATCTACTCTCAATTGGAAACATTTTTTTCATCAATTAATTTTTTTGGTGGTTTCTCACTGTCTTTCTAGGTAATTGATCTTCTTACTTCTTTGTTGACATTGGTCACAAAAGCGTTTTTGCACAACATTTTAGATATTTTGACCTTATAGTTTTTTTACATTGATCCTTTATATATCTATCTAGTGATATTCCCCTTAAATAAACCATTGTGTTGGCTATGGGGAAGCCTGTACGATTCTTGAGGTCTGTGTTGTTTTATCTTCTCTATTGATTTTTTTAAATTGATTATGAGATGAAAGGATTATTTCTAGGGCCTCCATTATTAAGATTATGTACTTTTGGGTTAGTGGATCTTGTTGCGGGTGTTTGAGATTGGATTTTGAGTTAGGAGGAACCATCTATATCCTAATAAGGGTGAACTGAATTACTCAGGGTTAATAAAAAAATTATAAAAAAAATTATGATTGAATTGCATGTGTGAAAATCGGTTTTTCAAAAATATGGTTTTCCAATTTTTTTAGGAAAATAAAGTGTATTTTCAAATCATTTAGAAATAAATTCTTCAAATGGGGTTTCAATAATGTTTTTAATGATTTATTTTTTGAAAATATGGCACATGGAAATCCTACTGTACTTATATTTATGGTGCAGTAAGATGCCTCATTAACTTATACTATTTTGGGGGGGCATTCACTCCTGGGGTATACATATTCTATCTATTACTATTTCTATAGGGACTTGTTATAAATTTTAGGTAGATTAGTTGTTGTGGTGTTATTATTCTCTCTAGATTTGATGAATATTTCTTGACACATGATGAGTGTGATTTTTTATCATCGGGTATAATTTTTCTAGATAAACACACCTATAATGATACATGGCATGATGTTACCTGTGCTTTGGATCTTATTTATTCAGAATTGATATGATATGTGATACATTCATTGGTTTTACCTTCCTTGATAAAAGATATATTCATTGAACTATTTTACCGAGATTATTAGGAACTATTGAAAAAGAGAAAACTCTATAACATGATTATGATAAGAAAACTATTTAACTAATTATAATTCATGGTTTTCGTTAATGTTGATCATGTAAATTTTTTTGTTAAAATACATGATTTGGAAAACCTAGGTGGGATCCTACTGAGTCTGTTTTCCCCGCATTATATGCTCCCATTTGGATGTCTATTTTCTTTTTTATGTATTCTCATATAGGGAATTGAATGGTGCTACATTGATGAAATAATGTTTTTTTATCTATTTATGCATTACATGGGGTGATATGGTGGTAGTTTTCCCATTAAATTAGACGGAGTAGTAATTTTGGTATTAGATTTCCTTTATGATTATAATTTTACCAATGTTATTATTTAGATAATATTATATTGTATCACGTTGTATTTCCTTTTTAAATGAAAAATAATTCATGTTGAATTTTTCAATATCTCTTCCAATCATGTATATTTATATATAAGTAATTTTTCCTTCTTTAGGTTGGTAATTATTATTCCCTTTGGTTGTTGTTGATTCCCAAGCCCTAGTCGCTAGCCATTGGGATCAGGAATGCCCTTCAGGTATGTGATAGATAAGGTTGGATTCCTATTTGAGATGGTTTTTATGTCAAGTTCATAATAATTTGGTTTCATAGGTCAACTAATATTATTTTTGGTAAGTTAGAAGACAATAGTTATGATTTTCAGGGTCTGAGAGGAAGGTTGCAGTGAGTGTCATGCTAGCTCTTTCCATGAGTAGACTAATGTTACCCTGGAATTTTAGGACATATGTCTCCAATTTTTATTTCTTCATCATAATATTAGTTTTTTTATATGCATTTCTAGTTTGAATATATATTTTCTAATTGTTTGATAAATTATTTTATTTTTTGTGTCCGTGTACCCTAATCAGATCAGTGAGATGGTTTATTTTTATCTAGAAGTAGTATAGAATGACTACCTAAAGGCTCATAAGTATATATAGACTTTATAACTAGATATCATATCATAGATATTTATATTGAATATTCCTCTTCTGTAGAGACAGTGGACATCAAACTGATTTCATTAATGGATATGGTAGACAAGGTTGTCTATTCTACTATTTATCTTCCAACTAGTTGTAGATTTACTGGTGAAAAGTGGAGGAATAAGAAGTGGCATGACTAGTAAAAGATATATGGTACTGGTGAATAGAAGTGGACTCCCCTAGATTGTCGTAATCAAATATTATTTTTCTCCAGACATTGCATCATTGGGGAAAGGTTGAGCATACCTGATATTCTTGTTCCTCGCCTACAAAGAAGGGTAATTGTTGTAGTCACTATGGTCATCTATAGCATTTATGAAAGTCTATGTATAAAAAATTTTATGGTTATTTTTTTCTTCCAAATAATAATATGACTTGGTCAGATTCATCATGGATTATAAGATTCCAGTCATAGTCCTTATGAGTGAAATACCTTTTCTCTATAGAAAAGTTTTCCAAAAATGTAGTTCTGGGTCCAATGATTATTAGAGGTACCATATTTATTTCATATTCTATAGAGCCAACATAATTTGAAATTAGTGATTCCCCCTCATTTATATCTAGATATTTTTTTAATATTCTTAAACACTTAAAGGATATCATGTTATTTTTTATGGATTTAGTGACAAATCTTTAGAAGAGGAATGTTAATGGGATTCAATGTCATTCTTATTCGATGATGATCAATGCTTAAAATTTATTCTACGATATCCTGGTTCTTGATCTCTATTTTTACAATATCATGATCACGAAGGATTTACTAATTTCACAATGTGAAGAGATTTATTTCCACCTTTGATGCATTTTTTTCTTCACTACGAATGGAATCTATTAGGTGTTTTAGGGAGAGTGGTATCAAATGTATGGCGGTCCAAGGAATTACCACCCACAATATGTATGTTTTTTGTATATTTTAGTAGTTTAGAACAACGAAATTTCTTTATTTTTTTATCATTCTATTTTTATTCAAGACATTCGTGATATATTCCCAGATTATTTCTATAGTTTTCTACTAGATAGGGAGGTAGAGTTTATAATTTAACTTGTTCTTGTTACAGAACAAATTTCAATAACCACATTTTATATAAAACCCAAAAGGCTGACAGAGATCAATATTAGTTGGGATGATCACATTGTGAATGGTTAAGATTTTCCTATCATTTCTTTATGGGAAGCCCCTATTTTCATTACCATGATAGAAGATGGGTTAATATGATTTTTTGGACTATTTGAAGTTGAACCAAGTAAAAATTTAGAATATGTATCGTTTGTCCCATGTGGATGATTTGTTTGACCATTTAATGTGATTAAAGTGGTTTTAAATTTTTGATCATTAGTTATGTTATCATAAACTCATAGTTTGGGAGTCCAACATAAGGAGGATGAATTTAACGTGAAAATATAACCATTATGAATAACCTTTTTTCATTTTGGTCTAACTAATTATTCTTGATTAATCATTTCTTTGATGAACATGATATTCTTGGAGTATCTTGACACATTAATAGTACTATCCATGGATGATATTTTGGTTTATTTCAAATTCAACCTGAGTATGTATGACATTCGAGTTTGGATCAGTAAATCTCAAGGAGTCTCGATTTGTATGGAAATATTTTGAAATGTTGTTTCAAGATACTAGAAGTGATATTATTTGGGAACATGCATGGATTATCATTTTATATTAAGAATTTGAATGTTTTATTATCAAGAGAAGAGGTAGAAACCCACTACAAGATTCAGATTCTCCTTGGTCATTATGGATAGTACTAATAGATAATGATATATTTTTAAAAGTAGGATTCACCTTTGAGTGATCTTACGAGGAAATTGGTGAAACTCATTTTGGATTCAATGTGTAATTTTTATTTACATGAGATAAAATTTATTCTTAAATTAACTCGTATTTTATTCTTACCTGATATTACTATAGGGTATGTGGGTTTCTCTAACGATTCTGGTTCTGTTTTGCGATGGATTATTATATAGGAAAATCATGTGGTGGATTTCATCTCTTTCTATATTTGAACATATGATATGAATTACCCCACTCCTAAATTTAGGAAATATTTTGTTATGATTGCATATAAGGGTTGATTTAAATATCTTGTTTGGGTGTAGATCATAATATTTTATAACCACAAGTTTCTGAGCTATATCATTCATCAATAATATTTGAATCTTATAAAGATTTATTTGGTGGAATACCTTTAAAAGTTTGACATTGATATCATCTACACATCTTGGAAGGGGAATGCCAATAATTATTCTCTCAGTGGAATGTTCTATGTCCATCTATTCTGGAATCAAAGGAAGAGTTTAACCTTATTTGGGATCTTCTATTACTTAGTCCTGCATAATTATAAGGATGTTTTAGGTATGTATCTAGAAATTTTTTTGTTATCATAATCCCACCATGATTTTAATATTTATAATTCACATATGGATAAAGAATTTCATTTAATTGGATAACCCCTATATGGTGGGGAGACTGTTTATAGTTATTCAATCTTTCAGATGGTATTCTCTTTTATGTGGACTGGTTGGTCACCATATTATATGTGAGGAGATATTTAATTTTATTTTATTAGTTCATAATGTTCCATTCATCGGAAAACAATAAAGATTTATTATGACATGAGAAAAAAAATTGTGGTTGGCTACGAAGCATGAAATTTTAGATTATGTGTCTCATTGTTACACGTACCAATATATAATTATTAATCATTTTAAAACATCTAGTTTTATCCACAATCTTTCTGTCCTATTTTAAAAATTGGATGAGGTTTCAATGGAATTCTTAATTTTATTAATATGGACTCCTTTAGAGGGGAATTCTATCAGGTCAGTGATTTAACATTTGACAAAGTTAGTTCACTTCATTTTGATTTGGGACACCATAAAAGTTGATGATCTATGTTAGATGTATGTGCAGGTTATTGTGAGGTCTCTTGGATTCCCATATCATATTGCATTAGATAGAGAACCTTGAATTACCTTTTAGTTCTGGGATAGTCTCTTGGAGGTAATAAAGACTCACATTAGGATGAGTAAAATATATTACCAATAGATAAATTGCTTGATGGAATGCTATATTCATAACCTCGAGGGTAATATTTCTGAATGCATCTTTTATTTTTTGTATATCATGGGATAACCATCTGGGATCAGTAATGTTGTCTTATAATAGAAGTTAATAGTCATCTATAAGAATGGATCCCTTTGAGGGTGTATAGTCTCCCATGGTGTTCACGATTTTTTTGGGAATAGGTAGGAAATACCTCCCTTATATGACTAAGTCTTAATTTGGATATGTTGGATATAATTTATGATATACATCAATGTTTGGTTAAATCTCATAGTCGATGGAAATTTTATTCAGATTATTGGAATCATTATTTGGAGTTTTCCATTAGTTATCAAGTTTTTATAAATGATTATCATCGGTTAGATCAGAATCTTTTTGAAAATATGGAGTGTTGGTTCTAAGATATGTTGACCCATTTTTTTCACTATGAAGCCTCTGAATTTTTTTATCAGTTGTAATTTCCCAATCAGAATCTGATTATTTGTAACATACCTCCTCTCCCAATTGTCTTGAGATGGTGAAATCACAATACATGGCCTTAATCAACGACCCCAAGGAACCAAAAATTTCAATAAAATGCCAAGGGATTCAATAGAATTTGTACACTATATTCCATTTGAGAAATGTAACAACCCAACAAAACACAACATAAAATATAACAATTATATGATTCATGATAATAATGGATACAACAAAAAGTAAAACAAAAGTATATCAAACCCTACTATAAATATGGTACCATAATAGAAGACTGTAATACCTAGTACACAATGGGAGAAAAACAAAAAAAACTCAAAGAATATAATATATAAATCAATGTTGGAACCCTAACTCCACGTTGAAATATCTTGACGAACGACTAATAAAGTTCAATGACAAAACATTATATGTATATCGATAGGAAATATCTAAATAAATAACTAATGATCCAAAGAAGGTGTGAGTAATGAAACTCAGTAGTTTTCCCAAATTGTTTTTGTTACACTTGACACAAGGATAGAATATGTTATAACATTAACATAAAACAATTCATATAAAAAATTATATAAACTCAGTTTAAAATAGTTTTTTGAAAATAAAATATTTTTTATGAAAAATATTATTCCAAATAAAAATTGTTTTCCATGGTCAAAAGCCATTATTTTATTCCTAAACATTTTATATTCCTTTTTAGTCACATATCATTCTAAACTAGAAACCCACATATCCACACTTTCATTACCATATGAAGAATCCATACTCATGAGAAGTTTCTCATTGATTTACTAATTCGTTAAATTGTAATTAAGATATCATGTTCCATTACACATTTGGTACTAACAACGGAGTCATATTTCATTAGGGCCGCATAAAAATATATGATGACACTTCAACCATTATGTCTGATAATTCTTAAAACATCATGTTAAATCCATTTCAATAAAACAAATTTTTTTGAAAACAATTCCAAAAAATCCTTTTTCCAATGATTAGATGAAACAACCATTTTGAAAATAAAATTTTTAATACTATTCAATATGGTACTTTTCACACATAAATCCATAATTTCCAAAAATTAAAAAACAAACATTAATGAATAATTTTTCAATGATTTTCAAACCAAATTAACAATAAGTTTCAATCAATTGAAAAAATTTGTAACTAAGACTTCATGTTCTAAAAGGAGTAATCGAGAGTGAATCCAGCTACCTCAGGATTTAAGGAGAAAATAAATAACAACATCAAAACACCAACAAAACTAGGTTAAATCGTAAAAAACCTACATTATATATCATTCCTTAGAATCAGAACAGAAAAATATCACCATGATTATCAAAGAACTATTGATCTATCCTTAATAGAATATATCTAATAAATTGAGAGAGGGAATAAAATATATCTAAGAAAAACATGAAAATTTAACAAAAACAGTAATTGCTAAGGGAATCGGTCTAAAATACACCTAGAAAGACCTTTATATTTTCTCTAGATTGTTGGGGAAGGATTATAAAGCCTTTTAGAGTGTCAAATCTCATGTTCTGGCTGATTTAGAGAAACAATGAGGGGTTAAAATATAATCCCAACTAAGGTGGATCTTTTAAGATCTTATTTTTAAATCATTAATAGTTATTCTAGTGGTTAGGAAAAACCATGTGCTAACTAGGAGATATGATCTCCCTACACGAGGACCATTCTTGGTTGGTCAACATTATTAGAAAAACTATGCGCCAACTAAGAAAAATCTCAATATGACACATTTTAGGGTTTCTCTTTTATGGCTTCATGATATGGAAAAACTAAGCACCCAACTGTGTTCCTTCCCCTCAGCACATGTCTCACATTTCATGGTTTCTAGTTAGAGTTTCACTATTTCCAAAAACCATGCACCACCTATTCATCAATCTAATTCCTTTATAAATGACCAAAAACATTCCTAAATACTTCCAAACCCTCCAAAACCTTTCTTAAACAATCTACACACTTAATATCCCTAATGGAAGGGATACATAAAAGAATAAAACAGTGCTAAATTTTCCCCACCATTAGAATTTCCATCCCTATTAAGTATAAAACTATAATTTCTCTAAAAGAGTTTGAGCTATTGCTAATCCATTTCATTCTCCATCTCCTAATACTCTCCCTTAATCTTACTAGTTTTCAACAAAAAACATTGTAGGCCTATAGTTTTCCCATGAAATAAATTCCCTTTCATATCCACAATCTATATTGACCCTTGTATCAATGATTCATCTTGCTCTAGGTCAATGTGATCCCATCGAATAACATGGTTTGAATTAGGATGATACATTTTCTACTGAAATACATGAAACACTTTTTTCCCTACATTGAAAAATTGTGTAAATTCAAACAGATTAGCCACCTCGCCAACACATTCAACTATCTCAAAAGGAACAATGTATCTTTGAGATAACACTCAATACTTCTCACAAATGATTTCCAATCCTTGGAGAGATTCTCAATAACACATGATCAATATCTTCAAATGAAAATATCCCCAATGATGATAAAAATATGATTTATGATGGTTCTAAGCCATCACCATTCATTTCTTAACCTATCGAAGCTTCACTGTTGTCTCATAGAAAATGAGTGGACCAACCTGTGAATCCTCACCAGTTTCCACCAAAAAAATTATGAATGATAAGGGCACACATATGGTCCATAAAAAGGAGCCATATTTATAAAGGTTGGATAACCATTGTTGCATGAGAACTCAATTAATGATACATGATCTTCCCATGATCCACCAAAATACATTACAAAAACTGTAACATGTCTCGAAATTTTTATATAATCCTTTAATATTTCCCATCAATCAAAGGATTTTACATCATTATAATAGTTAACTAAGTCCTAATGGAATACTTTAAGGTGTTCTATAAATGATAAGTAAACAAAAGGTCTCTACTTGACTCTTTTGAAACCAGTATGACATACCTCTTTCTACTTCATGGATATATATTTTTGACAAGTCCTCAACATTATTAGATTCATGAATATGTATGAAATGAAAAAGACAAAGAAGGATGATCCAATCTCACCCATATGTAATCGTTTTTCTAAAAATTTCTTGGGAATCCATTTAAAATCTAAAGCTATCTGCTCACATTTCCACACAGTATTAGCTATAGACTACAGAACACCTTTTCATCACTGATGCACTACCTTGACATGTAGTCCAGTTAAGCACTTCAATGAAAACTCATCCAAATTAATTTTCATAGCAACCCACCAAAATTTTGATTTCAATTCCTTATCCTAATTAGTTATTCCTAGAATAACAACCCACCATGAATGGTGGTATGAAAGAATATGTTGTTCATGAAAATCTATCAGTATGACCATATGATTTCTAAAACACAATACTGAACTCCCATCCAGTTTCCATCACCAATGGTATCCCCACCATTGTGTTTTGACCTTATTGTAACACATTCTAAATATGATGTCAGTGCCTTTTTAACTGTCATAAACAAATCAGGAACAAAATATATTGTAATTAATACTACAACATCACCTTGATCTTTACAGTCCATGTTCATGTCTTGTACCACCGACATAAACAACCACTGATTTAGAGAAACTTTATTCAATTGACCATATGAATTTCTTTTTAACGCATCTTCCACCTAATTTTTCTATGTATTGCATACATCATGCCAAATTCAATCATATGAAAATACTCCATCCATATTCATTGTATTTTTTTAAATCCCCCTATATGAAAATTTCATTCCAGATCTTATGATCCATAAACACTATAAATTTTGCACTAAAGACTTAATTACACCATATCTTTAGAGCATGGACTACAAAAAGTAGCTCAAAATCATGTGTCGGGTAGTTACTCTAAGAAAAAAACATCATTGATCAATAAGAAACAAAACTATCTCCATGCATGTGATATCATCCCAACCATGATCCTGAAGAAACACAATACACCATATACCATTGTCCTGATTCTGAAAATATAATGAATCTTTATTATTTGAGGAGAAACATTAACTCTTGAAAATATTTTTTAAATTCATAATTCCCTTCAAATGGAACCTTATTCCTTGTAAAAAAACACCATAGGTGAACCTAGTCATTAGAAAACATAAAAAAGCATCAAAAATATCCTTCTACACATATGAAATTTTATATCTTAAATTCATTCTTTGTCATTTTCCAAGAGAGATCAACCGCTATATTTTCCGGATCCACAAAAAACGCATCATTAAGATATTACATGGAAAAGGAAATATAACTATTATATCTAAAAATTACACATGGAAAATTTGGAATACGAAAAATGATTCTTCAAGATTACCAACACTATCTCCAAGTGTTTCTCATGCTCAACCCTTTTAATTGAATACACCAATATGTCATCCATGAAAACCACCTCAAAAGAATCTAAATATCTTTGAAATAACTGATTCATAATTTTCGTAAAATTCCACTGGCCAATTCCCAGTACTTGAAGGAATAACCAAATATTTTTAACAGTCATATCTGCCCCTATATTCTATCTTTGAAATATCCTCTATCCAAATACTCAATTGGTGATATCATGGCCAGAATTCAATCTCGGAGAACCACTGATCCCCTCTACGTTTATTGAATAGATAATCAATTCTTGGAATTGGATACCAAATATTTATCATAACATGGTTATGTCTATAATAATTTGTTCAAAACCAAATAGTTCTATCTTCCTTTTTAACAAAGAAGACTGGTTCTAACAACATAGATGTGTTCGTCCAAATTATAACTTTTCTATCCAGTCCTTCCAAAAGTTCATTCTGTTCCCATAACTATTTTCATTCCATAAAATAAAAAGGAATATAAAAAATGATTGTTTTTTCTAAAGGAGTTTAATCATAATCTCTACTTCCCTTATAGGTGGTAACCATGATAAATTCATTGAAAAATATCCAGGAACTGATCAATGACCGTTAGAAAACTGCTATATTCAAATTATTCCATTATAAGTAAGTTTAATGTTTCCTAATATTATGAGATTATTCCAACAGAAGGTTCCAACATGCCTGTTTCTCCTAATTTTACATTATTCTATTCTATAATGATATGGTAAATGTGATCCTCAATCATAATACTGACCCCTTATATATAACAATCTATGTGAGCCTTAAACGTTTTCAACCAATCTATACGAATGATTATATCATAGACATTTATCTCAAGAAAATGGAAATCCCATATTAACTCAGCTCTATCAATAGCTATAGAACATGCTCTACACATAATGTCCTGACATTCTCTTTGACTAATAGGAGTTGTGCGTTTCGACCTAGAAGGCATCATCTCAACATTTGAACATAGATAATCGACTACACTAGAAGAAATAATGGAATTGGAAGAAATCATCTTAAATAATGCTTCCATAAGGGAATAATTAAAAAGAATTGTACTTTACAATATAAGTGGTATAGAATAATCATCCAGAATACCTTTCTCAGCTTCATATAATTGCTTACCCACTAAACTTTTTTCTAGGTTTCCCTATTCAGATATCCCTTTCTAAAGAGTCTTGGTATTCCTAGAAGAAATAGATAAATCTATATTCTCATGACAAGAGGTATTCTGCTGACCTTAACCCATCAAATCATTTTATGCATGTGACACCTAATAAGTTTCCTTATGACTAGAGCTTGGAGAAATACACCAATAGAACTAATGATGAAACATTTTGTTTCAATTATGACATGCTCTTAGTGGTGTCTTACATTCCCTATTATTGTGGCTGAAGGAATGAAATTGGAAATATCTATCATTATCCTTGGGTGTTGGAGGAATATTCAGTAATCCACCCATTTGATTCCATGTCATTTTACTACCATGAAAATATGTGTCCCTCTTTTTCTTGTTACCAACATTTGAGTTCCCAATATTTCCCATTGGTATCAACATGATCCCCACACCCAAAGATCCTATAATGTACCTATCTACCACTACCACTCTATTTACCAACTATGTACAATCTTCAAATAAAATAAAAGAAATCATTGAGTGAATAACTTCCTTAGCCCTGATTCAAATATGTGTTCCTTCAAGGGTAAACTAGAATCTAATTCAGGTGTAAAGAAAATTAAATTCATGAATTTATCAACATTCAGTTTCACCTAGTGGTTTATCATTATTCATTCTGAAGAAGAATATTTTTCTTGTAATCATGAACTTTTGAGGAGAGAATTGTTTGTTGAAAAATTAATCAAAATCATCCCACCAAAGTGCTTGGTTCAATTTATCATGAACTATGGAATCCCACCATTAGCATGCAAGATCCTCCAGCATATACGTCTCTAAATTTATTTCTACCTCGCTAAGTGTCACAAGGAAATTGAATATTCAATTCATTCTATTTAGACATCGCTCCCCTTTATCTTGTTCAAAATCACCTCGACAGACGGGTGTAATATACTTATGGAACTAGACATAATGATCCACTTTTCTAGGTTTATCTATCATATTCCCTCTATCTATAACATAAAAATATTGACCTTTATTCTGAACCATCTATTGGTTCACCTATGGCTCAGGTGAAACCAAATTTTTAGAAGCTTCTTCCGATTTGTTTCGACGATGCCGATCAACAGCCATTTTCTATAAACAGAAAAAATTCCATGAGTCTAAATATATAGAAATTGAAGTACTAACTATTTTAAATTATATCACGCCACACATCACTGTATTTCCTTGAAAAAATCAATATCATTAACATTTAACCATTTTTGAAAATTTGAACAAATTTTGAAAATAAAATAATTTTCAAAATACCACATCAATTCCCTTTTCAAAATCACATTTTTTAAAACAGTTTAATATTTTTTAAAAATCCATATATATATACCAAATCCTAAATCAATACTCAAAATGAAGTATATACTCCCAGTGTGAAGTCATTTCTATAATTAATTTCATTATATTCTCATTTTCTAAACCCATGATAATGAAATTATAATCATTTAAGTGTATCCAATAATCTATCCTTTAAAACTACCTAGTAACTTGAAGTTCAACATAAAAGGGTTAGATACATCTTTTAATTATCAACATTTCAGGTACCACCAATCATAATACTTTCTACCAGTCTAATTTATGGAATAAAGTAGAATGAATTTCAACTCCAAAGATGACATGACTGATGACCACTTGTTAATCAAAGATCTGAAATTCAGATACCACTTGTAAAATATCTCCCCTCCTCATTGGCATGAGAAGGTTCAATGAAATTACTTGTCCTTAACAGACATGCATATGGTGCTAAATGATATAAATAAATACCAAGTGTTTAAATACAATTGCGGGATGGTTTTACATTTTAAAAATAAAACAACCAAACCAAACCCCCCACATTTAAAAATAAAAACTATATGATTCTATATTAGAATGTATAAAACACAATTTAGATCAACTGAATTTAAAAACCAACTAAAAATAGAGTACCATAGTGGGAGAATAAAATATCAAGTATATAGTGGATGAGAATCCAAAAAAACTCAAACAATCTAAGACATAACTATATGCCCCAACTCTAACTCCACACATAAAGATCACAAAGCCTAACCAAATAAGTGTGGTGCTTTACCTTTACATGTATCCTGAATGACAATATCTAAAAATAATCAATGTTCCATAGAAGTGCTGAGTAATGGAACTCAATATGTTTTCGCAAAATTAATTCTCGACGCTTGCCACTAGTGTAGAATATGTTAGAACATGCAAATAAAAAATTTTATATATTACAATTATATAAAAAAATTAAAATTGTTTTCCAAAAAAAAAATATTTTACATGTAAGAAACCAATATGGTTCTTCCAAACCATTTCATATTCCATTTTTGGTATACCTCATTCCAATCCACAATCTTACACATCAAAACATGAAATCCCATATGATAGTTCCATACTCATGAGTTATTTTTCATCAATCTACCATGTCTTCACAAGGTAATTATAAACACATGTTCCATTACACTTTTGGCATTAAGCATAAAGTCATATTTTAATCGGGCCTTGTAAAATGAAATATTACCCAACATAAACCATTATTCCAAACCATTTCAAAACCATCATGCCAAAACCATTTCAAAAAAAAAAACAATTATTGAAACAATTCAAAAAAACCATTTTAAATAAATCAGACCAATCTACCCTTTTTAAAATAAACATTTTAAACCTATTTAACAAATTAAATTCAAAAAAATCCAAAGTTTACATAAATCCACAAAACATCAATAGAAATGGTTTCAACCATGACTTCAAACCAACTTCATAGTAAATTTCAATCATTTTAATCAATTTGAAACTATTCATATATCATATAAATATATGAGTAGAGATTAAACCCACCTACCTTAGTATTTATGGGGAAAACAATAACGACACGAATACATCCACAAAACAAGGTTTAATCCTCAAAAACCCCACCTTATATGTCTTCACCTAACATAAAAGAGGACAAATCAAAGCATTATTGTAAATATATTATAGCTTTATCCACAGTGGACTAGATCTAGGAAACAAACCATCGGAAGAATGTTGATCTATGAAAAACCTTGAAAATCTACTACAAATGATGATATATTAAAGGAAGAATACTATAAATCACCAAGAAACGCCTTTGGATTGGCTCTAGATCGATGGTGGAATTCATCCAATGATTTTAGGAGTGATTGATATTGAGTTTGGTTAAATTACAAGAAAAAACAAGGGGTCAAATATTTATCCTAAAAAAGATCAACTTATTAGTATCTTCTTATTGAGTTATGCATGGTTATTTACACAGTTAGTCAACAACATGTGCTAATTGGGTGCCAAGATCATCGTCAAGTGGGAATTCACATGGTTGGCCCACATATTTTGAAAAAATATGTGCCAACTGAGAATAATATCACTATCCCACATGGCATAGTTTCTCCATAGTGGACGTATGGTTAGAGAAAATCATGCACCTTCTATTCAACTTTCCCTTATCCCTTGTCTCACTTTCAATATATTACTATAGGAGATACATGGATTTTAGAAATTTTGAACCAGAAATGAACCTTTATAAAATCCCCAAAGCATTCAAAAAGTCATCCAAACAATCCCGAAATTCACCCAAACACATTACAACATAAAAATTAATAAATAAAGGGTTACTTACATGAAACTGAGGGTGGTATACTATTCGTGATTTTTTCAACCTACCATAGCTCAGGAATCACCATAGGGAACCCTCTCAAGATATGATTTGGGAATAGACAAAGTTGGATACAATGATTTATGTTATAAAGAATCCATTGGATATCATTGACTCATTAGTGAAATAATAGTATGGGAGTTTGATTCTGGTGGTAAGAAAATTATATAGACAGATATCTAATTCATAGAATACTTGGTTGTGAGATTCATTGATGAGGGAGTGGTGGAAAAATATCATTTAATGCACCATTATTCCACATGATATGTCAAGGATTCAAATTTTTATGTTTTGTAATAAATTACATATCATTTCCTTGTTTCAAGTATTTCTCATTTATAATTTAATTTCCCTCTTTAGTTATTTTTTGAATCTCGAGGATTGAGATATTTTTTTAAGGAAATTTACTTAATGACCATTAATCTATGTTTTTATGAATTATTGGATTATCGGAATAAATTTTAATATGTTTAATGAAGATGTCATTTTGGGTTCAGGATGAATGGAGGAGTTTTAATAGTTTCTTCTTCCTTCAAAATTATTTAATTTCATTAAGGAGTTACATGAGGTAAATTTATAGCTAGTATGAATCCATGAACTAGTTCATTGAATGAAATTTTTACACATATTTAGAGTGGTTCACATTAAAAAATGTTTGATTGGTGTTTTCTAACATAGGGGATGGCTTTTTTAGAGTATATGGATTCCGTTTATTTGATCTCTTGATCATTGGGTTCATGTCATGTAATGATTGTGACCTATTGGTTTTTTTCAATATGAAACTGATTTTATTTTCATTTGATCATAGCCTACCTTCTAATGAAACTTAGAAGCTCTATTAGATAATTCTAGGGATCACCACTCTATATTTATTGTTTCATTCCATGCTTTATCTTTTTTTTGTAGTTAATCTCTCTTGGTAAGTGATCATTCTGATTCATTATTTCTATTGGTAGTAGAAGTTCTATTGCACATTGTTTTCAGATTCTTTGGTCTTCTGATATTGATTCAAAATCTTTCAGGATGTTTTTTGTGATATTCTTATCAAGTCTGACCTTTGTGTTGAGTGTGGCATGGAATTTTATTTTCATGAGTCGTGTCCATTTTCATATCCCCCAATAGTTTTGTATGATGAAATAATTCTGAGATGTAAGGATTCATTCTACGGCCTCCACTATAATAGACAATATTTTAAATATAGATATTACATTAACCTTTAAGAGTATTTATTACATAAAAATAAAAAAACCATGCTTGTACCATATAGGGTTAGTGTCTTTAGAAACTGGGATACTTAAACAACTAGTTCATAAAACATCCACATTGTCTCCAACGTATTTCCTCATATCTATATTACTTCTTGACGCATCATACTTAAAATCCTTCTTCATGACCTTTGAAAGAAAAAACATATGAAAGGATAAGATCAAATTATCATAATAGGAAATCAAGGGAAATATCAATCATATCACAATAATAAGAACATAACATTTGAAAATCATATCTTGTATATAAAAGATCATAATATCATGTCATGAGATAAATTATAAAAGTGAAATGAATTCCATATAGTCATTACAAAAGGCATTAAATTATCTGAAATACAAAAATAATCATAGGAATTAATTTCATATCAGTCAAGGCTCATTGGTGAGAACATTATAGCGGACAAAGTCCATAACTGAACTGAGTTTACTCCTCATTCCAGCCTTGTATTACTGAACCAGATTTACTAGCTGATCCAGTCTTGTCTATCTCATGAGATATAAATAATTTACCAATGAATAGTAGAGAGATATTGGTACCACCAATCACATAATTAAACCACTCTTATGTGTGCTACCAAAACTGGAAAAAATTCACCATAGCAAAACCAATGAAATAAAATGGGTTTGTTAAACATCATTCCATCCTAATTGAGATATAACAAGAGGATTTACTAAATAAAATTACACAATATGCACAATAAAATAATATTAATATTATAGATATAAATATAACCCTATGTAATGAGTCTTATCTTATATATAAAATAATTTTGAGAAAACACATGAAATTAATACTTGAAGAAAATATCATTTCTTCTTCAAAAACGTTTTTTTTTCTTAAAAATGCCACACAATTTTAGAAGAAATCAGTTTATATAGAAATAAAATTTTAAGATTATAGGGGAAGTTTCATGGAAATATGTTATTGTAATAAAATATGTATCACTCACATGATATTTCTTTTAATATTGATATTATATTTATATTAATAAATTAATTTCTACATCACTATTGTCTCATCATTAATTGTAATTATTTCTCTCTAAAAATTAAAACAAAATCTGTGATTTAGATAATCCATTTGGGTATCCAGATACTATATATGGTTGATATTATCTCTTATTTTTTCATATATTAAAATTAATATAATTATATAAAATTATTTTGTGACATTTTTTCACATTCAATAGTTTTTATTATATTAATTTCATATTCATAGTTAAGTGGAAATAAAGGGATTAAATTTCAAAAATTAGATGATAAGGGAAGAATTTCGTCATCAAATATTATTTTTAATTGTGTTAATGTAATTTTATAATATTATTTTTAACATTAATTACCTGATTTAGCTTTAACTATGGTAATGAAAATAATTACCAAAGTTACTATTCTTAATTCCCAAAAATTAAAATTAGACTATTCATAAAATTTGGACCTAATAATTTCAAATATAGAGTCCATTTTTAAAAAATTTGGAACATAGAATTTTCAGTAATTAATTTAAAATTAAACCCACTTTCGGAATGAGAGAACATGTTTTTTAAAAGTTAGAACATTGCAAACGATGGAAATGATTTTACAAATGAATTCAATGTAAAATTAATGATAATTAAATAAATTATATTTAATGTTAAAAACATATTCTATTCATACTTTAAAACCATTATATATTATAATTTAACCATATAAATTATATCAATGAAAAAAGGTGTTTCCAATTAATTTTTTATTGTTTTCACAATTCATCCAAACATGAATGTTATCAGAAAATATCCTAAATTCATAAAAATTAAATATGTATATCCTACTTTAAAATAAAATATTTATGTTGTCATATAAAAAATATTAATGTGTCAGAATCTTAATTTAAAATTGGTTACCCATTCAAAAGCATGAGATTACTCTTTTTTAAAAATGCAAGTTTTTATACAAAAAATTGGGTTTATTCACACCCTATGATTAAAATATCAATTGGATGTATAAAATTATTTTATTATGTATATAACATATTTATTTAATTAATATCATTACCAAAAGTATTTCACTCAAAAATAAAAATATCTAATTTATATATTTCATGAATAATTGTAATCCAATGAATTCGCAATGAATTTTCATAAAATAGTTATAATTATTCCTACAAAACTAATTGTTGGGATATAATAGTGATTTCATACTAAGGTAATCTCACGGTTATTTTAAAATCACAATTTCTTGCAATGCAAGATACTAAGTAATAAAAATTATTTAAATAAATTTTTTCATAAAAACATTTGGGTGTTACATTCTACCCCCCTTAAACTGAATTTCACCCTCAAAATTCATCCCATGGAAATAAACAGATGAGGATAACATTCTCTCATCATATCCTCAAGTTACCATGTATCTTCTTAAAATTGGTGGTTCCGCCATAAAATATTATCCAAGTGCCCCATATTTTTTATGTATAACTCTTTCACTATGATCGAGGATCTCTATAGGTTGTTCTTGCTAAGAAAGATCTAACTCTAGTGGTACAACTTCTGAGCATTGTAATTTTAAAGGATCGAGTATGTACTTTATCAGGAGAGATACATGGAACGTATCTTAATCATGAGAGAGATTTCATGGAATGAACAATCTGAATGGTACCTTCCAAACATGATCTAGAATTTCAAAATGACTAGTATACCTTAGGCTCAGCTTTCTTTTCCTTCCAAATTTTGTTACTCTCTTCCAGGGAGATATTCGTAGAAACACCTTATCACCCACTTTAACTCTATGACCTTTCCTTGGTTATCAGCATATCCCTTTTTTCTACTTTGAGATGCTCTCATATGTTATTTAATAGATCTGTCCTTTTTTCATATCATCAACAAGAATATTTCCTAATATATTTCTTTTCCCAAGTTCATCCCATCAAGTTGACATTTTTCACATATTTTCATAGGGTAATTCATAAGGATTCATCTGAATAATCTACTGAAATCAGTTATTAAATGAAAATTCTTAAAATGGAAGGTATTGATCGCAATCACATTTGAAATCCATAGAGAAAACTGTCAACATGTCTTCTAGATTTTGACATGTCCACTCAGACTAACCGTCTGTCTGAGGATCATAATATGTGCTGAAACATAACAATGTATTGAGAGAATTCTGATGAATTTTCCAAAACATTATGGTAAACCTTATATCCCGATCAGATATAATGGAAACTTTGACTCCATAAAATCTTAAAACTTCCTTTACATATATCCTAGAAAACTGATCCTGAGAGAAATCTTGTCTAATAGCAACTGCAGTGTTCCGAATTTGTAATGAGATCGACTATAAACTGTAAAGATTTATAGTCTTAGATGTTTTGGAAAGTTTAACTATAAATTCCATAATTATATTTTCCCATATCCATTATGGTTTGGCTAATGGTTGTAACATCCCCTTAGAGTTCTGTCCCTCAGCCTTAACTTACTAACAAACTAAGCAACGAGAGACATACTGGGCGACATCTCTTTTTATGAAAACCCACTCGAAATACTCTTTTAGGTACCTATAAAAACGTTGTCTTCCATGGTGAATATATAATGAAGAACTATGAGCCTGATCCAATATCTCCATATTCCATTCTAGTATGGGAGGAATACAAACCGTGTTCTTAAACCTTATTATTTCCACAAAATCAAGGTTGAATTCAGAAACAATTTTCACCTTCTTTTGTATCCCTATATCTTTCTTTTGCGCCTCATTAATGTTCACTAGTATATATGTTTGAACATTAATTTGAGAAATATAATATTTATCCCCTTAATTTTAAATTTCAATAACCATCCTTTGAAAATCCATAGATATTGGATCTTTTGTGATCTTCATCATGGATAATCAAGCATAGTCTTTTCGACTCAAAGCATCTGCCAATTTGTTTACTTTCCCTTGGAGGTAATGTGTTGAGAAGTATAAATCTTTAATCAACTCCAAAAATCTTTTTTGGCACATATTTAGCACATTTTTTTTGAATATATACTTTAATATTTTATGATTATTATAAATATAAATCCCTTCAGCATAAAGAAATTTTTTCCATATCTTTAATGCCATTATTACCATAGGTAACTCCAAATCATGAGTTGGGTAATTTTTATTATGGATTTTCAACTACTATGAGTCATAAGCTATGATAATAAAATTTTCCATGAGAACACATCCCAACCACTTCTTTGATGCATCCATGTAGTTCAAAATCCTTTGTCTACAGAAAGGATGTGTGAGTAAATGTGCACTAGGTAACCTTCTTTTTAAATCCTTGAAATTTTATTCACATTCCTCTATCTAGACTAACATAACTCCTTTATGAGTCTACATGGTGAGTGTATTAGATAGTCATGAAACTATTTCAAAAAACGTTGATAATATCATCCCAAAATATGAAATATTTATATATCAGTTACCGTTCTTGGTCTCAACTATATTTCAATAACCTCTATTTTTTCCAGATCCACATATATCCCTCTCTTAAGATTATGTAACCCAAAAATGAAACATTATAAATCCAAAATTCACACTTGGTAGATTTGGAATAAAGACTCTCTTTTCTTAGGGTAATCAGGACAACTCTAAAGTGATATTCATGTTCTTTCTTGAGCTTAAAATAGACAAGAATATCATCTATAAATAATACCACAAACTAATCAGTATAGTATCTAAAGACTGTATTCGTTAGATCCCAAAAGATATAAATAGAATTAGTAAGACCAAAAGGTGTCACTTTAAATTTATAGTGGGTATACCATGTACAAGAATGACGTCTTTGGTATATCCTCCTTTTGACCCTTAATCAAAGGTATCCTGACCAAAGATCAATCTGGGAAAAGTATTGATCTCTGTATAGTTTGAAAAAAAAGTACTCAATATGAGGAAAGGGATATTTTTTCTTTATAGTGATTTTTTAGGCTCTCGATAATCAATATATAGTTTCATTGATCCATTTTTTATTAACAAACAGAATAGGTTCTCCCCAAGGCGACACACTAGGGTGTATGATTCCTTTATCAAGATTTTTTTTTGTTTGCTTCATTAATTCATACAACTAAATTGATAGTGAATGCATGTGACTTTCCATTTTCTAGGGACTTAAGAGTTTGTTGAAGTCAATCATCATCAATAACCCTTTGATTAGGGAATTGATTGAAAAAATAACCCATTTTCTTTTCACTTATATAATTTATATTTATGAGCAGCATTCTGTGTAGATTTTTATTTGTTTTCATCATTAGAAATATTTTTCCCATCACATAAAACATTGTAAGTCCTATTATCGAAATTCCCTCTATGTTTCTTTCTTCACATTGATCATAAGGGAATATTCATGTTCTTTTCAGTGTGGCCTTTATTTTTTTCCATTGAATTCCATTTTTATCTTCATATCAGTCCCTTATGACTGATGTGTTACTCCAGTCTCCATCTCAATCTTGAGATAACATATAACAATTTCTTTGTATCTATTGAATTCCCTTATAACTAATGGCTTTCAGAGTCTAGGGTTTTATCCACTAAATATTCGATCAATTTTACACTTATGTTGGATCATAATTCTATAAGGGTACCTTCAAAATCTTGTAAAATTTTGTTTTTAGTTACCAACAGATTCCTCATCCCTTTTCAAAAGTTAAGGGAACTTCTTATCTATTTTTTTCAACGAATATGAGGAAATTACTTTTTGAAAAATACGTTCTTGAACTCATATCTTTCAATAGACTCAATTTAATCTCTTTATATCACATTCTTGATAAGATTACACCATTTATCAGCTTCACCCTACAAATCAATACTACTAAGATGAATTTATCATGACCAAAACATTGTAGAACTGAAAATATCTTTTCCGCGTTACTAATCCATTGTTCATCCACAAATTGATTCAAAGACCCACAGAATAAAGGTGTCTGCTACCTCATGACGGATTCAAAAGATTATTGCTCCATCCTTTTCTTGTTTATAATTACGAAATGATTTTTAGATTTATCATGTTGTGTAATCATGGAAACAATATTTTTCTTTCTATGTCCTATGACATTAGGTAACTCATGGGGAAAATCATTTCATTCCCTGTCACTTTTAATGTTAATGTGGTTCCTTTAGGTTCTATCCATTAGGAAAACCTAGAATAATAGTGTGGGAAAAAATAATAATAATACATAATTCAAGAATAAAATTTCAATTTAGGACACTGAAGGTTTTATCTAGGTTATTCATTAATATCTCTAAAATACTAGGATAAGATTATAACATATACTTATACATATTCTTAGGATTCTTACTAAGATTCTATCTTCCATGTTTTAAATGTTTAACTATATCCTTGCTCTCATACCAACTATAATAGCCCATTATTTATATATAGATACTAATTTATCATTGATGAATAATTATTACATAAAAAAACAAAAACCATTCCAAGACCATTAGGTTTACTGCCTTTAAAAATTGGGAAACATAAACAACTGGTTTATAAAATAAATACATTGTATCATGCTTATTTCTTTTTAACTAGAACCTACTTTTACCAATCTTACTTAAAACCCATCTTCATGTCCCGTGGAAATGAAATATATAAAAGGGTGAGATCAAATTCTAATGGTAAATATGAGAAATATCATCCAAATCATAATAATAAGAACATAACATTTGAAAATCTTATCCTGCATATAAAGGATCATAATATCATGTCCTGAGATAAATAATAAAATTGAAATTAAATACCAATACTCATAACATAGGACAATAAATTTTGGGGCATACACACATAATCGTAGAAATAATTTCATTTTTGGAAAGGCTCATTTCCGAGACCATCATAGAAGACAAAGTCCATTACTGAACCAAGTGCACTCCTTATTCCAGCACTATATAACTAAACCCTATTTACTTTAGTTCCAGTAATGTCTATTTCATGAGATATAAATAAATACCATACACATTAGAGGGATATATAGGTCCCACCCATCTCTTAATGAAACCATTCGTATGTGATACACAAAAACACAAAAATATTCACAACAACATAACCCATGAAATAAAATGGGTTTCTTAAACATCATTACATAATAATTGATATAATACAAATGGATTTACTAATTAAAATTCCATAATAAACGCAATGAAATAATAGTAATAAAATTGATAGAAATATAACCCTATTTAATTTGTTTCATATTTGATGGATAATAATTTTTAGAAAACACTTCAAATTAATTCAGGAGGAAAATATCCTTCCGTCCTTAAAAACATTTCCCTTCCTCAAAATTCCACACAATTTTAGAAGAAATAACTTTTTGTGGAAATAACTATGTTATACTATTGTTTAATAATCAAATAATTAAGGTACTATTAAGGCACAAAAATCTGATCATGAAGTACATGTAAAGAAATATTCTTCTTTTCTATTTCCCAGAAAAGTAAAAATGTACCTCGTACCAAAAATGACAAAAAATTCCATTCATACCATTAAGAAAATATTCACCAATGGGTAAAATTTATATTAAAAAAACATATAAGGATATTAAGAATATTTTTAAATACATATTTAGGAATCATTGACATAAATGATAAATATTACCTAGTAAATACATACGAATAAACCACCTCGGATAAAAATGATATTTTCAATGTAATCCTTAACCTTAGGTCTGATGTCTTTAGTACGTATCGGAACAAAAATTATAATGATTTAAATAATTTTATTGACTTATTTTAGAAACATAATCATTTATTTTATATCAAATATGATTATATTATCATCCTTTTGTTAGTAACATTTCAATGTCACTAGTTATTCAGATATTGACAATTTTATGTTATTACGCAAGGTTTTCCAAATAACATCATGTTCCAATTATTTGGTTATAATTAAATCATTTAAAAAATTATATCAGTATAATATGTATCATATTTAATCATTAAAAACATGTATATAGTGATGTCTTAATGAATATTATGTAGAATAAATCACATCACGTTGTGTAGACTGTAGACCTTATGTAAGCACGAGCGATGATATCATTCAAAATTATTGAATGGAATTGAAGTTGATAGTTATGATATTTCATAATTAGTATCATGTTATAATAATAATATATATCTACTATTTCCATCATTATACCCATCCAAGTATGGTAGTGTTGAATAATTTATTACACCATGGCGTGGAGATAGTAAGTCGCACGTACAGACGCGCATCGCTTTCATTTTTCATAGGATGCATAGAAGGTGAAATATGGATTTTTAAAATTTATAATGACTAATAAGTATATGAGTGATACATGTGTTATTACTTTATATTGAAAAAACTAATTAAGAGGATGTATAAGAACAAAAATATTTCAATGAATTGGTAGAAGAAATTACCTCTTCCTCAATGTGTTTCCCATAAATTTATTATAAGAGCACTAGAGTTGGTCTTAGAAGATGACTAGAACCTCTAGAATGAAAATATAGAAGTGGAGAAGAAAATGGGTAGGGTATGGCTAATCTTGAAGGCTCCAAATGAATTGAATAGGTGAGGGAGGAGGTTCCCTTTTATAATTGAGGTTTGGGGCACTTTTGGAAACTGCATAGATAATAATGTATAATAAAATCAAACCCTCTGAAAAAACCTCAGAAACATCCCAATTTAGAATATTAAATCATATAGGGATGTAATATAATCTAACAATAAATTTTTAACAATTATTTTTTCAATTTAAACCATATATGTTAAATGACTATTCATTAATCTGTTTTATTTTATTTATGGAAATAACAATATAAATATTTAATGGTTATCAATAATTACTTATATAGGGTAATTTTTCATAAATGGAAATTTTCTGAAATTTTAGATCTTATAATTTTCACTTTGTATATTTTAAATATTTTGATGATTTTAAATAATATAATATCATCTTATTTTTATAAAATATCTGCGGTGTCAATTTTGAAACTATTCATTTAATTGACTTTAAAAACAATACATACAGATGATAAATTCAAAACAACATATTCAAAATACTCCTCAAATGTGATAGTAAACTAGAAAATTCTTGGATCACCTTAATTAGTACATATGACATTCTTTTAATTTTTTTTAAACCACTAATTTGATATTTATATTAGTAAAATAATTTCAACATCACTTTAGTGTCATCATTAATGATAATTATTAAATATATAAAAATCTTAATTTTTTTTATTATATGATAAATTATTTTCAATTTATAGATAATATATATTAACTATATTATCATTAAGTTATTTATATATTAAAGTTAATATACATATATAGATTGAGATTGTGACATTTTGTCACATTTATTAGTTTTTTATATTAATGGAATATAATTTGGTAAGTAGCCATTAAGTGATTCCATTTATAATAATAGATGATAATGGTCAATTTTGGGGATTCAATAGGATTTTTACAAGCGTTAAAATAATTTT
Organism: Viscum album; assembly: GCA_963277665.1. Taxonomy (NCBI): domain Eukaryota; kingdom Viridiplantae; phylum Streptophyta; class Magnoliopsida; order Santalales; family Viscaceae; genus Viscum; species Viscum album. Next base: position 1,143,811,417 of record OY728156.1, read on the forward strand.
AAAATATTATATATACGTTTACTTACAAGATTTACCTTTAACCATGGTCATAAAAATAATTACACAGGTTAGAATCCATAATGTCAAAAAATAAAAAGTATCCTATAAAAATAATTTGGAACTAATGATTTCAAATATGGAAGACGTTTTTATAATTTGAAAACACAAAAGTTCTATTTATTTTTTTAAAATCAATCCAATTTTTGGAATGAGAGAACTTCTTTTTAGAGTTAAAATTTGAAAAAAATTGAAATGTTTTTACAAATTAATTCAATGTAAAATAAATGATAATGACATAAATTATGTTGAATGAAAAATATTTATTCAATTTATAATTTAAAACCATTCAATATAATAATTTATCGATATAAAATATCTCTATGAAAAAATTTGTTTTCTCTTAAAACTTAGTGTGTCTTTAATATTCATAAAAACATTAATGTTATCAAAACATATAATAAATTACACCAATGTAAATATTTATATACCTATTTAAAAGAACATATTTATGTTGTGATATAAAAATTATTATTGTTTTAGAATATTATATTAAAATGGGTTCACCATTCAAAGGCGTAAAATTACCTTTTTTTAAAGAAATTAGGTTTTATACGACAAATAGTGTTTATTCACATGAAATAATTAAAATATCCATTGGCTGAATAGAAATATTTTTTTGACTATATAACATATATATCACATTAATTTCATTACAAATATTAATTCACTCAAAACTTAAAATATCTAATTTATATTTTTCACAAATAATTGATAGCCAAAGAATTCACAAATCATTTTCATATGTTTGATATAATTATTACTGTTATGAAAACAAATATGCTATAAGGGTAATTGAATACTAAGTGTGTCTAGAGGATATTTTAAACTCACAATTTCATGTAACTTAATCTATTGAAGAATAAAAATTATTAAAATATATTTTTTAGAAAAAAAATGTTCGGGAGTTACATCCATTATTGTCTTTATGATCTTCTATGTTAGGGAATCCCATTTCAGGAATGTGCTAAACAAGATTATGATATGTGGTAACTTCTGTATCATACTTTGGAATAATTATATTTCTCAAGTTTTATAAATTTTCATATAAATTAATTTCCATGTATTATTTTTGTGTGTAAATAGGTATTGAGGAGAAATGGGTTTCCACATATTTTGTAAATATTAAATGATTTTTCAATGAATTTGGAGATGGATTCATAAAATGGATTTAAAGGAATGGTTTTTAAAAATTGGTTTGGAAATTTTTTCACATAGAAATCCTTGGGTACATTAGTGGAACAAGTAGTAATAGGACTTTTCCATTGATAGTGGGAGGGGTTCAGTCATGCAATGTTCACCTTCTCCCTAGGACCACTTTTCTAGGGAATTTTTAGAACTACTGGGAGGTTTAATTTCTTGGGTGTTCCTCCTCTATCATGATTCAAAGAATATGTCTAGAGTTTTTATGCAGACAATTTCCTATATATGGGAATAAGTGTTCCAGATTTCATGACTAATAGTGATACATAGAATAATTGTTAATATTATTTGGATTTTAATTCTATGGATTTGATTTGAAATGGTTAAATACTTTGGTTATAATTTCATTGTTATATTTTATATGATTTAAAACAATTTTTCCATGATTATTTGAAACTAAGGAAAATTGTAAACAATTTTACAATGCTTTTTATATAAAAATTGTTTAACTGATTATCATTAAATTTTTTAATGTTGATAATGTTTGTATTTATTTATTTATAATTAATAAGTAAAATTTCAGTTGGAATCCTATTGATCCTCTTTACCTCACACCCTAGGAACCACTTCGGTGGTTCATAGACCATGTTATATCTTTCAATGCAAGTAATGTAAATATACTACAATGAGGAGGTGGGGTTTATGTCAGCTATGTTTGGGTAAATGGTGAGAGTTTTCTCTTGATATCACATAGAGTATCTATTTTGGTTTTTCATGTACTATTCTATTTTAATTTTACCTTGGTTATTTTTTATATACATTTATGTTGTATCACTTTGGTATTTACCTTTTTGATATGAGATATATTTTCTATCTAATATTCCGTTATTTCTTCTTCTCATGTATATATATTTAAATATATATATATATATATGTGGGTTTATCAGTCGTGATGAGTGAAATCATTACCCTTTGTTGTTGTTGTTGGTTACCATGTTCTATTCACCAACCCACGGGTATTAGTAATTCCTTTTGATATGTGACGGGTTGGGTACTGGTTTAAGGGGTTATATGGTTTGGTTTCACCACATGGGAAAACATAACCAATAATTTTTTAATTGGAAACCCACCTACATATAATGTCTATAACTCTATTTGGATGATAATCAGTGACCTCAAAAAGTCATGGGATTTTATTATTATTAAGGAATATTTATCACTTAATAAAATCAATATGAAATACAAAATATAAGTGGTAATACTCTATGCAATACCACTCTCCATATTTATGTGGTTATGATCCATAGTCTACCTCAAGGTTTTGTAAAACCCTTTGATATGTGTATGACTCATTTCTGAGTTTCAACGATTCATATTACACTTAGATGGATGGAAACACTGAGAAAACCCTTTAAACAATAGAGGATAATATGGGATCAAGATTAATATATTTCAGAGAATATTGGTATCATAACTTTCCCATAGTGTAGTTCTTATTTAACAATAGTTTCCAATCAAGAATTCAAATAACAAATTATGGGTTTCTATAAGGGAATATGTGTCAGATTTTAATATGCAGGGATATAGTTAGAGAGAGGAATATTATAGGACCTGTTAATTTCCAAGAGATGATAGAAATAGATCAAACCATTAAACATAAAATAAAATCTGTTATTAGTCGGCATAAAATCTAGGTGGACAATCAAAAATGAATCATATAATTTTTGTAAATAGATTAGTTGTTTCTTTATATATCACCATGGAATAAATTCATGAGGTTTAGCAATATTATATATCTAATTATAACACCCCAATATTTTTGAGATATAGATTATTTATATAATATGATTTAATTAAAATCGTTCTATTTCATGCTACACAATATTAATCTTAGGCAGCAACCAATATCATCTTAGCTTGCGTTACACACAACATCAAGTTTCTATGAAACAAAATTTTTGTTATTGTAATTATTTAAAGAAAAAATTATTACCGAGAAATTAGAATGCTTTTTTTAATATGATAATCTGGAATTTGAAAATATTGTCTTTATATATACAATTAATTCATTGGTTCCCAATTAATTATTAATCCAATTAAAATTACTTTAAAAATAAAAAGAAAAATGACTTTGGAAAACTATTTTAATTCAAATAAGGTTGTTTTATGATTATAAAATAAAACACATTAACCATTTCTATATTATTTTATGTATGTATATAATATTTAATAGAATTTTTGAAATTCATCCTATTTTTTCTAGACATAATATAAAATTAAATACATTTTTATCTTTAAAAATAAGTTTTTTCAAAAATATGAATATTGCATTTCATTGGAGCACTCATTTTAAAAGTATATTTTGACACTTTGGAAAATTATATATTAAAAATGAAGATACTCTTTTATAACTGGTTCAAAAATTTACTTGGGTGGAATTTTTATTATTCTTTAATAGATTGAATTTTTATAAATAAGGACGAACACATACTTTTAATTGAAAATAACATTTTTACACATAATTTATAGAAATAGATTATATTATTCATTGATTTAAAAGTTTTAATATATAAATTTTATATTATTTAATCCGATTTAGATCATTATAATCAATTTAACATTGAATTTGGAAAAAACATTTCAATAACTTGAATGTTTTCACATTAGAAACTCATTTTCCAGCTCCATTTATGGGATTTATATATTTTTTTCAATTATATTTTTTTGATTTTTTTAAATTTGATTACATAATTTTATTTATAATATCATATTTTAGTAAATTGGTTTCTTTTTTTTATAATATGAATAGTTAATTTAGTAATTTTTATTAGCACGGATAAGGGTAAAATGAGTAATTAAGGGTAAAAATAATGTTATAAATATTTAAAAATTTACCCTAAAACATCCAAAATATTATTAGATAAATTTAATTAAACCCATAACACATAATAATCAACATTGAATAATATAATGCATGTTTTTCCTTCAATTTTTTTTGATAATATTAAAGTTAAAGAGAGTGAAAAAATGTCCAAGGTAAACTTTTAATAAATATAATATTTTTAATATAGGGATACATAGATGATAGGGTCGTCTATATATATTATTATAAAATATAACATATTTATATATATCTCAGATATTTTTTTAATTTTTAGTTATGAAACAATTATCCGGTAATTACACAATGGTGATGTTGTAATTATTATTTTAATGAGAAACTCAATTATGTATCCTTAAATATATTAATAGTGATATAATTTGAATTACATAAGTTTATTAACGAAATTTTTATGTCAATATGAAATATTAGTGATGTATTATGTTAATTGGATCAATGTTATCTTGCTATATAGATTTCATTAATGTGAATGTAATGAATAGTTTCATAATTGACACTATTGAAATTTTATAAAAATAATATTTTATTAAATTAGTTTAAAATCATAAATATAAGAAAATAAGTGGAAATGTAATAAATTATTGTCTAAAATATAATTAATGTACCATTTATGGTTCATTTTACTCCGTATATGTAATAATATAAACATTTTAAGATTGAAATATTTGATACAATAGTTAAAATTAAAATTGGTTAACTATGAGTTATGCAAAAAAATAACATTTAAAATTACACAATAATATTTCTAATATATATTGTGTGATTTTATTATTACCCTATCCCACATAATATTCTAGTCCATTTCCATTTTTATGTACATGGATTAATATTTAATTTATTCTAAATTATGCTTTTATGAAATTCCAAAAGTTCCCCTCACCTTCATTATAAAAGGACACCTCCTACATCATCTCATTAAACCAAATTCATAATTGTAGATGAAACACAAATTGAAAATTATCTTATAAAGGTTCTTATCCACATTATATATGTTCTTATATTACAATAGGATAATCTATAGACTCCTTTAGATAAGTTCTAAAGATACGTTTTGAAGAGAAGGAAATCGCTCTAACCGATCACCCATTTTTATTATCTTATATACCGACCCAAAATATTATATATATATATATATATAATAAAATAAAAACCTTTGGATCCTAAATAATCTTAAATATTATTATGATAATGAAAACACCATTTTAAATCCCCTTCCTGATCGAACACGAAGTGAAAGTCTCACTCGCACATACGCACGACTTACCCTCTCCATTTAGTGATAAGATTCATTTTCCATATCCTTATTTTATGAATTATAATTATGATAGGTTTCCTGTTTTTAAATTATATTTTTTAAATAAATATACTTATAGAATGATTATATAATTTCAACTTTCTTACCACCTACTCTTTTGGGGAATGATAACTTCACTTATACGTATGTATTTCTAACCATCTCCACGATGTAATGTAATTCGTTTTCATATATATTATACATATATGGAATTAGGAACGAATTTGAAGAATTTATATGATGTATATCATAATAATTATTATATAAATTATGGTATCATGATAAATGTATATGTAGCGGGTCTTCTGAACCGAAACGTGCTTGGAAAACAAAGGAGATATCACCCAGAAGAGTGATCTAATATTATTAAAAGGTGATTAGATATTATAAAAAATAGTTAAATGTTTGATTGAAATTTATTTATGTAACTAATTAATAATAAATAAATATTTACTATAAAATATTTATGAACAAGAAGAATGAAATGTGAGACATTAAGTAGGTGATTTTTTTCTTAATTTTAATTCTATGAGTCACAATTCAAAATCATTACATATTTTATTTGCATGTTTTGTATACTGCTCATTAATTTATTATATTAGTATTATTGTAAAAATGATTGTATTTTAATATCCAAATATTTTTTTTCATGTGGAATATATTTAAACTAATTAAAAAGTGGTAATCGTTTATTTCACAATGTCATCAATATTTGAGATTGTTTTATTTTATGTATCTATTGGGAAATATTTATAACCCATGTACATGCTTTATAAAAATGTTTTCAAAAATTAGTTTAATATTATTATATGAGTATTTAATATTATTTTTACCCATGTCTTTATTTTTATGAAATGTATTGAAAATAATTCTTTTTTTCATTTTCTAAACAATCATCTTTGTGACTTTTTTGGAAAAAATATACAGAAGGATTGTCTTTTATATAATATGGCATGAATTGAATTTTTTTATTCATGAATTCATAATGATTTTAATATTTTATTACAATATTACAAGGTTTTTTTACAGATAAATTTTTTTCCTTTTAAATTATGTGACTCTTTATTAACTTATTTTACTAAGGAAATGATATTTTCTAAAGAATTATCTTAAGGGGGTATTTTATAATAATCATTTCCATTATATGATGAATTTATTTTATGTTAATTAGGATTTACAGGGGAAATAAACCAAGGAATACATTATTATCCTTTATCTTAACATTTTATGTCTATTATGGTATTATATTAATGAAAAATATTTATTTTCCCCATGTTATTTTAGGATGATGAATTTAAGAGACTCATTTCATAACATGAGTTCTAATATGATGAATGATTTACGTTCCATTGGAACAAATGTGTACATATTTCATTAATAGATGGGTTGGACCTATATCTCCATGTGATCAATTGGGAAATGAATTATATATCATGATATAGGTAATAGAAACAAGTTGATGTGCTTGATTTGTAATGGGAAACAAGTTGATGGGCTTCATTTTTTATGGGAAAAAAGTCAATGTTATTGATCCATTAGGAGAAGTAGGTGACAAGGGCTGATTCGAGAGTATTGGTAGTTAAGATTGACATATGAAATTTTTTCCTATACCTATGATTATGAAACACTCATTTTTTATATGAACATATGATTCGTGAATGAGTTATGATGAAGTTTCATTCTTATGATTCATGACTTTTCATATGATAATTTTTTAGGAAAAGAATAATGTTTATGATCCCTAATGTTTTGAGTATGAACATTTAATTTTTTATCACTATCACATAACTATATTTATTTTATTATTCATTTATAAGATAATAAATTGATATATTTTATGTTTACCCTTACTAAGAATCTGAGATCACCCTTTTCTTATGTTTCCATTACACAGGTTTTGAAGAAAGGTTCTATGTTTGGGTACTAATTGGGAAGATCTTTGTTGAAAACATTGACGATATATTACCACACTAGAAATTTTAGGTCCATTCATACAATGTCACTAAACTATCATAGTCCTCATGAATAAGATTGTGTAATGTAAATAATATTAATCAAAAAAAATATGTAATATCCTTGTATAAAAATCCATGTTCATTATCGTTGGTATCATATAAAAGGTTTAGTCATAGTTTGGAAACTATGATGAAAACAAACATAGTAGGATCCCTAAGGCATGTCTACATATATGTAATAATCCTAGGGTTTTTATAATGATCATGAATGTAGTGGTATTAAACCAAATGTGTCATTGAATGAAATTTTATAAGTAACTTTCCAGGATTATGGGGTTATACAAGTATTATTAGGATTTATAGAACTATCATTTTTAGTTTTATCCAACCGATGAAACCTAATGGAACCACAATAATGATTAATATGGTGGTTGATTCAATGATTCCCTTTTTGAGATGTAGAATGTTATGGGAGTGGGAATTCAAGATATTGGTGCTAGTATCAAAATAATATTTCTTTATATAAATTATTCTATAAATTAAAATGGTAAAATGAGGGAAACACTATTTTTTACTTTATAATGATGTGGCCAACTTCTTTCAGTTGGTATTTTGATAAACTAGTGGCTGAAAAATGGATGAGTACCACTAAAAACTTATTTTCAGTTCCCTAATATTTAGAAAATGATAAATTTATTATGATTGCCTATCATTTAGAAGGTGAAGCAGACCAATGGTGGTATCTTATGTTGTATATGAGGAAACAAGAGGAAATTGAATCCATAGAAATGGATGATCTAGGTAACTTATTTCTCAATAAGTTATATCCTCATATTCCTCGTACAAAAATGGAAATAAAATTCCACTAGTAAGATTAAAAGTATGATGAATCTTTTGGAACCTATGAAGAGAATATTAAAATACCTTTTAGGAACTAATCTATAATTATCATCCTAATTTAAAAATAGTTGTTTGAATCTAAACTGGTTAAAATCAATGTCTCTGAAGGGTGTCACCAACAAGAATCTTCAATATCTATGAATAAATAGTTTGATGTTCTCCTAAAGTAGAAATTGAAATTTAAGATAACCTAAATTATAATGGATTTAATCAGATAATAATTATCAAATAAAAACTTTAATAAAGAACATTGTAAAACAAAATTACAACCACCTACATGCTTAAAATATTGGATGAAATGTCAAGATAAGTGTTTGAATAAAACTATGAGATGATTTTAATGTGGAATGGTCACACATAAACCACAAAAATGAATAAAGTAGATGTACATGATAATTAATTAAATATAGGATAAGAAGATTTACATTAGTTAACCACAGGCACATCACTTCATTATGTTTAATGAAAAGGGGAATTATGCATACCAGTTCCAAATTTAGAGGGTTGACAACGATGACTGACATCATAATCCCTCTTTAGTCCAAAAAAATGATATCTCATGCGATCACTATTATATATATAGAGTATGAAAATTAAGTGGTGAAATGATTGAGTGATTATGTGTTATAAATGAAGAATAATTATATATAAGTAATTTTATGGTATTTTGGAATAATGAAACATATAAGGATGAGTCCACCATTGTTTTTCATTATGGATTTGATCATATTTTGAATGTTACTAGTAACAATGAAAAGTGATTGATGTGGTATGGTGATATTTTTTTTGAAACACAATTACATGAATGGTAATCCTTAATATGTTCATGATTTTGGGGTGGGGAAATAAATTGATGTTTGATTATGATTAAAAAATGGGTTAGTATTGATGACATCATGACTAAAAAGAGGACAATGTTGTTAATGATATCATTTATTGAGTTTATAATTTTTTTTGATTTATGGTATGCGGAATGAGTTATTGTTTATAAAGAATCGATGTTTATATTAAGGTTTTATGGTAATTTAGGTTATTACCATGTTTTAAGATGATATATGATAATGGTCATCACATGTTTGGTATGTGATAATTAAGAGGTAAATCATGTTTTTGAGGTATAAATGATATGTATAGTGACCTTATTTTTAAATTATTGTATTTTCATATTTTCAAAGGATCACAAGGGTATCCATTTATGAAATTTTATACATTGAAATTTTGATGAGCTTCTAGAGATTATTGTTTCCTATTATAATGATATATGCATATTGGATAACATGTGATGACCATTTTGTTATCATGGTAACTAGAGAAAAAAGAAATGAATTATAATCCCATTATATATATAGATAATCAGTAGTTCTTCAGGCATTACAATTTTGAAAATACTCATTTCTTGGAGTAAGAGATAAAGCATAAATTTATCAAGGCACAACAATAAAGTGAGATTGTACTTATGAAATTACAAAAAGTAAGTATAGTTCCCAAAGGATTTTTAAAAAAGGAGATCCTATTATTGTAATTTTTGATGATATAAATTACCTTTTATAGAAATATTATATGGTTTTGTTTTCATTAACTATTTTATGGACCTGATATTTATCACTCTCCAACAAAACATCATTATTAGATTTCTCTTATTTATCCTTTTTTCACATCCCATATTTCTTCTATTATTTGGAAAACTTGTTCTGAGTAACATTTTTTATCATATAAGTTACCAACATAATTTTTAAAGTTTATTTTAGTATTCATTTTTATGATTTAATTTTCAATAATGTATCATTCATGTATTACAACATTTATGTCCATGATGAATTTCCATGGAAAATTTTATTTTAAAGGGTGGAAGAATATTAGAACCCAATTTTTTAATGAATTTTTATTTAAATAATTTTATTTCATTGATATATTTCATTTCTCACTGCACCAAGTTATTTGTGTGTGACACACAGCAGCTTCTTACCTTGCATTACACACAACATCGAGTTTCAATGAAACATGATTTTATTATTTTAATTATTTAAAGACGAAAAGTATTACATAGTCATTAGAAAGGATGGAATGATTATGAATAAGTGAATTCTAAAAATATGGTTTATAAATTTATATATATAAATAATTATTTTATGGCCAATTAATTAAAATTAAAAATAAAACCCTTGTAAATGGAAAGGAAATGGTTTCTAACTAACTATTCAAATGTGGAAAATTGTTTTTTATTCCACTAAAATAATAATATCAATTTTTTGGTATTATAATAAAGAAAAATATATATAATATTAAATCTGATGATTAACAATCATACTATGTGTTTTTATACATAATATAATAAAAAATAAAATTCTCTTAAAAGCTATTTTTTCAAAAAGTAGTTTTAAGACCTTTAAGTGAAGTACTCGTTTTAAAACAATATTTTGAAACTCTTATAAATTTTATTTTTTAATATAAAACTATTCATTGTACTTGGGATATTAGAATTTAATTAAGATGAATTATTATTATTATTTTGATTAGTTTCTTGTTTTGATAAATAGTGAAAAGACATAATTTTAATTTATGGAAACATTTTTGTAAAAATAATTTATAGTGTTAAATTATATTTTTAATTGGTTTTATAGTATAATTAGAGAAATTTTAGATTAAATAATCCAATTTATTTAATTGGATTGAATTTCAAACTGAATTTGTATATAAAAATACTTCAATCTTTTTAATATTTTCAATAAAAAAACTTTTTTTCTCACCCCATCTAAGATATTAATTTAAAATTTAATTTAGTCATTTATGTGGGTTGAATTTCATAAAATATATTTCATATTTTGGATCAGAAGGGAATAATTTACTAAATAGGTCACTTTTATTTTTTAACAATATGAATAGTTATTTTAGTAAATTTTAATACCACATTTATGGGTAAAACATGTAATTATGGGTATAAGGAATATAAAAAATATTTTTAAATTACCCCAAAACCTTCTTAAATGTTATTTCAGGAAGCTAATTCGATCGTTATCACATTTTTTTTTAAATTTAATAATTTAATTTTCAATTTTTAATAAAAATTAATTGGATATTATTAAAATAAAACAATAGTTGTAAAATGACACAATCATATATTTAATGAATACGATAATTTTAATATATTGTTAAATATTATATATTATAGACTATATATGTTATTATTAAAGTTAAATGGTTTATCTACATTATGAAAATTTATTTTAATTCTTTTGTGAAAAAAAATTAATCTTTTATAATTACAAAATTATGATGTAATAATGATTCCATTAATGAAAAACTCAATTAAGTAATATAAAATATATTAGAAGATATGAAATTTGAATCAATTATAATTATCCATGAATTTTATTAGTGAATATGACATATTAGAGGTGTATTAAGAGAAAATTTTGGAATTTGTATTTATGTATTGAATTTTTAAAAGTTAATGAAATGGATAGTGTAAAAATTGAAACTAAAGATATTTTAGGAAAATAATATTTAAATAAATTTCCATGGAATCATTAAAATACTAAATCTTGAAAAATAATAAATATTATCATTTAAAATAGAATTAATTTAATATTTATGAATCAATTGACTATTTATAAGTAAAAATATCAACCTTTTAATGATGTAAATAGTTTTTCCTTAGTTAAATTTATAATATGCTAACTGATGGTTAAAAAATGATAGGGTTTAAAAATAACCAAATAATTATAAAATATTTCATTTTATGTGATTAAAACCCTATAACAAATAATCTTTTAAAACCATTTAATTTTAAAGAACAATTATTGATATTTAATTTTTTTTAATATAATCTCTTGTGAAATTTCAAAAGTGCCCTTCTCCTTCATTAAAATTGGACACATAAACCCTTATCTCATTATGCCACATTGAGTTTTCTAGATTCATCAAACTCTAAAAAATTATTTTCTCTACTTCTTTAGACACATTATAAAGGTCATGTTCTTTCCATAAGACCACCAATAGAGTATATTATTGGAGATCAAAACGAGTTTTTTCGAAGAAGAGGTAGTTTCTCTAACCGATCTCTCTCTTTTTAAACTCATCAATAACTTCTATAAATAATTGATAAATATAATAAAATAATAAATTCATCATCCTCAATATTTTGAAATGTTATAATGATTATTAACAAACAATTTTACATAACCTTAACCTTTTGAAAAAGAAGGGAATGTATGACTCGTGCGTACGTACGGGTTACTATCTCTACATAGAAATAAAACTCATTTACCATAAATATAATTTGGAAATGGTAATTATGCTGGGGTTAATTTTTATATATTATATTTATTAAATAATAATATTTTTGTAGTGAGAACATCATATCTATATTTTTATCACCTAATCATTTGGGAAATGATAACTTCGCTCGTGCCTACGAATGACTTACCATCTCTATTATGTGATGAGATTTTATACTCATCTATATTAAAATATATAAAAATAATGATGAATTTTAAAATTATATATCATATATATAACATAATAATTATTCTGGATGTTTTGGACATACGATTAATGTATATTTAAGGGAACTTCCAAACCGAATCATGCTTGGAAAATGAAGTAGTTATCACCAAGAACGACGATTTTAAATTATTAAATGTTTGATATGATTTTATAAACAAATAATAAATGGTATGATTAATATATTATTATTGTTTAAATTTATAATAAATATATATTCACTATATAAGAGGTTTTAACATGTGAAAGGAAAAGAAAGAGAGGATGTGTGTGATATTTTGTCTCACTATTATTTCAATGGGACACATTTCGTATACACTACTTGTTAGATATGTGTGGTGTATATACTATACGTGAATTTATTTTGTCAGTATTATCCCAAATATTATTCTGTTTTCATATCCACATAATTATATTTCTTTCATGCAGAACACTATTCAACTAATTATAATGACTTAATGTTCTATTTCACAGTCTCATAAAAATTTTGGATTGTTTCATTTTAAGTATTCATTAGGTAATATTTATCATCCACGTACGTATTTTATAAAAAAATTAAAATAGTGTATTACTATTATAAAATGAATATTTAATTATTTTTTACCCATTTTCTTTATTTCAAAAAACATTTTTAAAGGAATATTGTTTTCCATTTTCAAAACAAGTATTATTGTGAATTTCACAATAATATATTAATGGAGTGTTTTTTAATTTATAAGGAATGAATTTAATTTTTCTCTATAATGATTCCAAAATTATGTGGAGATTATTTTATAATCATAAAAACTTATTTTCAATGAAAATGTTTTCCTCTATAATCATGTAACTTCTTAAAAATATTATTTCATAAAGGTAATTATATGACCCTCAAAAATTATTTCCTGTGATCTTTCATAAAAATAATTTTCTATCGATGAAGACACTATTGATTGTTACATATCCTTTACTGGGGATATAACCTAAGTATATAATTCTTATCCTTTTTCATAATGGTTTATGTTTATGATCACATGATATTTATGAAACATATTTGATTTTTATGTTTTATGTTATGATAATGCATTTATGAAACTCATTTCTTAAAATGGGTTCTGATGTGATGAATGATTTAGGTTCTGGTGTCACTTATATGTAATGTTTTCAATAAGTGATTCAAGGGACCTTTATATCCCTCATATTTATTGGGTAATTAATTATATCTTATGAGATATCTAAGTGAAACAATTCAATGTGATTTATCTGTTAATGGAAGTTTATGTGATTTATCAATTATGGTAAAGAAGTATAAGTGCTTGATATAATAAGGAAAATTGGTGAAAAGTCAAGATACAAAAGTGTTTGTACCTATCCTTGAAATATGAAATGTTTTTTATATATATGATAATTACATACACATTTATGATATGTAGTTATGTTTCGTCATTGGGTTATAATGATGGTCCATTCTTATGATTCATTTTATTTTAAATGATGATGTTTTATTCCATGACTCATGTTTTTTACCATGATAGGATTGGTATGAAATTTTTATGCTATACTCAAGATCACATACCCATATTATGTATCTTATAATTTCATAAGATAATAAATCGTTATCCTTAATGTTTACCCTTACTGAGCATCTAAGATAACACTTTTCATATGTTTCCATTACAAAATATATGAAAAATGTATTTATTTAGGGGTACTATAGGGAAATATCCTTGTGGGAAACAATTAATATCATTCACCAGACTAGATGTTTGACTTCCTAGATTCAAAATAAACTAAACTATTATGGTCTTTATGAATTTGTTTGTCTAACGTAATGAACTTTTATATAAATAATATGTAATATCAATGTATGAAAATCATAATTCATTATACTTATTTATATAAAAATGTTTATCATTGATAATCTTGATCACTTCACAGTTGTGTCCTATTAACTAAAAATCCAATATAACATTTATCAAATACATGATTTGTTCGACATGTCATTCTAAAGGATGTACACACTTGAAACCTCACAAAAAATGTATCCATTAGTGATAATTTTAAATAGTGATATTTCATTTGAGGTGAATTTTTTGGAATCAGAGATCATAACGAATTTTTTTTACGAAGACAAGATAACTGACATAGTCAAAGTACCATGGACGAACCACAAGTTTTAGGAGTTACATAGGAACTATATGAGGTGACAAAAGAGTAATAGCCATATTTCTTATCATAAGAAATGCTATTTTTATTGTTAATGTTTTTATGAGGTGAAGAATATAATTCATGAAAGATTTATAATTTGAATTTATTGGGAATAAATATATTCTTTATTATGGAATATAAATATATAAAACATTGATCTAAATTTTATTTTATTATTTTGGAATATTATAAAATGAATCATTAATTTTATTTATGAGCATAAAAGACCAATAAAAATTATAATTTTTTTCAATATATCACTGTTAGAATGTCTATTAAGATTAATATATATTAAATATTATAATAAAATCTAATTGAAACAAATGGATGAATCGATGGCTATGATCAGTATGAATGTAACCTTTGAAACCTATTTCTCAATGCTTATAAAAAAGATAACATTACTAATATTTTATCTTAACAAATAAAAAATAATAATTCAAAAAGAGAAACTCGAGTGGAACCATTTATAAATTTTTTTTATGATTATTTATATCACCACCCGAAACATGTTCATTGAAACACACTAATAAATTCCTATAACCAGAAAACATTCCCTAAGGGTATATGATGGTGTAGTGAGGTATTTTTTATCCCGACCATAGCAGTATGAATACCTATATTCTCTTTTTAATGATAAAATTATTTTAATATTAATGAATTTAAAATTATTCTTACAAAAAAAGAATACAATAATTATTTTTTGATATAAACAAATAAATTTTATTTCTAAAAAATACATATTTTTTAAAGTATGAAAATATTTTTTTTTGTAAATTCAATAATTTGAAATAAATTTTATTTTCATTAGAATAAATTTATATATATATATAAATAGAAATATAATTTAATATATTTCTTTTTAAATTTTATAAGGGTCATAATGTTGTTTGTGTAGTAAAAAATTATATTTTTTAAGATTATTTACGATGGAAAAATCTCATATTTATAAAATAAATTCTCTAAAAGAGAAATCATATTTTCTACAAAAACATAAAATTTATAAATTTATAAATTTATTAAAATTTATTGAGATATTTGAATTTTTGGGTAACAATTAAATTAATTATAAATATATAGAATGTTATATGACAACATAATGGTATTCAATTATTTATTAAATATTATAAAAATAATAAACTAAAAATTGGTTTTCCTTTTAAAATAATGTGTTTTTCTATAATTCGACTAATTTTACATACCTATATTGTATCGTTCGAATCCAATATAATATTTCAGGGTCTTATAAACCAATATTTATGAATATGTCATTCCTTCACATCATGAATCATATCATTCATAGATTTCAGTTATTAACTATGTATAATATTTGAAAACACTTCTATTTAGTAGAACCCATGTGAAAATGGGAAGGATAGTGGTTCTTATTATTGTATTAAGTTTATTCAAAAAATTGTGCAAAAATTAATAAAAAATTCCCCTCTCATTCACTGGAAATACCCATCCAATATCTATTTCATCATCATCCTAAATCCTTGATACAAGGCATTATACCCCATAGCCCTATTTAATTCCCTTCAAAGGACATACCAATTAGATTAGATATATCAACCCCAACCCCAGTGTACTATAGTGGGTAACTTCATTTTAACATTGGTTATATATAAAAAGTAATCACATATTCATGGATTGAATAGTTTAGTAGTCTTGATGAATAAGATAAATACATGATTCCACTATTATATATGAAATATGAAACATGTATTATAAATATATTATTGCATCCTATATATTGTTAATAATGTTTCTCTTCATATTTTGGGGAAAATAAAAAATTAAAAGTGTGAGAAGAGTTTCTCAGTAAAGGCTACAAATAGTTAAATCTATGATGAATAAATAAAAAAATAGTAATTTCATGGTAAATAAATGAAAACACATACTATTTAATCAATAAATTGATCATAAAATGAATAAATTTATAACATAAATTTATTAATATCATGGATAAATATAACTGAATTTTCAATGATGGAAATTATAAATATTGAACATCATGATTCCAAAAATTATGAAATATATACCATCAATTCCTTATGTCAATATAGTTTAATTAATGTATAAGAATACACTAAGAACCCATTTAATGGTTAATTACTGATTTGTCTCATTAGGCTTATCGATGTATCCATGTGAAATATAATTATGGGTCCCAATCATCACTACATTTCAAACTCATTCCTTATATATTAAAGTATTTGTATAATTCATGAATATTGTACCTTATTAACAAAAAACAGTTTTGAATACTGAATATAGAATATAAATATTTCCCCTATTAATCAAACAACTCTCAATGTAAAACCCAATATATAGAAGTGGTATATTTTTTACGTAATAATCATATATGGGGTGGTAATTTATGGGAAATGTAATGTTCAATGTTCATCATAAAGTGGGTGTTTCAAGGGAAATTTAACATCAATGGTACTAATCAATAAATGATAGCTTACTTTCAAAAGCATAAATTTTGTAGTAAAATAAATTATTTTAAATAAAAAATGAAAATGAAAATGAAAATTTTAAAATATGTTTTCAATAAATATATTTCTTTGAAAACAGTTAAAATAAAATAAAATAATATAAAGGGAATAAAGTTGTTATGGTGTTGGGAATCATCCTCAAAGATGTATACATTAAAATAAAACATCCCTTTTGGGTTTTTATAAAATTTTACAAAAAGAACCTTTAAGAGAAAAAATTAGAAATTTTCAAATAAATACATTTAAAAACATTAATATATATGATAAATTTGTATTAAAAAATAATAAATGTAAAAAAAAAAAATTTAAATCAATTTTGAAAATTATTTATATTTAATAAAAATATACTCAGTTAAAAAGATTAATGGGATGAGATTAAATTTTAAACATCCAACATTATAGAGTATCATGAATAGAATAATTAATAATACCGAATAAATATATATTCATGTTAATTAGATAAATTTTTAGTTTATACAACATATAAATTTAAATAGGTTCATATAGCTAAATAAGTCCAAATGAAATGGAAATTGAGATGAAAATACCTTATAATGATCATAATTTATAGGTGAAAATGAGTCAATAAAGTAATAATGCGGGGTAAATGTAAATCCAAAAAATTAAAGTGTAAATGTAGAATAATAAAATCATAGTTAATTTCACACATAAACAGAGAATAAGAAAATTATTGATGTATTTGTATAACACAGTAAATGGAAATTGAGTTAGGAAACAATATACCTCCCATTTCCCATCACATTCATATGAATTGTCACCATGCATATTAAATTAAGATTCATTATAATAAAATAAATTAATCATATAAATCTCTATAATATCATATATGATAGAATTATAATATTTTGTCACCCATTAGTTAAAAATATTTTATTATTATCATTATTCTGACTGTTAGCTACTTCTTTTTTCATGTATGTTAGATTCAGCAGGTCTGATATTTTTACTTATATAATGGTTCCATCATCTCAATAATGTTATTATTGATATAGATATTATATTTATATATATATTTTAAAAAAATAGATATTTTTAGTAATCCATATAAGATATAGATAGAAATATTATTTACCCCATTCATTGAGATAGTTTTTCATATGTTGGCATGAATGTTGTGTTCATATTCTAATGGTTTAAAAAAAAGGTGAATTATAAATATTTTTTGTAGGGTAATTGTAATATATATTATATATTATATGTAGTCATTTAATTATACTTCATTTACATAAAAATAATGAATATATAAAAAACATATAACATCTCTCTGTAGAGGAGCTTGTACAGATGTACGCACGAGCAACATTATCATTTTTTAATGGATTGTAATGTAAAAGTTATTTATAATATTATAGTTAAAGAATGATAGTTTTTTCATAAATATAATATATTATTATTTTTTATATATGTGAGATCCCAAAACACTCTGATTGGTGAGAATTGAATTAGGGTGTCAAATTTTTATTTTAAAGTGGCAGATCTTTTTTCCACATTTATAGGAAATTCCTAAACCTGTCGGATAGAATCATTTAGTAATAAAAAATTCACATGAAAAGAGAAAACATTGTAGTTTTACATAGTTCAACACTAAGGGATTTTCTATAGATATTACATGAAAGTGTTTTTTTCAAAAAAAAACCACTAATCTTCACTAGTTGGGGAATAAAAATGTTCTTAAATAGTCACACTGTTCTAGTAACCCATCCTTTAAATTATTTCTATGATATATCATTTCCTCCCTCACAACACTTCAATCGAATCTCTCTAGCTCATTGAATTGAGTCAAGTCTTACTCAGTTTTAGAAACATGAAGGTTTCATCCCTATTTGGGAATTTGATTCTTTGTACTTGAATAGAAGAAGACAATACAAGAACAAAAGTATTAAATTCATCCTCTTGACAGAATATATCATAAAAATTTGATATTCAAAACCTACTTGTAGAAAATTTCAGGAACTTGCATGTAATACCTACACTTGCACCAAAAATTTGGGATTTTTTCACAATATGACTTTATTATATCACATACCTTTCAAGAAACAATATCAGGAGTTTTACTTAGTCTTGATAGACATAAGGGACATTATGTGCACAATATTTACTATGCATAACTCTTCTGTGCATAACTCATTC
This sequence comes from Viscum album, assembly GCA_963277665.1. Classification (NCBI taxonomy): domain Eukaryota; kingdom Viridiplantae; phylum Streptophyta; class Magnoliopsida; order Santalales; family Viscaceae; genus Viscum; species Viscum album. Next base: position 1,143,831,007 of record OY728156.1, read on the forward strand.
GTGCAATAGACACACCAATTATTTGTCGAAAATTTTATTTATAATGAAGGTGTTGTTGAATATTTATTAATAGGGATGAAGTTTTTCACAAGTTCCTTGTGTATCTTCCAATATGAAAATAATTTTCCAATATCCCTAAAAGATTCATTTTTATGTAACCTTTAGTCTGTAAGATTTGTTTGTTCCTTCCACCGTTCAGGTACTGTCCTTTGTACCATAACTTTGACCTTTGTAAATTTATCATATTTTGGGTTCAACATAGTTTAGATTAAAAATAAGCAAAACCCGTTATTCATTTCTAGCTATGAATTAACTTGTTTCCAACAATATCTTTATATCTCTCCATGTAAACTACTGATCAAAATTGAATTATACTACTATCTGGAGACGGTAAGCAATACATATGCATGGGTGATGTCTTCAATTTTCATAGGGTAGAATATAGATGGAATATTAATGTTCCATAATCTTAATAATATCTATTAATAATTATGATAGAGGGGATATTATTTTAAGATGGGTAAAAATTTAATAGAAATTATAAGAATAAATAAACATGAAATATTCAATAAATACAATTACCATTTCTTCGGTAGCATTCCATTATATATCTCATTAAGGGAGCTATTATTAGACTTTTGAAAGTGAAAATACCTATAGATATACCGTAAGGATGATTTTTATGGTAATTGTCTGTGATTGGTCATGATATTAGAATCAATGTGTTGTGAAGAAGACAACACAGAGGTGCACTTTTATAATTGAGGGGAGTATTCTATTTGGATTTTCGTATAGTATTAAATTGATATAATTTTTTTAAAAAAAATTATAATTTGAATGGAAGTAATTTTATTCTAATATGTGTATAATTATAAATCATCTCATCCAAGAAAAATTGATTAAGGTTTTCTTTATATTTTCACCCTATCAACTCATTTTTAACCCCCATTAACCCTTTTGATAATTACCACAATATTAATGTTTTTTAACATTTAATTGTTAATTAATTTTATATTAAATTAAAAAGAATGAATAAATAGAAAATCGATGTTTTTTATATCCATATCCCATTTATCATACTAAATATAATATTTTAATGAATATTCAATAATTTTAAAAATAATAGTTATTATAAAATTTCATTAATGTCATTTTTGAGACTATTAATTTAATTTGAGAAATATTACATCAAGACGATGAGGGAATTAAAATATAATATTTTAACACATCAATGATATATTATATTTATCTACAAAATTCATGGAACCCAATAATTATTTCGCTTTTTATTCATTTTATAATTTTAGAAATTATATATTTTATTTATTTATAAATTAACCAAATGTTTTGTTAGCGCTGCACACACATTTAAGTTAATTATTTTATCAGAAAAAACAATAACAAAATTAACTTGATAAAATTAAAGAAATTATATTTTAAATTAATATTAACAAATAAAATTATATACTATTTATATTTATGTAAAAAATGAAAACCAAATCAATCCCAGAGAATAAATTTTTTTGACATTTATTGACATAAAATATTATTAATGTCAAAGTAGATTCCAAATGGAAAAAAGATCATATTTGAGAAATTTAGATGTTTATGTATGATATATACTCATATAATAAAATTAATTCTGGTGTTCAGTTAATTTTCTATTCCATACTATATTATATATTTCCTAAAATACCCGAGTATACTTTACTAAGGTGAGATAAATTCAATATGGCTAGTATTCCAAATGATCAGAAATAAAAGTTACCTATGTAAAAAAATTACCTAATAATTCAAAAATTTAAATAATTTTTTAATATTCAATTTATATAAAAGGAATAATTAATTTCTATAAAATTTATAAACAAAATGGAAAATGTTTTATAAGAAAATACCATTTAAATATAAAAAAATTTTCTTACCAAATTCAACAATAAATTTTCATGAAACAAACATAAATTTGTTATTTATAAAGTTGTTTAATTAACTTTACTATTAAAATATTTGAAAAAAATAGAAAATTTTAATTTCATGAAACAAAAACACTATTTTTTAATAGGTGTAATTTTCACTAGTCAATGGAAAATCATTATTTTCAAAAATTAAAAAAAAATTCACCCCATTATAATTTTTATATGATAATTTCATTCAATTCATTTATTTTATTGATTTTTTTAAAAAATATTTAGAATTTAATTATAATATTTTCTCATGATAATATGTTTGATCTATTTGAGAAGAAAATTTATTTTTTAAGAATAAGATGATTTTACAAAAAAATGTGTTTTTTATTTACTACGTATTATGAAATAATTTTTTATTGGTTAGATGAAATCTATATATATATATCATTATTTGGTAAATTATATTCATACCTACAAATTATGCAGTTAGTTTGTAATGGGAATAATAATAAATCATGGTTCTCTTATGCTTGTTTTTTTTAATGTTTACACTACCATACATAGTGCTATTTTAAAATACTAGTGTTTTATATTCTCCACCATCAATAAATTGAATCACCAAAACCTGAAATTTTGATTGATAATCAATGTTTTTACAAATGGAAACTCATTTATGGGAATCCCACATTATAGAAATGGTTAAAATAATTCTCTCGAAAATAGGGAAGGGAAATACAAATTTCGTCACCAGAATAGGTTTCCAAATAAGTGAAAATTAGTGGAAAGAAAAATATGATCACTAAATTGAATGATAATTCCCATGTAATAATATATAGTGATATATAACATGGTCAAAAGAAAGTTAACATATAAAAATACATAAATCTATAATGGATGAACATACCATTGAAACATTAGAGATGGTTATAATAGGATAATTTTTTATGGATTGTTTTTTAATATTTGAGGAAATAATTATTCATGTATAGTAAAAAATACTGAAATATAATTAGTTGTAAAGCGGAATTTTATTCATTAGAAAATTTACTCCACAATAAAATTTACATATTAAAATAATAAATATTTTACATAAATTTTTCTTGCCTTGAAGAATAAAATAACATTATTGTAAATCATCATAACAATATAAGAATGAAAATGCATTCATATTATCACGAGTTATTTTCAAAAAAAAGATTAACTTTCTTTCAATTTTACATTATTATCTAAAAATTCAATAATAACACTGAAATGTAAAATTAACCTATTTTATAAATAGATAATATATGACTCATCCGAAATATTTTTGACCATATTAAAAATCAAAAACTGTAAAATATTTCAACAATCATTTTTTCCCACACAGCATATGTATATCATAGTGTCACATACAATACATTTGAATACCTTGATTCACATGTTCTCTTAAAACATATTTATATCCCAAATCACTATAAAACCTTAATGGAAAAAACTTCCTTAAAAAAATATCTTTATCCTTATTTATCAAATAGAATCCCATATTATCAAATATATTTCATAAATAAAAAATGAACTATTACCAATAATAAATTACATTTTCAACATATCAATAATCATTTTCATTATTACAAATATTATCCCATTCATCAGTGTCAATTTTATCATTATCCAAAAAAATCTATATTAACTCAATATAAAGATAATATTAAAGGCTATCTTTCCCTATAATAAATATCACTTTATCACTAAATCACTCTTCTTGGTTAATGGATGAATTAAATATATATTGACATCCATAAAAATAAATTATTATAATAGATTTCATATATGTTTTATGATAAAAAAAACAAAATTAATAAATATAATTACTAAATCCAAATAAACATGCCCAATAATAATTCCATTTACGATGTTATAATTGTTTATAATTTCCATTGTCCCATTGGATTTATATATGAAAAGTTCCTTCAATGATTTGAGTTCTATATTGAATAATTTCTTATCCAATTATATTTAGAACACTTGATTATAGATTATTATTTATGTTCTTTATAATAATTATCTAGATGAACTTTTTCTTCTCACTTAAAACAGAACCCCACCCTTCCATTATTTTTATGACATTTATTTACATAATTTTAACATGATTGAAATTATATTATTCCTTTATTCTACTTTGATAATTTACCTTTTCTGTTCTTCTTATTCAACATCCCCATCTCATGATTTCCCATGAAGATATAAGATCTATATAATCTATTATATAACCTAATGGGAAATTTTACCATATCATTATATAATGAATGAATTTGGAAAACTTGTTCTCTTTGGAGACTCTAATTAAGGACATAATTGGAATGGTCAGCTTTACTATTTGGATTACAAGTATATTTTGATGCATGAGAGGACAGTCTGGTTAATATTTCCTTATACTCTACCTTAATTAATTTTATTCCTTATTATTTAAAGTGAGTAATTATCACTCAATTTAAGATGGATTTCCCTGGGGTACGTATTTATCAAGGAGAATCGCTTCAAGAGTTCTCTATTTATTTTTTATATACATATTTAGACTCTTTAGTATTCTTTATCTTTGAAAATCATTCATAAGAATATCCTTTAAAACAATATACAACTAGTATAACCATTTATCTTGCATTAAATACAAAATCATGGAAAAGGATCAAGGGATTTAATCAATTTCCTAACTACTAAAGGATTAGTAGTTCCAAAATAATATTAAGTATTTTGTCACATGAAGCGATCCAACATTATTTAAACATATCACGAAAAATAGGCCATTATATATGGGATTTCGTTTCAGAAGCTCATTCAAATTTACTAATATGGCCATGATCATCTCAGTTCCATCAATATCTTTATTGGTTTTTTATGTTGCGAAATCCCCACATTTTTTGATGATTGATGATTGCATTTCTTCTAGTTGGAACCATTATTAAAAAATTGAACACATAGAGATGGATCATAATCATCATGATTATTGATATATAAAATAAAATTCCCATAACTCTAACAGATCTCAAATACTATAGGTGTTTTTAATATTTCTCATTTTTAATGTTTAATCAAAATCAATTTCTTATGGTTTCTACTAATATTTCTCTAATAAAAATTGTAACATCCCCAACTCTATTAAAATAGAATTGATTTATTTTTTGTTACATTAGAACTACATAAAAGTAATAACATCCCAATAAAATGAATTTTTTTATAGAAATGATGATCTAGATACATACATGATTCCAATGATAAATTGAAAAAATAAAATACATTGAAAAAATAGAACTTTCCCCTTATTTTATTCATAATATCTTTCTTCATATGATGGGGAAAATAAAACAATAAATGGGTGAGATCATAGAATCTATAAAGGTAACATACAATGGAAGCTACGATGAATCAATAAGTAATAATGAATACTAAATGCTAAATAAAAGATACTTCACTCTATTTATTCAATAACATTTTCAAAAAATAAATCAAGGGATAACATCAATGATTTAATCCCACAGATAATAGTAACTGAATTATTAATGAAATGACTTTACAATATTTATTATTATGATTTTAGGAAACATGATATACATACCATAATAAAATTTTCTCTATGACAATTTAATCTAGGATTAGTTGTATACAATAAGAACATTTAAGGTTATCTTACGTATTTGTATCATCAAACCTATTGATGAATCGAGGGGCTATATAAATCATTTACACACCCATAAATGCATGTCCAATGTTTTCATCACATGTAATATGATAAATTTAATGGATGAATAATATTCCAGATCAACAAAAATACATATTCATTAAGGAATAATGAATATCATTATTTCCACAGTCAATCAAATCACTTTCAATGTAAAAAACCATATGCATTACTTGTATACATGTTATGAAATAATCATACACTAAATGCAATAATCAAGGTAAATTAATTATTCAATAATTACAAGATTTTTTTTCAAGATAATATTAGCTTCCATGTTATAAATCAAGAGATAGAAGATAACCATCCAAAAATTATTCTTTGCAGTAAAAGTGATTGTTTTAAAAAAAATTGAAAATAGAAATGAAGTGTGTAAAATAAATTTTTGTTATAGATATATCTTAATAATACATATAATCATTTTATAATATTCGAAAATAAATAATTATGTTATGAAATAATGAAAGTTCATTAATTTTGTTTATATTAAAAGAAAACCTTCATTTTTAATTTGAATTATAATACTACAAATGAAACATCGAGGTATTTTTTTTTATTAAATTTATCTTTAAAAGTAGAATAAAATATTCACTAATGATTTAAAAATTTATTAATAAATAATTTTTTTAATAAAAATGTATTTTGTTATACCATTTTAAAATTATTCATATGGAAGAGAAATGTACCCAATCAAAATGAGAAATATGGTCAGATTTTCATTTAAACATACATGTTGAATGATTAAAATGAATTTAATTATTAATAATCCTAAATAAATATGTATTCATGATAAATAATGTAATTGGTATATTATACACCACATAAAATTAAATAGGTTCATAATACCAAATAAGTCCTAATGGAGATGAAATTAAGATGAAAATATCATACAATGATCATATTATTATAGTGAAAATTAATCACTGAGGTAAATATGGGGGGAAATTTTAATCCACATGATATAGATGAAAATAAATAATAATACAATCATACATCATTTCACACATAATCAATGAATATTATAGGCACTAAATTAAAATTTTAACCTAGTAAATGGAAATTTATTTAAGAAGTACACTCCCTCACGTTTCCATTTAGTTAAATGTTGTTTAACCAAATATATATTAAATTTACATTTTAAATACAGGAATAAAATAGACCATAGAGAAGCACCGTGGATACTAAAAATTATTATTAAAATAAATTTAACAAATATTCAAAGTAAATTTGAGTTAACAGTGGATATAATCCATACAAAAGAGATAAATACCAAATCTTATTCCTTAGCCCTAACACCCTATCCAGGAAACCCTAATTGGCCTCATGGATTCTATATCATTTTCTATTTCATTGGGGATGCGACACACCATCAATGTAATTAGTGTATACCAATTCACCAGCCCCACAACCATTATGAACATGATATTCCACTAGAGCCAAAAGCGATGCATAAACATATCTCTCCCCTTCCACTAATTTCTCATAACCCAAATTACCCTTAGAAGAGGGACACCCTATATGAATCTCCACGGAGTCAACCATCTTAAAGGAAAGGGTGTTAGTCACAGGAGACGAAAATTTTCTACTTTTACATTCACTACTCTATATGTATAATGCATCAAAGTCGGGAGAGTTAATAGTCTGAAGAATATTGAAGAATCTATACTTCACATCAATAATGGTATAAGTACTGGGTAAAAAAGAACATGCACAAGAGAGGTAAGATAATTTATGTTTTGAAGCAATTAGTCCTTTACAGAACTCCCAGAATCAATATTATCATTCAATTGAACTCTATGCACATGAACTATAGAATTAGTGGATGAAATATTGTAGGCAGCACGACTTCCACATGATTATATTCTATAGTGACCACATGAATATGTGATTAAACGTCAATAGAGGAAGCATGTTCCTACAATAGGGCATTCATAGGACTCCCCGAGGTAGTAGCTACATCCAAATGGGTTGTTGATGGCACTGTAAAAGAGGCATGTGAAGGTATCACATTTACGACCTGCACATGATATGTTGAACCGTCACAAGGAGGTTGGTTATTCATATTCCCTATTCCTTGATGTTAAGAAAAAACTAGCACTCCCATACAAGGTTCAAGATTGTCAAAATGACCAACTAAAGTCCCCCTATTTCTTACGTTACCATAAGAAAGATATTTATACCCTAAAAGAGAATAAAGATGCAATTTTGGGACACTATGATGAAATTTAGTATACTCATCACCCAATTTAGTGGTTTTCCCATGAAACAAGGGATCATTAGTAGTATATGTGAGGACGGTGTAACCTCCCCCCCAAATAATCACCCTCACAATGAGAATATTTTTTCCCAATCACCACATCATAAATGGAGACAAATCTCCCATTACATGGCCCTTAACACCCCTTAGTGGGAAAAGGTAAAGCCTTTATAGCACCATTAGGATTATGATTTTTTCTAAACATGGTCATTGAAGTTGCAGAATCATGTTCCAATTCCAATTTCCACTTTTCTAAATAGTTACTATATCTTTTACAATTGGAACATCACATCAACCTATTACAATTATCTTTAATATGCCCAGTATTTGAGCAATTAAGACCAAAATACAGGACATCCTAAAATTTTATATCATGCTTGAATGTAAAATCACTAGAAATAAAGTTTAATATCTCAATAAGTGGAAAATACATAACAAATTCAATTAAAATTCATAAAAAGGTGGATACCTTACCGGGATAGTCTCTTTATCAAGTTTAATTGGGATCATAATTACACTGCTATGCGGGGATAGTAATCCCTACGTACACCCATGTGATGTTCAATATATTAGCTATTTTTTAAGATATAGAATAAGTTTATCCCATAATACTAATAATAAATCATATTATTGAATATAATTGAGTTATTCTTTTACAACGGTTATAGTACATTAATAAAATATATAAGAAGAAATAATCATTATAGTGTCATTAAAGATGATAATGTTTTCTTCCGGATACGTCTACTAAATCTATTCATAAGGGGAAAGGGGTTGTTATTTTTTAATATAATACCATTTATAAATTGGATATGTATGTTTATAAGTTCTCTAGGTAGGGTTTTTTTGTGATATACTACTAACTGTGGTGTATATAAGAGAACAAGGTGATTCCTTTTAGAATTTATAGGAGGGACATTCATTGAATTTCATAAAGTATTAAATTAAAATAAATATTTTCTCATAAAAACATCATTTATATAATTAAAATAGAATATATTTATATGTCTAAATATTCTCATCCAATAAAATTTGAACAATTAATGGGAACTATTTCACCACTTTATATTAATTTTAACCCATTTAAACCCTTTTGATAATTACCGTAATGTTAAATTTTTAAACACAATATGGTTTAAAAATGATACTATAAAATCCTAAACTACCTACAAATAGAAGATGATGGGTTTTTAAATCTATTTCTAATTAATTTTTCTACATTTCATATTATTATGAATTTTATTATTTTAAATAAAAATGTTCTATTATAAAATATCATTGATGTCATCTTTGACACTACTAAATTAATTTGACATTAAATAAAAAAATATAATTATTAATTTTTGATATTATAAATTAAAAAACCATTATGATGTGATATTTATCTAAAATAATTATACAAACCAAAAAATCATTTCAAAGTATATTACTTTTGGTATTTCAAAGATCAATTATTTTACCCTTCTAATTAACTATGGAAATGTTGTTTCAGTGTTGAAAAAACATTTAAGCTTATAATTTCAACACAAAAAATTACAAATAAATAAAGATTATAAAAATAAATCATTTAAATTATTTTTTTATTTGTATAAAGGATAATAATATTAATTTAACCATAAGTAAAATATTTAAAGTTAATTAAATAATAAGAATTAGATTTTGGACATTTCATTACACCAAATATAAAAATGGTCAAAATTGGCCCAAATGGTAACAAAAGTACATATATTTGAGTTATATTTGTTTATCAATAATCTATAATCATGAAGTAAAATTTATGAATTTTTTAGGGTAATTTTTTTGTACCTATAATATTATGTTAAACTCAAATTATTCTATTTACCATTACTAAGGTGACATAAATTTAGTAAGGAAAATATTTATAGACATGAAATAAAAGGGAAATAGTTTCCACGTTTTGTAATCAATATTCCAAATATTATTTTCTTTTTGTTATTCAATTTTTATAATTAGAATATATTAATCATTTATTAAAGTGAAAATGCAATGAAAAGCTATTTTTAGAAAAAATTAATTTAATTATTAAAATGGGTTTATACCAAATTCAACAATAAAATTTCATAAAATGATGTTTATATAGATATTAATAATATTATATAATTTATATTAATTATTTAACATTTAATAAAATGTATCATTGTTATATTGTTATTCAAAAATACAATTTTTAATAAAAATTATTATTTTTCCATATTCACTATAAAATCGATATTTTTAGAATTATCCAAAAAATTCACTAATAGATACTTTTTTCTGATTTAAAAAATGAAATAAATTTTATCAAATATATTACTTAAATTTCATAAAATTTAATTATAATATTTCTAATTATATGGAATAAAAATTATTTTTGATGAAAAACTTTTCTTGAAGAATAAAACAAATTTACTAATAATTGAGTGCTTATTTTAGAAAAACTAATCAATTCATTTTTACAGATTATTTCATATATATATATATATATGTCATTATATTATTAATAATATTTATTTCCACCAATTAAATTTTTAGTTATATTGGTTATAATAATATGTAATGTTCTAATAAATCTCAGTATCACATGATATGTACACGATCAAACATAATGTTATTTTAAAACATCATGGTGTTACATTAGAAGTCCCTCCCATCATTTTATAAGAAACCAATATTGTAATTGATTTACATACTCATCCTCAACTTTCATTTATAATATTTGAATTAAGAATTTTTAATGTTCACTAAATATATTGAGATATGTTTATAAATATCTATTTAGAATTCAATTTATGTACATATATTTAGAAACTAGTTATACCACTCTTTATATCCATTTCCTAAGATAATACTATGCATATATAAGGGGTAAATTTTTATTATGTTTAAATCAAATTATTTCATTATAATAAAACATTTAATTTTTAATTATTTATGTGTACATGTGTTTTTACACATACACTTAATGTTTTCAGAATCCCAATTTTTGGGAGACCAACTTTCAACCTTATTAATCCCTTACATGAACAATTATACACGCTCGTTATAATTATTAAATGAAACCATGATTTTCCATGACAAACCAAAGTTTTTTCAATACTTATTCCCATTTTCACTTATGGATAAACAAATAGTTGTACCTATCCTTCATTTATTGAGTAATTCGATGTATGTGACCCATACTCCCTAATCATGGTATAAAAATCATTGAAATATTTTTTTAGGTTCTATGGTCTATGTAGAACCAAAATTAATTTATATGATTGGAAAATAATTGGTGGCACTGAAACTATGTATCCATATAATGCATCAGGTTATATTTATATCTCTTAAGATATCTCATATGGTTCATAGGATGTAATCCTCAGAACATTATCTTATAAATCCTCAATGATTAGCCTTGTGTTATGATTTTGATTCTCTGATATATAATGGTTCAAAATATCTATAGATCCTTGATGATAATATCATATGTCTTGTATTTATGGTCATTAACACCTTTTAATTTCCCTATCATATGTATCTTGACTCCTACAAGATGATTTACATTATTCCATGATTTTATTATTCCCTTATTAGGCTTTATATATCACCCCATTCTTATGTCTATTTCTAGGATATCCCATGAATTATAAAAATACCAGTTGAATTTATGGAAATGTTATGGAATAATTAAATATAGATGATGTATCACATTATAAAATTATTTTGATACATACCTAATTACTGAAAGACACATGGCCACTTAATTATTTTAGATTGTATTATATGTAACATTATATTATAATTAATGAATTAAAGTGTATAAATAATATTGCTTCTATAAATATATTCAAATGAATGTAAAAAAGAGATGTTCATTGAAGGTTTAACAATCATTATGGATAAGAAACCTTACATTGAATGTGTTTTGGAAAGAGTAGAAGCATCTCCCTTTTATGGACATGGTTTAAATATTTTTTTTTAAAACATCATTTGAGAGAAAAAAATTATAATTTTATTTTGATATCTGACTCTAAAATGGATGATATAAGATATTTTTAATCAACCCTCATGCATATATGGGTAAAGATATGGTTTTTTAATTTTTTATAAATTGAAAAATCACTTTTAGCATTATATAACATAAAAAATCAGTTTGTTGTTTAATATTGTAATTTTGAAAGATAAATTTCAAGTTAAAAATTGAATTCATCATCAAATATATACATCATGGAATAAATATTTAATCTATGTTCCCAAATAAAGATAAACTATAATTCATTTAATCCTTACCACATTAATGATTAGATGACCTAAATTTTTTACTTTTCAAAAATATTTACAAGCATTGTATCGTCATTTATTATGTCATTTTGATAATTTTATTATAATTTAATAAATTATAAATTTTATATAATTTATTATTATTAAATATGATAATTTATATCCAACCAAAAAAATATGTATTCTCATGTATACCAAGTTAGTTTTTTAGATAATAATTTTAATTTTCTATCCTTTAACAAGAATCGGGTACACATTTGGATAATTAATATATTATTAAAAAAATATATTCATAAATATATATAATTAAATTTCATTATTAAATGTTTTTATATATTAATTTATGGATTCACCTAATACATTCTATTTTTTTATATAAGCTATAAATATTTACATTTTTGGCGTTTTTAAAGCAATACCTCAATATTTAAAAGTATTATAAAATTAATCTTGAAAAAAAGATAAATAATATTAATTAAATAAATTTAATATAATACATTGAGTATAATATCATGTAAGGAGAATTAAATTAGGTTTAATTAATATATATACCCATTTAGGCAACAATATATTAAGAAGTATAATTCCACTTGATCTCATTTTCATATTTAAAAAATATTATATATTGAAAAATGTTTATTTAAAATATTTTTGAATGATTTCACACCATTATAAGTTTTTAAATTTATTATATTAATTAAATTTATATCATGAAATTAAATTCCATTATAAATATCTTCTTACATTTAAATTTTATGCTTAAAGAAACTTATTTCAAAAACATATTTTTACACATTATATACACTAATGTAAAAAATTGTGATTTCTTACACATTGAAATTGTATTTAATAAAAATTTTCATATTTAGAATCATTATTTATAAATTATGTAATATATTAAATATTATTTGTAGCCCTGAAAATTGATTTCATTAGGAAAAAACGGGTTACCATTGTAAAATGAAAAATTGTTTAATCAGTTAATTATAGGATGAAACGTACTAAAATGTTAAATTTATATAATTCATTTATTAATTACTGTATCAACAATGAAAATATCTCAAACCCAATATTTTTCATTTTTGGTTTATTGATATGTGAAACATGTGCTCTGTTTATAATATGATGAAATATTTACTAGAATTCCATTCTCATCATTAATAAAAGTTTCTTCTTTGAACCCCTTCTATAGCACTCACAAATTTATTATTCGCCTTGAAAATTTATTTTTATTTCATTCCTAAATATTTCTCTTTTATTTATTTTAGCTTATAAACTACTAAGTTTGGGAAAATTATTATTTTCGAAGGAATCCTCTCAGAGAATCTCCGTGTTCTCAATATAAGTATTAAATTTTCCTTAAAATTTTTTATTTTATATAATCCTTATTTAAATATATTATTACATATGTTATATGATGAATTTATTAATATTATTATACTAATTTTTTTTAATTCATCATGACATCCTTTATGATTTTTCATTACAAAAAATAAAAATTTCATTCAGCTGTTTGTGTGGGCTACCACTTTCGTGGCGTATTTTTTCTCATTTTTCACATAGTTTCGTTATTATTTTTTAGAATATTTTCAAATATTAATCAAAAACATAAAAACATATAAATAACATGATTATTCAATTTTAATAATTATATTATGAAAAAATAAACCACTTTCATAACTGTAATCATTCATTAATTTTGGTGTGTTCATGTTTGGGTCTGTCTAACCAACTACTTTTAAAATCCTATAAATAAAATAATAGTTGATCATGATGACTTAATTAATTAAAATATATGATATTAATTAGGATATAATGTGTTTATTTAAGTTTTTAATGGTATAATTAATATTAATAATAATAATTTAGATACCAACACCTCTTCATTAAATATCACTATAAAATGCACATTGATGATTTCATAATTATGGAACCTAACCAAAACTCTAATAAGATTTATTTATAAAATTAAAAATAAATATAAATAATCAAATATAGTAAATTTTATGATTTTGGAATAATGGATAATTTATGAAGAATATGAAACAATAACACTATTATTAATGTTATTTAAATAGATCAAGATAAAAAAAATAAGGTACTGAAAATAGAAAGAAACTAAATATTATTTATTTAATAAAATATAAAATTATTGTCATAAATTTTAAAATATATTAATAGTTTCATCAAATACTTGTTTATTTTATAGTGGAAATAAAAAACATCTAGTGGAAGTCGAGAATCAAGTAATCTTTTTTTTATCTCATATTTAATTTCTTAAGACATGTTTCATACTATTTACAATGAAATATTTGATATGGTGTGATTAATTTATGATGTTTTTATTTTACCATATTCATACAAATAATGGGTTTTGAAGAGACATATCTTGTTTTTAATTTTCTTTTGATTTAAAAGATACCAATATAGTAAGGGTAATTAGTTGAAATTTTAAATTCCATGTGACATTTTTGACATAGATCACAATAATTTTTATACATGGTAGATTCTATTGATTATAACCTATGTGTATAATTAATATCTTTAATCTCTTGATATTGTATTATAATTTTCATTCAAATCCTCTTATTTTTATACGAATCTTATGTAACCGTTACAGTGTGTGTTGCTACTTCAATCTCTTGTTCAAAAGAAGAATTTATTTAAAATACAATAAATATATGAAATTTGAATTTACTTTCATTCTATTACCTCAAAAAATATCATCACATTTACTAATATTAGGGTCTTTCATTTATTCCCACTGTTACATTTTCCTTTTCGATCAATGTGTAACATTTTATAGTGAAATAGTCCCACTCTTTTGTTTTTAGTCAGACATATTTTCCTTCGATATCCTTATTTATTGGATGATTTTACATATGTACTTATTTTTTTCCAAAATTAATGATTAATTAATTTTTCACACTATTTTTAAATTTTTTAAAAAAATTTAATAAAAAATTTAATGCCTTCTATATTGTTTTTTAATAGTTTATGAAGAAAATCCTTTAAATAATTCTTTATAAATTCCTCTTTACATATTAAAATGTTTATGAATGAAACATCTAATCAATGATATCATTATTTATAATTGAAAAAAATAATTATCCCATAATTATTAAGATTTTGATTTTAATAAAATTTTTCAAATGGTGAAGGTTTTTAATTTTTTTTTATTTATTCAAATGTTGTTAATAATTTTCTTTTATCTTTTTAAATATCAATTGAAATATTTCATGCTTCACCATAGACATTATTAAAATGATATAATACACATATATTCTTTGTATTACTTATATAATGTTAATCTCTATTGGATGAGTGTTTCATCACTACATTTTTCTGGGCTAATCATCCATGATGTATAAATATGAGTTTTCTTGCAATGTATTTCAACTATGAATACCATTTATTTTCTAAATTTGTTTTAGGTGTGTTCACCTAGATGAAAAACATTCATTTATTTTGATAAATTATTGAATTAAACAAATATAAATTAAGTTATATTATTCCACTTTGAATTAATCACACAATGAAATCTATTACATTTTTTAGGGTGGAAATATAAAAAGTAAAAATAATTTTTATTTAAATATTGATGTATATTGATTATTAAGGATTATTAGATTTGTATTCTTTAGTTTAGTCTTTCTATGATATGATCAATTCATTAAATTTATTTATTGGTTGTGGAGGAATCTGATTTCACCTTGATGCATTTGTAGGTCACGTGAAACAAATTGTCCTAGATATTTGTTGTACACTTCTCTATTTATTTATAATTATATGATGTAGTCCTGAAATCAAGTAGTTGTCTTAAAAAATACATATATGTTTTATAATTTATTGACATAAAGTCTTTAATTTTCCATCATTATATAATTCATTACTAAAAAATAATTTACTATTTTCCATGTGTTCATTGATAATGTAATCTCGGGATTAGGCGACGGTGGTAGGAACCCTAGGTGTCGATGCCATCGTAGGGGATGGCGGAATTCGATCCGATTCCACCCCCCTTGGTGGGGGACGGATCTTCTACATTCCTCAACAAATTAGGGTCCTACTTTCGACCAATTTTGAATCCCGATTTTCTTCCTACCTTCCTGAATTCTTTCCTTGGCCCCAAAGTGCCAGATTTGGTTGATGGTTTTCCCAACCTCTAGTTGTCAACTGTGGAGTTTTCAGAAACATCAGCAATCCTAAACCTCACTCTAGTTGCACACTTTTAGCAGAGGCGACCATAGGTGGATTCATTCGAAAGGTTCATCTTCAATTATTGGAATTTGTAGGAGAGGGTGATTGTTGGTTTGATTTATATTCATCACATTATAGATTGATTCGCATCGGAGGAGGACCTCATCACCGCCTGGTCGATCGCTCCCCACAACTTCAACTGGTTTCGTTTATTCCTATTTTGCTAGTTTCTTGAATTCCACATGGGATGTGATCCTTCTTCTTTTGCGGTCTGGTAAAGTTTCCATAACCTACCATTTCCGTTTCAAAATCCTTCTGTTATTAGGATGCTTGGAAATTTTTTTGGATGGTCCCTTTGTGATAATAGCTGAACTAGGTCCGTATGTCATCCTATTAACCCACAGATATGCATGGACATCGATGTGTCATGGATCCCTTTTGAGTATGTTTGGGTAACTATCGTCAAGGAGTATAGGTGCAAGAAATAGGTGGTGTATGAGAACTGGATTGATTTCTGCTCTTCCTGCAAACGATTGGGTCACTCTTCAATTAGCATTCGTCGGGGTGTTCATGTTTCTGGATGTAAGGCGGGTAAAGCCAGTTTCAAGGCCGAGGAAGTCGATGTGGAGGCATGAATGTTGAATCAACTGGGTAAGGGGATGGAAGGTGATTGTCGGGGTGGTAGGGACTGTTCTCCACAGTCTGGTTTGGAGGAGCGATAGTCACCAAGTCCGGTGGAGGGGAATTTTCTACACAGTGAATCTATGGTTGTGTCATCAGTCGTGGGTTGTGGTGCTTTTGTGGAGAAAAACGACTCTAAGGATTTGGGAAATCCGAGGTGTCTGAGGTCTTCTCCAGGATGAACCAGGACTATAGCAGAACACACATCTTCAATGATCAGTGTCAGGTGGAGAGTTTCAGGGTGATTTTTGATTTTCGCCAAATGGAGGAGGCTGCAACTGGTATGGAGCACCGGGCATGTGATGAGGCAGAGGAATTCACTACTTCCTTTGATGAGGCACTACATGCGGGCAATGGAGTCTCTATTAAGGGGAGTAAGGGATATGGTAAATAGGCAACAATTCTTGTCAGATAGGAGGGAACAGGAGGTTCCAGTTTGATGTCTCCAACCCCTTTAATTGGGCGCAATAGGTTTGAAGGTCTGAATGATGTTGGTTCAAGTTCTGTTATATCTAATTTGATGGATACCGTTGAGGTCAATGTGAATAGACCTAATGGAGTTGAGGCTGGTAATTCGATAGGTGAAGACCCACGGTCTAAGTGTAATAGGAATAATACATGAAAGAGAAGCAAGAAAGACTACTCATCCTTACCTCCTCCCTTGGAGACCCATCCTCCTAAAAAGTTAAATGACAAGAAAGCTAATTCATATGTTGTGGAAGACCAGCTCTTAGAACTAGTGCTATGTTCTGATGAAGATGTGGTCGACCAGGTTTTATTTCTTAATGAGGCCGAAGAGGAGGAAGTTACCATGATGGGGAGGTCTTTAAAGGTTGACCTCAATGAAGTGAAATATTCTTGGATTGATAACCAGGACATAATCCTGGTAGGGGGCATCAATAAATGGAGGATCGGGCTGGAGTATTACATTCAGTCCTAGGATCAGCTGGCTTCTGAGTATGAAAGTCTAGTGTTGAGCTTACCAGGTATTCAGGTATCTTAAATCTCCTGGAAATTGTATAGGGAATCTGTTTCTGGGAATCTCAATCTTTTCTTCAATGATGTGAAAATAGTGGAGCCCGCTGACTAATTGGGGAGGTTTTCTTATTTGGTTTGAGTTTGTTTGTGGTCGGTTCTGTTTGTATTTTGATTTGATGTTACTTTTTTGTTACGTATCCTACTCTCTATTTAGGTCTACCCCAGATGAGGTTCAGATCATTTTGCCCTCGCTAGAGCATGACATTCAAAATTGGTAGTTGAGAGGGTATGGCTATGCCATCGGTTCTGTGCATGTGCACCCTTGCATGGGACAGTCTACTGAGTGGTCATGCAGTGGAAAAGGTTGTTATTCTCGGATTAATTGCTGGGGAGGGGTAGATCCTGTAGATGTGTTTGGGATTTTCAATGGTTTGGCCTTTTGGTTTAAATGTTGTTTCTTGGTTTCTAACTTTCTCTACAAAAGTGATTTGATAATAAAAAATTAATTTTCAGTCAGTCAGTATTCTAGGGATTATCTTCAATATAATTTTATTATTTATATAAAATTATTTTATTATCAGTTATTTCCTGCAATATTAGTCATTTATTATATATTCTATGATAGATTTTATAATATTTTTTCCCTTTATAACTGATTTATTTCACCATTATTATTTTTATAATTATATAAGATACCATTAAATGTATTCTACATGTTATATCTAGAATAATATCTTGTGTTTGGAGCATATAGATGGTGTTGAATAATTTTACAAAATTAAATACTTTCTTATATAGTTATAAAATATTTCATTCTTTTTAGAAATAATTGGGATTTATTTGTTTGTTTTTTCCCTAACTATCTGAAACTATATATCAAAAATATAATGGGAATATATGTAATAAATACATTCTATATGGAATTTATTTATGAGAAAGTGACATTCATGGGCCACAACATTGATATATGATCTATTTTAAAAATAACATTGGTGATTCCGATGTTAATAGTTAAGGACATAAATTTCATGATGTAGCTGTAAATTATTTATGAACATATTTTGAATATTATAGATTACCCTTTATGTTATTTTTTCTAATTCAATATTCATTAGGTGTCATAGTAAGAGATACTCATTGAAAAACCATTGAACATTTCTATTGAGAAAGTCAAATAATTGGATAACATCAAGATGTTTTGATAAATTATAGCTTATATGGTTATCTTAGAAATTAAATTCTTATATGGATGCAGACAAGGGGATGTGGTCATGTCATAAATTCACTTAGGGGTTATCACATTGAAATAATCTAATTGAGTATCATTTCAATCTTTACATTGATTCATGATGAGTAGGTCTAAAACTATATAACTTTCTTGATACTTCATATGAATATTATTTTTCAATTACATGCTATTGATGAGATATTATGGAGGATTTCTTTTGTTGTAGAATATTATATAACCTTGCCTAAATAACCCTAGATTAAACTGATAGTGATTAAGGTTGAACTAAAATCCAATGTGAAAAATTCCAAGGGAAATAAAATTTGAGGTTTAAATTTTCATATAATTATATTAAAATAATTATTTTTTTCCATAATTAACATTAGATGATTTTTTTTAAGTTATGAAAATTCACAAAGGAACCAAGTAAACATTGTATTACATGTACTAGAGAAATATAATCACAAAATGAAGCATAATGTTATAATTTCTCAAGTTGAAAATCATGTGGTTATTCCTAATCTAATATTTCATAATATGATTAATAATATGTACAAATTTTAGTTTCCAAACATACTAATGGAGGGAAGGATTTTGTCCCAAAAAACATTAGTTGATGAAGATGTTGAAGAAAGAATAATAATCTTCTTTCAACTAAATAATGTTGTAATAATTACCAAGTAGTTTTTTCAAATTAACTAGGAGATATTTTACAAGTGGAAATGGAGAACCTAGAAAAAATAATTAATCATAAAATATAAATAGCTTATTGGAAACAAATAAATGAAATCTAGTTCTTCATAAGTTAAAACTAGTAGATAAATATTTTAAATATAGGGTTCCTGGGAATTATCCATGTTAATTTCCTAATCCAAGGGATAAAACAAAATATATAAACCAGAAACCTCCGATACCAGAAAACTTTCATGACAGAAATACTATGGATGTGGGTTCTAGAATTGATACGAAATGAAGAACACTTATTAGTAAGCTGAAAACTTCTAATTAAGAATTCAAAACTATTTTAAAAAACCCCTTTGTACATATAATGGTTTCCAAAACATAAAATTAGTTTTTCGATTAATATATGATGAATTAGTAAAAAAACAATTAGTGAAGTTGTTATTATATCCAATGTATATAACTCCTCTATAATAGATGTTTATATGAATGATCTTCCTATAAAAAACAATTACCTCTCATGTATTCACATATTATGTAATATTTTCCATGAATTGGATCTCTGACATATGGACACTGATAATTACCATAATAAGAAAATAGCATCATAAAATAAAGAGAGGAAAAAAAATTAATACACTATTTTCAATTAATTTCTTATGAAAAATTTATTCATTTGTATTGGTGTATTTAACAAAAATTGCTAGATAAAATTTCAACATAATATATACTCTATTTATAATAGAAAATATGAGTTGATGAGTCAAACCAATAATTTTGATGATGAAACCTCATTGAAAGTTAAATTTTGAGTCATGAAAACCAATTTTTTTTAAAGAATAATCATTATAATTTTGAGGGTACAATTTATTTAATGGCGGATATAATGGCCCAAAATCTCACAATATATTTACCATAAATAATTATTTTGTTCGTAAATATTCTAACATGGAAAATCTAACTCATACCAGTTGTGATATCTTAGATGATCATTTTTAAGAAATTAAAAGACATACAAAACATTTAATAAACGAAAATATAGTTATCATTTAAAATTTTATATATTTTTATGGATGAAATTTAATATGGTTTAATAATAAATATTAGAATTTATCAAATAATTATTTGATGACTGGTTAAATTTAATTGACCACTTTTTAATGATTATTTTGATATTATATAATTTTATAACATATGAATAAATATTTTCCCATTAATTAAACAATATCTTGTTGTAGAATAATATCGAGAACACTAAAAGTAAAAAAGATATTTTTCTATTATAGTAATTCATATTTATATTTTAATTTTCCATTATAAACTATGTCTTAATGTTTTAAAATTTAAATTTGATAAAAATAAGATAATTTTTTAGTAAAAAATGGAAGAAATATTTTTTATGAATTTTAGAAAAATTTCATAAATAATATATTTTTAATGAATATTAAAAAATATAGTCCCTCTTAAAATGCTATCATTTATGACTCTATCGAGATGTTAGTAGAAAATAAACTCATATGAAATATTTTTCAAGAACGATTACGAACATAATGAGTAATATTATACGTTTTTATTCCCCATTCTAAAATTAGAAAATGTATTTTTACCATTTTATAAAAACAAATAATATATTTTGACTGAATAATTTTTTTCATATTTCATTTAATTACAAATAAATTTTGTAAAATAAGTATTTGGATTTTATTTAAATCCACTAAAATTATAATTTATTTTTATAAACCACTTTATTTTAGGACGTTGAAATCATTGATATTTTTTTTCCTTCAGAAAAATTTTAGGTTTAAAATTTCATGACGTCAAAAATTATTTTTTGCATGTTATATGAAGTAATTAAAAAATTTATTTTAACTACAAAAATATTTTTTTGAATAAAATTAATTTAATAAATGGAAAATTTATTTCTAAATTTTTTAATATGGGCCATTTTATTTTCTAGCAAGTAAAATTAATTAAATCCCAAAAACATAATTAACGTGGTAATAAAAAAAGGTTCAAATGTGTTAACCAATGGAGTAAACTTACTAACATGTTAAAATCTTGTTTTATTTGTAGTCAAATGTTATAAAGTAAAATTAAATACAGTTTTGTAGGGGAGTAATTGTATATTAAAAGAATAAATATAGATATTTCATCTTTTTGAATTATTAAGTTGATCAGATTTTTTAATTAGAGATCATGTCCAAAAATTGATTAAAATAAATATAAATTTTATGAAACATTGTTAGAAAAAAAGGCATAAAAAGACTATTATTACATATTCGGTATGAAAAAAATTAAAATAGTTAAATATAAAAAAAAATAGTGAATAGTTTTCAGAAAACCAAATACGCTTTCATGAATGATATTTAATAAAATATCAAATTTTGAAGAAATTGAAACATAGATATTTAAACAGGATCAACAGTATCAAAAAATAAAACCAATCATAATGTATTAATAATCTTTTATGTATCAGAATAAATAAATTTATATCCCTTGAATATCATTACTAAACATGTTGGTAGAAACTCACTTCCACACATATGAAGTACATGATCTCTTTATTCTATGAAATGGTATCCCTTGATCAAATGATCTAAATTTATACCTTCTTGTCCCCAAAATACATAAATCATGTAGTATCTAAATAAAATGATTACAAAAGAAATACTAAGTTCATTAATAATGAACCTCAAACAATGTCATCTCTTAGATAAATCTCCCAGAATTAAAAATTAAACAAATCAATATTTTCCTCTGCGGATATAAATTTCAAAGCATCAAAAAAAATTAAAAACATTATTTTTCCTTTTGTTTATTTCTTTTTGTTCTGATTCGTTTTTTGGAATTATTTATATGAAATTTTGTAACAAAAAACAATGATCGAATTATAATAAACTCATCTATCATTTTAACTCTATTAAAACAACTTAGTTATCTTTTGATGAAACATGTATCCTACTTCATCTTCTGATTCATTCAACCGAAACATCTACACAAAATCAATATTCGATATGTGTAAGTTGGCATGATTATTTACCTTATTTTATTTTTATAAAATACATTTATAGCACTAGTATTTCATTTTCTGAAAGTTCATTGTGCATAATCCTAACAACAACAAGAATTCCAACTTAGATCATTGTTCAAATAATGTGTATCATTATTTCTAGTATAGAATAAAACGTGAGTTGTTGACTCAAAAATAACCTGGAAAATATCCCCTTGTTTATGAAAACATAAGTTAATTAATAAAATTTTAATAGAGGAACTAAATTTGAACATAAATATAATTGTATTGTCCATGATAGTGAATTTATCCTCTATTTTTTTGAGTGAAATATTAAATAAACAGTATAAGTGAGAAAATATCAATACATTAAAATTAAATCAAAAAATATATATGATAAAAAATATTGCATTAAAATTTCTTAAATTACACCCCCTTTGTGATTAAAAAATATATTAAATAAAAATAAAATCTACAGTTATTAATTTATTTTCTTTATAAATTTTTTATCATATGTTCTGGTTGCTTTTGAAACATATTTTTTTCATTATTTAATCATGAATAATCCATTTAATATATTTGATGTAATTTAATTTTTCAACATCACTTTTATTCTAACCATGTATTAATATCTAAAAAAATTCATATAAATTTACTTTAAGATTCAATAATATTTCTATAATATTATTAAGGATATTTTCTAGAACTAACATATATATAATAACATGGTGTTACATTATCTGTTGTTGAACAACAACATTTTAACTAATAACTAGAGTGAGTTATATTGATGCATCCAATGATAATACTATTTTAGTAAATAAAATTGATCTTTATGGATGAAACATTGAACTTATTCAGATAAAATTGAAGAAAGATACTTCCAGTGAGAAATGATTTAGTATAAATGTGATGAGAGATAAATATGATAAAACAATAACCAAGTGTGTTCAGTCATTCATTTTAAATTTAAAAATGAATTCAATAAAAATAATATGTTTGTATTCCATTGGATCTAAGGGACTTGCATAGAAAATAAAAAATGAAACATATATCTTAAAAGGTCTATTAATATTAATATTCATATTTCTTTTGGATGTAATTTTTTTACCTTTTTGAAAATTAATAAAAACACTACCTATAAGAAATAATTGATCATTTATATTTAATAATAAATTATCTCCTCATAAATTTAAAATTCATTTCAAGAGTAGATTAAATTATATGTTTGAAATGTTTAAACCTTTTTAAATATACCTTTTGATTGATGATTATTATTTTTTCAATTATGGTACGTGAATGTGTTTAGAAATGAAATATATAGTACTCTATATTTGTGGTACCTGGCTCTTTATTTATCTATTTAAAGTATATATATATATATTGATAATGGGTTTTGGGAGTGATAGTTGGATATTTTCCTAGATTTGGGTGTTTTAAATATTCTCATTGTTTGGTCACAATTAATACAAACCAAGAACCCCATGAAATAAAAAAATGTGTTTTGTGGGAGAATGGCTCGTTGGTCCACACAGTTGGCACGCAGTTTCGAAAAAACAAGTAGATTCTTAATCGATACAATGAATGTCTATATAGAGGGGAACATAATTTTTTACAAATGGATTACAGAAATTTTTGATCCAACTATGCATGGGGTTGGTTTAATACAGTAGCACCTCAATGTTTTTGAACCGTCTGCCAAACCATGTGGCCAAACCATACGATGTATAACATTGGATCCACTATTTGATAAAGTAATTTGGATTAATTAAAAAAATAGTTTTTAATTTTATATGATTTTTAAATGTTTAATTAATTTTTTCCAAAGCTCTGAGAGGTCATCCTATTCGATATCAGAGTATGTTTTTGGAAATTTAATGCATGTTAGAGACCATATTATCAAATAAGTCTTCGTTAATGTTGGTTCATTATAGATCACATATATGATACTCTACCAAAACCATATATCTATTAATATTTTGATATATCCATGCACTTTTATAGATTCATAGAGATATCATCATGAATCCTTATTAGATCTCTGAAAAGAGAGGTGGTTCTTGATCAGATCTTTAAAATGAGTTTTCCATTGCTCATTTTCAATAACCATTTTGACATAGGTGGATTATCTATCAACTCCACCGGATTAAAAATTGAAATATTATCTTAAAAAAATGTTTTCATATAATAATTTTGAATTTAATGTTTGATCCTTTTTAGAAAAAACATAATTTATGGTTTCGAGAAATTTAGGAAATTAAATAATTTTTTAAAAAACCCACTTTAATTATAATTTTAAAATGAAAATTTTAAATTATTTATGTTAGAATTGATATATGTAAAATGGGGTTTGAAATGTTTTAAACAAGGAAAGGATTTAAATTAGTTTTTTCATGGATTTTGGCATACATGGTGGGTGTGTGTACATTTTCATTAGAATTGATTCAGTGGAAGTGGCATGTTCCAATGAAGATATTGTTATGGGTTACCTTTTGATTAATTTGTAGATCCCTGAGAGACCACTTAAGAGTATCAAACTGTCACCGAGGAATGAATGTGTATGTGTTCGGATATGTGGAATCATGGAATAGTTAATAAAATGGAATTGGTAATTTTTTAAAAATATTTTTTGGTGATTTTCTATGTAATTCTATTATTTATATACTATAATCTATTTTAACTATTTTCAATTTTATCCTAAAAATGGGATTAGACATTTTTTCTTAATAGAGTAGGCTAAAAATTCATTTGTAAAAAATATAGACATTACACACACACTGTACTTGGGAACTATTGTGGGTTTGAAGAAGTCACCAATTAAGACATAGGTAAAGGAATGGTATGTTAGTTTTTTAGTGATTCTTCTAGTTACCATGGGTGTGGTTGTTGAGTTTGAACATGGATCAGTTTGGGAGTTTCTAGTTTGATGTATTTTATTACTTTCAATTTTTTGTCTTTTAATTCCATTGGTTATCTCACTTAGTTTTTTCTTGTACTCTGATATGGTTGTTGTCATGGTTATATTTTGAGTTGTGTTTTTTACTCACACATCATATTGAGGTATATTTATTTCAATTTTGTGGTTTGGATGTTTATAATTCAATGGTAAAATCATTCCCCAAATTTAATTGTGTCACATTGAAATAAATTATAGCATTTTGTTTCATGAGAATGTCACATTATCCCAAAAACACCATCACCAATTCTAGAAAAAATGGGTGAGGGGTGAAATGTTAAAAATGGAATAAGTTTATTTATTCTGATGTAATAGTTGAGTATAGTATTGGAGGTTGAAATTGTATCATTCTTCATTAGATTTTCAATTATAAGGGATGGTAGAAAAGTGATATGATTGTCAAAACCTGAAATTTAGAGCATAAAATGGCATAGCTGGCCTCTATATACCAGTATTTAGTTTACCAAGTTGATTTTGAACATTTTTGTTTTTTGGAAACTACTGTGTGAGTTTTCACCTCATCTTTATACGATTATCCAAAGATTGTTCTTGACTTTAATTGGGAGTATTAATTATCACTAGGAATATATTGTTCATTTTTGGTTTAATAATTTTTAGAAATATTAATATTTAATTCATTTTGAAAAGTGTTGAAAATGATTTCACGTGGTTTGATATTTAAAAGTATTAATGATGCATTTTTGAAAATGGTATTAATGGTTTACTATTGAAAAACATGATTATAGCACATGGTGAAATTGTAATTTGACTTAGTTAAACGTTTAGTTTTAATAAAATGATACTAAATGGAGTAATTTTTGTTTAGAGAGTTTGGCCCTAGGTTGACGGTGTAAGAACTAACCAAAAGGGACTTCTGAGAATTTGTTTCACCTAAGCCACATGTGAACCAACAGTTGATCCAAATTATTATTCACACATTTATGGTAAGGATTTAGGGAATAGAAAGGATTTACCATGAAAAGTAGATCATTTTTTTTTAAAATTCACTATCCACCCATAATTTGTGGTAATTCCGAGTTATAAAAAGTAGCTATTTAGAATAATAGGATGAATCAAATCTTTTATTTCCATAGGAAACTTGTAGAGATTAATTTAATTTTGGATATATATATATATATGATAGAGGATGTAGTATTCAAGTGGTGGGATTTATCTGCTCAGGGTAAATTGTGTGAATGAATTTCATGGGAGTATTTTTTATAATTTTTAATCAAATAATTATATTCTCACAGATTTTAAATTTCTAGAACATTAGAATTCTTCAATATGAAGAACAAAAATATCTCGATAAATGTTATTGTGTCTATATTTTTTAATTTTTTCTACACTTCATTGGAATATATTTCAGGTGAATCATTGAATGAATAAATTATTTAGTGGTGTTTGAAACAATAAATTTTACCAAAAAAATTAAGACCAATTTATTACGGATTATATAGAAGTGGTCTACAGGGTGATAGAGGTAGAATAATAAATCTTGTGAAACAAAATCGTATGATGCATATTTATTCCTATAAAGAAAATTTGTGAACTAAAATACTCTAAAAAAGAGGAGGAGTGAAACATTTTATCAAGGAGGTGGTATATTCTATAATCATCCCATTGATTTTGTCATTATTTCTCCTCGATTGAATAGTAATCTAGTATTTTTCCACCATGGGTCTCTATACCATGTAATGAGAGATTGTATGAAACCACATAGAGCATGTCAAATTTGAAACCTAATTAGACATCTTCATTATTGTTGTCATAGTTCTCTAGGGTCAGGTGCCATAGATATATCTCATACTTCTCTGGAATTGCATTATTCGACTAGACCAAATCCATAGAATAACTCTAATTAGAAGAACTTTGTGATCCATTTAGATTTTTGGAACACCATGAAACATAAAACAGTACATTCTAAAAATGTTAATAGAGATAAATTATCAGTAACAAAGAACATACATGGATTTGGGAAAGTGGACATGGATAATCAATCAGTACCTTCATGGGTAATATGTATGATTATTTTAAATTCTACCCTTATCAATGTTTTGATTCATATGGTCATAACATAATCATTTACATATTCTCATGTTGTTTATTTGGTTGGATGACATGTTTATATAGTGCCTTCTATTTTTTATCTCCAAACACCTTTGGGATAGTGGGAGTTTGAAGCCATGAAATGTGCAGGTTGATCAATAATAATTGATTGGACAGTGTTGGAATGGGATTCATCTATGATAGAGATATATGTATATGACTTTATTCTATGAATCGATTGGAAAATAAATGTTGAGGCCCATAACTATTATTGTGTCTAGATTTTGAGTTTTAAAAATTATGATGGTGTAAGATATCTCATTAAAGGAGATTGGGTAGTGGATAAAAAAAGAGTATGATCCTTGGTATGGGAAGTTATAATTATATATTAATAGTTGAAAATAGTTATTTTTTTCATTTTTATATGAGATCACAAAGGGAAGTTTTACTAATATTGTTGAAGAGATCCTCAATGTTTTTCTCGGTAATTTTATTGGGGTTTACACCCAAAATAGGGTTGGATTTTATGATTGATATATTACCAAGGATTAGTATAATATACCTTTATTTTTATCAGACATAACTAATAGATATGATGGAATTAAATGGTATGTTGGGAGAGTTAGAAAGTAAAGGGTTCATCCAACCGAGCATTTTCTATAGTAAGGACCGCATTTTTTATGAAGAATATGGATTGAACTCCTAGAATATATGGAGATTATCATTAGCTTAACCATGTTATGATAATTAATCGGTATCCTATAACATGAATTGATGATCTTTTTGATTAATTTATAATATATTGATTGTTCTCTAAAATTTACATACATTTTAGATGTTAGAAAATACGAGAATAGAAACTGTATTTTCTAAATATATCTTTTAGAAGTATGTATATCCAATATTCTTTTATAGTTATTTCGATTTTTTTATGATTGTACTATATGTCCCCCCAATCAATATTTTTATTTTCAAATGACACTTTTAATGGGTAAGTGTGAACCAAAACAACTCCACTCGGTTACAAATTCAACCATTACAAGATCATATATTTCAAATGTATATGGATTCAATTATGGTGGTTTTAATGGATTATATACTAGTTTATATTATGAAAAAGGAGTATTGTGAGTGACATTGTGCTATAGTTTTGAGTATCATACAGGAGAATCATATATATCCTATGTTATAAATGGGTGATTTCTAGAAATAAGGGATATGTTTCCATGCCCACTCCATTTCAGAAAAGAGACATTTCGACTAATAAATAAAATAAAAATATTTTTATATTTTGGAACCCACCTAAGAATATCTTTGAGATACATAGTTTCCTTAGATTGGTGTGATAATATAGACGTCTTTTTACATGATTATTTATGTGTTTCCTCACTAATGACATCATTTATGAGGAAAGAAAATCATTTTTAATGAAATGGAAACTATCACAAATCACTCCATGAGATTATAGTTAGTCATATATCAGAAACATCCCCTTTATTTTAAAATCCTCGATAAAGTTATATAGTTTATTTTAATACATCCAGAACTCATTTGGGACGTGTTCTCAAAAAAAATGATCATTTTTTATAATGTTTCAAATGATTTTTTCTTGTATCAAAAGAAATATCCCTGGAACGATAAGGAATTTGTTTCTTTAGTCCATTCATTGAAGGTCCTATGTCCTTAAGAGGAAATTATAATAATCATTTAGGAAAACAAGCATCAGATCAGGGGATGATAATTTCTATCATAGATGATATGAATTAGGATTTTTCCAACTAGGGGGTGTTATGGTCTTCTTCTCAGTCTCTTTTGTAAATTATATTAATCAAAATTTGGATGAGGATTAGATATCTGATCATGAATTTGTAACCATGATGTCAAAACTCAATGGTGGTGAGACCATTGTGGGATTAAAGGTATATTGGAGTTCAGTTTTGTGGTTTAGAGATCATATCATGATATATTTCGAATTTCTGAAAATAATTATTAATTCTTACAACAATTCAAAGGGTGGTTTAATCTAGGAATTCATCATATATATTGATATATGAATGTAGAGTTTTGAATGGATGGAATGTAATGGCTGGTGGAAGAGGTTGTTTCTATATTACTCACTTGTATGTCGTGAATCATCACTCAAAGTTAGATCATTTCATTAATATTCTTGAAACCAATTAAGTGGAGGGCATTTCTAACTATTAAATACAAGAATATTTAAAGATTTAGTGTGTTCCAGTATTGATTATATATGAATGAGATGCCTGGATTATGTCTCTTTTTTGGAAATCCATACAAAAAGTTCTTGGGATTCATTTGGCTAAGAGAAAGAAATGTCATCCCCAAATGGATGGAAAATCTATAAGTCTAATCCAAAATATGGAGGATATGTTTAGGTTTTATGTAAAATCATTTAGGGATTCCTGGGCATATAAAATCCCCTTAGTGGGGTTCTCGTACAAGAAAGACTTATAAGTACATGATACAAATTGATCCTTTTGAATAATTGTATTGATGTCCTTTTTGATCTCCCCTATTTTTTTTGGAAATATGTGGGACTTTTCTGGTTGGATCAAGCATTGTGAAAGAGACAAAAGGGAATATTCATATTATCTTGAATAAAATTGAGAAGGCTCAAAAAAATCGTAAACCATATGTTGATCATTGTTGTTGACTATTATCATTTTATTTGTGTGATCTTGTGATTTTTAAAATATCACTAAGGTTTTTTCATCATCATATTTGTTGTCATGGAATGTTTTTTCCTTGGTATGTATGCAGTTTTGGGATACATGAATGAGTTGGTGAGGTGGAATATCTGATATATTTTCTACCAAGGATTATTTTATTGTATAATTTGTATTTGGTGACTCTATTGAAGAAGTACTAACGTAATCTGGACCATGTGATTTGATGGTATCACATTGACCTAGATCCAGATTCTATGTCAATTCATGTGCTCGTAGAGATTGTGAATAAGAAATAAAATGTTTTTTGTTGGAAAATATTCGATATAATGAAGGTTTTTGGGAATTTTTTTCATATTTAGGAAGACAAATTGGATCCTTTAAAGGAAATGATAAATTAATTTCCTGAACTACCATATTACAACTCTTTTTTTCTATTATTTTGAGGGTGGAATGACCAATGGTGGGGATTATGCAGAATAACATGTGTGAACTGTCATCCTGGATTCCACACACGAGTGCCCCGATCTGGTGGGTTTTATGAACTCATGTGCGCCTACCCATATGCCAGAGCCTTCTGAATAGCAGTAAGAGTCTATTATCATTCATGGGGATACTATAACCTATTTTATATCAAACTAGTACACCAGGGGAACTAAATAAACAATAAAAAATTAATAACCAAATGTTATCATAACCAAAAAAGTACTAGTATAACAAGATAAACAAAACTAGAGTTACAATATCAAAGATAATATTATATATTCCATGTCAAAATATGTGTCTAGTTTCAAAATACAAACTCAAAATTAAATACAATGAAATATCCCATGAATTCCTTGAACCACATCTCGTTCCCTCATCCATGAACCATCCCAAAATATATCATCCATCATATAGCCTTTTCAATTATCCTTCCCCACAATAATTAAATCTATTTGGGTACCAATCAGACTTCCTGAGTAGGTAGGGGTTAGGACTCAACAATCCACCTCTAAATACATCTAAATCAATATCAATCCAATAAGATTGTATATAAATTGAAAAAAAATAAACACAATGCATAAGTTAATAGTTATCACATAACCAACTATTCTATTTTTAACAATACAAACCCTAATGTTCCTAAGGACACTCATGCCTCAATACATAATTCATTTTATAGAAGAGTATAAACGATCCCCTTGTAATATCATGTCCTATAATTCCATTATTACCAATCTATATCTAATGAAATATCTCAGAAATTAATTTCTACAATTCTTGATTTCATGTCATGTCCCATAATGAAATTGTTACCAATCAAGATTTCAATTATTATATCAATTCCATTGTTATGAAAAATTATTTCCATATCATTCAATTAAATAATTAAATGATTAATTATCATTAAAATCCATTAAATTAACTCAAAATTTAATTAATCAGAAAAATCCCAACAATTAAATAAATAATTTATTAATCAGCTCAAATTTATTACTAATTCAAAATTAAGTTCATCACACAAATTCAATTAATTAGTTTCCCAATTAATTATTCAAAATCCACTATCCAAATAATAAAAATATTAATTCCTCAATTATTTATTAAATATATAATTTATTTATCATATAATTAATTAAAAAAATAAGTATTCATATCATAATCCCATTACCCTATAAATAATTTTTCAATTAATTATTCAATTAAATCATTCCAATATCCTTTAATTATTTTAATAATTAATATTAAAAAAATATCAAAATAAAATGAAGGCTAGGGTATTTTAATTATAGAACACCTACCTCAATTCATTGATGGACAATCACACAATGAAAATCCCCAAAATCTGAGTTGCAGAATGATGTAGATTGATATACCGATCTAAAACCCAAAATCACTATCCTTTAATTCCTAATTTAGATCCACAATCATAGATATAGATCTAATCAAAATAGGTTGATCAAAACTTTATAGAGTGGGGGAAGAAGGAAAGAGGAATGGGATACCATAAAGCATAGGATTCACTTACAAATAGTGCTTTAGGTCTTCGATCTCAAATTCCAAACATGAGGAAAAATGTTGGGATGGATTGTAATGAATCTAAAAAAACTCTAAAAAGACGATAAATTGGTTTTTTCAAAGTGTGTCCTTATTTTCTATTAATTTTGGTGCTTAGGTTGTTTTAAATATAAATTTAGGATTAGTTGAAACCATATTGACGGTTTACTATGCAAAGGCCCACAGTTTCCCCTAATTATGAACCTTAACCATGAAACTCTTCTAGGGGTGTAATATTTACCCTTTTAGGGTGCAAGATATGAAAAAATGTTTTCTAGATGATCAAAACCCTTCTTTACAGGTTTGCATGGTTTTCTAGGCTAGGTCCCACAGTTAGATAAAACCACATTTGAACCATGTACTACTATCTTTCCTTAAAAAATTATCAATTTTTACCCAAACACTCCCATAGGTAAAACCTAAACAACATTTGATCAATCAATGAAAAAAGATTAACTCAAATAAATCTTGATTCATCATCAAAAAAGGTTGAGATGTTAATGTCAGCCCACTTCATAATAGCTCATCCTCGAGTTGTAATCCCAAGCATCTCTAAGATTCCGAGTCAAAAATATTGGTCCACTAATCCCTAGAATCCACTTCCCTCTAAAACTTTTCATATTTACTAGGGACATGTTTCCATAGTACATGAACTATTTTTTCTATTATTCCCCACAAAACATTATTAATGTGATCCAACACACATATTACGTCCTCATTAAAGGATGTATCTATATCAATATCAACAGCACATACATCAATCACATGAGAATGTTTAGGGTGATATAGTTAAATTTGTGACACAGGAAATCATTATCCATAAAACCTCATTTACGTAGAAGATCCAATCCTAACACCACCGCCCTGATTCTCTCCACAACCTCAAAATTTCCAACAAAACGTGGGAACCCGCATTCACTGTCTTTGTATACTATGATGTCCCAAACTAGGAGACACCAGAAGGAATACACTTTTTCCCACTATAAACTCTAGGGTTCATATATTTAAGGCATCATATGAATTTTTTCAACTCTAATACATAACCATAAACATCGAAATCAATAGAATCTTCTCTACAGTCTCAAACATGAGACTCTTCTCAAACAACAAAAACTGACCTACTGCCATCCATCATAAAGTTGATCTATATGGGAAACAATAATGAGCCTCATATTGTTTCATATGAAAAGTTTCTTAGTGACTATTGTTATAGTTGACTCCACCCACTCTAGGTGCTTCTTTAAAGATCCACAAATGTCTTGAACACATGATCTCAGAATATCCTCGGATACAAGTATATTGTTCTCCAACTACCCATTTGTCTATGGATCGAAATCCATTCTTAGATAAACCTATATCCCAGGAATCGTTTTTAAAAACTTATAGAAATAATTAGTAAAATAAAAGTAATGGTAGAAAAAAAAATAGTTTGTGGCACCTAGGGTAGAGAGTCTATCTCAATAACATACAAGTCTCCCAACTTCTACAATAATAAATTATACCATATGGGCATGAAATGTACAACCTTTTTCAATCTTCTGACAATAGCCCAAAAATCACCATTCTTTTATGGTATCCTCGAGAGACCCACAAAAAAGAATATGGTAACATCATCCCAAATCCATTTCACAATGAGTAATGGATGCAGAAAAAATTTAGGTCATTGATTCTATGCCTTTAGCTACACATAGGTTTAGCATCATGTCACGAACCTAGAAATCTCTTTTCTGATGCTTGACCACCAAAATTGTCATTTTATTTCATGGTATATTTTAGTCATAGCGTGGTGTACCTCCCACCCCGAGGAATGAAATTCAGACATCAACTCCTCCCTCATACTAATAGTTATAAAAACCACATTATTTGTGTAGATTATCTCTTCCTCATCTACAAATTTTTATGAAGGTGTCTCCCAAACAATAAGTCCTTCCCTCAATGATAAAGAATACAGATCCTCATACTACATGTCTCTCATTTGTATCGAAAGATTATACCCCAAAAATCTAATATATGATTCATCTTCTATAGATCCTCATAAACCACCACAATTATCTCAATTAGCAGGGTCATCATCATTCAATTAGAAATAAACTCTCGAACAATCTATGTCCTACTTTTTCTTCATAACGAATCTAGGTCACTATTTCCTTTTATGTGAATATATGCTAGTTCATAATATTATAAATGCATACAGTCAACCCATCTAAACTATAAAAGATTCTAATATCCATGCGAAAAGATATACCATAGGATCCTATGGTGGGTAGACATAGTAAAATTCTCTTCCAATAGATCATCCTACCCACACTTCAAATCGTAATCCATCAAAACGAACTCTAGGACATATGTATTGTAGTTCTATTCATGTCGCTTCAACTGCCGAGACCCATGTGACAAAACTTGATCTCCCTCCATCTAAAATACTACAAGACCAATCCCATAAGATTGAAAACATTGGGTACTCCTCACCTAGATTAGGTAGGATAATTATTAGATATGATTCCAACCACTTCATCAACTACTGGAAAGAATCCTATTAAGATTCACACCATTCAAAAGTTAACACTTTCCTAGCCAACCAAAAAATTGGTTCTTCCAAGACTGTAAATTCAAGTATGAACCTCAGATAATATCAAGATAACCTATAAATATATTGATATCAATAAAATTCATATAATTCTCACAATATTAATCTTCTTGAACCTTATCCGGGTCCATAGACATACCTTCCTCCAATAGGATATGACTTAATAAGTGTAGTTGATCAATAAAAAATTAAAACCAAGATATATTGAAGTGTAACTGATTCTCTCTCAGTGAACCCAGTATGATAACAAGATGTTTGTTAGGATATTGATGAGTAATTATGTTCACAAAGTATTCATCCACAAGCACTTCCAAAAATTAATCCATGTATCAATGGATGATTTTTTTCATCAAGGCCAAAAACATTTTTTGGGTATTCTTCATCCCTAATAACATTAAAACCAACCCATGGAGAACATACATGATTCTAAATGCAGTCCTTAGTATATCACAATGTCAAACTATCAACTGATGATACCCTGATCTCAAGTGAATAAGAGAAAATATTCAATCTCTACTCAATTGGTGGAAATTATAATTGATTCATAGAACATGATATAAGTTCTTCATAGTCATTTGTTACATCTTTTAGTATCCAGAAGACAAGTGCATACTACCATTGGTATTCTCACAAACAACGTAGGTTATCCCAAAGGTGACATAAATGGATGGATAAACCCCTTATGAATCAACATTTCCAACATATTCTTGATCCCGTGAAGCACTGTCAATGTCATTCCTTGAGGTGGAATATAAACTAGTTTAGCTCTTGGAATGAGCTTCATAGTAAATTCCACATATCTCTTATGTGGTAAACCTTATAAGTTATCACAAAAAAACATAATAAAAGAATTCTAATACTGGTGTAAATACGTCATGTTTCACACCACCTTCATCCATCATTTTTCTAGAAACCTAAGCATTGAGATCTCTCAGTTGTTGTGTAATTGGCCCATCTCATCCTGTTGGGATATCCCCCTATACAAGATGAAAATAGTTGTCACCTTTAGGATATGTAAAATGCACTATCCTATGGTAAAATTTAATATGGTCTTATTATGATACTAATTAGTTGATACCCAAAATTAGGCCAAATCCAAAAATTTATAGGATGTATATATCTGACAAAAATGATACTCACCACCTTCGAGAAAACATCCCTTTGCATGAGATGATTTTCCAATACCGCACACCAAATTGTGTATCTATCATTAACACCCCACTCACAAACTCCACCACCAGGCTCAAAAAATTTACATTTTTCATATAATTAATTAAATAAAAGTAACCAATATCATATAAGAAACAAGATAACGTAGAAGATATAAGAATATTACCTCTAAAAATTGATGGTCCAACCTTTCTATCCATAAGTGCAGGTTTCACCACATAGAACTATCATTACCCTCTAACATGTGATGTAGTTTGAGTCCCCTAAGCTAAAACACTCTATTGATATGATACATATTTCCTAGAAGTTCCACATCAACTTCCTTGTCCACCACAACCATTTAACCTCTATATGAAAACCAAGTATTGTGTAAAAGGTCCACACCCTACAATCTGATTTTGTTTAACTAGATTATCATTACCTTTTAATCATGAGTTCTTATGGTACATCTAAAGATGTCCTATACAGCTAATAGTTTGGAACTCCACTAGTGTTCGGGGGTAGTATATATGAGTATGGTCAGTCCTACCATACGAGTGGGAAATCACTAGTTAAAGCGCTAGTCTAACTGAACTTCCCACCGTCCACTATTTTTTACATTACTATGGAAAAATATCTCATAACAAAAATTCGTCCTCCGAGATGATGTGACTCTTGATCGTATAGTAGAAACCACATATCATTCACTAGAAGCCACCATCAGGTTCACCATATCTATTAGAGCCATATTAATCACATCTAAAAACATATTCAACTAGAAGATGTTCATGATAGACATAATTTCATAGTTCATCCCTTCATGAAATCATATTTATGAAGTAGCATCATCTTCATCCAATGATTGAGAAAAGAACAAGAAATCTGTAAGCATCTTTTGTATTCTATTACATACATAATCCCCACAGTCCATCTCACAGACTCGGCTACTCTATCCCACCTCAGTGTATCTCAGTTGAAGTTCTCTATTAAACTCTCCATGAATTCCATCCATAACATACCATCATCTTGTCCATTCAGAGCCTGCACATCCCACAATGGCTTCAATTATCATCATAGTATATATGAACTTATCATGGCCCTCTTTCTCAATATTAGTCTCAAAATTTTCTTGTATATTATAGATAGAATCAATACTGAACTTATCTACCTCAGTTCCGCCATCTCTGAAAAAAATCAGAGGGTTTTGAAATTGGAAATCTCTAATCATATCAGAAAATCTCTTCATAACCCTAGATAAGTCTCTTTCCATATATTTCATAAACTGAGATATTTTCTCTAAGAATTTATCTCCATCTTCCTCACTCAAGAGTATTGGTGCCTCATGTTTTTTCACTCGAGGATCATCCATAGTCATATCCTCTTGTTATCCCCTCAACTAGCATTGTTCTGGATTCCAGACTCTATAATCCAAACACAAACCTTAGTATACATGTCTCATATTTAATGAATTTATGAGAAAACACATAATGGAAAAAATATTTTTCCCCCACACCCCACCAAACAGTCAAAACAGAGGCACTGGCACTACCCTTATCCATCATAAATCAATTTCAGGGTTAAAAAGGGGTAACTAATTTTCATCATTCAAGATATTCAATTATACAACCATTTATTATCCTCTTGAATCATTTTACCCCATTTAATTTCATTTTATGTATCATTTTCAATTCAATATCAAAAGAAAGGGAAATAGTTCAAGTAGAAAAACATAACAAAATCACATTTTCTTATGTATACATAAAATGATGCATGAAAAAAAATATTAATATATTCCTCAAATCCTTAATGTTTACAAAACACTCATGGAATACCGGGCTAGAATTAAAACCACAAAAACCTCCATAGATACAATCAAATCACAAAACAAGTGCATCACCAAAGGTAAAATAATATTCAACTGTAACAACAAACAACAATAACCAAAATCTAACCCTATGCACTTGTGTTATCCCTCAAACATAGGTTAGATACTCTGATTCATCAACTCATATCCAATTCTATACACTTCCTAGTATCTTATATACCTTTTAAAATTACTAAGACAAATTAAAAATAAATGAAAACAGTGATTTGTTACCATATTTTGACATCATGGCCTGATTTCCACACATTAGTGCCCCAAATCGATTGGTCACATGACCTCAAGAGAGCCTCCATGTACGGTAGAGGGTGCTGACTAGTAAAAACAATCTATTAACCATCATGGGGAGAATATACACTCTTTTCATTAGATTAATACACCAGCCAAAATAATTAAAAAATTGAAACTAAACAACTAAATGATATAATAATAAGAACCATATTTCTATAAGATGGTAACCAAAACTAGGGATACAATATCAATGCTACCCTTAGATATTCTATGCTAAAATATTTGTTCAGTGGAAAAATAAAAAATAAAAAGTAATGACCTTAAGAACCCAAAATTGAGATATGAACCATTTTGGTTTCCCTCACCCTTGTTGCATCCCCAAAACAATCATCTAACAGAGTTACATTTCCCTTAATCTATCATAAAACCATGAAATATATTTGATTACCAATTAGGAATAATAGGTAGGGTGTGAGTAAAGCTAAGTAAGACACCACCAATGATGTCTAAAACTATATCCATTTAAAAACTATGTATGAATTTACATAAAAAAATGAACACAATGCACATGTAAGTAGCTATCATAGTAGGTTCTAGACGTAGTGGAAGCATGGTTGGGATGATGCACAACGTCAAATTTTACCATGATCAATGATTATTATGATAACCATTTCAGGATGAATTCAATTATTCATGAAATAGAATCAAATATTTTGATAAATAAGGAAGGTTTCTCAATCCTTTAGAGAGGATCTAGAACCTAATGTTTATAATTAATTCAAACTAAATTTATGAAGAAATAAAATACACGGTTCTTTAGTACTTTCTTCATTGATGATGTTTATCATTTATGACCCTTTAGGATTGTCTCATTGTTCATGCGAGGATCATAAATATATTCTCTCTTGGAGTAATCCACAAGTGATCCAATAGTCTCTAATTGATACCACTCTCTTTCCATGTGCTAGTGTTGACAAGTGAATGTCCTGCATCGATCGATCTTGATATACTATTCTATGATCTTAAATAATTTCTCTTATTCTTGATATGGAGAGAGGAAAGGAGTCAAAAAAAATTCTTGACATGGTATTGCTCTTGCATCATAGGTTTATCATACCTGGGACAATAGACGTACATGTCTATTTATGGATATGGAGATTAGTTATAATATTTAATTACATAACATAAATTAAATACAATGATAATATTATAGAAAACCCATGATACATAATAAAAATAACCGCATTATTATTTGAGGTGCACAAACATAGGCAAAAAAGGAATCATAAATGAAATCCCATTCCACATAATTATAATAGAGTTATTATTATATTTTTTTCCAAATAGTTAAATAATTATTTATAATCATGTAGAAAATTATTTCAAAATTGAAAAATTCATTGTCAGCTTGAACTCCACATCAATTTATTAAAAACCTGAATAAATAAATAAATAATATATTCTGTTAAATAAATATATTATTATAAAATAGTAAATAAATATTTATTAAATGTACATTAAAAAAAATATATATTTTTTTCACAATCCCATAAATATATATTTATCAAATTTATGAATTCATTTTAAATTGAAAAAATACTA
Source organism: Viscum album (assembly GCA_963277665.1). Taxonomy (NCBI): domain Eukaryota; kingdom Viridiplantae; phylum Streptophyta; class Magnoliopsida; order Santalales; family Viscaceae; genus Viscum; species Viscum album. The sequence goes on from OY728156.1 coordinate 1,143,871,107, forward strand.
TTCCACTTTCCTAAGAATCATATTTATTAATTAAATCCAAATAGAATTTAATCGAGACCACCAGAAACATTTAGCATTTGGCCCTATATGATACTTACTCATTGGTATTGGGTGGGATTTTATGATGTTCAAGAGTACTATCTAGTAATTGGTCAAGGAAACCAAGATAAATAACATAAAATCAAAAAAAAGACATCCACAAATGAACAGTCACTATGTAATATTATTCCTTTATCCCAATATCTCCTCAAGATGGTTTCATGATCACGTCATCACATTGTATGCTTGATATTTCATTCTTTGGATACCTTAAATAAACACATCGTTACACTGTGGACATGGAATTTATTTTGGCATTTCTATATCAATCAAAGGGGTGTGATATCAACTTTCATAAATGGAAGGGAGAAATCCTTCCTCGACGTATTCATTAATAACATGTCATTCGTGATAGACCCTATGTACCCACCTTCCCACTAACTCTCTACGTGAGTTTTTTCATCAGTAAATCAATGTGTGTGAGTCCTAAAATGTATTGAGGATAATACAGAATTTTAAGGACCATTACACATGCTTGCAGATTGGAATATCCAATGACACCAAAACATACAGAATTTATACTAGCAGGTCTATTCCATAATCTCTCATCTAGGAGATTACCAAGTGTAAACATCATGATAATAAGTCTCATATGTTTATGAGTACTCCTGCATGATGGTCTGTATACTATTTTTCCCATTATATTATGTCATCCAACTATAGAACTAAATTTAAGAATATTTTTGTAGTACTTCAAGGTTCATCATAGTGGGGAACTCCTATGACCTTGTCAGTATGGAAAATACTCCATGACATTAGTACACTATAGTCTTGTAGAAAAATGTACAATATGTAATATGTTGTTCAATTTTTGAATATATTATGTATTCATGTAATCAATGTAGACATAGTTGGTTCTAGACCAAAACTCAAATAGAATTTAACTTTGACTAGAGGAAACTACCTATGAAATTCAGTCCGCTGGACCTCACATGAAGATCATGATTCTGGTGAGTCAAGTCTTTATTCAAGGGGTCCATCATATTGTATTCTGTGGAAATAAAGCATAATAAATATTCACCTCTTTATGAAAAATCCCTCAAGAGATAATGATTTTGAAGTATGTGATTCTTCTTCTTATGTGACCTTGGATACATTGTGAGAGCAACGACAGTATTATAATCATAGTACAATGTGGTGGGATCTTTACTGTTATTTAACACATCCAACTCTAGGATGAATCTTCACATTCAAAATACTTCTATAGATCTCTCCGAATCTGTGATATACACAGACATTGCTATAGAATCAGAAACCACACTCTGATTTGAGCTTCTCCGGCTCACTGCACCTCCAGTCTAAGTGAAGATGCACCCTGTTTATGACATCATGTCATCTTCATCAGTATGAAAACTAGCATATGAAAATCCTATAATGACTAGGTCCTCATATCCTCTATAAACTAGGAACATATCGTAATTACTCCTCAGTTACATTAGTATATTCTGGTCTGTAATCCATTAGTCATCACCTAGGTCAGCTTGATATATTTCTACCGCAATTAATGCATAGGTGACATCCATCCAAGTACATAGCACGCCATACATGAATGACCTAATCGTTGATCCATATGTAGTCCGTTCCATTCACTTTATTTCCACATGTGACTGGGGACACATTTTCATGGAAAGATGAATTCTATGTGACATTAGAAACAATCCCCTTTTGGATTGTTCTATACTGAATATCATCAGTATCATGTCAATGTATTTAATTTGACTTAGGCCTGTAAATCTATTTGATCTATCATGATAAATCTTGATCCCAAAAATAAATGATTCCTTACCCATGTCCTTTATGGAGAAGCATTGATTCATCCATGCATTAATAGACTGTAAGACTGGTATCTCTTTTCCAATAAATAATATTTCATAAACATATACTATTATGAAAAAAAACTACACTCCCATGAATTTTTTTTACACAAGGCTCACATTCATTCTGGATAAAACCGATTTCCATTATCTCTTTATCAAAACATGTGTTCCATGAACTGGATGATTTTTTTTAATCTATACATGGGTTTTGGCACCTTGCATACCTTATTGATAACCTTTTGAGTTATAAACCCTTCAGGTTGATTCATGTAGACATCTTCCAGAAGAATACCCTTAAGGAAGGTTGAATTGAATTCCATTTTCCAAATCACATAGCAATGGTAAGAATAAATGAATAATATAATTATGAGTTATTTCAGTATTGAGACTGGTTAAAATGTATCTTCGTAGTCAATTCATTGATGCTACTTGAACCATTTTTCAACAATTCAATCCTTATAGGTATTTACTTGTATTTCCATGTCTAGTTTCTTCTTGAATACCTTTTGGCAACAAATAGTTTTCCCATCAATTGGAGAATCTACCAAAATCCAAATTCAATTTTGTTACATGGAATCTATTTCAAAATTCATGGATTCTTGCCACATAGCAACATTTGTCCCACATACTCCTTCCTTTTCGGTGAGATGGTTATTTTTACCAACTAATAAAGAGTCATCATCCTTGGTGTAACTCCCCGACCCCAGTTACCCAGAGTCAGTGCATTATTTTAATACATTGGCATTATTACAAGGAATCAAGTCCTGATGGACCGATCGGTTTAGCAGTCTTGGAAAATAGATTACATACATGAATGTTAAATTATACTTTACAAAATACAAAAACAACATAAATAATCCTTTATGAAAACCATTATTCCCTTGGCTTAACCCTGCATATCAATCACAATACATTTCTTGGAATCCTGGGAAAAATAAAACATAGAAAAGGGGTGAGCTCAAACACTCAGTAAGGGTAAGCAATACAATAGAAACATTAAAAAATATGCATAAACATTTAAGTCAATGTATAAAACTAAAAAAAATCCTTTTAAACTTGAACATCAACATAATATGGTAGAAATAAAATGAAATAATTCCATTTACTTATTCAAATGGACATTCTACTAATCGAATAATCACATGCAATATCACTAACCACTTTCATAATGATGGAATGTATAATGCTGAACTTTAATTTATTTATCAAGGCCTAGTGCCAAGGCATAGGGGTTAACTATAACCTTAACCAAACCCAGAGTGCCTCTAATAACCAGACACCAACCCAGAGTGCCTTTAATAACCGGACACCAACCAAGAGTGCCTCAAATAACCGGACACCAACCCGGAGTGCCTTTAATAACCGGAAACTAACCCAGAGTGCCTCTAATAACCGGACACCAACCCGGAGTGCCTCTAATAACCAGACACAAACCCGGAGGGCTTACTTTTACCGGTTCCCAACCTGGAACATACTAGTCCAACACATTCATCTTATAAAGTGGATGAAATATAACCTAAAATTTTGTATTAAAACAAGCATGAGAAATGTCAATACTCTACCCATAAACCATGAATAGTATAAAAATAACACATCCACAGTCAAATATATCACAAAACCATCAACACAATATGGAATATTTGTATCATGATAAATCAACTTCAAAACAAGTTTAAAATCCATTAAATAATTTTGACATAGATGAGATTGATTTGTAAAACTCTTTGAGATAAATACCCCTTTTTCATGAAAACATTTAAAAGTCACACAATTTAGAAAAGAAGTAATTTAAAGATATTTTTGAATCAAAGTGTCCCATACCACTTTGAATCTTTCGAAAGGAATTAACATTTTAAAAACATTCATATCCATATAAATAAATCCTTAAAACCCATTTTGAAGACATGGACATTAATGAGAAATATTTAGAAGAATAAATATTTAAAACATTTGAAATGATGTTTTTGTAAAAATACCCTTAAAATAATCCCTTTGAAAACTCTTTCATAAAACATGTACATGGATAATAAATATGTCCCAGTAGATATTAACGTAAGAACAACAACCTCAGATAATAAAGAGATTGTGAAATTAACCCTTACCAATTTGGTATCTTACGAAACATACACCCCGTGAAAGAGGTATCATACAATGAATATGTAAATACACATAAATTAAATTGTATTACATAAATAATACAATTATGGGCAGTACATACACCACACAAAAGGTAATAGTGGAAATATGGCATGAATCTCACTGGAATAAGGAGTGAGATGAAAACCCCTTACCATGCACATTCCTTTAGTCGAGGGTACGTTTAACCTCTTGTACAAAGATCGTAGTATGTTATTAAAATATACCAGAACCATATTAATATTTATGATATCATACATGATTCATTTATGACTTTATATTACCCATTTAATAATAATTTCCATGTTAAATTAACATTTCGGGTAATAATCGCTTTCTTTATCGTACGCGTTTTAACTTGTTACTCTTTGTTGTATCAATTAGATCATGATTTAAATACTTACAGAATATAAAAAATGATAAATATATCATATATATTTAGTATATATATATGTTTAATTGACATATATATGAAATGGAAAACAAAGTTTATGGAGACGGTAGTTCGTACGTACGCATAAATGTTGTTTCTGTTTTCAAATAGTATTGAACGGAAGTAAGTGAATGAGATATATGTAACTACATAAATCCTTATATATATAAATATATATGTATCTCCAGAAGAATTATTATGTTATATATTACATACTTATTAGAAATATATATTTTTATAATCATCGATTAATGGTGAACTTGGAAATGAATCTCATTGTGTTGTGGAAACGGTAATCCGTACGTACACACGAGCGAAAATATCATTCTTTTGATATATAAATAATATATAATTGGATGTTATATCATATATAAGGAATACTTATAATGTTATATTTATTATTTACATCAAATACACATCATTATTATACCCATCCAAATAATAATTTATTGAATAACAATTACACCACGACGTGGAGACGGTAAGCCGTACGTACGCACGTATGGTGACATGTTATTAAAAGGATGGATAAAATACTGAATATGGTTGTACCATATTTATAATAACATCACAGTATATAGGAGATACTGGAGTTATTATTTTAGAATAGAAATAACAAAGAAAGAAGAAGTTGAAGAAGATAGGAACTTGAAAGAGGGTGGTGAAAACATTACCTCTTCTTCTGGTTCTTACTTTTGATTTGATCAAAAGGGATCCATATTTTGGCTTTATGATCAAACTAAGGCCTATATGTTGAAGTGAGGGAAGTTGAGAGAGTATTTTGGTAGGGGTTGGCCGAACAAAAAGGCTTTGAAGGTGTGAATAATTGGTTATAAGTTGGGTCCTTTTATAAGGGGGAGGAGGGATTCTTTAGAAAAAACATAAAGTAGTAATTTATAACAAATTCATATTCTTTTTATAATGGATAAAAAGTGGATTATTTAATTTTTAAGGTGGGGATGGGTCTAAAACCACGCTAAAAATAGAATTTAGACAGGTTTGGGTCACTATATTAACCTTATCTTTAAGTATTAACTCTTAGTTAATTTGTTTCACTTTTACAATGTCTCTTTGTATTTTTATATTATATGGTTAATAAAAATACTATATAAATCCAAGGGACCCCCAAGTTTTCCATTAATGATACACCTATCGTTATACATGTCCTTTGGAGGAACCTTAGATTTTTTGGAATTTAATATCAATTAATAATATAATATTTTTTTAATAAACTCTTTTATGTCAATTTTGACACTATTTGGTATTTTGTTTTTTTAAAAGTCATAAAAACTTGATTACTTATAACATGATACATTTAATCATCCCAAACATGTCATACTCACATAGAAAATTCTAGGATGTCATAAAAACTTTGAAATTATTTTTATTTTAATATTTATATTACCATTTATTTGATTCATTCCTTAATAAGGTAATTAATGTATCATCATTGTGTCATAAATAAATTTAATTATTTAATGTATAAAAATTATAATTGAAATACCATTATTTAGGAAATCGTTTTATCTTTATAATTAATATGTATAATTGAATTTATCTTATGTATAATGCTATATTAAAAATGTTTTATTTATTAAATTTGATTTTAACTCTTTTAACTCTTCTTTGAATTAAATAATAATAAATATCCTAATCTAATCCAAGTGGACCTAAAGGGTAATATTTTATTCCTAAGGTTGTTTTTGGTCGAATTAAACTTATCCAGTAGAATTAGGACATGTGATAGGGTAATAATAATATCATTTTTACCCTCAATTACCCTATTTACTTTTTACCGGGGTAAATAAAAGTAAAAAAGTTACTATTCACCAAAAAAAATTTATCTTATTGAACCACATTTTATTCCTTGATATTAATTGTGTCTCTTGTATTTTCGAAATTCCACTCACAGAAGTGGTAAAATTATGTTTTATGTGAATTTACAAATTCTCCTATGAGGTGGGTAAAAGACGGTGAAAAAGTTGAATAAAATTTTTATATATCTAAAATTATTATAAACTGCCTCCAATGAATTACATTGAATTTATATATGTGTTATGTATATATATTGAACTAAAATAAATTTAAATAATATAAATAATTATTTAAATAAAAAGCCTATTTTAAATAGTAACTCAGTGTTTTTCACTATTCATCAAAAATTGAAAGTTTTCAGAAAAATACCAAAAAATTAGCCTAAGATAATTTTGATATTCCGAATTCAATAATGAAGTATATTTTACCAAATTCAAAACATAGAAGTTTAATTTATTAATTTAAAATTAATTACCGTTGTTAAAACAAAAAGCGTGTTTTTAAAAAACAATAACTATTAAAAGATTGACACTTGTTTATGGCTGGTTTAAGTGTGAAATTATGTCCAATGACACTAACATTAGATTAAATGGTAAAAATATATTCGAAATATAATTTAAAACCACTCAAATTTATAATTTATCACTATTAATTATTTCGATTAAAAAAGTTGTTTTTAATTAAAATTTAGAAATTTTCACTATTCATCAAAATATGAAAGTTATCTGAAAAGTAACAAAATTTCACCCTAGGCTAATTTCGATATTCTGAATCCAAAAATGAAGTCCATTTTGAGAGAGAAATTTTATAAAATTTCAAAAAGTGGGTATTACTATTCATAACGGCTACTTTGATTGATCGTGCTGTGTGTTACAACTCGAAGTTGCGTACAACACAAGCTACTTTATTATTCAATGAGAAGCGTACTGTGGAATCTTGGGGTGTTAAATTCTCCCTTCATTCAATAAATTTCATCCTCACAATTTATGCTCGGTTTTGGAAACATGGTTTGACATTTCAAAATATCTTTGTTGAAATCCAACATCGAAAAATGGATTAATGAGGCCTCTATTTAAAATAAAGAGTGGTAAGTATGAAGGTTACCGAAAATAACACATACTTGGGTTCATGTAAAAAAAACATGGATATTAAAGAGAAATCTAACCATCAATATCTGATAGAGAGTGGTAGAGGACATGGATATTAAAAGGCCAACAATCATAAAGCCATAAATTTGTGATGATCTATGGTACTATCTAGGACAATGTTTTTGTTCTAAGTTCTTTTTCTTAATGTTGATAAATTTATTTATAAGATTAGCTAAAATCATAAAAAGAGATATTTACTTTATAATTAGAGTTTTATCCATTACTAAATTTCTACCACAAACTCTTCTTTCACTCCAAAACATAATACAACTCAAAAATACTCTATTTATCCTAATCGTATAGGGTTCCAAATATAATGAATTTATAATTAACATATCATACCCTTAAAAAAAAGAAACTACATTATACAATCCATGGACTTCACGTAGTCCAGTGGTAGGCGATAAATCACAATTTCACTATGGTTGGGGGTTCGATTCCCACAGCTTTGTCTGACCCGACGGGTTGTCACACGGTCTGTGTGTTGTCCTTTTATAAAAATCCACAAAAAACCTTTCAAACCTAATCCATTCCAACCTTTAGACTTATCCAAAATACTACTATCCAAACTCACTGTCAAAAATTTACAAGGATGTTTAACATATTGAGGATCCTTTTTTCCAGGTAATAACATGTGAACTCCTTCCTCATATATTCTTTTATAAAACCACAACATCCTGAATTACCAAAATCAACCATCTCTTATTCCAAAATCACTACCTCAATATTAGGACCATATTAAGGTTTATCTTTCATTCAACCATGTAATTTCCAAAAACAATTTACTCACTGTAGAGTCACTTTTCTTAGTACCATAAAATCTCATATCCTTAATGAAATAGTACTGCAATACATACCTTATTTATTTCTAGAACATCATTGATACAACACTTAAATGAAATAATTCTAAAATAACTACATAAGAACACTAGTCATTCCTCTTTATCTGTGGCAGTATCATAACTTGATTATTATCCAATAGCATCATTTATGGCATAGTCTGATGACTGGGACATTGGTTTGCGTAGTGTCCATACTCCTTGCAGATGAAGCATTGTACATTTGAAACATTTTTCTTACACATGCAGTCACGTACTTGGTGTCCTTTTTCTCTACACTTATAACATACTCTCATTCCCTTCAAAAATTTTCCAAGGTGATTCTTTCCACAGTCATCACATATGGGAAAACCCTTCTTTACCTTCTTCCCTTTATCTGACCTTCTCTCTACCATCCCTTTCTTCTCTAGATTCCCTTCAAATCCATAGGACTCTGATAATTTTTTTCTTATCTTATCAACACATGATAATATTTCTTCATATGATGATAATACGTGGGAGACTATTTCCCTTCTAAATTCTATCTTAGGACCATGAAAGATATGATCCTTCTTACTCTTTGGATCATACGTATTACTTGAGTTCACCTTCCTTCTACTAGGAACCATTTCTATAAAATAGCATAAACTAGGTCAGTTTATGAATTGCAATGAATAATTCCAAACTTGTAAAATAGCTAACAAAAATTGAATAGTTTATGGACATAATCCATAATCATAAAAAATATTTTCTTTGAGTAAGTATATACTCATGAGCCCTTCATAATGGTTTGTAAAGAAAATGAGAATTATCCTAATCATATCTCCCGGGAGTGTCGTGACCAAGAGTGCAGCAAGGCCCGTTGTCGTGCACCAGTTCCCATTCGAGTCTAGATCAAAGTGGTGTTTTCGGGTTTTACCCCTAGGTACATCTGTGCCAGAGCCGATTCTACCTGCTCGTATCCAGATAGGGATTTATTGCTCGGAAAACTCAAAAAATCTCTACAATACCAAAATTCTAGGAAGTTATTCTATACTATTCCTCAAAGTGTATCTTAGGGTTATGTGCTCTAATCATAGTTTATCTAAATCTAATTTCCAATGTTATTGATAAAATTATTCTGATACCAACTGTAATGCCTCGACCCCAGTTACCCAGAGTCGGTGCATTATTTTAATACATTGGCATTATTACAAGGAATCAAGTCCTGAAGGACCGATCAGTTTAATAGTCTTGGAAAATAGATTACATACATGAATGTTACATTACACTTTATAACATACAAAACAACATAAATAATCCTTTATGAACACCATTATTACCTTGGCTTAACCCTGCATATCAATCACAATACATTTCTTGGAATCCTGGGAAAAATAAAACATAGAAAAGTGGTGAGCTCAAACGCTCAGTAAGGGTAAGAAATACAGCGGAATCTTTAAAAAATAAGAATAAACATTTAAAGAAATGTATAAAACTAAAACAAAATCCTTTTAAACTTGAACTTCAGTATAATATGGTAGAAATATAATGAAATAATTCCATTTATTTATGCACATAGATATTCTACTAATCGAATAATCATATGAAATATCACTAACCACTTTCATAATGATGGAATGCATAATGATGAACTTTAATTTCCTTATCAAGGCCTCGTGCCAAGGCCTAGGGGTTAACTATAACCGGAACCCAACCCGGAGTGCCACTAATAACCGGACACCAACCCGGAGTGCCTCTAATAACCGAACACTAACCCGGAGTGCCTCTAATAACCAGACACCAACCCAGAGTGCCTCTAATTACCGGACACCAACCCGGAGTGCCTCTAATAACCGGACACCATCTCAGAGTTCCTATAATAACCGGACACCAACTCAGAGGGATTACTTTTACTAGTCCCCAACCTGTAACATACTAGTCCAACACATTCATCTTAAGAAGAGGATGAAATATAACATAATTTTTTTTTAAAACTAGCATGAGAAATGTCAATACTTTACCCATAAACCATGAATAGTATAAAAATAACACATCCATAGTCAAATATATCACAAAACCTTCAACACAATATGGAAGATTTTTATCATGATAAATCAACATCAAAACAAGTTTAAAATCCATTAAATAATTTTGACATAGATGAGATTGATTTGTAAAACACTTTGAGAGAAATACCCCTTTTTCATGAAATCATTTAAAAGTCACACAATTTAAAAAATAAGTCATTTAAAGACATTTTTGAATCAAAGTTTCCCATAACACATTGAATCTTTTGAATGGAATTAACATTTTAAAAAAAAATCATGTCCATATAAGTAAATCCTTAAAAACAATTTTGAAGACATGGACTTTAATGAGAAAGATTTAGAAGAATAAATATTTAAAACATTTGGAATGATGTTTTAGTAAATATTCCCTTAAAATAATCCCTTTGAATACTCTTTCACATAACACGTACATGGATAATAAATATGTCCCAGTAGATATTAACGTATAAACAACAACCTCGGATAATAAAGAGATTGTGAAATTAACCCTTACCAATTTGGTAACTTACGAAACATACACACCTTGAAAGAGGTATCATACAATTAATATGTAAATACACATAAATTAAAGTTTATTACATAAATAATACAATTGTGGGCAGTACATACACCACACAAAAGGTAATAGTGGAAATATGGCATGAATCTCACGGGAATAAGGAGTGAAATGAAAACCCCTTGCCTTGCACATTCCTTTAGTCGAGGGGATGTTTAACGTCTTGTACGAAGACCGTAGTATGTTATTAAATTATTCCATAACCATATTCACATTTTTGGTATCATACATGATTCATTAATTATTTTATATTACCCATTTATTAATAATTTCCCTGATAAATTAACATTTTGGGTAATAATCGCTTTCTTTATCGTACGCGTTTTAACTTGTTACTCTCGGTTGTATCACTTATATCATGATTTAAATACTTCCAGAATATAAAACATGATAAATATATCATATATATTTAGAATATAAATATTTATAATTGACATATATATGAAATGTAAAACACCGTTTATGGATACGGTAGTCTGTACGTACGCATAAACGCTATTTCTGTTTTCATATAGTATTGAACGGAAGTAAGTGAATAAGATATATGTAACTACATAAATACTTATATATATATAAATATATATATCTCCAGTAGAGTTATTATGTAATATATTACATACTTATTAGTAATATATATTTTTATAATCATCGATTAATGGTGAACTTGGAAATGAATCTCATCGCGTCGTGGAGAGGGTAATCCGTACGTACGCACGAGAGAAAATATCATTCCTTTGATATTAAAATAATATATAATTGTATGGTATATCATATATACAGAATCCTTATAATCTTATATTTTTTATTTACATCAAATACACATCATTACTATACCCATCCAAATAACAATGTATTGAATAACAATTACACCACGACATGGAGACAGTAAGCCGTACGTACGCACGTATGGTGACATGTCATTAAAAGGATGGATAGAATACTGAATATGGTTGTACCATATATATAATAACATAAAGGTATATAGGAGATACTGGAGTTATTATTTTAGAATATAAATAACAAATAAAGAAGATGTGAAGATGAAAGGAACTTGAAAGAGGGTGGTGAAAATATTACCTCTTCTTCGGGTTCTTCCTTTTGATTTGATCAAAAGGGATGCTTAGGATGGATTTCTGATCAAACTAAGGACTCTATGTTGAAGTGATGGAATTTGAGAGAGTATTTGGGCAGGGTTTGGCCGAACCAAAATGTTTTGAAGGTGTGAAGAATTGGTTAGAAGATGGGTCCTTCTATAAGGGGGAGGAGGGGCTTTTTAGGAAAAACTTATATTATTAATTAATTAAAATCCATATTTGGTTTATAAGGGCTCCAAAGTGGATTATTTAATGTTTAAGGTGGGGATGGGTCTAAAACCACTCAACCAATAGAATTTAGACATGTTTGGGTCACTATATTAACCTTATCATTACGTATTAACTCTTAGTTAATTAGTTTCACTTTTACAATGTCTTTTCTATTTTTATATTATATGTTTAGTAAACATACTATATAAATCCAAGGGACCCCCAAGTGGTCCATTAATGATACACATATCATGATACATGTCCTTTGGCCGAACCTTAGATTTTTAGGAATTTAATATCAATTAATAATATAATATTTGTTTTAAACACTCTTTTATGTCAATTTTGACACTATTTGGTATTTTGTTTTCTTTGAAAGTCATAAAAACTTGATTACTTCGAACATGATACATTTAGTCATCCCTAACATGTCATAATCACCTAGAAAAATCATGGATGTCATAAAAACGTTGAAATTATATTTATTTTAATATTTATATTACCATTTATTGGATTATTTCATTAAAAAGATAATTAATTCATCATCATTATGTCATAAATAAATTTAATTATTTAAAATATAAAAATTATAATTAAAATAAAATTATGTAGGAAATCGTTTTACGTTTCTAATGAATATTTATAATCGATTTTATCTTATTTATATAACCCTATATTAAAAAATGTTTTAGTTATTAAACATTGATTTTAACTCTTTTTACTCTTCTTTGAATTAAATAATAATAAATGTCCTAATCTAATCCAAGTGGACCTAAAGGGTAATATTTTATTCCTAAGGTTGTTTTTGGTCGAATTAAACTTATCCAATAGAATTAGGACATATTTTAGGGTAATAATAATATCATTTTTACCCTAAATTGCCCTATTTACTTTTTACCGTGGTGAATAAAAGTAAAAAGTTACTATTCACCAAAAATTATTTTTATCTTATTGAACCACATTTTACTCCTTGATATTAACCGTGTCTCTTGGATTTTTGAAATTCCACTCATAGAAGTGGTAAAATTAAGTTTTATGTGAATTTACAAATTCTCCTATGAGGTGGGTAATAGACGGTGAAAAAGTTCAATAATATTTTTTTATATCTAAAATTATTATAAACTGCCTCCAATTAATTACATTAATTTATATAGGTGTTATGTATATATTTTGACCTAAAATAAATTTAAATAATATAAATAATTATTTAAATAAAAAGATGGTTTTAAACAGTAACTCAGTGTTTTTCACTATTCATCAAAAATTGAAAGTTTTCAGAAAATTACCAAAAAATTACCCTAAGATAATTTTGGTATTCAAAATTCAATAATGAAGTATATTTTACCAAATTCAAAACATATAAGTTTCATTTATTAATTTAAAATTAATTCCTGTTGTTAAAACCAAAAGCGTGTTTTTAAGAAACAATAACTATCAAAAGATTGACACTTGTTTATGTCCGGTTTAAGTGTGAAATTATGTCCAATGACCAAAATTTGATTAAATGGTAAAAATATATTCTAAATATATTTTAAAACCACTCAAATTAATAATTTATCACTATTAATTATTTCGATTAAAAAGTTGTTTTTTATTAAAATTTAGTAATTTTCACTATTCATCAAAATATGAAAGTTATCCGAAAAGTACCAAAATTTCACCCTAGGGTAATTTCGATATTATGAATCCAAAAATGAAGTCCATTTTGAGAGATAAAATTTATAAAATTTCAAAAAGTGGGTATTACTATTCATAACAGCCACTTTGATTGATTGTGGTGTGTGTTTGAACTCGAAGTTGCATACAACACGCGCTACTGTATTATTCAAAGAGAAGTGTACTATGGAAGCTTGGGGTGTTACACTTGGTAACTAGAAAACAATAACGTTTTGGTTCTATAACCTCTATTGTACTCATACATAGTAAATGTGTCTCTAGGAAAGTTCTTTCTTCTGTAGAGATTTGTGGAATCAGTTCATCTACCAACTCTTTTGTACCTTACGCCTCAACATCATCAAATTCTATATCACTCCAAAAATCTATTTCAGATATGTTCTCCTACATAAAGAATATGTCATGTCATTCCACTATAAGCTTTCTTTCTGAGTTGTTGAATAGGAAATATCCCATTTTCCTTCGGGTAATCTATTAAGGTACTCTTTGCACCAATGGGTGCAGGTTTGTTACCTGAGAAGGCCTGAACAAATTCTTCACTTCCCCAAAAATGTAAATATTATAACATGGCTTTATTTCCACTCTATAACTTGTATATAATACAATTAAATGATTTTTTGGTACTTAGTTTAGTTTTCATGTTGCTATTTGTAAAACATATTCTCCAAATGAAAATTGAGGACCTCCATGAATCTTCATTGATTTCACCATGTCCAACAAGGTGTGGTTCCTCCTTTGGCTCACACCATTCTACTACAGTGTGTGTGGAGTGAGTTGTAATAGTATCCAATACACTTGTGAGTAATCAATGATGTCTAAATTAACATATTCTACACCTCAGCCTGAGTAGAGTTTCTTCATCTTCTGACCATGCTAGTTCCCAACTTCATTCTTGTATTCTTTTTATTTATCAAAAGAATGTGAGTTATACCTCATTAAGAATATATATCTATATCTACTAAAATATTCAGTAAAAGTTATGCTTTATGAGTACCCACCCCTTGCGTCAAATGGAAATGGTCTATACACATCGGTATGAAACAATTTAAGAAGCTCTTTAGCCCTTTAACCATTCCCACTAAATGGGGATTAACTCATCTGTCTTGTAAACATACATGACATATACCAAGGGATTCATTTACATACTTGAAAAAAAATCCATCTGTACCTAATCTGGATTAAGAAATAATTTTTTTACTAATAGTTGGAAGATAATAACAACCCTTCCACATCATGATTATCCATGTTGACAACTTGATGTGGTAGTCCTCGAAATCTACAATAGTAAGTCTAGATCCATTGGATGGTTGTATATCTACCTCCTCTCAGTCAATCATCTTAAATAAACTTGGTTCATGTATTTAGATACATATGTGTGAACCAAAATCTATATCTAAAACCTAATTTGTAGAAACAGATAGATTTAATTCGATAACAAATTCACATGAAGCTTACCCTTACTTCTTTGGCTATGTGCAGTTCTTCTTCCAGTGGCATGTCATGCCACATGATAAACAAATAGAATCGTTTTCCCTTGCCTCCACTTTGATCTTCCTTTATCTGGAAGGGTGTGAAGAAGCATTGGGCTTGATGGTCTTCACATTCTTATTCCACTTATTCACCATAAGGATAGAAGGGTTTTTTCACTTCACATCTTTGTCCACTTTGAGAATGATGATAATAAGATCATATAGAGACTTCTCAATGTTGTTCATATTTATATTACCAATAATTTTGGAGAAGCTATGAGTTAGTAATGAAATATTGAGATCGATACCGAGTTCTTTGGGGAGTTTAACCCCAAGATCTTACATGAACTCAATGTGTCCAATGATCTTGACTACATGAGGCCCAGTAGATGCACCATCTCTAATCTTACTCTGTGAGAGATTATTGGAGATTTCCAAACGTTTTTTTCTTGCACTCTCAGGGTAAAGACCATAGAGGTGCTCTTGAATGCTAGAGAAATCCATGTTGTTGTGAGACATCAAGTGCTAACTCGGAATTTATGATAGTATCAAACATTGAACATTGACCTCGTCATTCAAATTTTTATCATAGACCAATAACTCTTCGTCACTCACCTCTTGGGTAGGAAAATCAGGTAATTCTCACTCCAGCATGTAAGACTTACATTCATGGAGTAGAATAACCTAAAGGCATCTAAACCATTCATAGATGTTAATGTGGGTGAGGATGAAGACATTATCCAGAATTGATCACAAGGATAGTCCGATTGATGAGTTTATCATTTTATTCTATAATTAAATGAGAAAGTGATTAGTACATTCTTGATTTCATTTTATGAGACATAATAAATTTATTTTATTAAGTGTCCCACTATTTTTTCATGTCCCAATGAACCTCACGATTGAATTCAAAATGTTCATTGGCCATGAAATTCTTGTGTCAAGGATTAATATTCCCCTTCACATAACCCTACATGGGTTGGTTATGATATTTGATGGTATTTAGGTTGGATGTTCTTTTCCAACTGCGGGTTTGCAGCTCCCGGATCCATTGAGTGGATTCCCAAATCCTAAAATCCTGACATGGATTTCTCAACACATGCCTACATATTACACAAAGTCTAGAAAATTATACTTCTAATGATGTAATATAGTAAAGTCAACAAGAAACCATTCATAACATCTTCCTTTATAAAAGTAAATGTCCCAACAAGGGATGGGAAAACACATTGTTTTATTGAGTCTTTCCCTTAATCGTGTAACAGAAGTCTTAGTCAGATGTCATATTTGGTTGAGTTATTTTTATCACTTATGCGGGAATTGAATTACTATTTTTTTCACATGATTGATAATATTAAGTGGATCTTACATCAGTGATTAAACATGTCTTGATAATATTTACGCACAAGCCTAGTTATTTTTATATCTATCCTTTATGCTTTGATAGTTCATTATTTTTGTGATCACGACAACACATCAATAATGAAAAATCAAGCAACTAACAGAAATAAAATTGATTAAAGGGAATGATCATGAACATTTTTCTAATAGTCGGTTCATCTATTGATTGATCTAGGGGAGAAACACCTTCGGGTTTACATATTTCCCATGTCCACCTTTGTATCTCCTTGGATTGGTTTCACCTTGGCTCTTGACTTGGACTGCCTCCACCATCTTGGGAGCTCCATCCATTACATATGCATTTTAAACTCATACACATGTGAGGGGTAAAAGGGTATTTACATAAAAGAAACCATGGGAATTCATTCTGTACAAATTAATGAGGAAATATTGCTTGAAGGAAACCAATAAATTTAATAAATAAATAAAATGAAAATAATCAAATACAAATATCTTGTTCATGCTCATGATCACCCCCATACATGCAACAGGTTAAACATTTAATAAAATTATAATAAATTATTTAACTGTTATTATTAAGATAAATTTTACTAAAATTTATTAATTATTATCTTTAATTAATCATTCATTTTATCTTAATTGTTTTTCTGAATTTCCTTGATATTCTTATCCTTGTACCTGAATCCACCTTGGAGGTATCCAGGTGAATACCCGTCTGAATCTACCCAACATGTATTATATTCACATAATGTTTTACTCTTATGAAATATGGAATTAAAGATGTTTCAATGCATAGAGTAACAACCTATAGTACTATTTATACATGATACATAATTCTGAAAATTACAGAAACATTAAAGGTTTATCTTTTGTAATTTTGAATTTTAAATAACATGTAGTTCTGACTACAAGGCATGTACTACCATCACTATCAATCCGTATGTACACACATTGGAACTCATCGTATGAAGCGTACTTCTAGAATTTCAGAGAATATAGAATTTACAGTGGGCTATATGTTATGTTGTCTCTGCATTACACGGTTACTGGTTGGCATAGCTGTGTATGGGATACACAGTTTGGCCCCTAATGTGAAGGGACTATATTTCGGTTGTAGTGGTTCACATGGAATATAATCTAGTAAGCATTTTCCTATCTTCCTCGGTTAACACATACAATATAATTAACTAAACGACATGTAATAAATGCACATAGCTTCAGTAATTTCCAAATTACTCCTGATGTGATGAACATGGCTACAAAACATGTACTCTAGATGACATGGAATTTAGGCTAAAAAACTCATCATCTACGTTTGAACACATATCATATACTTTCATTTCACGTGGGTAGAATCGGTGGAGTCTCTTTATGAGTTCTCCATTTTATTTTTAATCAAAAAATCATTCATTTCTATGAAATATGTGAGAAACGAAAAGTTGGAAAAGAGATATGGAAATGCAGATAACAAGAATGATTAACCATGAATTGAAAAACCAAATTAAGAAACCGCAAACCATAAAAAATTATCAAAATATTTATAAACTATGATGACCTCGTTTTGATACAACTTATAGGTTCATGGATTAGTAGAAGTGGGGTTGGGCTAGTGCCCAACATTAATTTTTACCATGATCAATGATTATTCTGAGATCAATACGATTATGAACACGAGTCTCCACAAAATTGAATCAAATTTTTAGATAAATAATAAAGTTTCCTGAAACCTTTAGATAATATCATTCACATCATGTTTATAAATAATTTAAACTTAATTTGTTATGAAATAAAATACATGGTTCTTTAGTAATTTATTCATTGCTGATCTTGATCTTCCAGGATGAACCTATTAGATTGTCTCATTTCACTTGGGAGGATCCAAACTAGAATCCCTCTAGCGGTGATCCACATGTGATGTATTAGTCTTCAATTGATGCCACTCTCTTTCCGGGTGCACGCTCAGTGAAGCGAATGTCATTCTTCGATGGTTCTTGATCACCTGTTCTTTTATCTTGAATAATGGCTCTCATTATTGAGAGGCAGAGAGTAGTGGAGTCAAGATAAAAAATTTGACGTGGAATTTATCTCCTGTCATAGGTTTCCCGTACTTCTCAAAATAGACATACCTATATATTTATTGACATTAAAATTAAATTATAATATTTAATTACATAACTATAATTAAATATATTCGTAATATTAGAGAAAACCCATGCTAAATAATAACAATAACTGCTTCATTATTTTTGGTGCTCAAACATTCACAAAATGGAATCATAAATGATATCTCGTGCCACATAATTATAACAACATTATTATTCTTATTATTCTAACTAGTTAAATAATTACTTATTGTCTTAAAAATTGTTGTTTTACTACCGAACTAACGATGGTCTCCTCCAACCCCACTTCTATTTAATGAACTCTTTAAAAAATAAATAAATATATTATTCAATTAAAAATATATATTTAAAACTAGTAAATAAGTATTTATTAAATGTTCAATAAAATTTAAAGTTTATATTTTTATTCACAATCCCATGAATAAATATATATTTAATTTATGCAATCAATTTAAAGAGAAAAAATTTATTCCACTATCTTGAGAATAATATTTAGTAATGATATTTAAATAGAATTTAGTTGAGACCACCCGAAACACTTAGGGTGTGACCCTCAATGCTTTTTTATTGTTGGAATTAGGCAAGTGTTCCTAAACTCCAAGAGTATTCTCTAGCAATTATCTTGGTACGAAAGATAATGAACATAATGTCTAAACAATGACATACATATACAAATTATCACATTGAAATATAGTCCCTTTCACTCAATATCTATTCAAGATGGTTTCATGATAGCATCATCAACCTTTATTCTTAATATATTGTCCTTTGACTACCTGAATTAAACTTGTCATTACAAAATGGACCTGGAATTTTACGTGATGGTTCTATTTCAATAAAAGGGCTAAGATATCAACTTATAAAAATGGAAGGGAAAAATATATCCTTGACTTATCCATTAATAACATGTAATTTGTGACTCACCCAATGTACCCTACTTTAGAAAAACTATATGTGTGCTGGTTTTAATCAGTAAATCAATGTGTGTGAGTCATGGAATGAATTGACAATAATCTTAAATTCTAATGACCATTACAAAATCCAATAGATAATAACATATGATGGAACAAAAACATGTGGAATTCTTATTAGTGGGTTTATTCTCAAAATCTCTCATCTTTAAGAATACCAAGTGTGAACTTCATGGGAAAAAATATCATATTTTTATGAGTACTCTCACCTAATGTTCTATATACTATGTGTCCCATCATATTATTTCATCCAACATAAGAAATAAATATAAGAATATTGTCATACCACTTCAAGGTTCTCATCATAGCAGGTAATTCCAATGACCATGTAAATTGCGACAAAGACTCTAGGACATTATTACACTATAGTCATGCCAAACAACAAATAATTTTTAATAAGATGTCTAATATTTAAATATATTACATATTAATGAAAAAAAAGTACAAATAGTTGTTTCAAGGAAACCAACACTTTTAATCACACTATCAATTATTCTTTATATAACCATATAAAGTCCCTGAGTTATCGAGGAAACTCAATCCTCAATAACTTCTTCAGCTCACAATAGAGCCTAAATTATTCCCAAGGGATGTAATGTCATAGTATTCCACTATTACAAATCTATATCTCATGAAATATCTATTAAAATCATTTTTCCCATTCTAGATTTTATGTCATATATCATAATTACATTGTTACCAATCTAGATATAAATTATCTTCTTAAATGACACTGTTACAATACATCATTTCAATATCATTATATTAAGTAATTCAAAAGTTATTAAATCATGTCAATCATCTTAATTAACTAAAATATTAATAAATAATCTCAAACCCATCAATTAACTCAACAATTAGGTAATAATTTCAATTTAATTACTAACTAAACTATTATTTGATCACATAGATTCTCTTAATTAACTCAATGAGATGAATTTCTTGTGCAAGATAAGCATTTAAACATAACAATCACACATGTTTATAGGGAGGCTAACCAAGTAGAATGTGACTTGTCCCAGAAATCTGTCATAGAAATGAACTGCCTGTGGTCCTTTAGGATCCACGATTTCTGTACTTCTCTTGTGGTGGATGACATGAGAGGAGTTTTTCACTCTATGATATGTAAACCCCCTTGTTATGTTTGTACATACTAATTTATTTTTTTATAATAAATTTTGGTCTAGAATAACTTGACTCAGACTTTCCTGGTATAAACAATTCATTAATTAGTTATTCTTAACCTAAAATTCCAATAAACACCAGATTCACATTTTTTCCTTAATTAATATATACTCCAAATTAAACAACTCAATCAAAAATAATTCTAATAATTTCATAGAAATTAAACTATTAAAAACACATAAATGAAATCAAGAATATGGGATTGGAATTATATATTACCCACCAAATTTCATTGATGAATGGTCAATAATGACCCAAACATTTGTGAATGAAATTACCCTTTTTGATTTAATTAAATGTTATTTGAATATAGAAAACACCAGCACTTATGTTGTTTTATTGAATCCAATTGAACTAACTGATGGTTAAGTTTCTTTAACATTGATAATATAGCCATTGAACAATTTTAACATGACTGGTATAAGTATGGGGTTTTGCCAAATCTATTTGGCACCTACAATGGATTTTATGGGATCCACCTGTAGGATCATGCCTTATAAATCCCATTTATCATATAATTTCATTGACATATAATTTATAGGATTTTTCCTAGACCAATCCCAATTTGAGACCCAATAAATTGTGCATTTGAAGAAGTACATATGGGAGAAGTTCATGCTCATCAAGATAGCAGCCAAAACCATTATCACTAAACGGCCTCATGAATCCCCTGCCATTTTTCAGCTTACTCTTAAAGAGTATGCTAGTGTGTTAAAGGGATATGTATCAAGACCCCAGAATTAGGAATAAGTACATTATTTATGTTTGAAATAATGAATATATTTTCATCATTATATTATTACTTTATAAATAATTTTAATGAAAAAATATTATTTTTGGTTGATTAAGAAATCTATTTTAATGTATTAATTATTTTTTGAAATAAATAAAATTTTAATTAATTATTATTATTAAATAACATTTATTAGATATAAATTATTATATAATTTCTATGAATAAAATTATAATGTTTATTATAGTTCAAGAAATACCATTGTCAAAACCCATCAAATTTAAATAAGTTATTGATTTAATTTTTAAATTTAAAATTAAAATATTTAAAAAACATATTTAAATAAATCAATATTATTTTTGGAATCAATATTTAAAAATTATTCAACAGTTATTTATTCATAATTTTATTAGACAGTTGAATTTTTGAATAAAAATTAATTACTGTATAAATATACAGTGTTCTTTAGGACATCATAATAGACCAATGGTGATGTCATAAATACTAAGAAGGGTATCATAATTAAAATATATGTTTCCCCTTTAAAATAATTTTATTTTATCTATATTTGAGTACTTTCATAATTTTTTATTGAATCATCCTGGACTTATATTATTTTTTAATGTTTTAAAATCACCCCTTTGAAAGTTTGACTCAACTCAAAATAAGAAAGGGAAATATGTTATTATATTTTCAAATTTGACATATAAATAATTTATTCCACTCCCCTTTGGAAGAAACCATGGGAAAAACCATGGTGAGGTTTTTGGTTTTGAATATTTTATTATGTAGTTTTTAAAACCAACTTAATAAACAAATCCCCATCCATTCCTATATAAAACCGCCCACACTACCATTTTTCTACACTCATACTCCTTTATTATCATCCCATCTTTTTTATCTACTCCATATAGTCCTCCAAATTCACACCCGTGATCTCAATAATCCTTTCATAAGCCTTTGTAGTCACACATCCATGTAAGGGATTTCTCTCTTCTAATTCCTATTCAAGCACTTCTTATATTTTATGCTAATTAAATTCCATTTTAATATGTTCTGATAAGATGGTCCATTATCCTTTTACAATTAATATTATTTCTAAATGATGATTCATTCCTTTCACTATCATTAACCCCGCTATAATATATTATGTATTACCATTACTATGCTGAAAATTCTGCATGGGATTCTCTCTCTTCTATTTTTATTATGAACTAAATTTTTGATATGGTCTTTTTATTTTCATTTTCATATGTTAGGATAAATTATCACATATACAATTTACATTAATTTTATGATTAAATTATTTGATCCATTTCACTCTCATTAATCTCTCTTATGAACTCTTATGTACATTTGTTACTATGCTAAGATTTTGTTTGGAATCTTCTACCCTCCTCTTTTAACAAGAATTACTATTATGTTATGTCGTATAAATTCTTCTATAGTATGTTGGTATATGTCCTTAAATATCCCTCTTATCATCCATTTAATTTTTAAATGATGAGATATCCCTTTTTCTCATCAACCCTTTTTGTGGATTTCTATATGACACCATTATGCTGCCGAAATTTCACTACAATTTCCGATGCCAAAATCATCGTGTATTTAATACCATATGCATTTTTATAACAGCGATATTCAACTTTATAGAAATATATATATTGATCTGGGACTTACATGTATGTATTGCACATTATTATATGTGGAATAAATTATTATGTTGAATGAAACCATGTAATATGATCATTGTGGGACACTTAAACATGAGAATTAATTGATTATAAAGGGTTCACCCTTATAGCACTCTAATGCATTGGGTAATGGATTGTATCAGGTTATGTCTTATTGGGATTCGAATTTACCTAATATATTTATGGTAATTTGACCACCATGGTGTCTTAGTATATTTAGCCTTGATTTATTTATGATGCAGTGTTTTAAGTTTCTGCCACCTTTTCCATGTTATGATTATCATGCAATATCATGCCTTTTATTCATGGTCATTTATGGCTTGCTGATATTCCTCTTATAAAATGTATTTTAATCCTCATGTTATTCCATTTTTATTCACTTAGTTAGATTTATAGCTCACCCCTTTATTATGTACTCCCTCAGGTTGTCCCATGTTGTGTTACGTAAGAATGAATGTTTTGGTTGTATTAAAGGAGTTTTCAATAAGGATGTATCTTTTCATATTTTAAGTTGTTATATAATTTACCTAATTTCCAAAGTACAATATACAACTTGATTCTATAATTTTTATTAAGTATAATTTCATGTCATAAATTCTTTTTAAAAATTAAATATAGAGCTATAATTTTATAATTTTTATCATAGTATATGTTTAGTTATTGTTGCTATTATGATTAGAAAATCATTGTGAAACCCATTAAAGTGTAAGAATAAGTATAAGAAAAAAACCCTAGTTTTTAATTATAGATTATGTGTTTTATAAAGAAAATACATCCATATTTGGAGACTACAAGTTGATGTGATTCAGGAATAGATGTACCTAAGAGTAACAACTCTGACAATTTGTTCTAGGATTGACTCGGGTTAACATGGGACATGATAATGGGTCTTATTGAACACATGGTTTGACACATGTAGGGGATATTTACTGCTAAATTCATGATAACATTACAATAAAAATATTATGTGAATAAATTAAAAACTCCCATAAGAATATTTTTTATGAAATATATCATGGCTAACATAGATTGAAGGCTAGAAACTCATAAGTTTAGAAGATAAATATAATTTATAAGTTATCCCATTAATGTAATTAGTTTCCAATTTAAATAGTCGTTAGTTTAGAAGTAGTCACCCATATGTCAATATTTGATAAACAGTAACCAAAATAAAATATTTAATTGCAGGGTTATCATTCATAGTTATACACGTTTGTTTATATCATGAAAGATTAATATAAAAAACCAAACACGAAAAAAATGAATGGAATTAGAAATGTTGGTGAAAAATAAAAATAGAGGAATTATTTAACCCCATATATATAAATCTTCTTCAATGAAATTTAATAATATGAACTTCCCAAAAAAAAATTCCATACATCCATTGCTGGAATTTGAGGCAATTCGAGGCATGGATTGGCTTTCCCTAAATATACCCAACATAAACTTCCATGAGAGGGAAATCACTCTCCGAATCGAGAATCGACCCTCAATTTTATACATGTGCAAGTAAGAGTATGAATATTAATTTCATCTATCATCTCAAGAAGGGATATTATTAACCTACAAGCAAGTATATATATCTCAAGTGATTGATTCTATGTAAAAAAACATCCTTGAAGACATTCTTGTTGCGAGGGAATTTGATGATGTTTTTCTCGAGGAGTTCCCTAGTCTTCCTCCAAGTAGTGATGTTGAATTTTTAATCAAACTTATACTTGTTGAATTGCCAATATCCCAGACTCCATATAGAATGGTTTTTTTTGGAATGTGAGGAGCTGAAGAAAAAGCTATAGGAGAATATGGATAATGGGTTTATACGCCCAAGTGCTTCACCATGGGGTGTACCCATCCTATTCGTCTTGAATATGGATTGGTCAATATTCCATTTCATTAATTAACCTGAGCTTAAAAAATCAATATAAAGAACTAGTATCACATTCCATAAATTGATGACTTGTTCGATCAACTACGTGGCTTACAATACTTCTCCAAGGTGGATCTATGGGCGGGATATTACCATGTAAGTTGGAAGTAGGAATATATCCTCAGGAATTATTTTCATAAAAGGTGTGGGAAATATGATTTCATAGTGATTCCATTCAGACTCACTAATTATCCATCAATTTCCCTTGAATTTTTTAATATATTCTTTAGAGATTACCTTGAAAAATTTGTGGCATCATTTATAGTCCTGATTATAATATACTTCAAAACTAAGGAGGATAATTAAGAGTTTTTGAGCACCATGATAAATATCATTCAATATGAGAATCTCTATGAAAATTAGTTTATGTGCGATTTCTGGTTGAAATAAGCCATATTCAAGAGGAAAATAACCACAAGAATTGAGATATCAATTCACCCTTCTAAAAATAAAACAATTATGTACGGTTGAGGCTAGAATATGTGACAAATATTCATTGTTTCCTTGGGTTATCTATACATTATCTTCGATTTTTTGTGAAATATCTCATGATTTTAAAACCTATATACAAAAATAACTTAGAAGGGAGTCAAATATTATTTGAATGGTGAATGCGAATAAAGATTTATGGAGTGGAGAATGAGACTTATCACTACCCATGTACTCATACTACCCACCAGTAGGGAACTTTTCTTAATTTTTTGAGATGCCTTGAAGAATGGAATGCGATGTGTATTGACGAAATATGATAATGGTGTTTCCTACATCTCAAGGCATTTGAAATCATCATAGCAAAGCTATCACACAAAAAATCAATAGTTGGCAGCAGTCATCTTCACTTTAAAAATTTGGTGACATTATCTCTTTGGGGAGAGGTGTGAAATATATACAGATCAAGAAATTCATAAATATATATTCACATAGAATGATTTGAATATGCTCTAACAATGATGTTTAGATATCATCAAGGATTATGGCTTCTCAATCCACTACCATCCAAGAAAAGTGAACAATGTGGTTGATCATCTACACAGAAAGGACCCAACAATTATATCATTGATGATAATTGAAAAAGATACAATCCTTTTATATTTGATGAGGATGGACATGGGATTCATAAAGAATAGAACATCATAAATACTTTCACTAATGATTTATCAACCATATATTTTAGAATGGTTGAAGGATTCAGAAATAGATGATGTGGTAATTGAGAAGAAAGTGGAAAGTATAAGAAAATGGAAATCCATAGAGTTTAATGATAATGAATAAGTAATTTTGAGATTTGGGTAAAGCCTATGTGTTCCATAAAATCATGATTAAATGATATATCTATTGGAAGATCCACATATTTCTACATTCTCCATTCACCAAAGAAACAAAACGATGAATCAAGATCAATGTGAGAAATATTGTTTGGATAACATTAAAAAGGATATCACTAATTATAAATCTAAGTTCTCGGTATTTCATAAAGTGATTTATGAAAGGCACAAGTCTAAGGGGATGATGCAACCATTGCCTATACAGACATGCAAATGGGAAATCATCACCAAGGACATTGTCACTAGACATCTAAATACAACCATGGGAAACAATTCTATCGAGGATGTTTTGGACTATCTCACCAAGACTAAACATTTTATTGTGATTTGAGAGGACCTTAAACTAGATCAACTGGAACATATAAAATTCAGAGAAGTGTTATGTATACATGGAGTACCACTATCGATTATCTCTAATCATGATCCAATATTAACCTCTTTGTTTTTGAAATGTCTCCAGCATACTTTAAACGTTGTGCTAAACTTCATTACAGCTTATCACCCTTGAACGTATGGTCAATATCAGTGAAATATCCAAAATATCGAGCATAAGTTGAGATCTTTCTCAAATGACTTCAATGAAGTATGGGAACCATATCTCTCTCTGGTTGAGTTCTCTTACAACAACGGTTTTCACTCGATCATCCAAATTGGTCCCTATGATGTCCATTCTAGGTAGAGGTAAAGAACACCGAAATGTTGTGATGATATTGTGTAATAAAAACTTCTAGGTACTGAAATATTTAGGTAAATGGTGGAGAATGTTAAGATCATTCAGCATCACATCAAGGATTCTTAGATTTAATAATAGGGAAATGATGAAAATAGTCAATGTGACTTAGAGATTGATGTTGGAGACATGGTATTCCTCTCTATATCTCCATGGAAAAGAGTGAACGGTTTAGGGATGAAGGAAAAATATAGTCCAATAAACCATTGCCCTTCTGATATCTTTGATTTCATTGGACCAATTGCCTATCAACGAGACCTCCCAACAAACCTATCTCAAGTACGTTTTGTATTCAATATATTCTTCATAAAAAAGTACATACCAAACCCATCACATCTACTCAATCCAGAGGTGGTACCATTGGGGAATGAGCATTCTTATTAAGATAAGTTGGTGAAGATATTAGATCGGAGAAAGAAAGATCTATGAAATTGAAAAATTCCACTAGTTAATATATTGTGGAAAAATTACATGTTGGAAGAGTCAACTTGGGAACCAGAGGAGGTGATGATGAAAACATACCCTCATCTGTTTTAGTCTCAGAAAAAGAAATTTTGGTGGAGGAATTTTTAAAGGGGATACGATTGTAACAACCAAATTTTTTTTAATGATATCCCCCCTATTGATTCAATTAAATATCTTATGGATATAGAAAACATATGAAATAATTTTTTTATTATGTATAATTGGATTTAAGTGAAACTTATGTGTATTTACCATTGATAATATTACCATTGATAATGTTAGTATGAGTAGTGTAAATATGGGGTCTTAACAAATCCATTTGGAATAGACAAAGGAAGGGATTGCCAAAACTAGAAGGATCATATCCTATGAATTACATTCATCATAGATTCGGTGGGATATAAAGATTTTGGCCTTTTCCAAATACCAATCTTATGCTGAGATCCAATAACTTATGCATAAGAAAACCCATTTTCGGGATAAGATCAATCTCATCGAGGTCACGACCAAAACTTTGTTCACCGAATGACCCCATGAAATCCCAAAGAACATGAACCTTACTCTTAAAAATAATTCTTCTGTAATAAGTGTATATGTATCAAGAACCTTGAAATAGAAATATGAAAATTATATTTGTATAAAATAATCAATATATTTTCATCTAATTTTGGTAAATTTGTAAATGTTTTTTAAAGTATAAAAATATCTTTGGTTAATTAAGAAATTAATTTTTTGGAAGTAATGAATATTTAAAATAAATAAAATTATAATAAAATATTAGTATTAAATATATTTTATTTAATATAAATCATCGTAATATTTTTATGAAGACAAATGTTAGGTTTATTAGTGTTCAAAAACTATTATTGTCAGTACCTATCAATTTTTAATAAATATCGGTATTTATTTTAAATTTGAAAATTCACATATTCAGAAAACTATTTAGATCAAATAAATAATTTTTTTTACTCAATAAGTATAAAAATTGTCCAACAGTGAATTTTTCATTATTTTACGAGACAATTGAATTTTTAGGTTATAATTAATTATCTAATAAATTTATGGTGTGTTTTATGACATCATAATGGGCCAATGGGGATGTAATAAACACTAAAAAAGATATCCTTCGACAAATATATGTTTTTACTTTAAGATTATTTTATTCTAGGTATATTTTATTTCTTTCATAATGCCTTAGGGAATCTTCAAAGACTTATAATATATTTTTATATTTTAAAATCAACTCTTTGAAAGTGTGATTCACCATTACATCATCAAGGGAGATATTTTATTATCTTTGGAAATTGGAATCATTAAATAATTCATTGAAGTCATTGTGGGTTGAATCCATTGGCAAAAGGCATGATTTTGATTGTGGTTTTGAATATTTTATTATCTAATATCAAAAACCGAAATAATAACAAAATCCCCCTGTTTTCCTAAATAAATCAACCCAATCACATAATTCAAATCATCAAAACTACTTCAAGATAGTCCAAACTCATCGCTATACTCCTTAGAGTCTTCCCTAGGTTCCCCACCTTCCCTAGAATCCTCTCTTAAGCATTTGGAGTCACACATCCAAGTAAGGGATTTGTCTCTTCTTATTTTAATTCAAGAACTTCATTTATATTATGTTTCTTAAATTACATTTAAAATTTTGGGATATGGTGTTCCATGATCCCATTAGAGTCCATTTTATGTCTAAATTATGATATTATACTTTTTATCTCATTAATCTCCCCTATAATTCTTTATATAGACCCATTACTTTGCCGAAATTCTGTATGGGATTCTCTCTCTTCTCTTTTTATCAAGAACTTCTTTTATGATATGCTCTTTTGATTTCCATTTTCTTAAGTAGTGAAATAATATTTCCAATTAACATTAAATTACATTTGATTTATAAATTATGATAGTCTTTTAACCATCATTTATACCTCTTATGAACCATTATGTACACATGTTACTATACCAAAATTTTTGTATGGAATCTTTTGTATTCCTATTTTATCAAGAATTACTTTTTTGTTATGTCTTTTAAATTACATTTCTACATGTTGGGATATATTCTAAAATATCCATATTACGACTAATTTAATGTCTAAATTATTATATAACCCTTTCTTTCTCATCAACCCATTTTAGGAATTTCTATACTACGTCGTTATGTGGCTGAAATTTTACCACGATTTTACATTCCAAAATCATCATGTAGTGAAAATAATATCCATTTCTATATCAAGGGTATTCAAATTCATGCACTTATACTTATTTATTGGGTAATTACATGTATCAATTCCAAATTTTTATATCATTTAATAAGTAAAGATATTAAATGAAACCATTTTTTATGATCTATGTGTCACTCTTAAACATGATAATGAAATGATTATGAAGGGTTCACCTTGATGGTGCTTCAATACATTGGGAAATGATTATTATCATGATATGTTTTGTTGGGATGCAGTATTTACCTGAATCCATTATGGGACTATGTCAACCATGGGGTCTTGGTGGATTTATCCTTGATCTATTAATGATGCAGTGTTTTATGTTATTGCCACATTTTTCATGTAATGATTATCATGCTATCTTATTCCCCACTATTCATATTTGTTTATTATTCATTGATATTCCATGTCTAACATGTACTATTATCCTATTTTAATTCCAAGTTTATTCCTTAAATTGACCTTATATCTCACCCCTTTTTTTGTTTTTCCTCTAGTTATCCCATGTAGTGTTATGAAAGATGGACTATTTTAGCCATTCTAAAGTAATTTTCAATAATGAAGTTTCTTTCCATGTTTGAAGATGTTAGATAACATACCTAATTTACCAAATACAGTAGACTTTTTGGTCTTATGAATTTTAATATATACATTTTTTGTAATAAATAATGTATAAAAATAAAATAAATATAAGAGTTAAGATACTATCAACCAATGAAAATCCCCAAATTTTGAGCTACACTACATTGTATAATGATATCGCAGTCTAAAACTCGAAATCAATATCAGAAAAATTAGTATCATGCAATTATAGATATACATACACAATCCTAGATCTAGATATAATAAAAAAATGATGAACAACACTTTATCCAATTGCAGAAGAATGGAAGATGAATAGGGAAACAATCAAGGTAGGATTCACTTGCCCGGAGAGGTGTAGATCTTTGATACAGGCTTCACATCATAAAAAATGGATGTATAAAGGGGTTTTAATGCATCCAAGAACTTCCCAAAATGAGATATATTTATTTTTTTGAGTGGGGGTTTTATTTTTAGTATATTTTTGGGTTCATGTAGTTTTACATCTAATTTGTACATTAATTAGAACCACACACACAATTTGATGTGCAGACACACACAATTCCCCTAAAAATGTTCTTAAATAATGAGCTAGCCAAGAAAACACTCTATGTTGACAGTTGCATGGTTTTCCAGGCTCCGATGAATGATTAGAGAAAACCATGTGCCAACCATGCACTTCCCTTTTTTCCTTCCAAAATTGTCAATTTTAACACAAACATGCCCCATGGTAAAACCCCTGAAAAGTTTTCTCAAACAATGAGAAGAGAATATATAAAATCATTCCTGATTCATCTCCATAATAGGTTGGGATCATACCCCAGATATATAGTACATAACCATTTATTTATTTATTTTAAATTATATGTACATATTTTAATATGTTTAGAGAGTGCTTGAGTATTTTTTTCATTATTTTGATTCTTTCATGGACCTTCATAGTTTTAGTATCATTATTAGAAATAATGCACCCCATCCACGATATTGTTTTGATTTTGGTAGGATTAATAGTAGCCACACATGGTTGGAGCATAGTTTATCCCAAACAGGTGGTTTCTTAAGGGGATCTTGGCATAATTGGATGGAGGATAAAATCAATCTTAGCATGCAATTTACCTACCGATGTAAGGAAATTGTGTGAGGGGTTTTCTTATAGTAGTAAGACTTCATAGTTTGACCATGGTCTACCAAAAAATATAGCCTAACCCTATGAAGTATAGTTTTATATTTTTAATTTTTGTATCATATTTAGATAATGTATGCATACCACCATTAAATTGCCTAATGTTCCTAAATATAGAATAACATTTATTATTAGGGACTGAGGGTGGATCCACTTCTATTCGGGATCATGGTATAGATGATTCAAATCCAATTAGATATCAAAATTAATTAGTACGTGCCAATTATTAGCGATTTTTATTAGATATATTCTCTTTTTCTCGCTTGTAACCATAGATCTAATCTTCTTATCATAGGTCTATGTTATTTATTGGATTCATAAAGATATCATAATTAATCCCTAGTAGATATTGGGAAGGAATGTTTAATAATGATAATATCTTGAAAATTATTGGGTTATTCTTCATTATCACCAACCATTATGAGGTAGGTGGATTGTCTCCCAACTTTAGTTGATTAGACCATAACGGATTATCTTGAAACAATTTTTTTTTCAAGAAACGGGTTTGGAATATATGTGTGATCCATGTTGGAAACCACTTTAGTGATTTTTTTTGAAATTATGGAAATTTTACTCTATTGTGGAAATCCCTATGGAGTGAAAATTTCCAAAAAAATTTTATTTGATACATGGAAAATGGTTGTTGAAATATTTTAAAGAAAGAATCATTTAATGAAAAACATATTGGCATGGATTGTTTTCATTCATTGTGATTGTGGGTTTATTTCCATTAGACATGACCATGTTGAAGGTGTTTGTTTCATTAGAACACCTATTATTTTATACCTTGTGGAACCATGGCAGATTGATGAGAGACCACTTATTTATATAGAACTGTCTCCAATGCACATATGTGTGGATGTGTGGTTGTGTGGAATCACTTATTATATATACCAATTGAAATGGATAAAGTTTTTAAAGATATATTTCATTACATTAATTGTAAAACTATTTTTTATT
Source organism: Viscum album (assembly GCA_963277665.1). NCBI lineage: Eukaryota > Viridiplantae > Streptophyta > Magnoliopsida > Santalales > Viscaceae > Viscum > Viscum album. Next base: position 1,143,903,901 of record OY728156.1, read on the forward strand.
TTGTATTTACTATTTTATCTACTTTAATATATTTTAAAAAAATTTCTAATAAATATTTTCCATGCTGAATGGGATGAAATGTCATTGGAAAAATCCAAAAGACTTTAGAAAGACCCCTTGCTTGGGTATTGTTTTTCCTTTACAGATTTAATATATAGAGATGAAACTAAATTAAATATATCTTAGTTATTTTGGGATGCATCTTGACATAGTGAGCATGGCTTGTGGATTTAGATCTTGGAGTTGGTTAGAAGATTCTGGTTTGATGTGTTTGGTATCTTTGGGTTTTGATTTTTATTCATTGGGTTATGTCACTTTTTTAATTCTTGTACTCTAATATGGTTGTTAGTTATTTATGATTTGAAATTTATTTTTGTACTAATGTGTAATGTATAGGTTCATTTTACATGGGCATAGTTTTTATATTTATCTTTCAAAGGGATATTTCCCCCCCACAAATTTCCTTGAGGCCCTTGTAATTTTTTTCCAACCATTGGTGTTTTGGGGATGTCTCATAACTCATGTAACACCAGTTACTCTTCCTAAGAAAATGGTTTAGGTGTAGGATGTTATAATATAAATATTTAACAGAAATTATTTTGGAGATGTTAACAGAAAGTATAAAATTAAAAATAGTTATTTTATAAATTTCGAAAATTTATAAATCTAATAAATACAAAAATTTTATAATTTTCAATATTAGAGAATTTTTAAAAATAGATATTGTTATAAATCATTTAAATTGTAAAAACTAATAATATTTTTAAATCAGATAATTTTTAAATCCCAAATGTTTGAATAATTGCTAATTTTGAAAAATTGATATATTTTAAAAAAAAATTTATTTTCCTAATTTTTTCCACCTATTATGCAGAAGTGTTTTAAATGATAGTAAATTGATTGATCATGTATACTACTTATGATTATCTAAGTTCAATCATTTTGAAATTCAATATAATGAATTAAAATCTATCATATATATGATTTTTTTGAAAATAATATCATGTTTTTTTAATATTTTAATATTATGATAAATATACCCATTTTTATGTATGATACCTGAGGATATTGTTTTTGAGATCATTTTTTTTCTCATAATTTATTTGGTGGGATTATTTATAATTAAATTATTCTAGTATTGTCACAATGAATTGGATTTGAAGTAAAACTTAACCGAAACCATGGAGTGATTTTTTCATGCACAATATATGACAATACTAATTTTTGAATACAAAATATTCTTCATAAATAGTATATAGTTCAAAAAAATCATGTAGGACTATGATATTTTTGTTTTTATTAGGAAATTTCATTTTCTAGATTTATTTTCTCTACCTAGCATATAACCTATAAATCCATCATATACATAACCTTCAAAAATAAAATCAATTTTTAAGAATAATATACCCCATGTTTAGATGCATGGTTAAGGTATCCTAAAATTGTTTTTACTTTATTAAAATAATATTATTTTGGATTAACATGAAATATCAAATAGGAAAATATTTTTAACATTTTTCAAGTAAATATGTAGTAAAATATAATATTCCTTTGATAATAGTTCAATAAACTGTTTGTTTTCTAATTTTCTTTCTCCATCAATATCAGGATTCATAGAAGTTGAAATGAGGGTACATAAGTCTAATGAATATTAAAAACTAAAGAATTTTAGAAAATATATAATATAATTATTTTATGTTAAAATGTTACATTCATGTTTATGAAAATTCAAAAAACTAAGTGAAAAAGATAGTTTCTACCATCATGCCCATTACTAACATATTTTTCATAAAATTAGATATACTTTTAGAAAGGTGTTTTCAGTTGAATAAAAAATAATACCCTCAAAATATATTTAAACTATGATATTTCTTTGAATATTTTATATTTTAAAAGGGTTAGAATGGACATTCTAGAAGAAAATTTTTCTACAATAAATATCTTATAATTTTATTACATCTTAACCTTATGTATTGCTCACATCAAAAAAGGTATCACAAAGGATTAAATAATTTATCCAAAAATATAGTATCATCAATTCGAGGGGGTTGTTCAATATAAACAACCTCTTGTATAAAAAATTTAATAAAATCACATTTCCCATATAGTTTAGATAAATTGAAACAGATATATAATTAAATGGAAAATAATATCCTAATATATATCTCTACATTATAATCAAAAAGTATCAACATTTTCTATGCATTTATTTTTAGGGTATTCTGTATCAACCAATAAAAATTTATTCTTAGTAACAATTCCAATTATATCACAGTTTTTTATTTGAAGATATTTTATCCAATTATATGTAGTTATATAAGAATCTCCACTAGTTTCCAAAAAATTTTATGTCCAACAATATTTTGATATACTTACATGAAATCTATTAACTTTCATAACCTAATCCATCGTCTACTATTCTACGATAAAATATTGATAATAGGGAATAAATGTAAAAATGATTTCTTAAAAACTATATAGTTAAAACCTTGTGACACCCCAAATTAAGTAACTCATAGATAGTTCTTCATTATTACAGTGGTAAAATATAAAAGGGATCATACCACAAACGATCTATTAGTTTATCTATCATAACTACAAAAACGTGGCCTTTACCAATAGAAAATTAGTGACAAATAATATATGTGTTGGTGAAAATGATTAATTCCAACATATATTTGGTTTTGTTGGTATTAATTTTATTTACCAACCTTATTTTTACTGAAAAATATATTTGTTTCTATTAACTTTTCAATACCAACACATATTTTACTAATAATTAAATCTATCATCTTTTCATTTTAATACTAACATATTTTTAGCAGCACATGAATCTCTTATTAATAACTATTATTACCAAAAAATATTTCTCCATCAAGAAAATTTCTTTGAATAAATAGTTTTATAGTAATATGTTATACAAAAAAATAGATATATATTTATATATATGAATGTATAACAATAAATCAATTGTTAATGCAAATATATATTTACACATCGAATTAAAGTGAGAATTAAATGAAAAACTTTGTTAGAATGAATACTTTCATTCATACAAACATATAAACATATATATATATATATATATATATATATATTGTGTGTGTATCTATTAACATGTAACTTATATTTTTTGGACGTCACACCTTATTAACAATAAAATTACTAATGGTGGAAAAAATGATGGCTATTAGTGTCAGTACGAAGGACCCATTATAAATACATTTTAAATATTATCATCCCTCTTAAAAAACACATATATGCTAATTTAGAATCCATTATAAATATTTTTTCCAAAATATTTAAAAAAATATTAGAATGAAAAAAATAATATTCAATATTAATATATTATTATTTATAATGAATTTAAAATATATTTTCAATAATAATATAAATTGTTAAAATAATTGGGTATTAAACCTAGTGATTCTCATAGCCTCCCCCATTCCACCTCCCCACCTCCCCACCTCCCCACCTCCCCACCTCCCCTGTTCCACCTCCTAGTTCTGCCTCCCCTATCTTGTATCTCGATCATGCCGCCTCCGATGTACTTCCTCCCCATATCCCATGTACTACCACCTGACTGTGTCGCCTCCCCCATCCCATTTGTACTGCCTCCCCAATCCCGTTTGTGCCGGCTCCCCCATCCCATATCCCCACCTCTACCCCTCCTATATCCTAATCTTGAAACATCCCTCATCTCGCCTCCTCCATCTCCCCCATTCCACCTCCTAGTTCTGCCTCCCCTGATCATGCCGCCTCCCCCCCCGTCCTACCTCCTAATCGTGTCGCCTCCTCACCTCCACCATACCACCTCCCCCATACCACATCTCGATTATTCCTCCCCCAATCATGTCGCCTCCCCCATCCTGCCTCCTGATTTTGTCGCGTCCCCACCCCCTTGTACTACCTCCCATGTTATGCCTTCCCCCTCCCTATCTACTCCTCGCCCCCACACCCCATGTTCCCCATGACACCCTACCCCAAACTCTACCTCCATGTTCCTCTCGACCGACATTACTCATGGAACTCATCGTAGACCTCATCACATGAACCTCTAATTTTTCATGGTCAGAACCCCCCTGCAACATCATTGTGAAAACCACATCCTCGTTCATGGAATGTGCCCTCATGTGAAACCCTTGTTGTACCTTCAAATCATAGACAACTATCATTCCATCAAAAATGTTCCTTTCCAATGAGGATATGAAAGTGAAAACTTTTAACTTCTATATATTTTACCTGGTACATTATGGTTTTATTCTTCCTTTCTTCTTATATTTTCCTTGTTTAATTTATTGTATCGACCTGTTGGAGAATATTAAGATGAACACTGATGGGTTGATTATTTTTTCATGGATCAGACAACTTATTACTTGATTTATATTCTTGTTTCTCACAACTATTTATTCCAAAAACATAAAATATTTATGCATATTTATTTTCTTATTTTTTTATGTGGTCTTTGTTTCTGTTTTCATTATATTTGAACCTATTCCAGGGTTAAAATTTTGTTTATAGTTTCTATTTTTCAACCAGTAGTTTTTCTTTTCCTTCAAATTTACAATGATTGTTGAGCCAGAGATGTGTTTGAAACATGTGCAGGGGCATCCTACGATGCTGACAGGTAATCAATAATGACTTCATTTCCAAACTATGCTTAGGAAATTACTCAAATCCATGTAAATATATGCTTCATGCTGGAACCAAACTGATGATAAAGATAAACTTGATGTTTCCATCTAGATAACCTAGCATGTTAAAGATAAATGAGTTAAGCTATCCATTACATTGTGTTCAAACAAAATTCTATTGTTTGAGCTATCCCATTCTAGGTATTTCAAGATTATTTAGAAGAGAAGGATGATCAGTAAAAGAACTCACTATGTATGTAGATTAAGGTTTTTTAAATTCATATCAAATGTATACTATAAATTTTTGATTGACTAGAGGTTTGAATTATAAAAAAATATTCTACAAGTCATCTTGATCAATCAGGTATTGTTTTGTGATATGATTTTAAATTGATAAATTATTGATTTTCATGTATATGGAAATCATTGAATTCAATGAACATTTTGCATGTATTTCCCAATTTATTTATGTAAATCTTTTATTTCAATGGTTTGACGTGTTGTATGTGAAAAATTATTGGGGTTCACATGTTTTAATGATTTTATATACTCTATATGACCCTGTTTATCACCCCTCATGAGTGAAGATATGTTTGTCTTTCCCTTTTAGTTTTGAATTGGTTTCATGTACATTGATCCCATAGTTTATATTTTCTATTCCATGTTTGGTTGTTTTATGTGTAGTTGATGACTGTTGGATTGCAGCAACTAGAGCATTGATTCAATACATGTTGGAGCACATGAGAATAATATGGAAATCATAGTGCAACCTTATGTTTGATCATTAAAATTATGTGTTCTTGGCATATGAAAGTATGAACGGATGGTGTGGAGTGCTGAGGATATAATCACCAGTAGAGTCATAGGAAAATTCATGAGGTGTGGGTGATATTACATAATTAGGAGAAAATGTGGTAAAGAGAGGTGACAACCCCTCATTTTTATATTCCACTATTGGAGAAAAGTTTTAATATGGTAATGATGTGTGAAATTGGAATGTGAAAATGTGACTCAATTACTCTTTATCTTGTGCATGTTTGATTGGATAAACCATATAATTTATTAAGTAAAAATTTCTATTGTAAATGATTTATTGATTTTAATTGTATTTATGTGTCTTCTATTGTGGAGAAATCATATAGTAATGTTTTTAATAGTAAACCATGGATTCTACCAGCAAAAAATGACTAAAATTTTCGGGGTTTCACCTCAAAGATCATTGACAACAATGGTGACTTTATTCACTGGTTGGGTTTTTCTCTATTTTCCCTCAATAGAATTTATTTTCAAATTGTTGTTATAAAACCAATAATGTAGATGGATCTGAAAATAAACTTTTTTTTGATAAATTAGTATGAGAAAACCCATTGGTCCACATTCGGTGTTGAAATAACTTGTTGATTTATTGCTAATATATTATCAATGTTCACATCATTTTCAACTAGTTATAAAATTAATGGTTTATTATCAAACTGATTTATTATAGATCAAGTATATCTGCAGATGAAAATTTTGGTTGCACCAAATGAGTGGTTTTGGATACTGTTTTTGGTGTAATTATTGATGATTCTTGTTTTTCTTGTGGTTTTTTGGGGTTTTCAGGTGGATCCATGGATTATTTTTCAAATATCGTCCTTGGGTACATCATTTGATATTAAAAATGTTGGGGAAGTTAGAGATACTAGTATCTAATTATGGAGATTGATGCTAGCCGGTGTTTTTAGCTAGAGGTTGTGGAGATATGTTGCTAGAGGTTAGATGTGTTGGTTCTTTTCCGTGGCTATTTACTGTTTTTAATTTTGGTCAGTGTTTCAATTTGTGTTCCACTTTTTTATTTTGGATTTGGTTATTTGGTTCATGTTTCCCAATGAAGGAAGGTTCTACAATAATGGTTCCTACATAACCATTAGGGGTATTTTTAAAAATAATAAAAAGGATTTTTAGGATAGGATAGTGTTTCAGATGTTGTTGGAATCTTTTTAGAGAAATGATGACTACATTTTAGTCATTTGGACTATTGATCCTTGAGATGTCAACAAAGATGATGAAAATTGCTATCTATAAAAATAATTTCTTGTACTTCCAATAATTAATATATTGATTTAAATTGATGAATATATTTTTCACTAATTCGTGGGTTTGTTTTTTGGATTTTTTTATGTAGATATTAGAGAATATGTTTTTGACATACTAGCATCTTGAAGGTTCTTTCCAATACTGGGAGTGGCCCGATTGTTTTTCTTGAGGTTACTGGAGCTAGCTCATTTTTTGGAATGATATTTGCTATTGTTTGGATGAGATACTGGAGCTGAAGGATGTGGTATAATAGTAATTGATGTTTCTTTCTTGTGATGGGGTTCGATCGCTGGTCTTGGGGGACGGATGGGTTGCTGATGGTCACTGGACACTGGAGATGGATCACTGGAATGGATGGGTAGCTGCAAGAGCTGACACCTTTGAATAGAAGGGTTGTAGGTGTTTGATGGCTGATGGTTCTAGTGGTGGCTCGCTAACATGTATGGGTTGGTGATTGAGTTGACTTGATGGCATGGATTGGCATGTGATGGAGTTGGCTCGCTAGCATTGATGGGTTGTTGTTGCGCTATCATGGCATGGATGAGTCACTGGTGCTACTCACTGGTCACTTGTGTGGGAGATGACTCACTAGAATAGATGGGTCAGTAGGGAATTGTGTGCTGTGGGGTGTGAAGGATCACATTGTATTAAATTACATTAATAAAATAATTATTTTTTTCTATGTTTGATCAAGTGTTAAAAATTTCTTCGGTTTGATAATTAGATAATATGTATTATTTATGATAAATTAATAAATATAATGTGAAATAATACTAATAATTAAAATTCATAATTATTATTCAATTCTAATTTATAAACATATATTATATGTGGGAAATATAATTACCAACAAAAAATTTGTTATTAGAACCTTTTTCTAAACAATTTAATACATATATTATCTCTTGGTATTATTATAATTATAAGATAACTATTTTATCTTTTTCAAAAACATTTAGCAATAGTGTTTTTATCGATAATATAGTTATAGGGGCATACATGTTGGTAAAACGTTTTACCAATATAAAATATACATTTTCCAAAAGATATGCTTCTATTAGAAAAAGTGAAATATTTTCTAGTGCATGTAATATGATATCCATACATGTCATCCATATGAAATTGGAAATTAAATATGTTGAATGAAAACGATTGTTTCATCCTTAAAAACCATTCTGAGATTACATATTCGTATACTAGAGAAAGGAAAACAAATAATGGCTGAGATTAAATTCTCTATAAGGGATACACATAAAAGAAACTATAGGGAAAAAATAAGGAATACTATATGTGGTAGAGTGGATAATCAAAAAAATTACATTTAATAAAAAATTCATGTGATATGAATATCCATAAAGAATATTATCAAAGAAATAACATGGATGACATGAACAAAATTCTTAGTGAAGAAAATGAATAATTTTAGACATTCCTGATTTAATCCTCTCAAACAAGATATCTTAAATCTTACCATCTTGGCCTCTCAACTAAGATAAAATTAATCTTGACATAATGGCCTCTCAACAAAGAAAATTTTAATTAGTTCAACGACCCTCAACCAAGATATTTTCATTGTATGTTCTTGAGTCTACCAAATACCCAACTGTTATGAAATTATCATATAGAATCAACCTATACATAATACAATATTTTTTTGTCCCATTACACCTAACTATTAATTGTATGGTTTTATATAACCAGGAAACACTCATCACTTTCAAATCATGTGATATCCTCATATTTTCAATTTTTAATACAATTCATTATCTAGATTCCATAAAAGTCCAAAATTATATATATTTAATAAATAATAATGAATACTTACCTAGTTGATGACATAACATCCTTGATAAAATATCTTCAACTGAAACAATATATAGTAACTTTATATGGTATAGTCTTCTTCAATGCAATTGAAATTATTTTCAAGTCATCCATGTTTTTTTAAGATGGGAATGGAGGGGAAAAAATTTTCAGATTAATAAGGGTGATTGATTGAGAACATGACAACTAGAATGTTAATGTAACACCCCGACCCCAGTTACCCAGAGTCGGTGCATTATTACATAACATTGGCATGATCACAAGAAAGATCAAATCTCGAAAGACCGATTGGTTTAGTAGCCTTGGAAACACTAGATATATTCATAAGTTTTACATTACATCATAAAATAAAAAACTAATACAACAACATAATGTTTCCACAATCCACACTATTAACCCCTCATAAAATCCATGCAGGTCATTCATAACTTACTTCTTCACATCCTGGGAAAAATAAAACATAGAAAAGGGGTGAGCTCAAATGCCCAGTAAGGATAACAATATAGCGGAAACTTTCATAAATAAGAATAAACATTTAAGGCAATGCATTACTAAAACAAAAGCCTTTTAAATATGAACTTCAACATGGTATGGAAAAAGTAAAATGAAATAATTCCATTTACTTATTCACATGGATATTCTACTAATCGAATAATCACATGCAAAAATCAATAACCACTTTCATAATGTTGGAATGCATAATGCCAGACTATCATAACCACATAGTCAAGGCCTAGTGCTAAGACTACAAATAAGATTTTGTCAAGGCCTTGTGCCAAGACACTAGTTTGTCTCATGAGACCTACCGATGCATCGAGGAGCTATAGCGGGCTCCACCCGTCACTTATTAAGTCCAATGCATTCCCATATGAAAAGGTTTAAACATAACATAAACATTCGTATTAAAACTAGCATACGAAATGTCAATAATTTCACCATAAACTATGAATGGTATAAAAATAGCACATCCATATTCAAACATATCACAAAACCTTCAATACAATATAGAAGTTTTGTATCATAATAAATCAACTTCAAATAATCTTAAAATCCATCAAAGGATGTTGAGATAGATGAAATCAAAATTCTTTTTAATGAAATATCTCCTTTTATTTTGAAATCATTTAAGATCCATATAAAATAAAACATTTTCTTTGAAAATATTCTTATAATCTTGTAAGGAAAGCTTTGAAGATTTTATAACGGCGTAAAATAACCGCACCCGCCATATAAGTTAAAAAAAACATTCTTACCTCAATTCTGTCGAAAAGGTTAAAAAGGACCTTGTTTTGAAAACGACGGAAAGATTCCTTTATAAACCTCTTATAAAAAGTCAAACAAGGGTATAAATGACTTTAACACATATTCTTGTAAATAGTAAAAATGTTTTGAAATACATTTTTAAGAAACATGGATGTGGATGATAAAGATATCCCAGTAGATTATTACGTATAAACAACCTCGGATAATGAAGAGATTGTGAAATAACCCTTACCAATTTGGTAACTTATGAAACATACAACCCATGAAAGAGGTATCATACAATGAATATGTAAATACACATAAATTAGAGTGTATTACACAAAGAATATAATTATGAGCAGTACATACACCACACAAAAGGTGATGGTGGCAATATGACATGAATCTCACGGGAATAAGGAGTGAGATGAAAACCCCTTACCACGTTAATCAACTGAGTCGTATGGCCAAAAGTTTATAACCACCAAATGATTTACAGAATAACATTAATATAAAGAGAATCATGATAATATATATCAAATGGCAGTACACAATACACCACTTTCAATAATTTAGTGGCGAACAATGGAAATCTCACGGAATTGAATGTGAGATAAGAAAATCCCTTACCTTGTACTTTTCCTTGGTTGGGGTAGGTTAACCTCCTGTATAATGGTGAAATAATTGTTATTAAATTATACAAGAATCATATATATTAATATGATATCATATATGATCTTTTAAAATTGATTTGTTAATAATATCTTAGAATTATCGTCATTTCGGGTGATAATCGATTCGTTCTTCTTAAATGTTTGGTTACGTAAGACATGTTTGTAATGGATAGATTATATCTAATTAATAATCAGAATGAAATTAACATTATTTTTAACCCTAAAATGAGAATAATACTTGAATGTATATGATGGAGAATTAATCTTATCACGTTCGTGGAGACGGTAGTCCGTACGTACGCACGAACGCTACTTCCATTTAATTTTTATTTTAAAAGAATCAAATCCAAATGATACATAGGTATATTACTATTCCAGTATAATATAATATTTTATATATGTTACTTATGTTCATTAACACCATACTTTATACGTTCCATGTGTGGTATGAACGAGTCATATCATTTTAAGGGGGCGGTAGTCCGCACTTCCTCAAATGAAATTATCGTATGTATATACAACATGAAACGAATAATGGTATGAAATAAAATGGAATTACAGAAGCTTATATATAAAATATATATCATTAATATCATATTTAATTACAGTGCCATCATAATGGCCACCATGAGAGGCGGTAAGATGTTTTTGAACAATCATCGTTTCGTGAGGCGTTAGTTTGCCATCCACAGAAACATTATGTTCATCATCCATTAGATGGAGTTGTGTGTATGTGTAGTTTGGATCCTTCTTATAACAAAATCTTAGTATATTGAGGATACTGGTGTTGTTACAAAAGAAAGGAAATAAAAAGATTTTGGGGGTTGAAGAAGCAAAATAAATGAAAATAATTTAAGAGAAATCGTTACCTTTAATTTAGGTAACTCACTTTGGTTGGAACCAAAGGACTTCTTGAAATGCTTTCTGCCTAAGGGGAAGCTTCAAGGAGGAGGAGAGGGATGTGGGGAGCTTAGTTGGGCAGAGTTTGGACGAGCCAAGTGGCTTGAGAGGTGTGAGGAAATGAGAAGGAGGAGTGCCCTTTTATAAGAGGGGTGAGGGGCACCTTTGGGAAAGCTAGAAATATTAATTTATAATAAATTCATATTCGGTTTCCAATGGCTCCAAAGTTGACTATTCAAAGGTTGAGGTGGGGATAGGTCGAAAACAACTCATCCAATAGAATTTAGACAGGTTTGGGTACTTATATTAACCTTATCTTTAAGTATTAACTCTAAGTTAATTAGTTTCACTTTTACAATGTCTCTTTGTATTTTTATATAATATGGTAAATAAACTTACTATATACATCCAAGCGACCCCCAAGTGGTCCATTAATTATTAACCTATCATAATATAAGTCTCTTGGCCGAACCTTAGATTTTTAGGAATTTAATATCAATTAATAATATAATATTTGTTTTAAGAACTCTTTTATGTCAATTCGGACACTATTCAATAGTTGATTTTTGTGAAACTCATAACAGATTGATTACTTCGAACAAAGTCAATTAAATCAATCCTAATATATCATATTATCCTAGAAAATTATTTTAATTCATTAAAAGTTTCATATTATATTTATTTGGGTATTTATAATATCAATTATTTTAATTTTTCACTATTATAGTAATTACTGCATCATCATTGTGTCATAAATAAAATAAATTATTTAATGTCTAAAAATTATAAATAAAATATCATTATGTAGGAAATCTTTTTAGTTTTCTAATGAATATTTATAATCGAAAATGCAACATGTATAACCCTATGTAAAAATTGTTCTTCTAAAGGATGTAAGCTTATGCCATTTTTATTTTTATTTTAACTTTATTAATATAAAGTGTCCCTACCACATACAAGTGGCTCCAAGGGGTCCCAAAATTGACCCAAGGATGCTCATGGTCGGGTATGTGTCCACCAATAAGGTTAGGACACGTTTTAGGGTAATTTTGTATTATTATAATATTATTTTTTTAACCCTTATTTACCGGATTTACCCTTAACCATGGTAAATAAAATATTTACCACAGTAATTATTCAAAATGTCTAAAAATAAAAGTTACCTATTTACACAATTTGGACATCCTGATTCCAAATATGGAATCCATTTTTCTAAATTCAAAACACAGAAGTGGCAGAAATTAATTTAAAATTAATTCCCGCTGTCAAAACAAAAAGCGTGTTTTTAAGAGGTAATAACTATCAAAAGATTGACACTTGTTTATGTTCGGTTTAATTGTAAAATTATGTCCAATGACCAACATTATATTAAATGGTAAAAATATATTCTAAATATACTTTAAAACCACTCAAATTCACAATTTATCACTATTAATTATTTTGATTAAAAAAGTTGTTTTTAATTAAAATTTAGTAATTTTCACTATTCATCAAAATATAAAAGTTATCCGAAATGTACCAAAATTTCACCCTAGGCTAATTTCAATATTCCGAATCCAAAAATGAAGTCCATTTTGAAATATAAAATATATATGATTTCAAAAAGTAGGTATTACTATTCACAACGGCTAGTTTAATTAGTTGTGTTGTGTGTTAAAACTCGACGTTGCGTACAACACACGCTACTGTTTTATTCAAAGGAAAGCGTACCGTGGAAGCTTGGGATGTTTCATTTTAAATTTTTTGATGTCTCCATTTAGTCAAAAAGTTTAAAATATTGTATTTAAAAAGGTTTCACTATCAAAAGTTGATAAAAGTGCAATACTGAAAATGAATCTGTTCTTGCATTATGACTAAGAAAATCATAATATGGATTCTAAAATTATAAGGATTATATAAAGTTTAAAATGTAGTTAATACTATTCATGACCTCTTTTAATGGTGTGATTGAACTCGGTGTTGCGTGTAGTGCAAGTTATTGAATTATTTTTAAGAAATAACACACTCTGAAATCCTGGGGTGTTACATTCTCCCCTCCTTCAATAAATTGCGTCCTCGCAATTTGAAATTGTTCGTCGAAAATAAAAGGTTGAAAATAGAAAATATATTTGTGGGAAAACCCACACCGGAAATTGGGTTACTAAAATTTAGTCTTAATATGAGGAAAAGAGAAATGAAAGGGTCACCACCAAATTATGATCTCGATTAGGAGAACATTGGTGGCAATTAGAGACATATAATTGGAGGAAAAACGTAAATATTTATAGGTAGTGATTGAGGTCATCAATCACAAACAAGTATAAAATTGAGTTCCTTAAACTCATCAATCTATGATGATTTGAAATACCATCGGTTCAACAAAACATAGGGTATTAGGATAACACATTTTTTTACGTTTCAAAATTTCTTAGTTGAAATCCCACATCGAAAAATGAATTAATGAGTCCTCTATTTAAAAAAAAATGGAAAGTATGAAGATTACCGAAAATAACACATACTAGGGTTCCATGTAGGAAAATATGGATATGGAAGAGAAATATAACCATCAATTATCTGATGGAGAGTGGTAGAGAACATGGCTATGAAAAGGCCAACAATCCCAAAGCCATAAATTAGTGATGATTTAAGGTACCATCTAGGGAAACATTTTTGTTCTAAGTTCCTTTTATTAATGTTGAGGAATTTATTTATGAGATTGGCTAAGATCATAAGGAGATATACTTACTTTATAATCAGAGTTTTATCCATTAATAAGTTTCTACCACAAACTCATCTTTCACTCTAAAAGATAATAGAATGTAATTTTTTATTTATTTATACTATTCGTACAGGGTTCCAAAATAAATGAATTTATAATTCATCTACCAGATCTTTAAAAAAAACAACATTATTTAATCCAGGACATCTCATGGGCCAGTGGTAGGTGATACACCCTTGTCGCCCTTCAGTTGTGGGTTCAAGTCTCGCAGCCTTGCCGGACGCGACGGGTTGCCGCCCAACCTCCGGGTTTTCCTTTTATGGTAATCCAAAATAATCCAAACTCGAACTATCCAAAATACTTCTGTCCAAACTCACAGTCCAACATTTATAAGGAAGGTAAACATAATATAGATCCTTTTTACCCCGCAATAGCATATGAATACCTTCATCTTGTATTCTTTTAATAAACTGAAACATCTTGAATTACCATATTCCTTATTGATTACATTCATGCTCCCCTATTCCATATAGAATGCTGGATATACTTCATTAATCCAAAAATGTTTTAAACCCCAACAATGATGGAATATACAAATCATTGATCAGCTTCAAGGTAGTCAATAATATCCAATATAATTTATCCAAATAAATCATGTATTATTCTAAAATCACCACCTCGGTATCTGAACCATATTATGGTTTATCTTTCTCTCAACCATATATTTTCCAAACATTTAACCTTCTACGGAGTCACTTTTCTTTGTTCCACACCATCTCAAGTCCTTAATGAAATAGTACTGCAGTACAATCCTTATATACTCCATAATTATTATAACAAGTACATTGTTGATACAACACTCAATTGACATAATCAACATAAGAACTCTAATCATTCCTCTTCATCTGAGGTAGTATCATAACTTGATTATTATCCAATAGCATCATTTGCGGCATAGTCTGATGACTGGGACATAGGTTCGCGTAGTGTCCAAACTCCTTGCAAATGAAGCATTGTACATTTGAAACCATTTTCTTACCCTTGCAGTCATGTACTTTGTGCCCTTTTCCTCCACACTTATAACAAACTCCCATTCCTTTCAGGCAATTTCCAGGGTGTTTCTTTCCACAGTTACCACATATGGGAAAATTCTTCTTTTCCCTCTTCCCTTTATCCATTTTTCTCTCTTCCATCCTTTTCTTCTCTTGCTTCCCTTCAAAGACATATGACTCAGTAAACTCTTTACTTATCTTATCAACACATGATATTATTTCTTCATATGATGATAATACATGGGAGACTATTTCTATTATCAATTCTAGCTTAAAACCATGAAAGATATGATCCTTCCTTCTCTTTGGATCATGTGCATTTCTGGAGTTCTCATTCCTTCTACTGAGCGCCATTTCTAAACAATGGCATAAACTAGATCAGTTTATGAATCAAAATACATAATCCCACACTTATAAAACACTTAACATAAATTGAACTATTTATGGATATAATATATAATCATAAAAATGTTTTCTTTGAGGAAGTATATACTCATAAACCCTTCATAATGATTTGAAAAGAAAATGAGAGTTATCCTAAGCATATCCCCCGGGAGTGTCATAACCAAGAGTGCAGCAAGGCCCGTTGTCGTGCACCAGTTCTCGTTCGAGTCTAGCTCAAAGCGGTGTTTTCGGGTTTTACCCCTAGGTACATCTGTGCCAGAGCCGCCTCTACCTGCTCGTATCCAGACAGGGATGTATTGCTCGGAAAACTCACAAAATCTCTACAATACCAAAATTCTAGGAAGTTCTTCTATACTAATCCTCAAAGGTCATCTTAAGTCTACGTGCTCTAATCCGAGTTTATCTAAATCTAGCTTCCAAGGTTTGTACTAAACTTCCTCTGATACCAACTGTAACGCCCCGACCCCAGTTACCCAGAGTCGGTGCATTATTACATAACATTGGCATGATCACAAGAAAGATCAAATCTCGAAAGACCGATTGGTTTAGTATCCTTGGAAACACTAGATATATTCATAAGTTTTACATTACATCATAAAATGAAAAACTAATACAACAACATAATGTTTCCACAATCCACACTATTAACCCCTCATAAAATCCCTGCAGGTCATTCATAACTTACTTCTTCACATCCTGGGAAAAATAAAACATAGAAAAGGGGTGAGCTCAAATGCCCAGTAAGGATAACAATATAGCGGAAACTTTCATAAATAAGAATAAACATTTAAGGCAATGCATTACTAAAACAAAAGCCTTTTAAATATGAACTTCAACATGGTATGGAAAAAGTAAAATGAAATAATTCCATTTACTTATTCACATGGATATTCTACTAATCGAATAATCACATGCAAAAATCAATAACCACTTTCATAATGTTGGAATGCATAATGCCAGACTATCATAACCACAAAGTCAAGGCCTAGTGCTAAGACTACAAATAAGATTTTGTCAAGGCCTTGTGCCAAGAAACTAGTTTGTCTCATGAGACCTACCGATGCATCGAGGAGCTATAGCGGGCTCCACCCGTCACTTATTAAGTCCAATGCATTCCCATATTAAAAGGTTTAAACATAACATAAACATTCGTATTAAAACTAGCATACGAAATGTCAATAATTTCACCATAAACTATGAATGGTATAAAAATAGCACATCCATAGTCAAACATATCACAAAACCTTCAATACAATATAGATGTTTTGTATCATAATAAATCAACTTCAAAAAATCTTAAAATCCATCAAAGGATGTTGACATAGATGAAATCAAAATTCTTTTTAAAGAAATATCTCCTTTTATTTTGAAATCATTTAAGATCCATATAAAATAAAACATTTTCTTTGAAAATATTCTTATAAGCTTGTAAGGAAAGCTTTGAAGATTTTATAACGGCGTAAAATAACCGCACCCGCCATATAAGTTAAAAAAAACATTCTTACCTCAATTCTGTCGAAAAGGTTAAAAAGGACCTTGTTTTGAAAACGACGGAAAGATTCCTTTATAAACCTCTTATAAAAAGTCAAACAAGGGTATAAATGACTTTAACACATATTCTTGTAAATAGTAAAAATGTTTTGAAATACATTTTTAAGAAACATGGATGTGGATGATAAAGATATCCCAGTAGATTATTACGTATAAACAACCTCGGATAATGAAGAGATTGTGAAATAACCCTTACCAATTTGGTAACTTATGAAACATACAACCCATGAAAGAGGTATCATACAATGAATATGTAAATACACATAAATTATAGTGTATTACACAAAGAATATAATTATGAGCAGTACATACACCACACAAAAGGTGATGGTGGCAATATGACATGAATCTCACGGGAATAAGGAGTGAGATGAAAACCCCTTACCACGTTAATCAACTGAGTCGTATGGCCAAAAGTTTATAACCACCAAATGATTTACAGAATAACATGAATATAAAGAGAATCATGATAATATATATCAAATGGCAGTACACAATACACCACTTTCAATAATTTAGTGGCGAACAATGGAAATCTCACGGAATTGAATGTGAGATAAGAAAATCCCTTACCTTGTACTTTTCCTTGGTTGGGGTAGGTTAACCTCCTGTATAATGGTGAAATAATTGTTATTAAATTATACAAGAATCATATATATTAATATGATATCATATATGATCTTTTAAAATTGATTTGTTAATAATATCTTAGAATTATTGTCATTTCGGGTGATAATCGATTCGTTCTTCTTAAATGTTTGGTTACGTATGACATGTTTGTAATGGATAAATTATATCTTATTCATAATCAGAATGATATTAACATTATTTTTAACCCTAAAATGAGAATAATACTTGAATGGATATGATGGAGAATGAATCTTATCACGTTCGTGGAGACGGTAGTCCGTACGTACGCACGAACGCTACTTCCATTTAATTTTTATTTTAAAAGAATCAAATCCAAATGATACATAGGTATATTACTATTCCAGTATAATATAATATTTTATATATGTTACTTATGTTCATTAACACCATCCTTTATACGTTCCATGTGTGGTATGAACGAGTCATATCATTTTAAGGGGGCGGTAGTCCGCACTTCCTCAAATGAAATTATCGTATGTATATACAACATGAAACGAATAATGGTATGAAATAAAATGGAATTACAGAAGATTATATATAAAATATATATCATTAATATCATATTTAATTACAGTGCCATCATAATGGCCACCATGAGAGGCGGTAAGATGTTTTTGAACAATCATCGTTTCGTGAGGCGTTAGTTTGCCATCCACAGAAACATTATGTTCATCATCCATTAGATGGAGTTGTGTGTATGTGTAGTTTGGATCCTTCTAATAACAACATCTTAGTATATTTAGGATACTGGTTTTGTTACAAAAGAAAGGAAATAAAAAGATTTTTGGGGTTGAAGAAGCAAAATAAATGAAAATAATTTAAGAGAAATCGTTACCTTTAATTTAGGTAACTCACTTTGGTTGGAACCAAAGGACTTCTTGAAATGCTTTCTGCCTAAGGGGAAGCTTCAAGGAGGAGTATAGGGATGTGGGGAGCTTAGTTGGGAAGAGTTTGGACGAGCCAAGTGGCTTGAGAGGTGTGAGGAAATGAGAAGGAGGAGTGCCCTTTTATAAGAGGGGTGAGGGGCACCTTTGGGAAAGCTAGAAATATTAATTTATAATAAATTCATATTCGGTTTCCAATGGCTCCAAAGTTGACTATTCAAAGGTTGAGGTGGGGATAGGTCGAAAACAACTCATCCAATAGAATTTAGACAGGTTTGGGTACTTATATTAACCTTATCTTTAAGTATTAACTCTAAGTTAATTAGTTTCACTTTTACAATGTCTCTTTGTATTTTTATATAATATGGTCAATAAACTTACTATATACATCCAAGCGACCCCCAAGTGGTCCATTAATGATTAACCTATCATAATATAAGTCTCTTGGCCGAACCTTAGATTTTTAGGAATTTAATATCAATTAATAATATAATATTTGTTTTAAGAACTCTTTTATGTCAATTTTGACACTATTCAATAGTTGATTTTTGTGAAACTCATAACAGATTGATTACTTCGAAAAAAGTCAATTAAATAAATCCTAATATATCATATTATCCTAGAAAATTATTTTAATTCATTAAAAGTTTCATATTATATTTATTTGGGTATTTATAATATCAATTATTTTAATTGTTCACTATTATAGTAATTACCGCATCATCATTGTGTCATAAATAAAATACATTATTTAATGTCTAAAAATTATAAATAAAATATCATTATGTAGTAAATCTTTTTATCTTTCTAATGAATATTTATAATCGAAAATCCAACATGTATAACCCTACGTAAAAATTGTTCTTCTAAAGGATGTAAGCTTATGCCATTTTTATTTTTATTTTAACTTTATTAATATAAAGTGTCCCTACCACATACAAGTGGCTCCAAGGGGTCCCCAAATTGACCCAAGGATGCTCATGGTCGGGTATGTGTCCACCAATAAGGTTAGGACACGTTTTAGGGTAATTTTGTATTATTATAATATTATTTTTTTAACCCTTATTTACCGGATTTACCCTTAACCATGGTAAATAAAATATTTACCACAGTAATTATTCAAAATGTCTAAAAATAAAAGTTACCTATTTACACAATTTGGACATCCTGATTCCAAATATGTAATCCATTTTTCTAAATTCAAAACACAGAAGTGGCAGAAATTAATTTAAAATCATTTCCCGCTGTCAAAACAAAAAGCGTGTTTTTAAGAGGTAATAACTATCAAAAGATTGACACTTGTTTATGTTCGGTTTAATTGTAAAATTATGTCCAATGACCAACATTATATTAAATGGAAAAAATATATTCTAAATATAATTTAAAACCACTCAAATTCACAATTTATCACTATTAATTATTTTGATTAAAAAAGTTGTTTTTAATTAAAATTTAGTAATTTTCACTATTCATCAAAATATAAAAGTTATCCGAAAAGTACCAAAATTTCACCCTAGGCTAATTTCAATATTCCGAATCCAAAAATGAAGTCCATTTTGAAATATAAAATATATATGATTTCAAAAAGTAGGTATTACTATTCACAACGGCTAGTTTAATTAGTTGTGGTGTGTGTTAAAACTCGACGTTGCGTACAACACACGCTACTGTTTTATTCAAAGGAAAGCGTACCGTGGAAGCTTGGGATGTTTCATTTTAAATTTTTTGATGTCTCCATTTAGTCAAAAAGTTTAAAATATTGTATTTAAAAATGTTTCACTATCAAAAGTTAATAAAAGTGCAATACTGAAAATGAATCTGTTCTTGCATTATGACTAAGAAACTCATAATATGGATTCTAAAATTATAAGGATTATATAAAGTTTAAAATTTTGTTAATACTATTCATGACCACTTTTAATGGTGTGACTGAACTCGGTGTTGCGTGTAGTGCAAGTTATTGAATTATTTTTAAGAAATAACACACTCTGAAATCCTGGGGTGTTAAAGTTAATATTCTCAAAATAATGTATAATCCATTATAAGAAATTGTTGATATAATACCATATATATTATAAATTTAATATTTTTTTACGACAATACAATTCTAAACTGCATTCTTAACAACAAACAGTAAGCGTTATATTCTCTTCTATATTCCATAAAAGTTTTATTATCTAAATATGAGCATTATAGACTAGAAATTAAATTTTATGAAAAAATATAAACACATTATGGAAAATAAAAAATGGTTTTTTATATTGAAAATTTATTTATCAATTTATAAGAAATATGTACCTTTTTCAGTGTATTCATTTTATTCGTCGTAAATATGTTTTCTTCCAAACATTATTTTGATTATATTTTTTGCATGGATTATATAGTAAACTTATATCAATTTCATAAAAATTATTTTAAAATTTTAAAATCACATTTTGAATTTAGAATATTTATATTATATTGTGTTATAATTTTTTATTTTCTTATAACTTTTATTTTTCAATGAATACTAAAAAATTATCATTTTTGAAAACAAATTTTGTTATTTAAAACCATTAATATAAAATTCCCATTTTATTTCAGATTTAGATTAAAATTAATAGAAGATAAATTTTATATATAATACTCTTAATAATTTAATATGAATTATCATTATATTTTATTTTGTAAAAAAAAATTTCTAAAAACACATTTTTAAAAAAATTTATTTTCATTTTTTTTCACAATAATATTAAAATTGATTTATTCTTCTTATATTAATTTAATATTGAATAATTGAAACCACATTTTCAATAATGATGTTCCAATTTAGAAAATTTGTATCTTTTTTTCATTGTGAATTGTAACAATGGTAAACATTTTAACCATGGTAATGGGTAAATTGGGTAATTAAGGACAAAAATATTTTAAAAAGGATTTAAAATCACACCAAAAAATTTATTTACCATTTTCTATGACTATAGTTCATCTATCCTTTTATATTTTTCTGAATTTATAACCACTTGAAATCCATTTTTCTTGGATAATGACCAATATAAAATCATTATGTAAAGCAAAATAAAAAATTCCACTCTCCTTCATTTAAATTTATTTTATATGTTCGCATATGGATAAATTTTTTTTGGAATGAATACTAAATTTATTTTAATAATAATTAAATTAGTTTTATGGTGGTAAATTATTTACTGATGATATAACTATAGTAAATTCTTATACAACACTAAGAGAGTGCCAGGGCATGTAGTTGAACAATAAAAGTTAATAATGTTTTATGCACTAAAATTAGTGAATATTTAATGAATTATTGTTTCACATTAATTTTATAGCAAATAATAAATTATTAATTATCATTAGATGTAATATATTTGAATTAGATTTCTATAATAATGTCATTAAAGTCCAATTACGTATATAGTTCGTTAAATGAAATTAATAGTATTTCATGTTATATATAATTTCAAAAATTATTTATAATCTATAAATATCATTTAAGGGACAATTAAGTTGGGATATTATCTAAAATAAAATATCATTGTCCATTTACAATGAAAAATATTCTTTTATATGTAAAACAAGAACTTTTATAATTGAAAAAATCAAAACTATAGGTAAATGTAAAATTGGTTAACAAAGGGGTTAAAAATGATAGGGTTTATGAAATCAATTAAACATATTAAAAAATTACATGTTGAAGTTATTTCAACCAATTAATATCCTATTAGGGAAATTATTTCTCCATTTTTATACTCACTCAATAAAAAAGAATTTATTATTCTTAAATCATTTTATTTATTCCACGTGTTCCATTTCCTTTACTATAAAAGGAATCTGCTCTTCACTATTTTATACTCCCATTGATCTATCTACCTCGATTAAACCCCAAAAATTATCATATCATATTCTTTATTGATTTATTATAGGTTTTGTTCATCTTAAATTTTCATTCCATGTTTCCTGAAAAATAAATCCAAATGAGGTCTAAAAATGATGAGGTAATCATTTTACCATTTTTTCTAAATTTATTTCACTTTATAATTAAAATTAATTTGATGTAAATATCCTAAAAAAAATTAACATATTACCATTAATATACTAATATTTTATTATGAAAATATTAAAACCATTAACCATCTCTTTTACAACGTACGTAAATTAGAATTATGGTACATTCATACATACGAGTTACCATCTCCACACATGGGTGTAATTTATATATCATCACCTTTAACATATATAATTTTAAATTTTTATGAATTTAATATATATGGAATTTATGAGGTAATATTTTCCTATAAATTTAATATATCATTCAATTTCTTACCGTTCCACTCATTATAAAACCATAAAGTCGCTTCTGCATATGTGTGGGAAACACCCTCTTCAAAGCATTGTGACTCAATTTTCATGTCAAAATTTCATGGATGAATAAAAATTTTGATATAATGAAAATATATGATATTTAAATACTAATTAAAATTATATAAATTATGTAAATGTGGACAATATTGATGGACCAAAACTACTAAAATCATACTTTAATTAACAGAGAAACTATTAAAACTCTAATATGGTAAATTTAATAATGAATTATAAACAAATGGGTGTTTAAATGTAAGAATATGAATGTAAATTATCTTGAAACTATTTTTATGGTTATTTTATGAAAATATAATATGTTTAAATTTACTCTATATGTGGATAAATATAATAAAAAACAAGTCAGAGCTGAGGTAAGGGCTCTCCATCACAATATTATTTCATTGAGACATGTTATTTGTTTTAATGAAATTATTTTTCTGTGGTTTATATAATTATCCATTGAAAATATATTTCCTTTATTCATATTAATTCATTTTATTTATATATAAAATTAAATTTATTTCCTCTATGATGTTTTGGTTCAAAAGTTACAAAAGTTTTGATGATTTATTTCACAGTATCATCAATACTCAAGATTGTTTAGGTTTATGTTTCCATTGGAGAATTATATCACATTTATATTATAAACCCCATGTATTTTCTTCTTCTATTGTTATTTATAGAAATTACAAATTCCCTTTTTATTTTAATATTTATGAACTAAAGAGAACAAAATAATATTTTAGGGAAAAACCACCCTGTTATTCTATTCATTCAAGAATGTTTTTTTTCTATGTCCATATTTTAAATTAAATATTTTCAATAATATTGTTACAATTTAAAAATTATTTATTAAATTTATTTTTATCAGATTTATACATTCTATGGAACCTTTAATTGGAATCATAATGTATTTTCTTGAATGATGTACTGTCAGAAACCATCCTATGTCAACCTTTAACCGGTCACCTGAGCCTGGATGCGATAAGGCCCAAATTTTGATCATGATAACCACAGGCTGGAGTCATGTGTTGGGCATCAACATAGTACATAATGGGAATGCTTTTTTGAAAAAAAAAATAAATTACCAAGAAGAAAAAATAGGCCAATCAACCCAATATATTTATATAAAGAGAGATGAAAATCATTTAAAAAAGAACATGAATGTACACCGGAACTATAGACAAAAATAAAATAGATAACATGACTACACCATATCAATGTTACCCCAAGTTCACTCTCCAACACAAATATCAATCATCACCCAATGCGATCAAAGTCATGCTGAAACAACCAAATGGCTAAAAACAGAAAGGAACTATAGGAGTGAGTATTAAAACTCAGTACACTAGAATGATAATCTATTCCCAATTCATATCTTTTATAATTAAAGAAACATCAATTTTATTTTTGAACTAAAATATTTTAAAGTATGATTTTCTACACATTTTACTTAAAAACGATGTTCAATCCATTCCCCTTATTCACTTCCAAAGCCTGGTTCATTCCATTATTAAGACCATGGTATTTTTAATTGGAATGTGATGTATAAATGTTTTATATTGTATGAAGGAGATAAAAAAAATTCATTGAAATCAATTTTGACAAGCCTATTAAAAAACACATCACATTCCATGAAAAAATTACACAAAAAGGTAGAATGATGATCATATAACAAAAATATGTAAATAATCATACTGGTATCACATTCATTATTGCAAGAAACTAAGAACCAATAGACATAGGAGAGCCCAGTAGATCACAAATAATATAAAAGATAGTAATACATGAGACGCCATCCCCAATAGTATTTCACGGATGATGAAATCAAAATCGCTCAATATGTGTGGCCACCTTAACTAAAGATAGTATGAGGTTAATCCCATATTAATAAACACAAATATATCTACCTAATATGGGCCACTGGTCAGTATGTCAACTACCAATGAAAAAATCATTCGTATAAAATTATCTCAATATTCCATGTTCCCAGGTATCATGTATATAGAGGGGTGAGCCAATCGATGACATTAGGTAATCCAATAACAAGTATATATAATAATAATCAACAATAGGAGTCATCTTGAGCCACCCTAAGGTCTGATCTCATGCCATATAAATAGTAAAATAAAAATATTCAAAACATAGGCACTCTGATAATTGATCCCAAGTAATCCACAGTGAGTAAATCCCATCCATTATTCACATACAAGGCATGGAAACTATCCAAATGATATTTTCATAATGAACACTTTAACCATTTTTAGAAAGATGCCAAACATGCCTTTAATCATTTCACAAAACAAGCATTTATCAGTGGTACAAAATTAACATTTCATAAAAAGGTGTAAACACACCATTTTATATATCAAAACAATTAAATAATTTTTTTTAAAACACCTAGGTCACACATTCAAGGAACAAAAATTTATTTTAAAATGAAAAATGGTTCGTTCACTAGGAATGCATGCGAAGACAATTTAAAAATTAATAGTCATTTTTTATGAAAAAAACCACATTGGAATCCATATGAGTTCCCCAATATATAATTTCAAATAGAGAAAATATATTTATTAAACTAGAAAATCACATTATAACAAACTCAATAATTTAAATCCAACTAGGAAGTTAACCGTATATTAGACATACAATATTTAAAAAAATATAATTTCAATTTTACACCCATCATGGAATAAAATAAAAATTTCATGTTAAAAATTAATTCAAGTTGTTCACCCATGATTAGAATACCACAAACCATGTGAAAAATGTAGCAGAACATTTTATCAAGCATGTAGTCTGCACATTCTTTTAACAAAATGAAGTTATTTATCACCAAACTAGCCCTAAACTACCATTTTTAAAACTAATAATTAAAAAAACTTGGAAAAACAAAAAGTAACATATATATAAGGTGTGTAAAATAGAAAAAATATGAAACATATTTTAAAAATTAACGTGCATGGGAAACCCTATATCAAAACTATGGTGGAATGGAAATGCACACACGAAATCACTCACCAATGGTTCCAAAAACCTAAAATTTTGGATAAAAAACTAGAAAACCAAAATAAATATAAAAACAATTAAAATACACAAACCTAGGTTACAAATTCCTAAGGGAGTAGAGAAAACCAAGAATGATTGAAAGAGGCAGGGTGAGGGAGAAGAAAAGAGAAGGAATATCTAGAGAAACATAGCCCCCACATAGAGATATCATATATATACCAAATAGGTGGAGTGATAATGGCATGGGAAGAAATAGAGTGAGATTAAAAGGTTTGTAAGAACTTGGATAAGAAGGTTTGAGGTGATTTTTGCCTAAAAATCTATAGGAGGAAAAACCTGGAAAAATAAAAATTTTAATTATGGCAAGCCTCACGCTGTTAGGCCACATAGTTTATTAAACTATGTGGCTTCCATGGGGACCAACCACATAGTTTCCCCTAATAGACTACATGACCATGTCCCATCTATGTAGTAGGGTTGATACCTACCACATGGTGACCTGGTATTGGCCGCACAGTTTAACAAACCATATACCAAACCATGCATAGGGACTTTTAAAGACGAATTTCAATGTTTTCTCCAAGAACTCCAAAAAGAACCAATGAAAAACCATAAGGAAAAGAATAGAAAAAGAAAAAAAAATTAAAAACATAACACCTATCGCACCTATAACCAATGAAAATACTAGGGTTTCCAATGAACCAGATCAAAAATTAAAACATGAAACACGGGTTGTGACAATTCTCCTCACCATTAATGATTTTGGCCATCATAAAGCCATAACACTGTCACTCTGATTGATTGAGGCCGAATAAATCATCATAAAAATGATCCAACCAACTAATTCAAGGACATCTCCCCCATCATTTTCGGAACATAATACTATTTCTTGGAAGATAATAACAACTAACAAAAACTTCGTGAGAATCAACTGATGAATAAAACCCCTACACCCAAAACCAAACCAATAACAGGATAGTTAATCCTTCTCCCAATGATTACAATGATCATCGAACCTAACGGTCACTCAAAGAGTAAAATTATTTCAATAGAGGCCTGAATAGACTCCCCACCATTAAATAAAATACTATCACTCGAATGATTCATTACAGAAAGAACAATCAAACCCGTATTCGATATCACCTCCATTAAGAACCGTCTAAAAAACCAAATGATAATTTAACAAGAGAATTAAATCATGAATTTCCCATGAATTCCAACCAAAAATCTTCTAAATTGGCCTATAAATGTAGGCCAAGAAGAACACAACATGAACAATTAAACTACCCACTCCCAATCAAAGCGGACAAGAACTAGGATGAAAACATCCACTCGATCAACCCCCCCCCATCACCACATGATGAGGGGGCAGGGTGATGGGGAACAAATATTGGACTTCATAAACAAAACCCAATTACCACCCAACACTCACCAACAAGTGATAAATAAAATCCAAGACCGCAACTGATTCACATGTTTGGTCCACACTCCAGGGATTCAAGATATGTAACATTCATTCTAGATGGCTCTTTCATGAACATTTCGTGAGGGTTAAGTCCACCACACTTCCTTACTCTGAACGAGGACTAGAATGAACAAGGAACATGATTAACAACACAAAACACCACTTACATAATAGAAAGAATTATCATAAAAGAAAAACACCTTGAATCGATCCCAAAAAATCTCTTTCTTCCAAAAATGGGTATTGCATCATTCAAAGAGGTGGATCTATCATTTAAAAAATAAAAAATAATAACATAGTTTGATAACATAGAAATCTTTCCAACACATATCCACATGTTTCAAAATAATAAATATCTATCAAATCTCTATGGGAGTGAACAAAAGATAGCAATGAAACCACAAGATCTTTCAAAAATAGTTGATGAACCAAAACTCACATGGAAAAAACACCATGTCATAGGGAAAATGACTCAAAGTTATTACAAACATATCTACAAACCTACTTATCACTTCTCCAAAACTGAGATACCATCTAGATTCTATCTTGAGAAAAAACATGGGTATTACTTCACTAACAAGAGTAATAATATTAAATAAAAAACACTTCTAATACATAGTAGAAATAATCTATATAACCAATGGCCTAGAAAAAATCACAATTTCATACTTAAAAGACTTATGAAAAAAAGGAAAAAATCATACATGGTGGATTTTCACAATCACCAATGGTGTTTCACCGAGTCCCACTCACATGAACATTTCCATGAATCCCTAGGAACCCATCCATCATTCCAAACTGGGAACCCATCAATATTTACTTGTAAAACCATGCATGTGATCACCCATGAAAACACCAAAGTTAAAACAAAACAACAATATTAACCAAAAAACCATTCAACTCAATTCAAAAATCATGTAACATCCCAAGGAACACTAACCACAAAGTAAAAATCCATTCAAGATTTCACACTCAAACCATTTTATCATGCATAAAAAAACACCCCATAGACTTCTATAAAAAATCCATTTCATTTTATCGAAAACAATTTCTAGCAATTCAATAATACTCATTTCATCAAAATTATCTGAGCATAAACTCATTCCAATTCGTTTGAAACAAATTCTAAATCAAACATTCTCTTTCAAACAACCATTTTCCACTTTTAAAAATTCACCAATGTCTCCTTTCATAATCTGATATCCCTCAATATCCAATCCCATTTGAAATTTCAAAAACCATTTCTTGAAAACACCTACCGTTCAAGACCAAATTCCAAAACAATTTTTATCCAATTCAAAAATGTTGAAAAAGTCATGATTTTCCAAATAATCCATTCTTTATCATCAATTTATTTCAACAACCCATATGTTAATATTAATGAAATAAAATCCCATTAAACTATTTCTTCTATAACCCACAATTTGTTTCACAGAAAACCAACTTTCCAAAATTAATCTTAGATTAAATCATGAAAATTCATTTCCAAATTTTCAAAATGAAACCATTCCCTTAAAACTTGATTCAACAATTTCCACATAAATGTTTTAAAAAATTAGAATTCATGAATGGTCCAAGAGATCCACAAAGACTCAAAATGGAAACTACTGTTAGTGGGTGACTAGACCATATGGTTGGAAGCCACATTCCAAACCCACCACCAACACATAGAACATTTTCGGGCCATGCCTGAAGCTCCACATGGCATTCTAGGCCCTCTGAGATCACAATGAGAACTATCCCAACTACCCTTTTGTATCTAAATCATCAAAAATATATAAAAAATAAGAATCTAATAAAACTGGACAGCTTGTAGAAACAAGAGGATCAGAACGACAAAGTGATCAGGATACTCTTCTCAAACATATATATTTTGTAGCAAAAATCCTACTCTATCTAACATGAAATCTCCATGTAACAAAGGGTTATATTAATAGAAATTTATACCAAGATCCAACCTCTTTTGATTCTATTTTGTCATGAACCAGGCCAATTCAACACGAAAATAGTTGCTCGAGCTTTCCCACTACAAGACTCGAAGGGTGTTCCCGATACCCATGGGTTGGAAACTAGTGCCCAGAATCAACATGGTACATAAGGGAAATGATTTTTAACTAAAATAAACAAATAACCAAGTAGTGGAATGAGGAATAACAACCAAATATATATATACTAAGCTGAACAACTTTTATAAAATCATCTAAAAGTAAAACTGAACAAAACAAAACAACCAACCAGATAAGAAGAATACACCATCTCCTTGTCACCCCAAGGCCACTCTCCAACACAAATATCAAACGTCTCCCATGGAGATCAAACTCAAGATAAACCTACACAAGGGCTAAAAATAGAAAAGAATAATAATAATGTGTATTAAAACCCAGTATGTTATCCTAATGATCTATTCCAAATGAACATCCATTATAATAAACAAAAAATAAATTTCATTTTTTAATTGAAATTTATAAAAGTATAATTCTCTAAAAATTTTACTTTAAAACAAAGTATAACCCATTTCCCTTTTTCATTTTCAAAACTATGTTAATTCCATTAGTGAAAATTGTTTATTTCAAGGGGAAATTAATGTCAAAATTTTTCGGATTGTACGAAGAGGATTAAAACAATTTATTTGAATTTTTTTCATAAGCCTTATTAAAATAAATAAAATATTTTCCAAGAAAACATTACACAAGAAGGGACCATTATGATCAATTTACAAGTGAAATGTTAATAAGAAAACAAGTATAACATTAATAACTCTAATAAACTAAGAATAAACTAACATAGTTGAACCTAGGAGATAAATAATAATCCAGAAGATACTAATACATTAGACTAATTCCTCAGTAATCTTCCAGAAACAATGAAATGAAAAATTATTAATACACTTCACCACTCTAACTCTAGACAGGATAAATAAAATATCATATCAATAAACACAAATATATCAACATACTATGGGGAACTGGTCAGTATGTCAGCTACCAGTGTAACAAACAATCATAAAAAATTCTATCAATATTACAGGTTCCCTAGTATCATGTACATAAAGGGGTGAGAAAACCATTTTCATCCATGTATCCAATCACAAGTATATATAATAATAATCAACAATATGCGTAAGCCCGATCCACCCCATGGATAGATTTTATTCCATATAAATAATAGAACCTAGAGAGTACAAACTAAGGAACTCTATTAATGGATTGCAAGGATTCTATATCAAGTAAATTACAACCATTATAAATATACAAGGCATGAAAAACATCCAATGGAGGTTTTTATAACCAACACTTTCACCATTTTCACAACGTTTCCAAATGGGATTTTCATCATTTTAAAAAAATATCATTTATTAACGGTAAAAAAATACACTTTTTCTAAATAGGAGTAAACAAAAAAATTTCATATATGAAAAAATTTACAAAATTTCTTCAAAACACTAAGGTCATGAATTCGAGGCATAACCATTTTTAAAAAATTGTGAAATGGACCAATCACCGACAGCGCATGCCAAAACACTTAAAAACTTGATTCTCATTTTATTATAAAATCCAAAACCACTTTTTAAACCATATGAGGAAACAAAAATATCTTTTACCACACTAAAAAGTTATTTATAAATACAAAAAATTATTTTATAACACACTATACCAAAAATCTCCATCTGGGAAATTAACGGCACATTAAGCATTCAATATTAAAAAAAGAATTTCAATTTATCACCCAAAAAATCATAAAACACAAATTGAATTCCATAAATTTATTCAAGATACTAAAAAAATTTAAATATCACATACCATGTGTAAAATTTAATGAAAATTTTTATCAGACATATAGTTTGCACATTTTGTTAAAAAAAGGATATTAATCACAAAACAATGACTAAACTACCATTTTGAACACCAGATAATTAAATAAAATGTTTTAGAAAAACAAATTTCATATATATAACGTTAAAATATCATGAAATAAATGAATCATAAATTAAAAATAATAGTGCATGGGAAATCCTAGGTTATAACCATGGCTGAATGGGAATGCACACTCGAAATCACTGGATGAGGGTTCCAAAATGAAAGAATTATGATGAAAACCCCCAAACAACCAAAACACCCATAAAAATCATGGAAAAATACAACCCTAGGTTTTTTAATCACTAGGGGAGACATGAAAACCTAGAGATAATGAAATAGGAAGGGAAGAGAGAATAAAGGAAAGAGAATACAATGAAAAAATATCTTGAACTTGAAGATCTATTTGATCTACACCATAGAAGGGGGGAATGGCATGGGAGTCAATGAAGTCAGATTCCATGGTTGAGAAAAAGATAGAGAATAACTTTTTAGGTGACTTGGGTATAAAAATACTAATGGGGGAAACATGGAAAAATCAAAATTTTCATTTTGGGTAGCCTCACACAGTTAAGCAGCATAAATTATTAAGTCATACAGAAACTGTGTGAAAACCATTGTGACTGACCACATGGTCATATCTAATTAGACGTATGGCTATGAGCTAACCATGTTGTAGGTTTTATACCTTCCACACGATTACATGGTTTTAGCAGCTCGATTTATCAAATTGTGTGCCAAACCGTGCACACAGTCTTTTCAATCCAAATTTCAAAGTTTTCTCCAAGAACATCCAAATTAACCATGAATAAATAATAAGAGAAAGAATAGTCAAATAAAACACTTCAAAACTCAACACCATTAACACCCTAAACCATATAAAAAACATGGATTCCCAAAAAAACTTGATCATAAACCAAAACAAGAAAAAACCGTGTGTGACAGGTACTTATTACCCAATGTGTTAATGAAATATTATTTAATGATTACCTTAAAATTTAATTTTAGTTATCTTAGGAATATTATATTATTTTATAAATCCATGAAATTATTCCACTATTTATTCCAAAGAAACAAAATTTGTAAATATTTTTCGAAATTATTATATTTTAAATGACTGATTTCAGACTGAAAATTTAATTTTTCCTTAATATGTATTATAGGGATAAAATTAAATTATTTTAATCTATTTCCAAATCATTCTGTTAATATTTTGATTTAATGATGATATACTATAATGATACCATGAACTATATTTCTATGGTTGTATGAATAAAAGTTTTTTAGGGGAATGTATTGACATTACATAATCATGATCATCCAATACAGGTAGTTATTGATTATTATGGTAGATTTATTAAGTTGTGTTGTTTATTCATATGAATAATGTGGATGAATTTTTTAAAAGGTTGTAGATCAAAATTATACAGCCCTTTGAAACATATGTATTTATATTTATAGAATTCAGGATAGTTTTTTCTGATGTCCTTCTAATCTATATATGATGTCTTTTCTTCAATGCATGATTATATGTGGGAGATGTCTCACATTATTAACTTGATCAATATATAATAAGTTAATGATATCCATTTGAATATTTGGATAGCTGTAAAATACTTGTATAAGTATTAAGATCTTATAATTATTTATACATAATTATTTGGTCACTATTTATTCATTCTGTATTATTCATAAATTTTTTATTCTTTGGTAGATTCTGTAGTAGACAATACTGATAATAAATAACCATGTTCTTTTTACACTCCTTAAGATACTAGTATCTTTATTTATTGATATTCATTTTTATTTTATATGGAATAATAATTTATTAAAATGATATACTATGATATATTTTAGGTTTTCAAATGTAATTTGAGATTTATCAATGTATATAGGTTACCAGGACAAAAATATTATCAATTTCATTATGATATAATCTATTGTATCTTATTATGAAGTAGGAATATAACCACCAGCACATGGAAAATAGAGCTATGATATTTAAAATTTGTATCATCGAAAGATTAGTAAAACATTGGAAACTATATTTATGAAAACCAAAATTTTAGAGAAAAACCCTTTGATTGACCTTAATGATAAAACTAATTATATCATAATATCATAATGTGTTTTAGGGTAATGATTGTGTTTTTTTCCTAGATATACATCAATCAATGGATAGAATAGGTGGATGTGGTTATTATATAGATTAATCCTGGGGTAATAACCCAAATAATCATTAGTCAAGTATATCTTAGCCATCATTCTGGTTCATGGTGGATAATCTATTATTGAAAACCTAGTTTGGTACTCCTAGGTGATATTATTTGCATAATTCATATTTCACATGTAAACCATTATGTAGTATTTTAATTTATTATGACCATGGATGATTGAGGATAAACCTAAGGTTTTATTATTTGAAAATAAGGTGTCAGGTATTCGACATCGTATAAATAATTTTTATGATTCTATCATTTCTCACTATGATTGAAAATTCCTTATTTATCCACTTCAGAAACCAAATTTAGTGGGAGATAGAATGTGAAAACATTTTTATTATTCTTGACTTTCCATCTCATTAAATGGTTAAAACCCTATAAAATTAGGATATTATAAATAAACCAAATAAGATATGAGCATTGATTCATGAAGTAAAATATGAAATAAGACTCAGGTTATTATATGTTATTAATTCCAAAGAATCACCCTAGATAATTTCCTAAAAGAGGAGAATGTGTTTTGAATACTGAAATAAATGAGAATAAAAAAAATAATTTCCATGTAATTCTATATCATTTTTTTCGAGGAAGATGGGAATTATTTGAATCAATTACCTAATCAAAGAGATAACCCTATCAAAATATAAGGGTCTATGTTATTCCCATTATTAATATGGAATGTTTTAAGTGTTTATTTAAACGGATATAAGAATATTTTTTGTATAATGATTTTAACAATGATATTATAGTTAAAATAATCATGAAACATATTTGGATTATATTGATGTAGTATTTCTAATTTATTTAAATTAATATTTTTAATTATAGTAATAAAGTAAAAAATGGCTTAAATGTGTGGAAATTTTATTGAAAACACTTAATTAAGGTATAGGTAAACTTTAATATGTACCTGTTGCTGAGATAATAATTTTCATATAGAATAAATTGTTTTTTTATATTGATTTGGTAGGTTTAATTGTATTAGTGACCTTGAAAATTGTTACATATTTAATATAATTTTCATTTTGATATCGTTTATTTATTTATTGAAATTTTGGAATATATTCATTAGTTTTTTATTTTTTTGAGGAAAAATTAGAATTCTAATTTTTAGAGGAATATTGTTTTTTTATTTATGGTTATTAAATTATATAAAAAAATTTAGTTCAATATATGATCAAAGTATTCACATGTTAAGTATTTTACATTACGAGAAAAATTAGGTTTTTTGGGAATATATATTAAATTCAATCATAAAAAAATATGGGAAAAACCATTTACAATTTTTTGGGATGCATTTTGGATATAATTTTTTATAGATTCTTATAGTTAACATTTTATCGAATGGATTATTTTGAACTTTTGGTGTTATTATTATTGTTTTAGAGATTAATGTTTTATAATTATCCAAATTCGGTAACCTATTCTAATTATTTTGGATTATATTTTTTCTCAACAAAATTAATGATATTTAATTCTTATATTGATCATAATATATATGAAATGTTAGTTTTTGTGTTTAAAGAATGAAAAAATATTTTTGAATATTTATTTCTTGGAGTAAGAGATGAAATCAAAATTGATCGAAGCACAACCAATGGATGAATGTTTTTTTATATATTAGATTCAAACCAATAATGTATAAATTATCTTGTTTTTAATCAAGATAGTTAAATAATCCCTAAAATTTTAGAAAAGGATCATGAAATAAGAAATTATTCCTTTAACATTCAATTTTAAAAGAATTAACAATATTTTAAACCATTACTGATGTATGGTATTGTGATCATTATTTTTCTCATAGAAATGTTCTATATAACACTATATTAGTCATTTGATGTTTTTATTCTATTAAAAATCTATATTTTAATCTACAAAAATTTTGTCCTTATCTTCAAACCTAATTATTTGTTATTTCATGTATCCATTTTTTTACCACATAGCATTTTAAAGGGAGATTAATCATCACATTGAATGATATGGGTATTCAACAAATTAATTTCATCATATTGAACCATTGATAAAAAAGATAAAATTGAGATGAAAAACAATATTTATTGGGAAAAAATAAAACCCAAATAAGGGAGTTTAGAAGAATATTATTTTCGATGTCATTCATTGCATGAAACACTGATCTTTATGCGATAATTGATATTCTTTAAAAATATATTTTTATGAATACGACCCTTATAACGTATCTGTTTAATTCGATGAATATATAGGAAAAAAATTATGAAAATTATTTTTAAAAAGTTTTATATAAAAAAATTATTTATTATTTGTTAATATTTATATACTCACTTATTACTCAAGTCACTTCCTCTTTAAAAATGTGCTTTCTTCAAAAAAATGTATTGAATTTTTTATATATATATTTAAACTCTTTGTTTCCAATTTTATAAATATTATTTTAAAAATTGAACATAATTATTGAAATTAGAATTTTAATATTAGGTTACAGTGATATTTTGTAATTTTTCTAACTTTTTTTGTGAAGAGTTAAAATTTAATTTTTTTAACATTCATTTATTTTCACTATATAATTTAATTAAAAATCTCTATTATATTTTTTATTTTTTTATTTTAATTTTGGATCTATTTTATTTAACATAATGAAAAAAAATATGGGTTGGTGTTATATTTAATTTTGGTATAAGATCATTTGTAGTCTTAAGAACACATTTTTCTAAAAGATTTTTCTCATTCCCTTTAATGAATTTTCATTAATATTTATTTATACAACTTAGAAGAATTGAATATTGAAATATCTATTACAAATTATGAATCTATAAGTCCAAATTTGGTAAATATTTCCCATTTATTTTTTATCATTTGGAACAGTAACCATTGTAAAAATGTTCCCCAATGAAAAATGGTTTGGTAATTATGGATAATAATAGTCTAAAAAGTAATTAAAATATCCATAAATTATTCATATAATGTATCGGATGAATTGAGTACATTCATCATCATATTTATTTCAAATGTAGGGGCACATGTATTCTTTTTTCATCAATAATTTCTTATATAATGTTTTATGGAATGAAAAATAAAAATTGTTGCTCTATGTAATTTAAATTTTGTATTATATGATCACATAGGGAGTAAAATTATTTTTGGTTGAATATTAATTTTTTTTATAATAAAGAATTTATTTTATTAAATTTATTTCATATCAAATTTTAAGTGATTTAATAATATTATTAAAAAGATATAAAATGCTGAAATAGTTCGAGTACAAGAAGTTGAAAAATCAATTCAATTTAATTGAATACAATAAAAGTAATATATTTTTGATGTATTGTGATCCAAAATGAATATTATAGTTTATAAAAATTTATTATATATGGTTAAACAAATTATATTTTAATTCCATTGTTGTATAGATATCTTTAATTTCAAAATATTTTAATAGCTCATAAAATGAAATTAAAAGTATTGTATGTTAAATTTATGTTATTAATTTGATTAAAAATCAATAAATTCATTAAAGAGTTAAATTCGGATTATAAACTGTCTCATGATTCATCCCATGGAAATTTGTGAGTCTTTTTCAACTTATATTTAAAATTATGACCCTTTAATATAGACAAAGTCATTACTATTTTTAATGATAAAAGCAGTTAAAATGGGGTAAAACAAAAAGATAAACCTTTAAAGACCAACAAAAAATACACATATTTTATTAGATAAATTAATTTAAACTATATACTATATAATATTATAAATTTTCTCCACATGGTTCCCCATTCACAAGAAAAATAAATCATTATATTTAAATATTTTTATTATTTCTATATGTTTCTATTCCATCACTATAAAATGAAACATCGCATCTCTCTTTGATACACTATATTGGGCTACAATTAGAATAAAAAAATACCAAATTATATTCAAACTTTTTCTATAAATTATTTTTTTGGTTCATTTATTCTTAAAATACAATTAAATTGTTCCTTAAAAAGGATATGAAGGAGGCCTTCTAAAGAAGATGAAATTATTTTTATAGACTCTTTCAAAATTATTTTTTCTTTAAATACATATAAATATATTTTAAAATTCCTAAAATAATTATTAATGTTTCATAAATATACTTATATTCCTTTATCATTGTTTTTAAATCCTTTTACATCACTTTTCCATCATACAGAAATCCAAATTCATCACTCGTGCATACATACAAGTTTCTGTGTCCACGTAGTCGTGTTTATTTTTTTCATCATATTTTTAAAAATATGGTAAAAAATATTTAACTGACTAAAATATATGGTATATAAGGCATATCTATGGGATTATAAATATAATATAACATTTTCATTCTTACCCTTAAACTCGTTAAAAAATGATAATGTCTCTCATACATACATGTGGGATACCAGCTTAATGAAGTGATGTGATTCATTTGTCATTTCTCCCATTAAAATGTTATTCTAAATTTATATATAATAAATTTATATTATATTTAAATCATGATTAACTTTTTGGATATTATGGAACCATGATCTTGTTGTTCGGATACAAACTACCAAAAGGAAACTTACACGAAGTATGAAATAGTTAACATAATGAAATAATTATTTTCATAAATAATTATTAATAAATGGGTGTTGAAATTTAATAAGTAGTTATTATATTAAATATTATGTATTTATATGATACTTTTATGTAATTATACAAAAATTAAATTTATTCTATAGGAGCATAAAACATTTACCAATATATTCGAACTTGATGTAAGGGTTCTCTATCTCAATATTGTATTATTGAGACGCGTGTGATATTATGCAAGTATTTCTATTTATAATGATTATAAAATACCCCATTGTAATTTTATATAATTTATTACTAATAATTCACTGAATTTAATGTAATAAATCAAATTATTTCATCCAAGTGGGTATAATTCAAATTTTACCTATATATTGAGGACTTATTCCACAATATCATTATTATTCACGATTATTTAATATTAAGTTTCCATTAGAGGAAATGCAAGATCATTAAATTCCAAATCATAGATATTTTATTCCATTGTGGTTATTTTTAGAGATTAAATCATTTCCTCTCATTTTACTCTTTATGTAATCAAGATACTTAAAGAATTTTTTTAAGGAAAACTAAATTTTTTTCCTATTTTGATAGGAATTGTTTTCGTCCATGTCCTTGTATTCATACATATGATATAATTTATATATAAATGTTCAAAATGAATATTCTTGTTGTTTTTATCATGATTTACTATTTACCGAAGGTCTGAAAAAAAATTTTTTTATCATTTTCCTTAAAAATGTAATTTCCCACCATCATAACTATTTTTGATATTAAATACTCATTTACATGATTCAATGGTTCTATCCAACAAAAGCTGCCAAATATTGTTAAATTTGTTTTATTTTGAATATATTACTTAATAATGAAAATGTTTATTACATTAAGAAATTTTTTGGTGACTATTTACCTATATTTTTATCTATATCAATTCATTTTAGTGAATAATATTTTTAATTAGGATATAATATAAAAATAGCATCCAATTAATATCTTCAGATTACTATTGATTCTATTGACTAGGTAATGTAATGAAATTCAATATTTTGGTTTTTTTAATATTTAGAGTTTTATATTATTAAGGCATACAAATTATGTCTCATTGTTTATTCTTATGATGATTGAATTAGATTTATTATGTGATATTTGTGGAGGAAATTATATAGCCCCGTGATGAATTAGTAAGTACTAATAGACAATACGTGATGGATATATCATGGAAGGCCTTAACCATTTATATAAGATACCTTGGTTGATGTCTCTATTGTATATTGTGGGTGTGATGTGTTATGAATTCCAACATTATGAAACCTATTACTAATATCAATGTGATTATTTGAATATAATGATATCCATGGATAATTTCCAAGAACCTTTTATTACTTATGTTGAACTATATGAACCTAATTATTCCATCATTATTATTAATGAATTTTTTATTATATAATAGCTTCTGATGTTATCATTACCTTACTGAACATATATGTCTATAATTATTAGACATTCCTTTCCCTAAGATTATGGGATGTTCCCTACAAATGATATTCAATGATATTCAATATAGTATAATAATATTCTAAAATAAAATAGTTGATTTATTTTATTTTATAAAATTTAACATGAGAATAAATCAAGTTTATAGTTTACCTATACTAATAATCTATTTGGTCCACTGAGATAAAATTGCATGTATTCAGTGCCAATTTAGTAAGATAACCGCCAATTGGGGGGTAATGGAAGAGGGTATTTACATTACATTAATGATAAATGTTGGGTTTCTAGTAAAAAATACATTATAAAATAAAATAGAAAAAATAAACCTAAAATAACATCCTTTTTAACTCCATGTAATAGTAAACAATTAAATCATTTTTATATTATTTACATTCATATGATATAGTAATAAATTTTTATTTTGATGAAATTTTAACTTTAAAAGTTGAAAATTATGAAAAAAGTTTTTTATTTTCAAATAACCATGAAATATTGTAAATGAATCTTTGATGTATTTATTTTCATGACAGAAGGAAAATACATTATTCTGTTGTATATTAAAACTATGTTTCTCTTCACAACAGAGGTAAATAGTACCTCATTCTGGGAAAAAGAAGAATCATTTTAACAAAATCTATAGTAATTCAAAAATTTTTAATAATAACATTAATAAATAATTTTATATTTGTAAAAACAATCCTCTAAAAAATATATGAAAAAAAATGAACATGGAATAAAATGTGATTGAAGAAAAACATCAAAATAATATTTTAAAATTAAGGTACAATATATTTAACTTAAATAAGGATTCATGATCTATAAATTGATGAAATATAACAAAAATATATATAAATAAAAAATATATAATAATATATTTGTTCATTAAAATATTGGAACATATAGTTTTCCAAAAATTATGTTAGAACATAAATAACGTCGATATGAAAAGAGAATATAACAAAAATAACTCTACCACTTTGGTATCTTTTGAATCATATCATGTTGGATGAAATAACATTAATTAATAATTTAAATATATTTATTTATTGATTATTCAGGATTTAACATATCAACGTTGAAATATATACACTCCATTAAATAATATAGGTGAATTACATAACATATTCCTTGAAGAATAAACTTTCAAACGGTGATCCCTTACATCATATTCTACTAGGATTTTAGTCACTCTTAATATTGAAGATAATAAATTTATTATTATTAAAAATATATTAAATTAGGATAATATTATTTATATTACAATATATTATTCACTTATAACATTATATCACCAACATATTAATTATTCACTATTAACATCATCATCTCGAGGGATATCATTTCTATTTTTCATATATGTTTTAGTTCGGTAGTTTAGGTCCTTGCATCTAGGTAATGATTTATTCATATCTAGAAAAATTATCTAGAAATAATTATAATTATTTATACAATGAATTGTTTCTTGAATCAATCATGAATGGTGTATATGATAAATGCATCACAACACATTGTGGTGGCGGTAGTCTAAATGTCTAAACAATCGACATTATCCTTTTCCGAAGAATGGATTGGTGAGAAAATATGTAATATATTATAATTTAATAATTTTATTTGTTATATAAATATCATATATATTCACTAAATCTGTCATATTAACCATATTTTTATGTTGTGGTGAAAAAAAATGCTTACACCACTATATGTAGATGGTAGGTTATACATATACATGAGCAATTGTTTTTGTTTTATAGGATGTAATGGAGTAAAATAAGGAATGTTATAAAATAATAATAAATTTTATATATCTTAATGTTATTTATGTTATTATATGAGAATGGTTATATAATACTTTTTGGATGTAGAAGAATAATTAAAATGAATATTCTCAATTAATAAAATCACATCATCCTTGAAGTGTCTCCTTCATGTCTCTCATAAGGACCCCAATGATCGTATTTAAAGAAGACAAGAACCTATAAATTTTAGATAATGATGTTAATATTATTATTTATGGGGTTCTAATATTTTAGTATCAATAATTGTTAGGAAGAGAGGATTTTTGGTGTCCTTTTACAAGTGAGGGGAGGGGAACCATTGAATTTAATTAAAGTATTAAATTATTATAAATAAAATTTACTGTTCATGTGGAAGAAAATAGATATGTTTAAAATATAGGATTCTGAAATGTATAATTAATCTAATAAAATAATGTTTATTCTTGATTGGTTTATTTTTTAACCCTCATCTTTTAGTTTTACCCCTATTAAAACCATTAAACGATTACCGTGATAAAAATATTTATCAAATATTATTGGTCAAAAAAATAGCAAAAAATGGATTTTTGACTAAATAGTGGATAATAGTCTAAATTATTTACCACATACCATTAAATTGTATAAATTTCAAAATTTTATGTACTTTTAATCAGGAAGTAAAATTTTATTTAAAAGAAAATGCAATTAAATTCATTTGAGAGACTCTTCAAGGAGATGACATTAAAAAAAATTAAAAACACACTGAAGTTTAAAAAGAAGGATTAAAGATGTAAAAAATACATTAAATATAGATAAATATTTCATTTAACACCATCAATCGATCAGAAACTATTACTTTTAATGTTTATGAAATGATTTACATGATTTTCTACTCCATGCGGAAACAACAAGGAAACATTTCAAAAAAAATAAAGGTAATAATTCCATCTATAAAAAGATAAAAAAATATCATAAAAATATTCAAAATTTAAAAAAATACTACAAACATTCATTTATAGTTCATTTAGGATTGATTTTTCCTGTCCTATAAAATAAAAAACATAAGATTATTTTTAAATGTAAACATAATCTAAAGTATTTTTCTTTTAAAATTTGATGTCCATACAAGAATTACAAACTCAAAATTTTAATTTTTTTTCTAAATTGAATATATCATTGTAATAATAATGGTAATAAATTTTTTCATGAACATTAATTTATAGGTTGTGACTAAGAAACTTATTGTTCATATACAACTTTAAGACTCGTGATTGAAAACATGTTTTTAAAAATGGTATTTGGTAGTTTATTGTTATATTACAAATAATAATTGATATGTTTATTATTAAAACCCTTTATTTTCATACATATATAAAAAATATTTTAAGAATAATTTTCATTACATTATAAAAAAGAAATGTTTAAGAACTATAATAGTTTTGTTCCTTTGGGAACATGGAACCCAATCATCTAAATTCTTAAAAAACAATCAATTTCTCTCAAAAATATATTCTAATCATGTACTCTTCATAGATATTCCGTATATAAAACAATTCTCCATTACTTGGAGAAAAGGAAACATAAGAATGAGTGTCCTCAAATGATTAGAAAAGGTAAACAAGGGATATGTGTTAGTATAACATGAGCATAAGGTTTTAAGAACATGAGCATATCATTTGAAAACAATATCTTTTATATCAGAGATAATAATATTGGGTCATGGAAAAAAATTTGAATGTCCATAAAACACTAATCATAAGGTACTAAAATAACACAATCCATTAGATAATAGCATTAGAATAAGGAATATACTTGTGTCATATACTGAATCCTATAGAATATTAGCTCTGGGACACCCACCACAAAAATCATAACATGTTAAGAATGGATTAACAACCAATGTTCCTAATTCAGGAGTGGGTTAGCCACCTATGCAACTTAATTTTTTTTGTCTTGGGATACTAACCTATGTACCCTCCTTTTTAGTATTGGGATAAGAACCAGTATACCCTCTATTAACATAAAACATTTATCAAAACCTAATGAATTTGAAGGAGATATAGGTACCACATGTCATGTAACTAAAATCTAAATATATGATGAATATGATAATAACACATTAATCATATCACAGCCCATGAAATGAAATGATTTCAATAAATATTTTATCATATCAAACCTAATAGAAATGAAACAAGTTTTAAAATAATATCATCATTTTGTTATATCATTACCAAGGAAAAATAAGTGGGTTTCATATGAATTTTAAAATGGGATAACCCTTAGAAGAGAAACATTTTCCATAATCATAATTTAATAATAAACATAAATCATTTATCTTATCAATAAGAAATGAATCCTTGAATCCTATCCCCACTAAGACATAAGTAACATTAATGTATTTCCACATAGATGGAAAATAATTTTGAATAATAAAAAACATGAATTTTTTTTATGAAGATACTTTTTAATATAAAATAACTTTTCAGTACTAAAAATATTTTCAAAATATTTTTCTTATAAAAAAACACTAGAAAAATTTTAGAGGAAGCATTAAAATCATTTAAAACATTTCTTTTGTAAAAAATTAATTGTAATTTGAAATTTTATTTTAAAAAACACATTTTTAAAATATTTTTTTAAATTAACTTGAAATATTTTGAAAGAATATTCAAGAAAATAATGTTCATTACAAGGTTATATTTTGTTCTTGACGTTCACGTAAAAACAAATATTCTTTTGAAATCTTCTATAAATGGCGTATAAAAATTGTTCTGAAATTGACTTCAACATTCCAATGAAAACAATATTATAAAACCACATATATGGGTAACTATCTATTTATTAATTAATATAAAATTTTTTTAAAAATATTTAAAATATTTTTAGAATATATTTTTTTGGATGAAAAAGTGTTTTTAGCATAAAAGAAAATTTTTCAAAAAAAATATATTTTGAAATATAATGGACATAAATATGGTAAAATGAATGGAAAAATTTTATTCACATTAAATAACTATTGGATAATAAAATTAATAGTTTCTTGAGGGATATATAATAATATTATATCATTAAAAACATAATCATAATAAATACAGATAAATGATGAGATTGTAACATAAAATAATGACCACTTTGGTATCATTACATCATAATTTCCAAGATGGAAAAACAAATAATAGAATTAAAAATATAATTATGATAAATATATTATTTATTTTACATGTTAATGGG
Source organism: Viscum album (assembly GCA_963277665.1). Lineage (NCBI taxonomy): Eukaryota > Viridiplantae > Streptophyta > Magnoliopsida > Santalales > Viscaceae > Viscum > Viscum album. The sequence goes on from OY728156.1 coordinate 1,143,948,431, forward strand.
TTTTATATACACCTCATAACGTAATATAGGAGCATAAAATAATGTACATCCGAGAGATGAATAATTAGAGAAAAATCCTTTACTACATGGGTATCTTCTAAAATGTAAACCATAATAAATAGTATCACAAAGTGAAAATCTTAATATCATTAAAATTAGGTGATTCATGAAATACCATGTAAAATATGTTTTATATACACCAAAAAATGAGTGGTGAATTTTCATACGTATCCCTATAATAAAAGAGAGGCTGCTAATCTCTTACTTTAAGTCTTGAATTCTTTAATACAAGGTATTACATCCGGTATAATATATATAAATTTTTTAAAAATATATTAAAAAACCATTCATATATATATAATTCTATATATTATTTAATTATGTCCTTTTATTACCATTTTAAATGTAATTCATTGTTAAAGTCATGTTTCGTGTAATAATAGCTTTGTTTTTCATATATGTTTTGATATGTTATTTTGTCAACTTTTATTTCAATGATTAATAAAATATATAATTTTATTCCTTATATAGATATGATATATATTCATTATATATTTATTTATGTTACTGAATAAAATTTAGTCTAAAAAATGAAAAACCACCTTCTTTGAGACGGTAGATTGTACAAACGCAAGAACATGGTTTCAATTCCCTTTTCACATACAAGGAATAAAATTTAAATGTTATATTATAATTAAAAATCCATTTTTACTTCATAAATATCACATATTTTCATTAAATTTATCCATATTATATTTCATGTAAATAATGATTGAAGGCTCTAGTATACTATACACACGAGTGACATTATTGTATTCCAAAAAAAATAAATTTATTCATGTTTCTATAATATAATGCATAAATAATAATAATAATAACAAATATATGATAAATAAATAAAAAAATAGTAATTATATTCATTTGTGATTTGTGGTAAAGGAAAAATGAATCACATATGTTCATGATGTTTTAGTATGCTGTACACACGAACAATATTTTTGTAAACCATTTGATTGAAGTGGAGATGTTTGTCGGTCATTGACATAGCATAAAAAATAGTAGTTGATAGGGGATATTTTTATTCTTATATAATGTTGTTATGTAACTATTTAAAGAATTTGGACAAGGAAACAAAATAAAAAATCTCATTGATGAACATTAACTATTCATTGGGTAGCCCCATCAGGTTTTCAACAAAAGCCTCCATAAGTTGGTTTTATAATAATAATACTTTTTGAATGATTATATGAATTAATTTTGGAATTAATTTTCAATGTTATTTCCAGAATTATATGGTTTTTATGTTTTGTAGAGGATAAAAGAAGAGGTGTCCTTTTGAAAGCATGGTGTGGAAGACACGTATAATATTTTGAAAGAAAGAATTTCAATAATGCGTTTTTCTTGTCACGTGGATCCAATAATGTAAAATTATAATTAAAATAATGTATAAGATATAAATAATTCTATAAATTGGGTTTTTGACATGTTTCATATTATTTTTTACTCATATCATTATTCTTACCCTCTGTAAATCCATTTCACCGTACCCACAGTAACTAATTTTATTCTTTTCACTATTTAATTGGTAAATAATTAATTTGAACTCATTATATAATTTATATTTTTATTATTTAAAATATTAAATCCTGTTTTCTAAATTTCAATCCTATATGTGAAAAATATATATTACTAAATAATTTCAAAGATTTGAGGAGAAACTAGGTTTCTAAAGAGAAAATAATCAATAATGGAAATGTTTTTATATTAAAATAAAACAAGGAAGTGATTCCAATAACCTAAATTTTATTAATATATATAATTGAATTTATTTTTCTTGAAAACCAATATTAAATATAAATTATTCTAATAAAAAAATTTAACAAAAACACAGCTTTAAATTAAAACTCATCATTTATCACTATTCTTCTAAAAATAATTATTTTAGGAAAATACAAAATAATCACCCTAAAATGATTTTGAAATAATTATTTAAAAAATAAATGTTATTTTATCAAATTAATTTTCAATATGTAAGAAAAAATTAATTTTATTAATGTTCATAGAAAAGGAAAGAAAAATCATTTATAAGAATATTGTATTGTTGAAACATATAAAAAATTAACAAAAATTAATTACATTTTTATCAATATAAATTAATTATAATTAATATTAATAAAGTAGTTATTTATAATCATATCCTTATGTTTAATGGACATATTATTACTACTACATTTGAATAATAATATTTTTACTGTATCATGGTTTTTTTACAACTAATAATCTCAAGATAACCCATTATTTCTTATATGAAAAGATAAAATTTTTATTTAATGAGATGAAATATAAAATCAATATTATGTTTATTGAAAAATATATAAATTTTTAAATTTGTTTTATGTCAAATATAAAAAAAATCTCATAGTTTATTATTATAACCCCATTAAAATGAATTTCACCCCTGAAATTTCTAAGAACCCGGTTCTTATTTTTGAGGTACGAGCTTCTTTCTTTTTCCTTTTCCTTAAGTGTTTTTGAGAAAATATGGATAATGGGGGAAAATCCTAAATTTTGGAACTACACGCCGTGTACTTTTCCACACGACGTGTACTTTTGGCCGTGTGTGATGGGTACATGGGGCGTGTAGCCATGTCTGCGACGAGGGGTGTAGGAACTGACTACACGCCGTGTAGTGGTCCTTTACACGCCGTGTAGTCAGTCGGCAGGCCTAAACAGTAAGGCGGTGGAGTAGCTGCCATTTGGGCGATAGTACATGTCGTGTACTTGGAAGTACATGTTGTGTACTCATGTCAGCGGATGAACTGTGTGGCGGTGCCCCAGAGAAACAGTTAAATAAAGGAAGTACACACCCTGTACTCAGAAGTACACACCGTGTACTTTGTTTTTTCTGCTTAAAACAGGCAGTAGCCTCCTCATTGGCAGAGGAGGCATTTGAGCTGTTTTGGAGCCAAAGGAGGAGGCCAAACCTTTGAAGATCTGCCGAGTGTTCGTCTGGAATCTGATTCCACCTTTGACGATCTCATTAAAACCGTGCAGGTAAGCCCTTTCTTCTCTTTAAGCTATTCTTTCCAATTATTTTTCGAGGGAATGTTATTTACATTTGAATGGGTTTTCTTCTTCGTCAGATCTACGTCGTTCTTTTCCGTTTCATGGATCAGCATTCATGTATAACACTCTTTGGCGTATAAGGTAGGTGGCTTGGTGTAAATTTCCACATGTCGTACGTTTTTTTGTGTTTTCATGCCACGAACCCATGTTGGGGTGTCGTGTAGCTGAGGACATTTCTATATTTAATGCCTAGAATTTCATAGGTGATTAAATTGTGATAATAAAATGATGGTTGGGATCGTTGCATGGATCTGGAACCACCCCAGGGGTGTGTTTCACTGTTTAGTCGTTTGGCCAGGAAACCCGAGGGTATGCCTTTAAAGTAGTAATCATAGAATTTCCATGAGAGGAATTGCTTGTTTACTGCATTTTGACATGTTGGGCATGGCCCGGTTACCTGTTTAGCCTAAGGGCGTTATTGTGATTAGTATGTGGGCACTTCACTGTTTAGCCCGAGGGCTGTAGTTATTTCGCCTGAGGGAAACCTTTCATGCCTGAGGGATTGACTTCTGTGACTGAGGGCGACACTTCCTATGCCTGAGGGAAATTTCTGTTACTCCTGAGGGCTATATCTACAGGATGGATTCTGCTTACCCGAGGGTAAGGTTTTTCTTGTCTGAGGACGTGGACTGTTTGCTGAGAAATGCATTGTGGTTATTTCTAGTATATAATGAATTAAATGAATAATAAAATGGAAATTTATTTTTTTAGTTAGTTACTTGTCAGTACTGCTTACTTTATTGCATTTTACTATTGCACACTGTTGTTGCATGCTTACACGCAGTTGGGCACGGGCCTTCGATGGGTGCCTACTAGGATATATTTCTCACACCCTATTTCGGTCAAGATTTTCGGCCCAAACTGATTACCATTCTGCAGGTGTAGATAGGAGAAAGTGTCCCTATATAGGTACTTGACTATTTCTGTGGAGTAGGAGGGCATGGAACCGATCCTAGGCTCGCGATACTGCTGCCAGCTGTTGGCTTTGTTTTGTTGTACTCTGCTTTTTATTGTACTATATTGATGTATAACATTCTCTGGCTATTTTCTTAGTACTTGAGACATGTAGAATCACTATTTATATACTCTTGATTATTTCAGTTGTGTATAGTTTACTTCTTCTGTTGTTTGATGTATGTTTTATTTCAATTCCGCTGCGCTACACTTTGACAAATGAGGGCATAGTTTCCCCACTATCAGTCATGTGCCCTCGCTGCTAGTCGGCAGCCTCTGGTGTTTGGGGAAATGCGCTTGTGGTCATGTGGTGAACCGGGTTCGGGGCACCCGTTGCATGGAACCCAGGTCCGGGACGTTACAAAGTGGTATCAAAGGAGTTCTTTTCTTTGACTTAATATTTGGAGCCGTAGTCAGGGATAGGACGAAAGGTAGTTGGTAAAAAGTTGTTCCCGGGCAGAGCTAACCCATGTACAGGGAAAATCCAGTCTACCTCGTATTTTTTTCAATTCTTTTGATTTTACAAATTCTACAGTTGATTTGATTTCACTGATGGGTGATGCACTTGAGATTGTGCTGTTATATTTTAGTAATGTGTTCTATTTAGTTTCTACCCAATGAGATATGTCGTATCATGCATCATATAGGCACATGCAAGATATCACATGTCATGCATAGTTTCCATGCCATGTAGGTGCATTAGAAATTGCATGTTTTTTTCATAGTTGTTGTGCTAGAAAAGCATGTTGTTGTGATAGCTTCTCTGATAAAATACCTGCTATTTGATAGGGTAATTTTATGTGAGTCTGTTTATAGAATGGACACCAAACTTTGGTTTTTGGGGAGTATGGGCCCCAATTGACCAGAATTTAGTGGATCATTGAAAGTTTATTGGTTATAACACATATGAGATGTCAAACCTTAATTCGTGAGGAGTATCGGCCCCCACAGGTCGGAATTTGACACTTAGGTGTTGTTTTTCATTATTTTCTGGGTTCCACGGAAGTTTCTGAGGCATACTGTCCGGAAACCCAATATACACGTCGTGTATTATTTTTATACACGCCATGTATGTTCTTCTATTCGGAAACAAAATATACTTTTTGAGTACACACCGTGTACCCTGAGTACACGTCATGTAGTCTCTTCCCGTGTCACAAACCGTGTGGGCAGCGACATGGGGTAGGGAAAGGCTTGGGAAAAACATGTCGTGTATCTTTTGTAAACATCATGTAGTGTTGACTCGGATTCCGGCCGTGTAACTAACAACATGGTTCGGTGAACTCCTTGATAGAACACGCCTTGTCAATGATGGACACGCTGTGTAGTGTGACCTAGGGACTCAGTCGTGTAACTAACAACACGGCCCAGTGTCACCTCTCCCTAAACACATCGTGTACCTTTAGGACACGCCGTGTAGTCTTGTCTGAGGATAGACAGTGTGGTGTTAGCTGGGTGGCTGGGAAACAGGGTGATGTACACACCGTGTACGGTTGTAACACGCCATGTAGTTTCATGCCGAGTAGTCAGCCGTGTCACAGACAACTCAGGCAGTTGGAAAATAACATCGTACACGCCAGGTAGATATTATACACATCGTGTAGTTTTTGTTAGATGGAAGCCATGTGGCTTAGCCGTGTTTAAGGACCCGGGCAGGGGAAGAGAAGTCAATTACACGTCGTGTGTTCAGTGTACACGCCATGTAGTCTTGTTTTGGAAATTTTGAATGCCTTCATCCTCTTGTTTCCTTTGTTGTTCCTTCACTTTTCGGTCATAATAATCTTGAATCTGAGGCGTCCTTTTGACCATGTAGTGTCATCCCACCTAGACGACCGCGAGTTGTTCTCCAGGAGAGTGGCGATGATTATACTCCAGAGATGGTGGGCCATGGGATACCAGTTGATCCTCTAGCAGAGCCAGATGCGGCGCCAGCTGCTATACCAGACACAGGTGCGGAGGCGCAGTTCCGTGTAGGATTTATGAGGTTCATGCAGACCATTCAGGGAGCACCGCAGGCTGCCACATCTATGGCTGAGCTGACACGTATCTTCCAGCAGCAGCATCCGCCTACTTTTTCAGGGCATGGAGGACCACATGCTGCGGATTCTTTTCTAGGATTGATGCAGACTATTTTTGAGCATATTGAGATGCCTCCATGGTGGAGGGTCATGTTCACGACTTACATGTTGCGTGATTCCTCCAAGAGGTGGTGGGATGTTACCACCCAGTCATAGCATCACAGATACATGGCGTGGGAAGATTTTCAGGCAGTCTTCTATGACTTCTTCATTCCCGAGATACTGAGGGCAGATAGGGCTCAAGAGTTCACGAATCTGCAGCATGGTTCTATGTTGGTGATGGACTATTCTACTCGCTTCACTGACCTTCAGAGTTTTTCACCCATGCTGGTGGGTGATGAGACGCTGGGAGCCATACGTTTTGAGGATGGTCTTCGGTATGACATCCGAGCGCTGGTGAATGTTTTCAAGTTTCCTTCAATACATGCTATTGTGAACTAGGCACTAATTTCTGAGAGAAACCTACGGGAATCTAGTGGTGTGGGCCAGGGAGGTTCAGCACCAGTTACCGGTACTATTTCTACTGGCAAGAGGAAGAGACAGATGGACTTCTCTTAGGGTGGCAGAACCAGTCGGGCAGCTTCTTCAGGTGGTCCGGTCAGGTGCTACCAGTGTGGCAGAGAGGGGAACAAGAGACTGCAGTGTCCACGAGACCCAGTGGAGTGTCGAGCTTGCGGCAAGATGGGTTATCTACATTGCTTTTGCAGAGTGTTTCCACCAGCGGCTAGTGAGAGGAGTTCTGTGCAGACTCCGCATACAGGAGCAGGACTAGTGGATTCTTACCAATCGGGGAACTGGAATACTTCATGGCGTGCAGGAATAGATGGTGGTCGTGGCCATGGTAGCCATACACCAGGATCTCAGAGGCAGTAGGGCGGGATAGATCAGGGTAGTCAGGCTGTGTCGCAAGGCCACGACACTGGGTAGGCATATGTAGTGCAACAGACCCAGCAGGAGTAGCATCTCGGACCTTCGATAGTCAGAGGTACTATTCTAGTAGCTTCTGTCTTATCTTCGGTACTTTTTGATACGGGTGCTATGCATAGTTTCATATTTTTACCCATTGTGGAGAGCCTTGGGCTCTGTGTTTCATCTTATTCTGATATCATGACACTAGACACTCTGTTGAGGACTAGAACTGTTGGTGTGCGTCAGTGCAAGGAGTTCCCCCTTGAGGTTGGAGGGTGGAACTCTCTATGGGGCCTCTATTTCTTGGAGATGACGAGCTATGATTTCATTCTTATGATGGACTGCTTGGTTCCCTTTAGAGCCTTTGTAGACTGCTATCATCGCAGGGTGAGTTTCACATCACCAGAGGGAAGATAGATTCTATTCAAGGGTGAGTAGGATGTTCAGGCAAGTCGAGCTGGACCAGAGCATCATGGGCAAGGTGGAGTCATGACCCAGATTGCGATCTTGTATCTAGATGACCAAGGGACTTGTCAGACAGATTTCCCTCCAGTTGTTGATCGTTTCAGGGATGTCTTCCCGGATGACTTCTCAGGTCTACCTCCGGAGCGAGTGGTGGATTTCTCTATCGAACTTGTGCCAAGGGCAGAACAGGTGTCCATTCCTCCTTAAAGGATGGCTACACCTGAGCTGTAGGAGATCAAAAGGCAGTTAGAGGAGTTACATGCAAAAAACTTTATCCGACCCAGTAATTCTCCTAGGGGTTCTCCGGTCCTTTTTGTGAAGAAGGCGGATGGGACCCTTAGACTTTGCGTAGATTATCGGAAGCTGAACCAGTTGACTGTTAAGAACTGATATCCCTTTCCGAGGATTGATGATCTGTTTGATCAGCTTCGTGGAGCACGAGTGTTCTCGAAGATTGAATTGAGATCAGGATATCATCAGCTGCGCGTGAGACCATCGAATATACCGCTTACAGCTTTTCAGAGAAAATATGGTCTATATGAGTACGTGGTTATTCCGTTCAGACTCATGAACGCACCAGTAGTTTTCATGGCTCTGATGAATCGTGTGTTTCATCCGTAACTTGATTCTTTTGTGGTTGTATTCATGGATGAAATCTTGGTGTACTCTCACACTCGACACGACCATTCCACCCATCTTGAGATTGTATTGAGTATACTAAGAGAGCATCAACTATATGATAAGCTCTCGAAGTGCCACTTTTGGATGGATGAGATTCACTTCCTGGGTCATATCATCTTAGAGGAAGGAGTTGTAGTAGATCCAGAGAAGGTGAGAGCAGTAGTTTACTAGGAGCAGTCTAAGATCGTGTTTGATATACAGAGTTTCTTAGGGCTAGCTGGTTACTACAGATGCTTCATACATGACTTCTCTCGCTTAGCAGCACCGTTGAAGGGACTGACTAAGAAGGGTGTAAAGTTTGTTTGGTCAAAAGCTTACGAGGATTCTTTTTAGGACCTAAAGGGAAGGTTGACATCAGCACTGATCCTGATACTCCAAGAGCAGGGGAAGATCTATACAGTTTATTATGATGCATCAGGTATTGGGTTGGGAGCAGTGTTGATGCAGGGCGACCGAGTTGTTGCGTACAGGTCTCAGCAGTTGAGGCCTTATGAGCAGAATTACATGACGCATGATCTCGAGTTGGCTGCAGTTGTTCATGCATTGCGTTGTTGGAGACATTATCTATTGGGAGATCATTTTGTGGTTTTCACCGAACACAAAAGCCTCAAGTATATCTTTACTCAGCGTGACCTGAATCTGAGGCAGAGAAGGTGGGTTGAGTACCTACAGTCCTTCGATTTTGAGCTTGCCTATACACCTGGTAAAGGTAATGTAGTAGAAGATGAACTGAGAAGGAAGACTCAGATACAGGCAGTGCAGGAGGATAGTGGTGAGTGGCAGCTCATGGATTTGTTCTCTGAGATGCATCTGCAGGTGCATGACAGTCAGGGGAAGACTTATCTTTCATATTTAGTTGTGACATCTACCCTCCTGGATAGTGTGAGAATGAGGTAGCTATCTGATCTGGCAGGCCTAGTTATATGGGAGTCGGTGGCAAGTGTGGACCCTCATCCTGGTTGGACAATAGGTGACGATGAGGTCCTGTGTTTCCATGGAAGAGTATGGGTTCCAGGGGATATACGCGACGAGCTGATGCGGGAGTTTCATGCTTCATCTTGGGCAGTTCATCCTGGGGTTACCAAGATGTACCATGACTTGAGACGTCAGTACTGGTGGCCGGGTATGAAGAGAGATGTAACTGGGTTTGTTACGAGATGTTCCACCTATTAGCAGGTGAAGGAAGAGCATCAGAGACTAGCTGGGCTGTTATAGCAGTTACCCATTCCAGAGTGGAAATAGGATGATGTCGCGATGGATTTTGTGATGGGATTTCTGAGGTCACCTCGAGGCAATGATGTCGTGTGGGTTGTTGTGGACAGACTCACGAAGGTAGCTCACTTCGTGCCGATTAAGGAGACCTTCGGTGTAGACGAGCTCACGATATTGTATATCCGAGAGATCGTATGTCTTCATGGGGTCCCTCATTCTATCGTTTTAGATAGGGATGCCCAATTTATGTCTCTTTTCTGGCATTATTTTCAGAGGGCACTGGGTACACAGGTGCTTCTGAGCACATCATACCACCCTCAGACAGATGGCCAGTCAGAGCGTATGATAAAGGTGCTAGAGGACATGTTGCGCACATGCGTCCTAGACTTTGGGGGCTCTTGGGAGAAGCATATACCCTTAGTAGAGTTTTCCTATAACAATAGTTTTCAGGAAACTATCAAGATGGCACCATATGAGGCTTTATATGGCAGTTCATTCTGATCACCTTTGTGCTGGTTAGAGGTAGGTGAGGCACCTTTACTGAGACCACAACTCGTGCAGGAGACATCTGAGTAGGTCCGGTTGATTCGAAAGTGGATGGCTACCGTGAAGTCTCGATAGAAGTGATATGCTGATCGTCGCAGATGACCTTTGGAGTTCGTGGTTGGGGATCAGGTTTTCTTGTGTGTTTCTCCGAGGTTGGGACACAAGCGGATCAGGAGACAGGGTAATCTTTCACCAAGGTATGTGGGTCCATTCGAGATTCGGCAGAGAGTCAAGCTGGTTGCCTATCAGTTGCAGTTACCATAGCGATATTGATCCTTGCACGATGTCTTCCACGTGCATTAGTTGTGCCGCTATCATTCGGACTCGTATCACGTTTTTCAGCCTAAGGAGGTTAAGCATGAGGCAGATGCATCCTTTGAGAAGCATCTGATTTGTATTGTTGACAAGAGCACTAAGGTTATCTGAGGCTAGTCAGTTCCTCTATTACGGGTGTTATGGTAGCATGAGAGAGTCTAGGACGAGACCTGGGAGCGGGAGGCCGGTGTACATGCTCAGTGGCCAAAGCTATTCTAAGCTTTATCTTCACCACCCGTGGAAGGGAAATTCGGGGACGAATTGTTATAACGGGGGAAGTTTGTAAGAACCCGGTTCATATTTTTGAGGTACGGGCTTCTTCAGTTTTCTTTTCCTTAAGTTTCTTTGAGAAAATATGGAGAATGGGGAAAATCCTAAATTTTGGAACTACACGCCATGTACTTTTCCACACACCGTGTACTTTTGGTCGTGTGGGATGGGTACACGGGGCGTGTAGCCATGTCGGTGATGAGGGGTGTAGGAACCGGCTACACGCCATGTAGCGGTCCTTTATATGCCGTGTAGTTAGTCGGCAGGCCTAAACAGTAAGGTGGTGGAGTAGCCGCCAGCTGGGCGACAGTATACATCTTGTACTCGAAAGTACATGATGTGTACTCATGTCGGCGGATGAACAGAGTGGCAGTGCTTCCAGGGGAACAGTTAAATGAAGTAAGTACACGCCGTGGACTCAGAAGTACACGATGTGTACGTTTTTCAGCTTAAAATAGGCAGTAGCCTCCTCATTGGAAGAGGAGGCATTTGAGCCGTTTTGGAGCCAAAGGAGGAGGCTGAACCTTTGAAGATCTTCCGAGTGTTCGTCTATAATCTGATTCTGCCTCAGAAGATCTTGTTGGAACCATGCGGGTAAGCCCTTTCTTCTCCTTAAGCTGTTCATTCCAATTCTTTCCCGAGAGAAAGTTATTTACGTTTGAATGGGTTTTCTTATTTGTCAGATCTACATCATTCTTGGGCGTTTCTTGGATCGGCGTTCGTGTATAACGCTCATTGGCGTATTTGGTAGGTGTCTTGGTGTAAATTTCCAACTGTCGTGCGTTTTTGTGTGTTTTCGTGCCACGAACCCATGTTGGGGTGTCATGTAGCTGAGGACATTGCTATATTTAATGCCTAGAATTGCATAGGTGATTAAATTGTGATAATAAAATCCTGGTTGGGATCGTTGCTTGGATCAGGAACCACCCCGGGGGTGTGTTTCACTGTTTAGTCATTTTCCCAGGATACCCGATGGTTTGCCTTTAAAGTAGTAATCGTAGAATTTCCTTGAGAGGAATTTCTTGTTTACTGCCTTTTGACATGTTGGGCATGGCCCGGTTACTTGTTTAGCCTGAGGGATTTGTTGTGATTAGCCTGTGTTCACTGCACTGTTTAGCCCGAGGGCTATAGTTATTTCACCTGAGGGCTTGACTTCTGTGCCTGAGGGCAGCACTTCCTACGCCTGAGGGAAATTTCTGTTATGCCTAACAGCTATACCTGCGGGTTAGATTCTGCTTACCCGAGGGTAAGGTTTTTCTTGTCTAAGGACGTGGACTGTTTGCTGAGAAATGCACTGTGGTTATTTCTAGTATATAATGAATTAAATGAATAATAAAATGGAAATTTAATTTTTATTTCAGTTACTTGTCAGCACTGCTTACTTTATTTCATTTTACTATTGCACACTATTGTTTCATGTTTACACACAGTTGGGCACATGCCTTTGGTGGGTGCCTACTGAGATATATTTCTCACACCCTGTTCGGGTCACGCTTTTCGGCCCAAACGGATTACGTTTCGGCATGTGTAGATGGGGGAAGAGTCCCTATACAGGTACTTGACTATCTATGAGGAGTAGAAGGGAATGGGACCAAGCCTAGGCTTGCGATGTCGCTGCCAACTGTTTGATTTGTTTTGCTGTACTCTACCTTTTGCTGTAATGTATTGATGTATAGCATGCTCTGGCTGTTTTCTTAGTACTTGAAACATGTAGGATCACAATTTATATACTCTTTATTATTTCAGTTGTGTATGGTTTAATACTTCCGCTGTTTGTTGAATGTTTTATTTAAATTCCACTGTGCTACACTTTGAAAAATGAGGGGATAGATTCCCCTCTATCGGACCTGGGCCGTCGCTTCTATTCGGTAACCTCTGGCGTTTGGGGAAATGCTCTTGAGGTCACATGGCGAACCGGGTTCGGGGCACCCGTTGCGTGGCACCCGGGTCTGGGACGTTACAAACTATGTCACAGTGGTGATAAAAAAATGAGCATACATGTGCCTCATTATGTCCTCAGGATCCCATGTATCTTTCTAAATTTTGTGGGTTTTCCAAAAAACTGACCAGGTGAGTACATCCTCATGGGAGAAAAATGTAAAAAATTGATTTTATAATGTTTTGGTGGTTGTGAAATATGATAATTTGTTATCTTGATATGATCATGTATTTTAATTTTACTGATATACACAGTGCTAGTTTTCCGATATTTATTCAATGGAGAAATTATTGGAAGGACCATCTCACAAACATAAAATTATAGTTTAGGTTGTCTATTATTTGGATATCGTTTTAATAAATTTTTCTATCCTTACATGTTTTTAAATAGATCTAACCTTATATTTTGTCCTATTATATTTCTTTTTTTTCCTAATTCTTTATTTCTACACTGGTATTCCATTACATTGATATTCTATACATCCTTCTTTAAAAGGATTCATAAGGATCCATTTGAATGATAATTTTATGTATAACATCATATAAAAAACTCTAATATAAGAATGTGTTGGTACCAATTTACTTTTAATTTCATAAGAAATATTCTTAGCATAAAATTTAGTGTGTAAATTATTATATCAAACTAACCGTCTATCTAAGGATGAAACATAGTAATGAAACTCAAACCTATATCAATAACTTCATAAATAATTTTCCAAAAATTAAAAATAAATTCTAGATTATGATAAAATTAAATTGGATTTGGTACTCCATTTAACGTTACAAATTTCTTAATTTATAATCTAGAAATAGAATCGAATGGGAAATCATCTCAAATATAAATGAAATGAGATGATCTAGTAAGGAAGTCAAGTAAAACCCCAAATTATCTCAACATAAATGAATAGTTAAACCCTTAAGGTTTCAAGTACATTTAATTATATTTTCATGACTTTAAAGGAATTCTACCACACACTACATTGTCACAACATATAATAAAAAAAGGGTTTCATTGCTAAATATATATCTTAAAATATCCTTAATATTGATAAACTCCCATTACATAAAATATCAAAATGGGTGTTAATTAAACTGGACATTTGATCATCCTTAAACTCATAATCCCATGATTGTATCCATAACACTTTTGTTAATCTTACCTGGTGACATATATTCATAAAATTTCTAGTTCGACTATTTTTATAAATAATATCTCCCCTTGTATAAAAACATTTCCATTAGAATCATGGGTTCAATATTTCAATGAAGAAATATTAAATGTGATTTAATTTGTCAAAAAATATTATAGGTGCTGATAAGAACACCAAATTTCACTAAAGTTCGTGAAATAATATTTTTATAGTGGTCATTATTACAAAAAATTGAAATTCTCAACTAACTATGAGAGGATTAGTGTCCCATAATTATAATGAATAACTTCAACCGGTGTGATCACATAAGAATACCATTTTTCCATTTTATTTATAGGTTATTACTATAGATTATCATTATAAACCCTTGTATTTGGGATGTTGTTATCAAAATTCCCAAAATTCATACTATTGAAACCCAGAATCGTAGGTGGTTCATTATATGGATATTTCTCATAATTAGATAACTTATTCTCATCTCTTTAGAAATCAATTACAGAAAAACCTTCCTTTCAAAAATTGAATCATTTTTTAGTCCCCTTAAAAAATATCCTCTATGATTATTCACTCACATTTGACATAAAGAAAATATAATATTCTCTTATCAGTATTTATTTGATCTTCCCATTGAATAAAAATTTTATCTTCTTATATAAACCTTGACACTAAAATTTAAATTCTAATTCTATTTCCTCTATTATTTAACATAGAACAATTAATTAATATCTACTAATGTCACCTGTAGAAAAATACCTTAGAGAAATATTTTTGGTTCACTGAAGGAAAAAATAAAATTTACATTTAGAATGAATGATAATATAAAAATAATTCCTCACAACTCTAGAAAAAAAAAATTCATTAGGACCAATGGATTCATCATCCATTTTATTTAGATCAATATACTCTGTATCAATAATATTATGAATAATATTGGGAAATTACTTATTGAAAAAAACATTTCTGAACTATTCCCAATCCATGGAGTCCATATCATCACGTTTAATTTCATTCTTGATAAGGTTCCCCCATTGATCTACTTCACCTTCGCAATGGAAGAAATCCAAAATTAAATTCTCAGGCTCGGAAAATTGGATGATGGAATATGTCTTTTATGTAGTGGTGATCAATTTCTAATAAACTAGTTGATCAAAAGACCCATTGATATAAGGTGGATGTTTCCTCGTGAAAGACTCTATATTTGTCATTACTACCTTTTTTGGAATTACCACAATAATCATATGGTGGGAAAATTGTGTGAGTATAGAAACAATATTTTTTATTCAATCTCTAATAATATTTGGTTGCAATAGAGGAAAGCCATTAAATATTTAGTAAAAGTTTTAATTAACACAATTCCATCATAATCCAATTATCTACTGAACCCAAAATAAACTTGTTAGAAACACTAATCATATTGTGGAATCACATAATCATAAAAAACCACATATATGTTTCCTAAATTAAGAAAATAATTTTTCAATCTATGAAACCTTAGGCTTAATCTTGGTCATTCATCGTCATTGTTTATTTAAATCCATCATTATTGTTTCTAAAACTTTTATTAAATTACAATGAATACCCATCAATGTTTCAAACCATGTGTGAAGAAAGGCCTATGTTCATGAATAAGCTGATAATTGAGTATATCTAAATGCTCCCTTTTCAAATTTATTACCCCTAGGTTCTTATGTTGCAGATCTACTTCCACTTGAAGTATCCATATATGAATTTAATTTCTTAGAAACCACTCACACTATTCATTTATAAAGTTCCAAAACATTATTCTATAATTTTAATCATCCTTACCATTATCCTTAGATATGTACCTATAAATATCATTAGAAAAATCCCTATGGATGTCACAAAATTTTTCTCAATCATGTTTACAAAGGATAACTAAAATATTCCTATAATACCAACTATAATGAACAAGTATTTTCATTCTTAGATATTATATTTTTTAGATGAATACTCATTAAATTACACAAACACATGCCTGAGGATCGTAATTATTTAATGAATTTGGAAAATGGAACATAGAAATATTGATTATTAAAATATCTTCAATGACTCCCACCGAGATATTCCCATTAATTACTCTTCATAGACATACACTACATAAATACTATTGTTATTACATAAATAAAGGGAACATAATAATGGGTGATCGAAGATTCTCAGTAAGTATTTTTAAAGGAGTTAAGTAAGCATAACATGAGAATAAGGGTATTATAACTTGGGGATAACTGTTGAAAACCATATCCTTCAAATCAAATATCATAATCCTGAGTAAAGTAATCATGATTTTTATTTCAAAGATATAAATCATTAGGGAATCAAATAGTATGATCTGTGGGAGCATAACATTTTCATAATTTATAGAATTGTGGAGATTTTATAATTATAGATAATATTATGTCATTGAAACCCACCAAGACATTTATAACATGTTACCCATTGGATAACCACTCGTGTACCTACATTGTTCTTAGGCTAACACCCTTTTAACCAATTTTTTGGTATTTGGATAACCACTCATTTTCCCTCATTTTTAGAAATGGGCTAACCACATGTGTTCACTATAGGTTCATAGAAAAATTATCATTACCCATTTAATTGGATATATATATAGGTCAAACCCATGAAAAAATTAAAATCATTTTTATGTGTGACATTTGATCATGAAACATTCATCTTATCACAACCTATGAAATGAAATTGGTTTCATAAAAAATTCATTGTATCAATATTTTTAGACAAAATATATTTTTTTTATAATTATTGCATCATATAATCCTTAAATAAACCATGATAAATAAATGAGATTCATATAAATTTTATAATTCTATAACCCATTGAAGGAAAACTAGTTCATAAACATCATGAAAAAATTAAACCATTCCTATAAATAATAATAATGGAAATCTTAGATTATATCCCCAAAAAGGAATATATAACATCAAAAAAATTATACAAAGTTGGAATTTATTTTTCAAAGAGAAATAACTTATACCATTTATTGTGGAAGATAAACTATCATTTAATATAAATTTTTGAATCTAAAAAGAAATTTCAAAATAGAATTTTTTATATAATCTAGAAAACATATAATAGAATATTTATAATACATAAAAATCATTTGTTTAGAAAAATATCCTTTCTAATTTGTAAAAAATATTAAAAAAATTAAACAGTTCGAAAAGTTTTTTCCCTGAAAATAATATTTATATCATAAAATATAGTCTTTAATGAATTTAATGGGGATGCTGATGGAAATTTATGTTTATACCATCCATTTTAATATAATGAATCCTTTCACGTTTTTTGATAAAATCGAAATATGCATTTTTTTGAAAATAAAATTAATGTACATTTATAAAAATTGAAGTAATCCCTACATGGGTTATGATTTTTATAGTAAATAAATTGAAAAAAATCAAAACATTTCTGATATCTTTTATAGAAGACATGGTTTTTGATAAAAATGGGTTTTGACTAAAATCACTATTTTTGATAAAAACTGCTTTTGGACCTCTTTATTACAAAAAGAGAGAAATATTATGGGAAAAAATGATTTCCCAGGACACAAACATTTGATAATTAAAGTCAAGTGTTTTTAGGGAAATATATCACAACAGTGCTTCATCAAAAACATATTTATTAACAATCCCGACAAATTATGAAATGATAACATAAAATCATTACCACTTTAGTAATATTGAATCATTTACCCCATGAAGTAACAAAATAAAATTGAAATTGAAATATCATGATGATATATAAATTCATGATATTATTTTTCAAGGGGATGTATGTACACCTTTTGAATTAATATAGGTCCATTAAATAATGTATGTCTCAATGAAGGAAAATTGGGATAAAAATTCATTATCAATTGTTTATCTTATGAAATATAAAACCTAATAAATAATAGGATAAAAAATATAATATAATGAATATTAGTTCATTATTTATATATCATAGATAAAATGGAGTATATACACCATACACAAAATTTTAGAGAATTTGTATATGTCTCCTAAAAATATAATAGAAACTAGAAATCCATTACCTTAAGTATTGAATTCCTTCACACATGCCAAACCTATATAATTTTAAATATGAACTTATTATAAATATATTATAGAATTATGTGTATATATAATACCATTTATGATTTATTTATGACCTTTTATTACCTATTTATTTGTAATTCTATCATAAATAAACATTTCAAGTAATAAAAAATTTGTTTTTCAATATGATATGATTTTTAATTTTTGGTCCTTATACATTGATCATGGATTAATAATATAAAAATTTACAACATTGTATAATTATATTTTATATTAATAATATATTTATTTTGTATAATCTAAACAAATTACTATTGAAAAATGAAATTCGATGTTCATGGTGATATTGGTATGTACATACGCATGAACATTATTTCCATTTATCATATTAGGTAGAAAGAAATAATGTTAAATGGTATATAATTATTACATAATAAGTTATATTTCATATATATCACATATTTTTATTAAATATATCTTTATTACCTTCAATGTAAAGTAATAATGAATCACATCGGTTCGTAAGACGGTAGTCCACTGTGCACAGGAGCGACATTATCATCTTACCACAAAATAGAAATAAAGAATGTAGTGTGATATAATTTTTACATAAGAATAATAATATAATAAACATTATATATAAACAAATAATCCAAAATTATTTACTTCCTTGATATGTGGTAATGTAAATATGAATGACATGGGTTTGCGAGGTGGTAGACTGTCATACACAGAATTGATGGATTCATAACACATTTGATAGAAGTGGAGGTAGTTATAGAAAATTAACTTAACAAAAAAACCAACTCATTGTATGTATGTTACTGAAGCTATTATAGAACCATCTTATAATAATAATTTAAGGTTATGTAGTAGAAATAAACTGAAAATTATTTTTGATGAATTTTTCCTCTTATCCTCGTATCAACCTTAGGTTTTAACCAAATTCATTGTTAGCTAAGATTTATATAAAAAATATGGCGTATAGAATTAATGAATTAAATTTGGAATGTAATTGTTTCTGGTGATAGATGAATAATATGGGTTTTAATGAGTGAAGTGGCGAAGAAAAGTGGTGACCATTTATAATTACGGTCAGAGGAATAGTTCTATTTTTTGAAAGAAAGAATACCACCAAAACAATTTCAATTAAAAAGGAAAAAATAATATAAAATAATTTATACAATAAGTTATAAAGTATTAATATGTGCATAAAATATGTTATGAATAATTATTGTGTTAATTTTTACCCCTATGTTTTTAGTTTAGCCCCGAGTAAACACATGTTCACCTTAACTGTGATAAATAAGTTTACCATGTTTAATATTCATTAAGATGAAAAAATAAGATGAAATTTTATATAAAATAAATTATTTTGATTCCAGATAACAAATAAATTTTCTAAATTACATTCATATAAGTGAAAAAAAATTATTTTCAAATTTTCCCATTGTGGCGATGAAAAATAGTGTTTTAAAAAGAAATTGTTCAAAAGATTTAAATATTATTATATAAATATTCAATATGAAACTAATTACAATGAACATAATTGGATGTATGGATATATATTTGATCTAATATTACATTAAATCCATGTTATAATTCAATTTATATTTAGAAATAAATTTTAAAAAAACAAAAATCATCATTTCAAATTCGTTATTTTTATCTAGCACTCAAAAAAAATTGTAAAAATTCAGACCACCTAAATATAATGATAACATAATTATTAAAAAAAGTATAATATTTTAAAAAATAAATTCTAAAAATATGTGAAAAAGTATTTTTATTAAAATTAAAAAAAAAGAAGTGAATTTTTTTTGAGAGAATATTATTCTTAAACCATATAAAGACATTAGTAAAAATTAAGTATTTTTTTGAAAAAAATCCATTTATATAAAACCATTAAAAATAATATTTACTAATATTTATTACTATATATATCATTATGTTTAATATCTAGTTTGTAACATTCATTTTTGAATAATAATAATATTAATAGTAGAATGTGGTTTTGTTGAAACTCTCTGTTGCAAGCTTACCCTATGTTGTGTGTAGCACAAGAAAAGTTTAGTGTAGAAAGTAACAAAACATAAACTAAATATTATTTAAAAGTAAAATATATAAAAGAATAAATTTATTTTAAAAAAATATTTCAAACAAAAATTACGGTGTTTCAATTATATTCAGTTTTATGATGTTTTATAAATTGAATTTCCATTGGATAAAAAATTGAAAAAATTCACCTACCTGAATTACTCACATTATATACAAATAATTCTATACTTTTACGTGTGTCAATAGAATATTTATTATTTTATCATATTTGATGAATAAATATCAACTTTTATGGGATCTTTTTATCCATTAAATGTCAATGTACAATATTATACAGAATAATTTTCATAAACATTGATTCCTCTAATTTCTAGCCATTTAGTTTAATCCAAAATTTAAAGCATAATATAAAATAATTTTTAATATATTATATTATCAAGTTTAGGAGTAATCTCTCAAATCAATATAATAACTCCCAATGTTCAATTGTAATCATTAAACCCTAAAAATATTTCAAATGTTATTAAACAAATTTGAATGCCTCAAAATCATATAACAACACAAATTTACTTTAATTATCATTATATTCAAAAACGTAGTAGATTTTTTTTATTTGGATGAGGTTTTTTTCATGTCATAGAAAAATCAAAAAATAACCAGTCTTTCTAGAGAAAATTCCCATGAAGATACAAAAATTTAACCCATTGTTCACATATGCTAAATTTATCACATACTTTTATTCCATGGAGAGATACATAAGTGATTCAAAAATAATTCTCATGATCTTCATCTATTTTATAGAATACAAATATAAAATCAATTATTTCCCATATAAAATTATCAGGATAATTGATGATTCTTGGAAAATAATATCAAATAATTCAACATATCTAAAAAGTTTAAACACAGAATATTAGTGATTTACATATTACAATTATATTAATGAGCTCTATAGATCCTATCTCAACACTAATAAAAAATTCCCCATCCCATTAATCAATTACCAGGATCTTTCTCTCCACAATTATCATAATTTTTATTTTATATTATTTTATTATTCTCTATTTCCTCATTTCAATTTCCTTGGGGCTTAGTTTTAATTTTATTATCTTTACTTATTTGAAAATAAATAACCCTGAGAATGTTTTTTAGTCTTAATGGAACTTAATAACATACCATATAAAGATGATATTTTCTTTGAAACTATGCCCCTTTAAAGTCATGTCTTAATCCCATCAAATAATATGTTAATATTACATTCTGTATGACATATGTAATATACAATATATCTTGATAATTTTTTATTATTATCATAATACTCCATGAAAAATTATTCTTCCTTATAATATTTATTGGGGAGCTGACTGCCCCATTGGATCTCATTCCTCTCAAGTAACGTATTTATTAAAATATATGACCTTAAAAATTTGATATTTTATGCATTCTATTTAATCATCTTCATTAGTATTCGGGGGTAATGACAAATATTGATCAGATTCTCCCTTTAATAAATGCACTTATAGAATAACCTTTTCCCTTTCATTACATCCCATGAAAAGATATATCTTTTCAAGGAAAATAATCATGTGTTCATCAACAATTGAATTAGTAGTTAAATTAAAATGATTATTATATTTTCATATAAATTGAAACAATATGGGTGAATAATTGTATAGAAAAATAGGCTGATACATGTAGTAATGGTTATTCATCAAAATATAAGTAAAATTCCCTTAAAAATCCCTGATATTTTCAACCCCAGCACCCAATGTCTTGAATTTATATCTAAATAAATCCAAACATTGACAAAGAGGGTTGAGATGATTTCGTTTCCTTCGTCTAAGTGCCTTAACTAAATATTGGGTCAATTAATATCATAATATTCATTAATTTTAAGACATAATGTAAATTTATTTATAATGTTAAATGTTTAAAAATAATCTTAGGGATTATAATAATTCTATTGTTACCTATGTACATTTATAATCTAGTTCTCTATGTTCCCACTAAAATTTCATTGATACCAATAATAAAAAACTGGCTCAAGTAACCCCAAGTAAATGCTTTTTTATTTTATTGGTTAAATGTATATGGGATCGCACCACCCCTGATCTATTAGTTTGGCAGTCTTAGAAAACATGATATATATATATGACCAATATATTACACTAGGGACAAAAAATATATAATGAAAAAACATTATCCATCATTAAAAATCATTCAATGTTCTCATATTCAAATCCTATAGAATAGAATAATATAACATGTGATATTGGCTTCATATTAAGGGTTATACAAATTAGAGTCTGTCATGAGTAAATAATGAATAACTAATATGGTATAATGGTTAATAAAAACACAAGTGATTAAATAAAAAATTAGTTCAATGAAAATTTTGGTATAATATCAACATATAAATACCATGGAAAATAAAAAAACTTATTCATAAAGAAAACTACATAATTATAGACATTCATGATTAAGGCCTCTAATCAAATATATCATCAATATGACCATCAAGGCCTCTTAGCCCAGATAATTTTAATTCTATCAATCCCACTTAACAAATACATTATCAATGTATGGGATGAAATAAAAAATACAAAAATATTATAATATAATTATATAACATTGATCTATACACCATGAAAACGTGTTTTGTCTCATTATACCTATTTATTCATCAAGTGGATATATATAACCAGGAGCCACACATCACATTTTTGTCCAAATAATTCCTCATATTATTTTTATGATAAAAAAAATTAAATCTAAAAATTATTTATAAGTTAGGAATTATCCATATTTAATCAATAATACTTAATATTTCCCCATTCATTAAAGTTAATTTCCTAAAAAACATCTACCAACTAATAATTTATATAGAAATGGTATATAGATGAAAAATCACTAAATAAAATATATTATTCTATGTTCATCCTGTTGGTTTTGAGTGTACTGAATGCATGTGGTGGTGGGAGATATATTAAAATTCTTATTAATAGTCCTTTCCCCGAACCATTAGTATGGAACATCCACATCAAATTTATAATTAGTTTATTTAATATCAGAATATATAAATACATGGGGTTAGAAACATTATTCATTGATGATTGTTGATTATCTTAAATTACTTTTTTTTATTTCCTTCATTGTGTTATGAGGATCCAAGGATAAAATCCCTCAAGTGATAATCCACATATGGTCTAATGATCTCTGAGAAACACCACCCAATCACTTGGTTCTAGCGAGTAGACTAAAATGTATGGTGTTGTTCAATCATGGTCTCTCATTATTTATTCTTGAAGAAATCACTCTCTATATTCTATAAATTTAAATTGAGATATTAAATGGATTCAAGAGAGAATTAATTTTTCACAAAAATTCATTAATCTCAATTGTTTGGATTAAATAAAATATAAACATAAAAATCTATTTATAGAGTTAAGGTTATGTAAAAATATTATTTAATTTCTTGTTGTAAATTAAATAAAAATTAAAACTATTGATAAAATTAATTCCACATAATAATAATATCATTATTATTCTTTTCTGGTGCGCACCTACTTGGTCAATAAATAATATTATGTAATACTCTTTTTAATTAATATTTTTCATTAGACAAGACTTGGTTTATTCAATATCATCTAGAATTTATTGAAGAACTGAATGGATATTTTTTTCATAATAAATTATTTAATTCACGGTCTATAGAATAAATATTTATTAAAATATTTCATATCAAAATAAATATTTTACTCACTATCCAAAGGCTGAATAATTCATATATATTAACATAATGATATTAATTAATTAATTATAAACAAAAAAATTGTAAGCATGTGTATATTAGTGTTAAATATTATATTAATGAAATTATTCCTCAGTATTACGAATAATATTTATTCCAGAAATCAAATTAAAATATAATTTATTTTAGATCAATGATAACACTTACAGTGTAAACCTTTGAGATTTTTTATCATTGGACTTAGGTGGGGTTACATAAATTCCAAGATTACTATATGGAAATGGTTCAAGGAACTCATGATAATGTTCAAAATTTAATAACGATGAAAACCTGATACAAATTCTCACTATGAAATATAATCGCTTTATTTAAATATATCATACATATGGTTTCACATCAATGACAACAACCTATATTTTTTATATGTATTTGTTTGACTATCTAAAATAAAAATATCATTACACCAAGAACATGAAATTTTGTTAGATAGTTAAATTACAATCAAAGGGCCAAGATATAAGATTCCATAAAGATTAAGTAGACGAATCCTTACTCTACTTTTCGATTAATGACATATCAATCATGACACACCCAACATATCGATCTTCTTCAGGAACAATTATCATCATGGTTTCTGAAATACATTTAAGTATATGGTTTGTATCATTCCTTAATATTAATATCAATGTCTATTCACCATCACACACACTCGTAGATAGAAATATCTGATGACACCAAAAAAAAGAAGAATTCCTTCTAGTGGGTATGTTCTCATATTCTCCCATCATGGAGATCACCATGTGTGAACATCATGAGATCAAGAATCAACTACTTATGAGTACTCACACTTTAATGTATATGTACTATTTGTCCCACCATAGTATATTTTATAAACGTAAAACTTTATTTGAGAATATTGTTATATCACATAATGTTTATCATCATAGTAGGGAACAACAATGACCTTATCATTATCAAATAAACTCTAGGAAAACATTACATTAGATTCATGTAGAAAAAAATCTATATGTAATACTTTTTTTAATATTAAACACATAGAAGATATAAGTCATGAATGTACAAAAACATGGTTGATGTTCCACATCAATATATTATGGTATGATATTTAGTTAAAGGTAAAACATCATGCTCTTGGTTGATGCTCCACATCAATACTTCTTTTATATCAGCCTTAGAAGAAAAAAATTTCAAGACCTGACCAAATGGGGCTCGAACCGCGACTCCCCAAGAACACTTACAATAGGCCAGGTGCCGGCGTCTTGCACCGAGTAGGCTATCAAACACACAGGAGACCTTAGCCAAAGGTACCTATACACACACACCCACATACACCTCCATGCAATATTGCAGATATGTATATATAAACTAAAAAGGAAATGCATGCATACATCGATACCAAACCAGATTGCAACAAAATTACATAGGGAAAAATAGGGCCCACCAAAGGAAAACTAAAAAAGTGGACAACATGCTCAAAAGGAGTGAAAACACTGCCAAAAACGCATGCGGGTAAGATCCTCGGCACAACTCTGGTAAACACCCCAGTCAAAACCGCTCACTATGCTCCGCCTACTCTGGGTCCTCCGGGAACTCCATCGAAAGGCATGTGGTCTACACAACACACAAACATGTGTAAGAAAATACCATGTAGGGGTGATTATAAAAAATACTCATTAGGAACCCCAAAAACCACAACATAAAAAGGGAGCAACTGTAAGGCAACAGTCAGCTCATCCCAGCTATTGGGAAACCAAACGAGAGAGGAACTCCATCTCGAGAGCATCCTCAGCTAAACACGACCAGTCAGCTCAACTTAGATGTATGCCCATATATACACCATGAACAATCATGATATACTCAAACAATACACTAAGCCTCATGAGGTTCCAACCTCATAACCTGCGACAGGTATATAACTAAGAGAACACACTCCATGAGCTTTGTCATCCCAGATGACACTCGTCCGAGAGATATACGCTCATCGAATATCGCCACTAAGAACCTCTTGTTAAAACAGTAGAAATACCAAACTCTTTCGATAGGGGATGACACCTAGGATCTGTTAGGGGATAACAGAACCCACACCAGCATACGAAGATCTCACATATAGGGGATCACAGCTAGGGTCTGCTGTGGGATACCACAACCTGATCTAGCACTTCACAGAAACACATTACTCAGATAGATGATCTTCACCCAGGTAATAGTAGTCATGATGATACAAGAACCCTATCTTTTACATCTCGCATTTTAGGGGATCAACCTTACGATTTTGTAACCCTACAGAAACCACGTGCTAATTAGTGGATCGTATAACCAACGATACTGAAACCCTACTATAATCCTCATGCTGAGTAGGGGATCGTATACCTAACGATGCCATAACCCTACTGAGAATGGTCCACCGCATAGGGGATCATATTTCTGATGATGAAACAAACCCTAACGAGTTAACCTGCTAGATAGGGGATCACCACCCATGGGTATAAGTCACAACGATTCCAAGAACCCGATCAAGGGAACCGATGCTAGAGGATCCTGCTCCGGGCCCACCGGAGGGATGCCACAACTCTAACATATTAAACAACCCATCGAGAAGATCAAAAATCTATGGTAAGGTTAAAATGTTGTGAAAACCCTTGTAGGAACGAACCAAGGGAGTACCCTCATACACTGCTGGTCCAAACGTCGCTAACTCGAGCGACCCTCCACAACACCACAAAACACACCTCCAAGGCCGAAATGGACAACCAGTGAAAAATGCACTATTCACCATAACTAGACCATGTGGTTCCCACACCACGACCCCAAATTTAGGCGGGTCGAGAGCACTGTTGTGATCCCCTCATAATAAAACATGGTATCGACTACTCGAACACTCCAAATGGATGTCGGGAAAAAAATGACATTTCATTGCAAAACAAGCAAACTGGGCCCTGTGGGGTCCTTCACTCTATCATTAGCCCGAATACTAAAAGGAGCATCTCAAAAAGTATACACAAGAACTAGCGTTATGCTTCCGCTGATGGCACGTCAATCAGATGTCCGGTTCGGGAGGTACGCTCATTGCACGCTTTAATAAAAATTTAATATTATTAAATTATAGTGTTTCGTGTCAGCCATCCTCAGGTGTAGAACCCAAAAACCATGAAACCCAAATCAAAAAGTCCACCTCACCGACATGAACCCATGTCCATGGACGGTACGTCAAACAGACGAGCCATTTAGGAGATATCCCCCCTTGAACAATGGGGGCCCAAAATTGGGTCGGTCCTGACAGGTCGCCCCGGTCTCGACTGCCGGCCTGTGGCCCCGCCATGGTTCTGGTCCAGCATGCCGCAACACGCTGGCCATGGCTCACATGAGAACCACCGGACCCATCGAGTCCAGTTCTTCCAAACAGACCGGCCAAGCGGCCGGTCTTTGTTCCGCGCGCCGTGCTAGCAGGACCCGCCGAACGTGGGTCCCTGTCCGTGCTGGACCTCTGAGGTCAGCGCCTTGGGTCTTCTTCCTGGACCGTGATAGGCCGCCGCCACCGCCTCCTGACCGGCCGAGTGCATAACCACATGCTGGCCCGCTGAACGTCGCGGCCGCTCGGGCCTCCCCGATCGGCCGCCTGGATTCGTCACACTGCGCCAACCGCCTCTCTGCTCGGCGTCTCCGCCGGACACCGCCACACCTCACCGACGCACCCAGTTGCGCTGCTCAGGCCACCCCCGATGTCGTTGTCCTCATCGGCTGCACCTGACGCTTCTTATCCTCTCGACCATTGGCCGTCGCGCACCAGCTGAGTGCCCCCCTCACGCTGCCGGTGCAACTCCGGCCTGTTCCTTTGCTACACCACCCCAACCTCTAGCCACCGCCCCTTTCCAGAGCTGGGACTTCCGCTAGCCACCACAACCACTCTGGAGGACCAATTTTGAAACCTATGGTTGATTTGGACACCTCGGGATGAGGCCTTCGCAGCACCTGTGCCCGATCAACGATCTGACGATCGATTGACACATCTGAAAAATTCGGACGAAGAATGGCGAAGAACACTTCAAACCCGGGATTTAGAACCGAACTCATACGGTGGCCATGTTTGTTCATCCATCGTACCAATTAAAAAATTATATAATTTAAAATGATGGATTGACTAAAACCCAAGAAATTGACTAAGGAGTGGAAAAACAACTAAAACCCTACCTCAATCCGGTCGTTCATCGGAGACGCGTCCGCTGTAATCCCACATCGATCCGATGGAGTTCGCTCCTTAATCTAGAGAAGAACAGTGAATAACCCTGAAGAACAAGAGACATAGAGAGAGATAGGAGAGAGAAGGAAAAATTATGTATTTCTCTTAAATCAAACACTTAAGTGAATTTATAAAATCTCTCTGAAACACTGCCGACGGGCGAGGATTCTGAAACCCCTGTGCCCACCTAATTTATATCACGCCTAGCCAAAACACCCCATAGAGAACTCAACAGAAGTCTTGCATTTCCATTCCGAGACTTCTTTCGAAAGTTATTTGAAAAGAACACCAGTGATAAAAATCACTAAGTCATTATTTAAAAATGACAATTTTCCCCTGGGTGACATCTCTCAGAGCAGGCCCGCACGCACAACTTTTTCACCCCACCTAGGGTAAACGGCATGCTCGGGACACAACCATTCCCTTGGATTTCCAATCCGATATAATTTTTAAGAGAAAACATAACCCCACCACGTGAATAGTATAAAAATACTTAATATTTTTATAAATTTAATTCTGGGAACATCGGGCCTCTGAATCGCTTACCGTCTTTGGGCCTAGCTCTGGAATTAGTAATAGAAATATTCCAAATTCTGACAGGGCCAATACTCGAGTCACTACATCCTCCCCTCCATTGAAATTTTCTTCCCCGAAAATCCCTAATCTCATGGAAAGCAACTGGACTCTCAACTAGGTCTCCCACGCCAGCGAGTCTGCCAACAAACACCCCTTCCCGAACACATAAGTCAAAGGGACTCATCCACCACACCTCATCACTATCCGCTTTGGGCGGCACTGACTCACCCACAAAATTTTGATCACGTCCCAAAATGTGTCTTAGTGGGGGAAGGATCTCTCTTCCTCACGAATTCGAAGCATGCCGAACAACACCCACACAAGGTCTTACCAACGCCCTGAACAAAACTCAAGGTAGCAACAGAAAAGGAAGAGTATCGTTAAACAGTGTCCATCAAAACTATTGAACAAAGTAGAAAGAACACAAAGCATACCTCTATCCATCCATAGAGCCTCTGGGTCTGCAGCCTCTAGGGCATGCAGTTTTCCTCTCTCTCACCCTATAGCTCCCTGAGCTCAGCGTGGACCACCTGGGGGTGGTGGTGGGGGAATCTGATATCGCATACCACCTCCTGCCACTGCACCAGCTTTGTAGCCCGGTCTTCCACCATGCGGACCTCCAAACTCGAGACGTTTTCACTTCCAACGCGGCATGTCAACCATCTCCCTCTCAGCAGCACGATGGGCCGGAAAACCTCTAGAAAGATGTCTTCGACCTTCGCAAGCATAACACCGCCTCTCCTACAGCTGACCAAAACTGGCATGCGAGCCCTGTGAGCCCTGAGCCTCAGATCATCCATCCTGGGGTCTCTTCCTGGAATGTTTTCCATGCCCAGACCCCGGCATTTGTCATCGGCTACCAGCTACCAAATTCCTAGCTGCCACATGCCCAACACTGACGGGATGAATCTGGTCATCCAAAAAACACTCAACCACCAAGGCTCACTCCAGCACTCCAGCATATGTGGTCAGACACAAGGAAACCACACCTGCCTGGATGTCTCTGCGTAGGCCCTGTTAGAAGGTCTGAGCCCTAAAGAACGGGTCTCAAACCATATTTAGGGAGTAGCATGATAGGTCGGTAAACCTCACTGAGTACTCCGATACAATCATGCACTCGGTCGAAGCTACAGAATCTCATGAATCTGCACTGACCACTACGTCACTTGATAGAAATATTCCCTGAAGAGTCGTTCCAACTCTATCTACGTGAGAATCTCCTCATCATGGTACTGTGTCACCAAAATCCACCATTACCAGGACAAACCATGCAGAAGGCTCGCCGCTAGGACCACCATCTGATCTGGGGGTGTCCTCACCAAGCGGAAAACTCGGGTGACTGCTTTGAGCCAGTCATCAGCTACCTGAGGGTCTGGATCACCCCTGAACCTCTGAGATTGATGCCTCTGGAACTCGTACAGTGCACTCAGACTACACACAACCTCGTCCTTCACTACCAGCACAACAAGCTGCTCGACAGGCGGTGGCTCAACTGGTGGACCACCTGAAGGTCTAGCCTCAGAACCTGCACCCTTGTCCATTGCCTCTACACTGGGCAGATTGTCACCACAATCATGCTGCAGAACCCTCACTGGCTTTCATCATGGATTCATCCGGAAATATAATCAAGACACACCATAGTCAATGAGTATATCTAGAGAGATGACTCAAGAAGAACAAGGGAAACCCAAAAACCCAGTCCTATATGATGCATATACCATTATGAACCTGTGACTACTGTACAAACGTCCTGAGTCGAGTGGAATGATATCAGAGTCCTAGTGAATGGATACGTCAGCCACCGCACCAATACTAGAGTCCCTAGCCTGAAAGACGAACTTGAAACATCTTAACACTGCCTCTATGCAAGCCAAACCAAACTCATAGCTAGACCAGCTACGCTCTGAGATCCCAATGGTGGAACCTCCTCTGATACCACTCTGTCACGACCCTACCCAATGGGGCTGAAGCCGCGACTCCCCATGCCTGCCTCCAATATTCCACGGGCTGGAGTCTAGTGCCAATAAGGCTATCACACACACGGGAGGAATTATCATATGGTACCTTTATACACACATCCACACACACCACCATGAAATAGTGCAGATATGTATATAAAAACTAAAAAAGAAATGCATGCATACATCTATACCAAACAAGAGTGAAACATTAGTACAAAGGGAAAATTCGGACCCACCGAAGGAAAACTTAAAAAAGTGTCCAACCATCTCAGAAGAAGGAAATAAACTGCCAAAAATACCTACCGGTAAGCTCCTCGGCACAACTCCAAAAAACACCCTGGTCAATCGTGCTCACTAAGGTCTGCCTGCTCCGGGTCCTCCAAGAACTCCGTCGAAAGGTATGTGGTCTGCACAAGACACAAACATGTGCGGGCAAAGACCATGCAGTGGTGAGTATAAAAAATACTTAGTAGGCACCCCAAAAATACAAAATAATAAGGGAGGAACTGTAAGGAAACAATCAGCACATCCCAGCCAGAGGGAACCCAAACGAGAGAAGAACTACATCTTGAGACCATCCTCAACTAAACACGAACAATCATCTCAACTTAGGTGTATACCCATACACACACCATGAAGAATAAATATATACACAAACCACGCACTAAGCCTCATGAGGTTCCCACCTAGTAACCTGCGACATGTACATAACTAAGAGAACACACTCCATGAGCTCTGTCATTCTAGATGAAACTCGTCCGAGAGATATACGATCATCGAATATCGCCACTAAGAACCTCACACTGAAATAGGGGAAATACCAAACTCCTTAGATAGGGGAACACTCCTAGGGTCCACTTGGGGATAGCAGAACCCACACCGACATACAAAAATCTCACAAATATGGGATCACTCCCAGGGACCTCTGGGGGATACCACAACCTGATCTAGCACTTCACAGAAACACGTTACTCATATAGTGGATCGTCACCCATGTAAAAATTTTCACGACGATACCGGAACCCTATCTGGTACATCTCACATTGTAGGGGATCAAACTGATGATGCCACAACCCTATAAAAACCACGCTTAGAGTAGGGGATTGTATAACCAGCAATACTACAAGCCTACAATAATCCTTGTGCGGAGTAGGGGATCATATACATGATGATACCACAACCCTAATGAGCAAAGACCCACAGTGTAGGGGGTCATATTCCCGATGATGACATAAACCCTATGGGGTTAACCAACTAGATAGGGGATCATTGCCTGTGGATAAGCGGTCATAGATATTCCAAGAACCCGATCTAGGGAACCAATGTTATAGGATCCCGCTTTGGGCCCACCGGATGGATTCCACAACACTAACAGATTAAAAATCCTATCGATAGGATCAAAAACCTATGTTAAGGTTGTGATGTCGTGCGAACTCTCGTAGGAATGAACCAAGGGAGTACCCTAAACCACTTCTGGTCTAAATGTTTCTAACCTGAGAAACCCTCCACAACGCCACACTATGCACCTCTAAGGCCGATACCAAGACCACCATCGCGATCCATGGATAAAAACACAAAGGATAGGCTATTCAATCGCCTGAAATGGACAACCATTGAAAAAGTCACTATTCACCATAAATAGCCTGTGTGGGGCCCACACCACCACCCCAATTTTAGGCGGAAAGATAGCACCATTTTGATCCCCTCAGAAAAAAACATGAGATCAACTACTCAGACACTCCAAACGGATGTCTGGTGAAAAATCGACATTTCATCACAAAACGTACGAACTGGTCCCTGTGGGGAATGCACCCTATCATTAGCCCGAATACTAAATGTATCATCTCATAAAGTCTGCATGAGGACTACGGTCATGCTTCCATTGAAGGTGCGTCAATCGGACGTCCGGTTCACGAGGTACGCATGTTGCAAGCTTTAATAATAATTTAATATTATTAAATTAAAGGGTTTCGGTTCAGCCGTCCTTGAGCGCAGAACCCAAAAACCACGAAACCCAAATCAAAAAGTCCACATCTCTGACAAAAACTCATGGCCACATACGGTGCATCAAACAGACGCGCCGTTTAAGAGATATTCCTCCATGAACAAAGTGGGCTCAAAATTGGGCCGGTCCGGACCGCCCGGCCTGGTCCATACCATCCGGCTCGGTACGGACCGCCGGCCCGCGGCCCAGCTGCAGGTCTAGTTCCGCACGCTGCAGCCCACTAGCAGTGGCCCACAGAAGAACCACCTGACCCCTCGGGTCCGATTCTTCCAAGCAATCTGGCCAAGCGGTCTGTCTTTTTTCTGCTCGCCGCGCCAGCAGGACCCGCCGAACGCAGGCCATTTTCCGCGCTGTACCCCCGAGGTCCGCGCCTCGGGTCTTCTGCCCTGACCATGACCGGCCACGGCCGTCGCCTCCTGACCAACCGAGTGCACCACCGCACGATGGTCCTATGAACTCCGCGGCCACCCGGGCCTGCCCACTCCACCCTCGGGCTTCACCCCACCGCGTTGGCCGCCGACTCGCTTGACGTCTCCGCCGGAAGCCACCACGCCTCACCTGCGCACCTAGGTGCGCTACTTCGGCCACCCTCGATGCCTCCATCCTCACCTTCCACACCTGACGCTGCCCCTCCACTTGCCTTCTGGCCTCCACACACCGGTCGAGTGCCGCCCTCGTGCAGCTGGTGCAACTTCGGCTGGTTCCTCCACTACCCCACCCGGACCTCCGTCAACCACCATTTGCCGGAGCCGGGACTTCCTCTAACTGCCACGACCACTACGGCGGCCCGATATCGAAACTGAGGGCAGATTTGGACACCTTGGGATGAGGCCCTCAAGGAGCCTGCCCCCGATCAATGATCTGACAGTCGATTGGCGCATCTGAAAAATTCGGATGAAGAACAACAAGGAACGCGTCGATCCTAGGATTTAGAACGGAACTCGGACGGTGGCCGTGTTCATTCGGCCATCATCACAATTCCAAAATTATAGAATTTAAAATGACATATTGATGAAATCCCAAGAAATTTACGAAGGAGTGGGAAGAAAACCAAAAGCCTACCTCGATCCGGCCATTTGTCGGTGATGCATCCGCTGCGATCCCACTTCGATTCGCAGGAGTTCGCTCCATAGTCCGGCGAATAACAGTGAAGAACACCAAAGAGGAAGAGAGATAGAGAAGGAGGAGAGGAGATAGAAGGGAAAATTTTTGCTTTCTCTTAAATCCAACACTTATGTGAATTTATAAACTCTCCTTGAAACTCTACCGACAGGCGAGGATTCCAAAAAATGCGTGACCTCCTAATTTATATCACGCGTAGGCAAAACACACCAATTCGAACTCAACAGAAGTCTCGGATTCCCATTCCAAGACTTCGTTCGAATGTTATTTGAAAAAAAAACCAGCAATAAAATTCACTAAGTCATTATTTCAAAATGATGATTTTCCCCTGGGTGACATCTATCACAGCAGGCCCGCGCCCACAACTTTTACACCCCTCCTTGGGTAAACGGAACGCTCCAGATGCAACTGTGCCCTAGGATTTTCAATCCGAGCTACCGTTTAAGAGAAAACAGAACCCCACAACGTGAAATGGTATTAAAAAACTTAATATTTTTATAAAATTAATTCTGGGCACACCGCGCCTTGGAATCGCATGTCATCTTCGCGCCTAGCTCTGGAATTATTCATAGAAATATTAAAAAGTCTAACAAGGGAAAAATACGAGTTGCTACAAAAATATACATAGAGATTAATGTAGAATTTGTGAGCACATCCTTCTTTGGTCTCATCCATCTTACAAAACATCCATTCAAATTGAATATGTATCCCATTTGTCACATAATTTCATATTGATTAATTTTGAAACTAGTATCTTCTAATTCTATGATGATTATTTCCTCATCTCCTCCATAAACCATAAGAATATTCTTAGATTTCTTTAGATACATAAGGATTATATTGAACTATATATAGTGACAGTGAGTTAGATCATCTTAATATCCTCCCACCACACATAATTATTAAGATACATCTAGAATAATACATATCATAAAAAACATGAATAACAAAATGAAAGATGTGAATTGAATCGTTTCCATTCATTTTTTCCATCATGTGTGTGAAAAAACATTTTACATAAAAAATAATTTCCATGTGAAGCTGATAAAACTCACTCTTATATTGTTTAATACTAACTTTTTAGTATATTATCAATTTGGGTACTTTTTCATAGGCCAAGAAACCTGTTAGATCTATCACGATGAATCTTTATCCCAATAATATATAATTCATAAACCAAGTACATTATAGATTCACATTTATTGGACCCCGTCATAAAAGACTATAAGAGTGGTATTTTTTTCAAATGAGTAATATGTCATCAACAGATACTATTAAGAAAAAAATGTCACTCCCACTAACCTATTTATAGACGCAAGACTGAAATTCATTCTTTATAATACCTAAATCATTTATGATAACATCAAAGTGAATGTTCCCAAACATGGATGATTACTTCATTCCATAGACAAATATTTGAAATATAATGACATTTATGGCATTGTTTGGAGTCACAAACCATTCAAGTCGTGTCATATAGGCATATTAATAAGATTTAACTTTAAGGAAGGCTATTTTGAAATCATTTTTCTAAATATCATAGTTATGGAATGCTTCAATTGTAAGTTGAATTCTGTTGGATTTTATAATCGAAACTGGTGAAATGCATTCATTATAGCCAATCCATCGACTCTTTTTTAAAACCTTATGTTACCAATCACAATATATATGTACTGAATTTTACATCAATGTAATGTTTTTTCTTAAATAACCATTTCCAATTAACATTATTTATATCTACTATAGGGTCAAACAAAATAGAGTCATGGTTTTGGTACATGGAATCCATTTCCAATTTCACAGCCTACTTCAAAAAATAAATATTAGTTCCACTTACTACTTCCCTATAGGTTAGTGGATAATAATTTTAAACAAATAATATGTTACTATCCTCGATGATAATAAAATATACCATTATGTTTCCCTAACATATATTGTACCATTTACATAGTAACTGTGTCTCTGAAATAGTTCCATATTTTATGGGTCTTTGTAGAATTTTTTCCTTTGAAAACTCTTGTGTATCATGATACTAGACATCATTTATGTCTATCTCATCCCACTATCATTTTTAGAGTTAATATCCTCCTCATGAGATGTGTGACATCTATCAACCTCCAAAATTTTGTCTAAATGATTGTATAGTTAGTATCCATCTAATTGTGATAACATATAAAGATACACGTTGTACCTTGGGATGGATGTTTTTTACCTTATTACAGCATAAAAAATTCTTATCAACCCCTCATATTAATTTAAGACTATAATTTTATCTATATATTCTATAATTGGTATGGTACATAATATATTTACTAGTTGGAACTTAGTTTAGTGTGTATGTTACTACTTCTAATGCGTATTCCCACAAGGATAATGAAATACCATGTCTCATCAATGCTCTCACCATGTATTAAAGAGTTTGTTACCATTTTATCTCACACAATTCAACTATAGAATATAAGTAAGGGTGAGATGATACTATATCCAAAGGTCCATAAATAATCAATTATTTCTTGATTAAGTTATTCTCTACCATGGTCCGAGAATAGTTTCTTAATCTACTTACCATGGGGGTTCTTAACTTCATTATTGTTTTCAAAAAAAAAATTGAAAAAATCATAATAATTAGTCATTATATAGACATATTAGTATCTACTAAATTCACCAATAAATTTTATGATGTATGAGTACAAACCCCTTTCTTCAACATGAAATGGTCCACACACATCTGTACGAATTAATTCAAGAATCCCTTTTTTCCATTAAAATTTTGCAATAATTTGGGATTTAATTATTTTTCCTTCTAAACATATACGACAAAAACCAAGTTTTTTTAGTTCAAAAGATCCAAAATATACATTGTGATGTAATTTTGTAAAGATATTTCAATTTACATGACCTAGCCGGTGATTCCAATGTTGGTTGTGGTACGATTCATGTTGATTAACATTGTCATCGATTTTCATTAATTGGTTTGTGTAATGTAACACATTAATATTTTTATTTAAATGTTCCATACCATTAAGATGATATCTTTATTATATAAGAATAATTTAGTCTTAAATTATAAAATATATCCATCTATATGATGTTTGGATAAAAAAATAATTTTTTTCATAACAGATGAAACATAATAAAAGCCATTAGAATCCAAGATCATTATAGTCGATAATATGAGATGGTATCCCCTGATGGCTACAACCGCGAGTTATGCTCTAGTGGATGCTCATAGATCTACCTCCAAAAGGACAACATCTCAGAATCAATGCGATTATTAAATTTTATATCACAAGTGTGAACCAAAAAATATATGTAGTACACAATTTATAGAGACAAATAAATTTCACATGATAACAAACGTGATTAAAGAATTACATTTCTTCTTTGGATGAGTGGAATTTTTCTTCCAATGGAACTTTTTTCATAAGTGAAATACAAAACAACATTTTCCATTTTATTTCCCCTTGATCTTCCTAGTCATAGTAGTATGTGATGAGTATTTTTACTTAAAGCAGTTTTCATTCCCTTTACATTTATTCATCATATGGAAGGAAACATTTTCTCACTTGATATCCTTATAAGCATAGTTAAGATAACCAAGAAGATCTGGAATAGATTTCTCAGTGTAGTTTGATAAAAAAAATTAAATAAAGATAGATAATCTATGTGGGATTGATTCCATAATGAGATCGGTGACTAGTTCATTAGGGAGTTAAAACCCCAGAACCTCTTGGTGCTCAATTTAGCCCATGAGTATGAGTAGGTGAGGCCCATCTATAGATCTTTTATAATCTTGAAAAAAATTCCTTAGAATTGACTGCCCAATACTATCATGATCTTTTCATGTATAGACCACTGAGGTGCTCAAGCATGATATACACATCTATGTTTTTATGATACATAATTAGTTCACTAGACTTCCGTTAAAGAATAAATCATTTAATGTTGACCATGTTTCTAAAAAATGTTTTGTAGACAATTAAATCATCATCACTCACCTCTTAAGTACACAGATTAGACATTGATTAGTCTAGAACATATTATATATGTTTATTTCATTACAAACCGTGAAGGCATCTAAACCTATCATGGATGTTACTTCAAGGTGTGAGGTTTTTATTCTCTAATGTATATTGAAGTGATTGTATAGATAAATATTTTCCCATTTTATTCTACACTTATAAGATCATATTATTAGTAATTTTTCATGTTTTAAAATTATAGGAGGTATAATAATTTAATTTATTTATTTTATTAAATCTCCAAATATTTTATCAAGTCCTAATATCCATCACCATTGAACATGGAACATCTAGTTAATATGAAACTCTAGTGAAAAGGATCTCAATTAATTTGGTTAATTATTTAGACTATATCCATAAAAAAAATAAGAATTTAATTTTGTTTGGTGTTCTTTTTTAACTAGAGGATTGCAATTTCTTGATCTCTTAAATATATTCCCCTATCCTAAAAACCTTACTTGTATTTCCTCAATAATTTTATCTGAGTTTTTATTTAAGATGTGTTGACTTCAAGACACAATACATGTACAATTAATTCCACCCAAAATTCTAATGATAACCCAAAGCTAAATGTATGTGT
Source organism: Viscum album (assembly GCA_963277665.1). Taxonomy (NCBI): domain Eukaryota; kingdom Viridiplantae; phylum Streptophyta; class Magnoliopsida; order Santalales; family Viscaceae; genus Viscum; species Viscum album. The sequence continues at coordinate 1,143,986,485 of OY728156.1, forward strand.
CCAGACAATGGCCATGTATAGAAATTAGTTCTAGGATTTCATTAAAAATAAATTTAAGGAAGCTTAGTATGTATTAATAATAGGATGATGTATTTATATTAATTTAACCAAAAAAAATTTTCTACTCTTATACTTTAAATTCCCTATTAATATTAAGAAGATGTTACATTATTAAATTACCATTCTGGATAAAAATGTACACATATTTTATTTATTTAATTTTTATGTTTTCAAATAAATTCATACATTTATATGACTAGTGTCTTTCATACATAAAATAAATAATCAATAGAAATAAATAAGTAACAAAATAAAATGACCATATCATGACATTATCTAACGACTGATTTAATAGAGATAAAATATATAAACCTATGACATAAGAGAATAAATTAATTTTTTGTCCATGTAATTAGTTACAACATTAAAATTGTATATCTATTTATCACTAAGTAGGAATCATCATTGTTCCTTCTAGAACAACCGCAATTTCCTTTGGATGGTAAATTAATTATATCGATTTATTACCCACACAAGGGTGAGGGGGACCAAAGATTTGGTAAAAGTGGATTACATACATATCCTTGGACATCCAAGTACTACATAATAATAGTGGGAGTGATAAATTCAAGGACATTATTTAATTTAATATTAAATAATTTCAAAACCATGTAATAAATTAAATTAAATTAATTCCAACACATATATAGTTCTTGGTCAAGATAATCATCTGTCATAAATGAAAAAAATACTCATAAGTAGCCATATAAAATTTATTTCATTATTCATTAATCATTACTAAGATAAATAATCATGAATTAATTAATTAATTAACTAATTAATTTATTATATTTCATCATAATGTTAATATGATATTAATTGGAGATACCCATAATTTATAAAGTTAATGGAAAATAATCATTAGAACCAATAATGACATGTTAGTTAAAATAAAGTAATTGGTATTTAATATTAGATAAAAACAATATTAAATTGTCAAACACAGATTTGTGTACCAATAAATAAAATTTGGTTTTAATGCTGAAGTTTTAATTTTAATGAAGTTATTAATTATATCCTTTAATGGGAGACTACATGGAACATAAAGTATATCTACATACCATATACCTCAGTTTCCATATATCCGAGTCACACTCCATTGGATTTGGAATGTTAACATCGTAGGAATACATGGATTGTACATGCCAGCTACATGAAATGTATCCACTTGTCATGTGACATGTTGTTCTAGTCAACACACAGTGTGAAATAAATGAAATTATTATAATTAATTGCTCGGTGCATCTTGAAAAAATGTGCAATGGTATTAATCGTGTACTCGAGCAACACACTATATAACCCATTATAACCAACCAAATATTTAGAGAATCATGATGTAATATCTAGTCACTCATCATCCATTCTTAAGCAGTTCATAAAATGCAACACAAATTTAATATGATTAATATGTAAGAACATGTTAATTAAAATTAGATTAATGAATAAATAAATCAATCAAAAATCAACCATGACTACATATGAAAAAAATTAGATAAATAATTTAAAATTTTAATGTTACCACTTTGATACCACTTTTTGGTTCTGAGTACAGTGTAAACATGCGGTGGTGGGAGTTGTAATTATTTTTTTAGCAATAATTTCTAAAATCCATTGGTGAATAAATTGTAGGTAATATTTATAATTAATGTTTTTAATACGTGATGAAATAAAGACATGGGATTTGGAACATTCTTCATTAAGGATTGTTGATCATCTAAATAGACCACTTCATATTTCCAACACTTTTTTGTGAGGAGAGAAGGGTATATTTCATTGAGTGGGAATCCACAAGTGCTACCCAGATATCAATGAAATTTCACTCAATAACCGGGCTCTAGCATTCTGATAGAAATTTTTTATGATTCTCGTTCATGATTAGTCATTATTTGTTCATGAAGAAAAATATCTTGTTTTTATCATTCATGTGATACCAAGAGAAAGTGGTGGAAAGAGTGAATTCTTTGTCTGCAAAAAATATTAGTTATCTATTTTTTGGATGCAATATACAACAGATATAACCATCTATGTATTGATTTACGGTTTAGGTTAAAAAATTAATCTATTTCATGTCATCCACATAATTTAATTTAAAAACATCTATTAAAGTAATTCCAGAAAATAATATTATTATTATTATTTTGTGGTGTGAACCAACTACCACAATAAAAATATTATGTAATAGTCTTATTAGTAAATATTTTTCACCATACTCGGTCTTAGTCTTTTCGATCTCCTCTAGAAATTATTGAACAACCAAAAAATATTTTCTTCAAAAATAAATATTTTATTCATCAAAATATATTTTCTTCAAAAATAAATATTATTTTTCACAATCTAGAGAATAAATTTTTAATACATTTACTTAATTAAATAAATATTTTATTCAAATTCAAATGAATAAATATTTATAGATATTATCATAAGAAAATAATTTATTTATTAATACAACAATAATTATTTATTACCTTATGAATATTAGCGATCAATACAACTTGAATAAAATTATTCTTCAGTCTTGATAATAGTATATATTAAAATTTTTAAATTGAAATAAAATTTAAGGAAGGTCAATATAAAAAAATAGTGTGTGACCCCCTAATTTTTTTTATTTTAATTATGTGGTTTAGATTAAATTAAAAGTTTACTACTTAGTAATGGGTCAATGAACCCTAGAGAAATAACATAATGTCTTAAATATAGAAACTATATTCAAACATTCATATTGTATTATAATCTGGTTTTCTTAGTATATATTCATGATGGATGCACATCCATTTCACAAAGCTATGTTCTTGATATTTATTTCATTTTATATCTAAAATAAACATGTTTTTACAACATTAACATGGAATTTATTGGTATTGTTCCATTCTAATCAAAGGGTTGAGATATCATCTTCCATAATTATGGAAGGGGAAAATCCTTCCATGACTTATCTATTAATGAAATGACACTCATGACGCACCTTATGAATTTAAATTATCCATGAACTATTACCCTCTTGGTTTAAAAACTACATTTAAATATGATATTTGTAACATTAATTAATAATCTATATATTTACTAAAGAAGGCTTTTTTCCACTACATGCCGCACCCACAGCACATTCATCCACCCACACATACCAAAAATAATTCCTTCCATCTAATTCTAAACCTCTTGAATCATGAATTAGCTCTGCCTCTCAACCTACTAAAAACCATCAGTAGCCTCAATATTCAACTGACGACTGCTCCACATCATCTCCTCTATTAAAAAAATCTACCACATCAAGAAATTAGATGTATCTCTCTTTGAAACTCTACACCTTCGGTCCTTCAAGACATCATCCTCTCACCTACATATATTATCACTATCACACATAAAATATTCCAATTCATAGGATTGAAATTGTCCTCTACTTTCTCTTCATCATCAACCGACGTCAATAGTAAGAAACATCTCCAAAATCCACAACCAACACTTATTTGCAACAGACCACCACCATATCCTTGGAAATCCACAAACTAGGGTTTTGAAACCTGCTACACATAGTGCTGGAACCCTTGGGTTTGAAATTTTTATTTCTTAGTTACCAGGAAGTCGGTTTAAGCTTTCGAAACAGATATGTTTTTATACATGATTGTGATACCTATAGCTTTATCTCATGTTCACATTTTTTTGGTTCACAAAGGGTACAGAATTTTCATTATAATTTATCCTCATTCAATAGTGATAGTATTATATGAATTTTTCATTTATCATAACTTGTATGTAGATATGTAACTAGACAACCAACTATAGCTGTATCCTCATGATGATTGTAATTATATTTTGTATTCATCATTTACATTCTCAATAATATGTTCACAATACTATATCCAACTGGCCATGTTATATTTGATCGGCCTTTTCTCAGCGACTAATGAGAAATATCAAGATTTATATTTGACTTCCTATAGTATGTAACTGTCATATGTATCATTTGGACATACAAACTGAAAATGTGACTACATGCACATTCTATGGAAAAATTGTATTTAGAATATATATTATCTATCATCTAATCACAACGTCGCATTTAATTTTTTATGGTTCTATTCTATTCCTTTACAATAAAATAAAAGAATACGCGATATCAACATGCACCCCCCATCGAGATATAGAGATGCAAAACTACAAAGAAGACTACCACGACAACAACGACAATCAGGTTCTCTTCGGTTCTTCCAGTAGTCCTAATACTATTTTGTTATTTATCAACCACTGACTTTCATGTTTAGAATAATTTCAATTCCATAGGCAGATTGTCTACTGAAAACATTAATCAAATTGAACCTATAACACCAACAATAGGCATGCAAAGAGGAGTCTGTTTCCCTTTTTCACAAACACCGAGTAATTATCAGTTCAATTTACTAAGTCCATTACATTTTTTTAGTTAACATATTTAAAATCAAAGTATCATAAAAATTTACTATAGTAACTTTCTTCCTGACAATATATATTCCATCATTACTATGAATATTATGGTAAAACTAACTGCGGGATAATGTCTTACAGCTGTAGCTTTCACACCATTTAATAACACATTATTACATCGATGGATTCCCTTCTCACCTATATGCAGCAACGATAATGATAGTTTACTATATCATGTTTAAATACAGTGATTTTATATTGTAAAACATGTAATCATAGCTTTCTAAAACATTTAATCTTCTTGTTTCATAGTCCCACAAGACTTTTGGATCTACCGACAATATAAGATGGATCAAAAAATAAAAATCAATGACTGAATACCATGACACAACACAATCTTTAATTTTGTAAGCACGTTTTCAATGAACATTGCTTCAATAAATGTATAATATGTTGCATTCTTATTAATCAAAATCATGTCCCAAAATTACTCTTTCAAGGGATGAATAGAGATGGATGTACTCTTACGATGCCATATGATTCCTCATCGTCACTATAATCACAAATCAGTGACTACATGATTTACTCTGTTTTAGTGCAATATTGATTTATACACATGTGCCTTCAATAATGAATAGTACTAATTCTACTGTTATCGGAAACCACGTTCTTTTTTTATCCCCGGGAGTTTACTACAGTCTAACTACCATTTCAGGTTTCTCATATCTATTTATTTATATATTTACAATTTATATTATTTAATAACAAAGTAACTAATAGTGTTGTTCTAACAACACAACCTTGAATGTAGTACACATTAGACCGATGAACAACAAGAAATTAATTAGACTTCCGGAGAAACTATAGCTTCAACAAACTATGACATGGCTCCTTGTATATAAAACAGAGGACTGTCAAAGTTTACATTATATTAAAAAAATTGTTTCATTGAATTTTTTCTATTATTAATTTAACATTAATTACAAATAACTATAAGTCAAATATTGTAGATAAATCACTTCACTTATAAATTCCGGAACAAATAAGTTATTTACATTTATGTAATACTCAAATTATAATATTTAATAACATTGTAACCAATGGGGATACTCTAATGATAGAGGCATGAAGGTACTAAAAATTCGCATGATCAACTTCAAGAAATTAATCAAACAACCACAGAAACTACTCCAACAAACTCTGACAGAGGTTTAGCTATTAACATTAGAGGTCTATTATACTTTAGATTGTATATTCAACAATAAATTGTTCCATTGTATGTTTTCTATTATTATTTTGACATTAATAAGAGCTAACTATAAGTCTAATATTGCATATATATCACTGAAACATTAATGTATTGAACAAAATGGTTATTTACATTTAAGTAGTACTCAAATTACAACCTTTTATGTTTATACGTTATAATTAGAATACTATTTAGATCCCCATTAATATCAACTATACTTGCAATTTTCTCCTACAAAATATTCAGATTGTGGAGACCCTTCTAACATTTTTTAGTATTGGGGTTCAACCTTCTAGTATGAAGAGAGGAGTAAAAAATATATCCATAGACATCTCCCATGATTTTCATTATGTTTCTCGCTAGGAAAAATTGTGTTAAAATATTTGCCTGCATGTCCAGAATACCTTCAGAGATTAGTTTTCAATACACCCTCCACTCATTCGAAAACATTCCAAGACCATAGGCACATCTACAATTCAATTTTTTCATTCACATCATTGGGAGAAAAAGTAGACAAATATGTCAACTGTGGAGGGTCTCCAAATATTTTAATATTAAATTGAAAAAATACCATTGTATTAGAATTTTATGTCCTCCTGATAGACAACCATCAATGTTTACTCAGCTATATGTATATGACACTGCAAATGAAGCTCACAACAGACTGTAGGCCATTAAGTGACTACTATATTAAGTGGTGAAATTTCAATTTTTTTCCTTCGGATCATATCTTATTAATACTCTCATATGCATCTTTGATGATAGGAATAAAAACCCTCTTATACAATTATGGGTTGTTCAGAAACTATAAGAAATGATCCATGAAATAAATGCTTTATCATGAAAATTCAGAATGGCTATGGATATTATTGAGAGTAATGGCACTACAAATTTAAAGTTGTGATTACTTATAATATGAGGAAGCGATGCACAAACATATAACATACTAACTACATCAAAGATCGCAATGCTGATTGTTGGTGACATTGAAGATCATAATCATGAGAAAGATATCATCATTCAAGGAAAAAGTGGTGAATTTCATCACATAGATGAGCTTCACCTGCTTTACCTCCCTCTACAAATTCCATTGGTTTTCACATAAGGAGGGGATAGATATGTCTATAACATATTCCATCGTGTGACACCATTCAATCAAAGTGAAAAACTTTGAAAAGTTACAATGAGAGAATAATTCTCCTTTCACCTTCAATCCAGTTACAATGATTCATCTTTTCTAATCTATTCTCAGAGTCTTCTACCACAATTTATTGTAGAATCATATAAAATGATTGAGTCTAAAAGAAAATCTTTTATCCGCTTCAATCAAAAGATCTTGAGGGAAGAACTATACAATAGTTTGAAGGATGATTTCTTTAGAGTTCACTGAGATTGGTCTTTATGTGGGAAGCATATCATTTTATCTTCCACATTTATGGGTGGTCTGAGATATATGATTAAAAATTTCCAAGATGCTATGTCAATTTGTAATTAGTCGGGGTATCCAAATCTTTTTTTAACTTTTACATGTAATCCGTTGTGGCCTTAAGTTTCGAGATTTTGTTAAGGTACAAAATCTTCACCCATTGGATTGTACACATATACATTCATGAATATTCAATATTAAGGTGAAAAAACTCAAAAAATATTTAGGAGAAGGATGATTTTTCGGAAATTCTCAAGCTTGTACAAAATTCTTCACTAATAAAATATACATTTTTAATTTATGCTTTTAGCAGCAAATTACACATTTCTTCCACGTGTTTTCTCATCTATCCTTCATTTTACAATGTAGTTGTTCATACTATAGAGGTTCAAAATGATGGACTTCCAGATATACACATTCTATTATTTCTTAACCATAAATACAATGTTTTCACTCCAAAAGACTTTAACATAATTGTTACGGCCAGACTTCCAAATAATGTTACCTTCCCAAAACATCATGAAGTATTTGCAAATTTTATGATCTATGGGACTTTTGTTTATGTGAATCATCGCTCACCTTGTATGAGGAATGAAAAATTATCAAAATATTATCCAAATAAATTTGTTGAACCAACCACAACAGATGATGTTGGTTATGTTGTATATCAGAGAAGGAATTCTGGATATACAGTTGTCAAAAATGGTATAGAATTAGACAATCAGTTTGTTGTTCCATACAATATTGTTCTGCTTCAAAAATATAAATCTTCTCTGAATATTGAGATTTGCAATCAGTCAAACTCTATCAAATACCTTCTTAAATATATATGCAAGGGTCATGATTGTGTCATGGTGAAACTCTATGATAACAACAGCCATGTGTCTAATAACAGTGTCGACCACATAAAAATATACTACAATTTCTAGTACGTCTCACCTTGTAAAGATTCTTGGAGGATCTTTTCATATGATATCCATTTTAGATATCCTCTAGCTAATATACTACAGTTTCATTTACCTGTAAAAAATAGCATTGACGTATATAGAGTGTGACAATATTGAACAGGTCTTAAATAATATCAACATTTTTAATAACATGTTCACATCATGGTTTGAATAAAATTTGTTGTATCCATAGGGAAGAAGTCTAACATATGCAAAATTTCCAACCATATTTATCTACCTATATCATGAAAAAAATGTTCCCCATGCAAACAGGGATTCAATATTGGCAGGTTGTACAATGTGTTGTCATCTTCAAGAGAACCCTATTACTTATGGATTCTACTTATGAAGGTCAAAGGTGAAACTTTATACGATTTTGTTAGAATAGGGAACAACATTACTCATAGTATATTCATACAAACCTATTCAGCAATGGGAGGGTTAGCTGATGGTAATGAGTTCATTCAAGCACCATAAGATGTCTCTACTTGGGGAATGAGACACTCGTTGCAAATTTTATTTGCTAGAATATTGTTCTCAAATACCATTTCCTGACTAGACATTGTTTGGATTGAAACTTGGAAAATTATAACCGAATATATTATATATTCCCACCAACAACTCCAGAAAATACAAGGTACAGAAAACTTACCGTCTTTGTCGATACATATCTATGTTAGTACATTGCTTTCTAATACTATTTCCATATCCTGTAGATTTTTCAATGATGGATCATCAAAGAAAATGTTAGGTTTGATTGAATTAGAAAACATTCTCTGCAGCAATGTTAAATCTACGCAATGTTATCCTCTAATTCTTGTTACATATTACTCATTTGCTGCTCAACTGAATTGGTTGATTGTAGAAGAGATCAATTACAATAGTGAAAAACATCTTAATGAGTACTCATCATTTCACAATATGCTTACTGTTTAACAAAAAAAAGTTATTGAGAGAATTATGTCTGCGTTATGTTCAGATACTGGGGGATTATTTTTCTTGCATGGATTTATTGGGACTGGTAAGACTTTAATCTTGAGATTCATAACATGTTTATTAAGGTGATAAAGAAAAAAATTTCTTACAGTTGATTCTTTTGGAATATCATCATTAATCGTACCATTCGGGAGGAAAACCCATTATAAGTTTTGTATTCTAATATCTATAAATGATCACTCAGTTTGTAATATTCTATAAGGGAGTGATGTTGCAGAACTGCTACAGTCAACAAAATTGATTATCTGGGATGAGGATTCAATGTTTCATAAAAATTTTTTTGAAGATCTTTATCGTACATTAAAATATAGGAATAAAGTGAAGACTGAAAATTTCTCTTATTTAACATTTGTAGGTTTAATGGTTGTCCTAGGTAGAGATTTCAGACAAATACTTCTAGTAATTCCTGGTGGTGATAGAAGTGACATTGTATTTTCATGTTTAAGGTCATCGTATCTATGGGAACACTATCGAGTTTTAACATTGACCAAAAACATGAGGTTTCAATCTACAGATTTAGATGTTGGTTCTGATGAGGTGAAACAAATTTCTAAGTGGATTTTGTATATTGGTGAGGGACATGTTGGTGAGCTCAAAGATGGGGATGGGTGTATTCAAATCCCATCTACATACCTTATGAGAACAAATAAACCAACATTAGCAGCATCTGTTGAATTTTCATACCTATATTTCAATAATAACTATGGATATGTATCATTTCTAAAAGGTGGGGCTATATTAGCACCAACCTTTGAAATTGTTCAGGAAGTCAATGACTATATTTTAACTCTAAGTATACCTGAAGGAAAATATTACTTCAGTTCTGATTCTGTTTGCAATGCCAGTTTTGATACTGATTGGACTGAGAACATATATAGAACTAATGTTTTAAATGGTATAAATGTCTCTGGACTTCCTACACACAAAATTACTTTGAAGATCGAAGTACCAATTATGTTTCATAGAAATATAGATCAATCAGTGGGGTTATGCAATGGTACTTGTCTTATTGTTTCACACTTGGGTAACCATGTCATCAGAGCTGAAATTTTAACTTGTAGTCATTCTGGGATTCTTTCATTCATCCTAAGAATTAATATGACACACAATGACGATAGGTGGACTTTAAAACTACAAATAAGAAAATATACATTTACTATTTCTTATGCAATGACTATTAATAAGATTCAAGGTCAATCTTTTTCTTCTATTTGTTTATATTTTCGCAAGACTGTGTTCTGTCATGGAAAAATTTATTTTTCCATATCTAGAGTGACATCACCAAGGGGTTTGAAAATTGTTCTTGGTGATAGAGATAATCCAACCTATGACTATACACAAAACATTTTCTAAAAATAAATTTTTGATAACCTTTCTTATGTATCTTTTAATTAAATATAGATATATTTCATTTATTTTATCAATTTCATATATATATATATAGATTACTTATATTACCACTTATTAAGTGATATCTATTGACTAATTGAAATCATAAAAAACCCAAAACTTTTCATGAAGAATGTGTCATTTAAATGAGATTACTATTGATGCTGATGAAACATTAATAAAACAAGCGCGTGTATTGAATCTATGTTGTAATTCATCACCCCACTTAGAAGTTTCTTCAATCGATCTGTTTATCTTTGTTGCTGAAGTGAGTTTATCCTCTCCAGATGATAGATTTTCAGTACTGTTTTATAATGATAATACAATGTACTTCTATTGTCGGACATTATTTTTTGAAACTAATATGTGTCAAATTATTTTTAAAGTTTTACTTTGTAAATTAATTATAAAGGAGACCAAAATTTAGTTTACAATTACTAACCTCCAGCTAATCCCTAGGTAAAAACCACTAATTCGTGAAGGCATATGCTACATAACATAAAACATCCCAATTGCTCCTAATCTAGGGAGGTTATTAGGGGAAATACATGCTTACCGACTATTTTTCACAACAAAAACATATGTTCCACCAACCAATGTACAACCACAACTGTTCATCTTCCAGATCACTTATTTTGCTGACATTATTAACTATGTTGTTCCCGAACAATAATTAATTGGTTCATTTCATTAAAACTCTATTTCTAGTAAGAGATGAAAATTTAAAATTCATCTTTCCTACATGTTTATAATAAATATAGTCCCCTAATACAGATCTGAAATAGTATCCTATTCAATTTTCTTAATTAATGTGTTATTCACACACTATTATGGGGGATACTTTTCTAATAAAGAACTGTTAGTTTTACATCAGTTTTACCTATTATATAAATTATTGGATATCTATAATAGTCATATCCTATATAGTCTATCGGTACATCCAACCAAAAGATTCAAATTGTTTAAGAGGATGATAGGTATGCATCTTTGACATCTCACAATAATTAACATATGATATTGCAATTACCAACACAACTATTATGATTTCATGCAGAAGCTTGCGAATAAAATGTAGCTTGCAGGGGATGTTTTCTAACATAATGTCTGAGTACTTGGAAAACAACAACATCTCCTTTAAAATACTGATCTTGCATCGGTTCAGTGAAAAGAGATTAAGCTTTAATAAATGTAGCTACATATTAATAAAAATTCCATAATGCAAACTAAACTGTTCAGTAGGTCAATTAAAAATATGCTTATGATGTTCAACATGATCTATCATATTGAATTAACAACACTTTAATATATAATATGTAATTGGAAACGTAAATGTTATCAAACTAAAGATATCTAGTAGCTATTATTTTCCAACAGATGACATTCATTAATGGAAAATGAAATAGGGTCCACCATCTTTTGTGTTCCATAATTCTGTTAAGCCCTATTGAAAAATATAATTTTATAACATTACTTATAACTTATTACATACTTTAATGTTCATAACTTAATGTTTTTCTCTACACAATGTTCTAGACAATGACTATTTTATTTAAAACTATACACTTATAATTCTGTTTATGCTCTTCAACAAGATCAAGCATATGTTATTATCACCACTTTAACAAATGTTTCAAAAATACTACTGCACTTCTACATCCCAGTAGTCCACAACTTCACAAGTAAGTAAAATTATAACTGATATTTTTTCCTAAAATTCTGTCTACAAATACGAACAACAGGATTCACATGTGCCTAAAATATTGTCGTCAATTCTGCATTTTCAACATTTAATAGATTAGGGATCATTAGTCATTCAAAATTTTAAATTCCTCCAACAAAAAATTCAAATAGTTTTGTTACAACATTGCCTTATTGGAATAATAAAAAAAACTACTTCTGAATTAAAAACGCTTCTTGAGGTAAGTAAAATATCCTGAATTTTTTATTTGACTATGTTGTCTACCACATGTTTACATGTAAGACCCACTTTCATGAATATATTAATATTAAAAAATTTCTCACAGCCGACAAGGTGTTTAATTTCTACTACAATAGTTAATCAGTAAATCACTCATAACTGCTATTTTGAATCATGGTACTATTACATAAAAAAGATCAAACTGTGGATGGAAATATTTTGTTCCAGAATTGTAAAAAGCAACCACACTACACTACTCCAAGGTATTCGATTAATGTGTTCCTTGATTGCTAAATATTACTTGGGTATATGCTTACTTTACGAATTTAATTTTACTGATACAACCTCATGGATTATAACAACTATAAATACAATAGGTCTAGAGTTTAACTACTGGTGACAGATGAGAAAAACTTACAATCTGTCATTCTCTTCGACAAGAACATCATGTAATTCATAAGAAAAGCAGCTTCTTAGTTGAGAGATTCTCTTATACAAGTATTAGTCTTGAACTATTTGATATTATTCATGTATTTGATGTTATTTTTTTCCTCACAGTTCTGTTTCATTACATAACAAGACCATGATAAGTTTGGTTTTCCCCCAGAGCTAAATATTTTCAAAACCAAAAAAAATCTTGCTGGCACGAGATGTCACAAATTACAACATTAAAAATTGAAAACTTTCTTCAGAACTGAACACTTAAATAGTTCTCTGCATCAGTGATAATGAAAATTATATTAGCACATATCATCAATGTTTTGCAGACATTCAGGTAAATAGAGTAATTCCTCCTCTAAAAATTAATTCCAAGCCTTACAAATTTCATAGTACAACATTATCAAAAAAGTTATTATGACATATTATTTTATTCTTCCTTATTTAGAAATTAATTTATTTCCTAACCTGTCACCACATACCTATAATATTCATTTGACACATATGTTTTAGGAACATCGTCCTGCGGGATCTTCAGTAGTTAGCTGCAACAGTGATGCTGGATTAGTTACGACAAGTACGACTATATCTTCAACTCATGTATAGTTTCTCTATCTTTATTTATTGTTACTTTCATTTAGTACATTTTGTAAACAATATTGTTTTTTCCTTCATTTTGTTTTTTTACACTTCATTAAAAATGCAGTACATCTGTTTTTCTGACAAGCCAACTATTAAATATCATATTGTTGCTTCATTAGTGTGTCTTATAAGTGCGGACTACTACTCATTCATTAAAATGATATCTCCATGTAGAAAAATCTACTTACTACCTTCGATGTTGAAGATGTAGTCGAACACAAGTACTCGATGTCTATAGACTCCACACCAACTGATGACAATGAACTACATCTCTATATAAGGGATAATAAAAATAAAAAAATCTAACAAACTGGACTAACTATTTTTTATGCATTTCCAAGGAAATGGAGGCCTGTTAGAAAATCAGTAAGTTTCAACTTTCCATTTTCATATTTGAAAATATACACATATTTTGTGATGTCTCTTCATTGTGTTAAGGTTGCGTCTGGGAAGAAAGGGTGAATTAAGGACCTTTCTCTCTTAGTATAATTTTTTTAAAGAAATTGTTTGATGTTTAGTAATGTTTGTACTGTTTAATTAATTTACTTATGTTTAATTTGTCTACTTCCAAAAGCCTTTCTCTGTGATGTAGAAGATTTTTTACGGTCTTGGGTTTCCATTCTTAATTAATTAAATAACATTATATACTGATAGTCATGCTTTTTTTCTGCTGTAAAATAACAGTATCATGTGACATCAACATTCAGGTTTGGGGCTGCAAATAGCATAATGTGACATTTATGCATGTCACCTGTTGTTATTTCATACTAATATGTGTCATTTACTGACACAGAAGTTGAATTACCTATTTCAGGGATAAATATAATTGTCTAAAAACATGGAGAACTATTGATTCTCTACATCGATGGATCAAGGAAGTACTGGGTGGATATTTAATGTTTCTTATTCATATTACAACACTTTGGACAGAATTGTAGTTTTACTATATATCACATCTGATATATGTTTCTGAAATGTGGATCATGTACACTATTTTAGCAATTGATAGTGTTTTTAATTTTACCAGTGGTTGTAATTTTAATATCATCGATAAATTCATTCTATGAGGGAATTGGATAACTATGGCGCTCAAGTCACTTTATTCCTACAGTATTAGTTTTCACCTCTTCCAGGTCTTCCCAAATCAATAGAGTTGGATTTATGCTATTGAATTTATTCATACATGTGTTATAATATTTGGTATGATTAATTAGATTATCCCCTGTATATTTTCCAACATATAAAGAATGCAGCAGTCTTGATTATATCACACTCGATGGATAGATTTATTCAAATGATCTGAAATGAACCAAGGTAAATTATTCAACAAACACTGATTTATTCATGTTTATTCCATATTCATGGGTTATTTATTATCATTTTTTAATTAAGAATTTTTCTAGCCCCATATCACCAGAATCACTTAGAACTCTCAAGTACAAAAGTCTTCAACACTCATCATTAGCCAGAATGCATGTATTGGCTTCCAAGAATCTGTATCCAATGGTGTACTACTCAACTCTGGAATCTCCAAAGTTAATATGGCTTCCAATTAACTACCATCTTTGACCAGTGGTACGTGCTATTACTTCTCCCAAACAAAAACTAATTTTATCCATCTTCTAGTCTAAAATTCCCAGTATCCACCCCTAGAACATAGTAGTGACTACCTAGAGTCTATGACGTCCACACATAATCCCTCCAACAACTAAAGTATAACATATAAGGAAGAATCTCATTACAGTATGTACCATAAAGTTTTACTTTTCTTCATAACTATAATGAGAAATTTTCATACCAGGGTATAAATTATGAGTTTCCCGGCTATGTTTTTAAGTTATATCTAACTCACTGTATGAATTATGTGATATTTACTCATTTTCTATTCATAATCACTTATTATTTCTAATCCTTAATTGGATATATTTCCCCGATATCGGTCTACTAAATTATTAAAACCTTATAAAGATTTCACATCCTGATATTTATGTTGTTATAGTTCTAGGATAATTATATATTTACTACGCTTTATAAATATCCGATGTGCATCATCATATATTATTAACCAGATAGTAGTGATGTCATATATATTATATCAGTATTAACACCAAATGAAAAACTTGAATTGTAGTTACAGTATACTATTATGATACATCTTCATGAAAACTGGATGATGTACCATGTTTAAGCAATGAATACTTGATCCTTTGTTTTCATTAGAAGAAATGGGGTGATGTTTTCTATAATATGTAGGCGTTAACTGGTTTATTTATTTTCAGTTGGTCTATTTTTTTAGAATCACCATGGCAAAGCCTGATGTGGTGGTGACGTCCAAGTTAACTATTGGATCATTTCATAATATCATTTAATAGCAAGTCGTCCATGTCTCTCTCCATTTTCATTTATGACTTAAATGTTCCACTCATTAATTACATAATTTATTAGTATGTATTATTAATTTAAAACATTAATTGTATTTTCATATAGACATGATTGCTGATTTTTTAGGTTGTGACCTACTGGAATATTACCTCTTATTCCACCACAAGAACTCCATATAAATTTATGTCTAGGTTAAAAAATAGCTCTCTTTTTTTGAAAATAATTTCATATTTATTATAGATTCTTATACTCGGAATGAAATGTATTTATCCAAATGTTATTCTACTTTTATAATTAAGTCTCCATATTTTTTCCAATTGTATTCTAATAATAAGAATCGTTATTTTTTGATTTCAAACTATTGAATATTCACATTCATTACTGACATTGAAATGTAGTATTTTCTTCTTAAAAAAAGCATTGAACCATATCATCGTGCATAAACATACATTAATAATTTTGTCAAATACCCGTGCAAACGCATAATTTAGTATTGTCCAATTTTTATTCTTTCATGGTATCATGTTGTTGGAAGCCATCCCTTTTTATCTCCATTTTCATTTATTATTTGAACATTCCATTCAAATATTTCATTATTTAATAGTATGTATTGTTAATTTTAGACATTTTTTATGAAGATAGATAGTGATATGTTCCACCGTCATATTTAATTTTATTCCTAATATATTTTCTCCAGTACGAAAGGTCTTAAACACCCAAAAACTAAAGAAGACAGATGGTTCTAGACATGGATTTTGGTCCGATATATTTTGTACCCAGGAAAATTGTGTGGAAGTAGACAAGTTCTTGGTCGTTGGACAATAGAGGTTTTACTATGGCAGACCAATCACAAAAAGGGAACCAAATATTCGTACATAAGAACCCTTTTGAATTTTTATGTTTAATATAATAAATTCATTCATGTAACGTGAATCCCATCCTCTGTCAGTATTGGATGTAGAATGATCCACTATTTCAGATTCCCTAGCCCTTCTTGGATTTTCGTTTCTTGAGTTGGGAAGAGGAAACACATCTCACTTCAATTAGTAGAGGCTTGCCCTTTTCATTCAATCCCATTAATGTTTGACGGAATAGGTAAATAATAGAATTCCCACAACTCTCCCACACCCTAGACTCAAACAGAATCAGCCCATACTTCTGGTTTCCCTCCACCCTCTCTTCCAGGAACATCTACGGGATATATATGGTAGGACATGCACCTTGATAACCATAGACTCAAAATAATTGATGAATTTCCACTTTAGCTGCTGAATATTGGAGAATTGGTCTACAGAAAAGGTCGGAAGGGAAGAGTAGTATCCCATTTAATAAACAAAGGATGGAAAGTCGTTGATGTTTAGGGCTTGCATGGAAGGAAAATGTAGTACACATATCTTCTTCTTCTTTTACAAAAACTGATATCCTTTGAAGTTTACAGTTTCATTATGTCTATATGTATCTAGAAGTTTATATTATGAAAATTAATTCTTATAATTATTAGGATTTCAAAAGTCTATTTCAATGTTCTTTCAATTAATTTAATTCAAATATATAAGTTGAAAATAATCTTTTATTTATTATAAATGCTTATACATCCTTTCTAATGTATTGATCCAAAATATAATCTATTTTCATAATAATGTCCTTATAGGTTTTCCAATTATATTATATTAATAAGTATAATTATTTTTCAATTTCAAAATATTGAATATTCATGTTCATTATTAACATTAAAATGAATAATTGTATTCGTAAAAATCATTTAACCATATTACCGTGTGAACACAAAAACAAAGAATTGTGTTATATCACTGTGTGAATGCACGGGCAAGAAATAGTTTTATTATAGTATAAGGACCCTGACACATTCTCATAGATAGTAACATCTGATGAAAAAAAACATGAATAATTCCTAATGTTGGGTATGTTATTATAATATCCCTTTATGAAGATTATTAAGTGAAATCATCATGAGAAGAATCCTCATCTTCTTATGAGTACTCACAACTAACCTTTTATACACTATGTCTCCCATCATACTTTGTTATCCAACTATAGATCATTATTTTTTAAATATACTAATAGAAACATCATGGATCTCATCATAACATGGATCTTCTATAACCATATCAATGTGAAGTATACAATAACGAATTATTACACAAAAGTCTTTCGTAAAAATGAAAAATATGTAATAATTGTCTTTATTAACATTCAATACATATAATAAAAATGTAATCAATCTAAAAATAGTTGGTATTATAAAAAAACCCAAAACATCCATGATAATAAATATTAATGTTATAATTAAATATATTTTCCAATAAATAATAGAAAGTTATAGGGTACATGATCATTGAAAGTGTGTAATCTAAAAATAATATTTAAACCATTATTAGTAAAGGAGAATAGAAGACCATAATTACATACAAAAAAAGGATTTATAGTAAAAACAATCCACTATAAAAGAATTTAAAATAATTTTAATTAAATTACAAACCTATAACTTGATGAAAAGTTTAGTTATAGATCGCATTTTCAAAATTAATTTCATTCACTAATAAAATAATAAACAATTATTTTGATATCTTTTTTAATAAAAATTCGATAAATATTTATGAAAAGAGTTTTATTAGAATTACCGTCAAAAAAACTAAATTAATCCAAAATGTAATGGTTTTTCATGGTGGTAGAAAACTCATTTGGGTAGTTTATGATAAAACTAATCTTCGATTCACACCATTGGAAAAAAGTACCTCTTTTGAAAAATTATTTAAAGATTCATTTTTAAAACATTCATCTAAAGAAATTCATGAGAAAAGCTGAATTTGGTAAATCTTTTTAGAATTACCAAAACAATATTGAAATCTTATCAAATAAAATACTTCCATTTAAGAAAATGAGTTTCAATGAAATATACAAAAAATTATTTCTAAAATAATTCATCTTACATGTATCTTACATTTATCTTACTTGATGATTCTTTATCCTGTAGAAGATGAAAAGGAATATATATATTTATACCCCAAAATATATCTATAGGGAGAAAGTATATGGAGTTTAAAATATTAGTACCATATAAGATTCCTAATGGAAATCATAATATGAACTATCTCGAAATAAAATGAGATTGAAACAACAATCAAATATTACATTGGTAACTTTTGAATCAAAAAATGGAATAAAATAAAATGAATTTTAAGGCAAATTTCATAAATTAATAATGGGTTATGATATAACATATTAAAGGTGTAGTATACACAACACATAAAAAAATTAATATAAATAAAATAACATATATCCCGAAGAAGATAGTTTTATATGATACAAAATTTCCTCATGTTCAATTTCATTAAATTAAAATCTTAAACTCAATTACAATAAATTATGATATATTATAACATTATCTCACTTATTTATTAACAATTCATTATTAACCTCGTCATATTTAGTGATGACTATTTGGTTTTTTATTATAGTTTTTATTCATTAGTTCTGGTCCCTACATATTGTTCATGATTTAATAATTTAGTGAATATTAATCATTAAATATTTATCCAATTTATAAATTAAATAAATTGGTATCATTAATTTAACATAGATATGCGAAACAAATATAATCACTTAAAAAAGGATGGAGTCCAAATGTATGTATGTATGTGTGATGTTATCATTTTCTAAGAAATGGAAGGGTGAAAAGTTTTATAGCATATTATGCATATAGAATAATAAGTATGTAATTATTTTCATATATGTTCATTAAATACATCACAACATCTA
This sequence comes from Viscum album, assembly GCA_963277665.1. Classification (NCBI taxonomy): domain Eukaryota; kingdom Viridiplantae; phylum Streptophyta; class Magnoliopsida; order Santalales; family Viscaceae; genus Viscum; species Viscum album. The sequence goes on from OY728156.1 coordinate 1,144,006,113, forward strand.
TCCATTTGATGTGATGCTGAAAATTTAATTACACCACTATGTGGAGACTTTATGTCACATATACGGAGACAAAATGTTTTCACTTTTCATTGAATGGAAGGGAAATGAATAATTGTTGGGAATAATATACAATAACATATTTTTACATATATGATACTTATTTTCTTATACAGTCTAATTATAAAATATTTTAAAGATGTTAGATAATACGTAAATGATGACAATCGATTAAATGTATTGTCTCCTCTTTTAAGAATCTTCGTTGGATATCTCATTACGGATCATAAGGTTGGTCTTTTATAAATAATAAAATAATAATAATATGTGTGTGGATACTAATAAAATTTTTGTTCTTCAAGTTTTTTGGATCAAAGTGGCTCATAAAGTGTGGGGAAGTATTGGTAGGTGGGGTCCCTTTACATGTGATGGGATGGGAACCAATCAAACTATTTAATGTATTAAATTAATGTCAACTAATTTTAATGTTAATGTGGAACCAAATGATATATTTTCAATCTATGATGATATAGTTAAAAATAATCTCATAAAATAATATTCATACAAGTTTAGGTTATTTTCTAACCCTTGTATCTTAGTTTTGACCCCTATTAACCTCACTGATTGCTTACCATTATAATAATATTATCACTAATTAGGGTTACAGAGATTAATTATAAGAGGAAAAGTGGATAATAAGTGGAAATTTGTTTATATGAGAGGAAATATTCCATTCCATAGGACAAAAAAATATTTTTATGACATTTAAATATTTTAAAAAATATTATTAAATTGAGAATAATATTAATGTCATTTTTTGAAGTATTAAGATAACAGACATTGAAAAAATATAAAAACAATAAATTAGATTAAAAAAATTTCTAAATCATCAAAAATAATTATATTTATTTTCCAAAAAATTATTTTAATACCATAAATAATTACATAAATATTAATATTATTGTCTCCAAAATAATTTACATGATGATTCAATATCTTTGAAAGGAATTGTTTTAGAGGTGTGCAAGAATTTATTAAATTATTTCATAACTAAAATAGTAAATTACATTAAAAAATATTATTATTTAAAAAACCAGTTAGATGCATTAATAACTTGATTTTATTCCTATTAAAAATATTATATAACATTAAAAAATGAAAGAGACTTGGGGAAATTTTCCTCTTGTTTAAATAACGTGGAGTAATTTATCATAGTGAAATAAAAAAATAACATTTTTAGTATCCTTTAATGGTTTGGTTCAATTAAATGTAGAGAATAAAATATAGCAAACTATATAGATGATTTTGAGTCTATATTTCAGTGTTTTAACCTTGTTCTTCAAATTTTACACTTATAGTGGTAACATCATTTTTAAAAAAGTTACAATTTTAAATGAACAAGAATAAAATGAAACTTATTAAAAAACGTTAAACTCAATATATAAATTATTAAATACATTTTCATGAATAATTTTATTGAAGCATCATAAATAATTCTTAATATAAATTTGCAAATCACAATGATAAATTATTTTAAGATAATACTGTTTTTCTACGTAAAGATGAACTTATACAAAAATAAATTATAAAGTTAATTAATATGGAATTATATATATTATATATACTAGAAACCCCATTATGTTACATTAAAACCTAATTCAAAATATAATGAGTTATTTTAAATTACATTATTTGAATAAAAATGGGCATCTTCTATGAAAATTGCAATCTTCGCTATTCTTTTAAAAGTCAATATTTTCATAAAAACCGCAAAAAAATAATCTTTTCAGTATATCAAAATTATTTTATTTTAAAATGATACCATTTTATGAAATAATATTTTAAATATTTGATGTATTTAATTATAATATATGTACACAAAATGCAATAAAATCTATTTTGGAAGAAAGTGTATTGTTTATGTATAAAATTAATTTACTAAAAATTGACTATATTCTTATTTTGAATTAATAACAAATTATTCATTCTATAAAATCATTATAAAAATTTTTATTAATGTTTTATTTCTTATTTATCCCCCAACAAAAAAATTGTTCTAAAAACCATATTTAAATAATATTAATTCATGATTTATTAAACTCAATGTTACATGTGTAACATGCTATATAATATAATGTTTATACTAAAACATAATATAAGATAAAATATTATGGTATTACATACTTTTTGACTTATTTATTTAATCATATAATTATATGGATGATTTTCATAAGATCAATTAAATTTTGGTAATGTGGTAAAATGACCTTCAACAAACAGATTTACATACTCCATTGAAGTATCTTCCCAATGATTAAAATTATATGGTCTTACTTCTAGAAGATTTACATTTATTAGCTAGATATTATTATCCTATGTTATAAAATATATTTTTTACAACATGTTTTATATACTGAAATTTTATTGATTTACAAACCCAATAGAGTCGTTTTCGCCAATCATTACATGAATTATTCCTTAAAAATGTTGGCTATTTTATTAAGAACTCTATAAACATTAAACATTTCAGAATAAACCATAAAAATTTCATTTAACATTTTATATATTGAATTTATATAATTGATTTGTTAACATTTAATATGAGTTCATTATACCTAGAAACTCTAAAGTAATAATTTCTTTTAATTATTTCGGTCCAAAAATCATCTGGAGTTTTATTAAAAAAATGTATAAAATAATGAATTATAGTATAACAAATAAGTACTCACAGCATCATTCCAAAATTTATATCAACATAATACTTAGTAAGAAATGTTCTAATAGATTTATAAAGAATTGTATTTCAGCAATCAGCTTCTACATTTTGGTTTGGTGTTCTAGCTGAAAAAATATGAGTACTAAATTTTTAAAATAATTATTTTCAAAACCATAGTTATAAAACCAACCACTATGATCATATGAATAATTAACCAAAGGTATTGTATTCACATTTTTACAGAAATAAAAAAATTTAAAAAATGAATAAAACTTAATATTTTTTATTTGTAAAATATAACCAATTAAATAAAGTGTTATCATTAACTATGAGTTATATGTTTTATTTTCCTCCAATACCTATAGTTTCAGTAGGAAAAATAAATTTATGTTCAGTAACTATAATACTACATTATTTGAGACTTCCTTTTATATTTAAGATGCAACATAAGTCTTTTAACAAATTCAAAAGGATCATCAAATCAAATTTGTTAAATTTCTATTATCATAGATACTTTACTTATAAATTTTTTAATGTATTTTTATTGTTCAAAATTCAAATTTTAATAGTATTCTATTCCATAATAAATATATGATTTATTTTTACTAAAATATGATGGATTCAAATGAATTAATTATTTTGTGTTTACTATGTAAAAACATTCATTCTTATCCAGATATAAAATTAAATTAATATTTAATCATTGAATAATACATTTTTCGTTCCATATGTTTAGATGATATAATTCATCACAGAAAATAATTATGATAATAATTTTGGGATTAATCCCTAAAACATATAAACCATTAGAAAATAGTTTTTTACAAGAAAATTGATATTAATGATTTTGATGATTTCAGCTTCTGTATTGTCTCCAAAAGTGACTCTTCTGCAATTCATTATATTTAAATTTTTTAATTTCTACTTGTCTATAGATATGTGTCATTAAAAAATATTTTCCATGTACCACTTGTCTCATCCACTGGTACTCCACATATTTTCCAGAAAATGATAAAATTGTTATCATGGAACCTAGAAATGTTTTGGTTTAACGTCATTATAAAATAATATTTTTTGATCCCACATTTATCTAATTTTTTTTAATATAACACTGTTATTTAAACTAAAATAAAATAATTGAGAAAATTAAAAGTTTTTACTTTTTTTAAGGTAAATGTTATCTTATGTGACCTCTACATTTATATTTTGTAAAAAGGTGAACCTTTAGGTATATAATTGTTTGATTGAAAATATTTTATTTTATGTGAAACATAATCCACTTGATTTTATGAAGGCATTACATGTTTATAAATTGTGTCAAAAAAATTTATTACCCAAAATAATGTTATTCAATTATATTAATTAAAAAAACTATTCTTGTTTATATTGAAAAATATTTTCATTATTGAATTAAGGATATTTTAAATAAACTACATTTCAATGAATAGTGTTCTAAAAAGAATTATTTTTTAAATATAATATAATTGAATGTTTTGAAATTTATAATGTTATTTTTTATATTTTTTAATTGTATTTAATCTGTTTATAATTATAATAAACATATGTGTTTTTCTGTATTTTTTCAAGATTCATAAGGGATACATATCCGGTCATTCCATATATTATAGTTAAATATTATTTATCATCTGATGAATTATATTTTTCAAATTCTGATGAATCATTATTTTCTTATTCTATGGAAATTATATAATAGTCTTCAGTGTTATAAGTGAATTTAGAATCAAGACATAACGTTTTTAATGATTATATAATTACACTTTCTTGGAATAATTTCATATTCCTTTGAATATTTGAATAGAATCCAACAATTTTCTGGTTTTTAATTCCATATTCCTCTAATTAACAATTTAAGGTAGTGTATCTTTCAATAGTACTCAAAATATTTAATGATTCAAGTAATATCAATAATTTAATTTTTATATAAATTCACTACATTGTATTTTTCATCTTCCTTTTTTGATATTCATGTCTGATATGATGTTTCAAATTACTATCATAGTATAGAACATGGGGGAAATTTCCTCTTATCATTTATTTATTTATAGAGTTTTTTTTGGATTTTTTATAAATTTGAATTACTAAAAAACCTATTAATCTTTCTTGTTATATAGAAATTCTCCTTTTTCCATTATTGTGAATCAAATTTTTTTGAATAATAACATTAAATATTTGAAATAATAGATATATATTGTCATTATATGTATTTTTAGAAAAATAAATATTGGTACCTAAAGATATGATAATTATATTTTATTCACCCCTTTCTATTTTTTAGTATCTTATTTCACTATACTGACAAGTTGTTTGAATGTTACAATTATTTCATCCTGACATAACATTGTCAAAAATTTACTATCATCGTTTATAGTCCCCTATTATTAAACTTAATTAGTCTTAATATATATTAAAAATAAATGAATTAATTTTTTTATTAATTTTTTTTTTTAAATTTTTTTTAAACTATTTACAATTATGTAATGTTTTGATTATTTTTGTGACAATTTTTTCTCAAAAATATATTAAAATACTAATATTCAGCTCTATGAATAGCTCTAGGAGTTTCTAAAACATTATATGTTCAAAAAAGTTTAATCTCTATAATATTACAAATTATATTTCTAGTTTCACATGTTGATATATGGATATATATCTTATTGGTCATAAATTGTAATAAATTATTATGAAATTTATAGTTTAATTGACATTCTTGTTTTCCCCATGATATAATTGAACAATATACATATCTGGAACATTATCATTTTCTACTAACATGATAAAATTTTTAACTACAATATTTATGATATACGATTTTATATGATCATACTTGTAATCATTATTACATCCAAAAAAAATAGTTGGTATAATAGGAATTTTTTAGGGTTCAAAATCACATGCCTTCAATAAAAAATCTTCATGTGCCAATAATGATAATTTATAGAATTTGAGATGAAGATATGATAAACTAATTGAAGTATGAAAAGAATTAAAATCTATTATGTGAGTTTCAAAATCAAGGAAAATACTTCATCTAATACCAAATGTTTCCCATTCTATGATAGTGAATAATATTAAATACAAGGGATGAATTATAGTTTTTGAAAATAAACATTTAATTTTCAACCATTTTAAGTGTTTAGTGAATTGGATTTTTAAATTTCTGATAAAAAATTATATTAATAGTAATAACAACTATAATAAATTCATTATGCATAATAGAAATAAAATGAACATTATTTTGAATTTTTTATGAAAAAATTTAACATATAATAAATATGATAATAAAACATGATGTGTTGGTTATAAAAACAAAATAGTAAACGAAAAAGGATATTTTATAAATCTACTCCTCTGGACCAATGGGAATGATACAAATATAAACATGATATAAGAAAACAATGAATAATAACATATCCGAAAGTATCCCAAATTTATATCTATCATAAGGTAAGTCATACTATATCATAAATTCCATGGTCACACCTGTAAATGAAATAATAGTCTAACACACACCACATGAAACAAAGTTATATCATCCGATATAATGAAACCCCTGGCTATATGTTAAGATTCTTTATCATTTTATCCTTTGAATAACATAATCATGTAGTATTATTAGAAAAATTATTACAATATAATTACTAAGTGATTTAAAGTATATCCATACCTATAGAAAAACAATAATTAATGAACTCAGAGATTATATGACACCAATAAGAAGAGTTTTCATAAAAAATAAACTATAAAGAACCAAAATTACCAATACCTTTTAGAATTTTTATTCCCGTAATAAAATTTTTTTTCTTTTAGTCCTAAAGGTTTGCCATTATTTATAGGAAATGATTTAAAAAATATCAATTTAATAATTCCACAAATCATAGTGTTAGTTGTAAATGAATTGCTAAAACTTCATCATCAAAAAATGCATTCTTTTTTCCTCTATCTCTAGAGAGTATTTAGATCGTCATCGCTATCATGGTTTTATATCTGATGGATTTAATATGGAATGAATCATTATATTACTATATAAATTTTTAATAACATTAAAGGTATATTATTTCAATTACTAAAATATAATTATGTAAAATCACAATTACACAAAAAAAGGAGCAGCCACAAATGAGGATTCAGAACAGGTGCACTAAACAGAGTAGAACCAAATGGATTGTTAGAATGAGAGGGAATGGCTATGCCATCAGTACCAACCTATGCTTGCACAGGAAGCCTAGGCAGAAGGCCATTCAAAGGTGGAGAGCTACTATCCTGACGTAGATTCTGGGGAGGGGTAGTTCCTTGTAGATAGTCTGGTTGAATTCCCTAAGACCTCCAGGTCATGTAATCTTTTATGCTTACGGGCCTTGTAATCTCTGAGCTGACAGGCCTTGTAAGGTTTCCCCCTCATCCCTTGAAAGGGGGGTTATCACAATCAATAAAAATTAAGGCCTTCAGGCCATTCGGGTTAATAAATTAAATTCTTAAGGACCGTAAAAGTTTAGTGTCTTCGAAAACACGGTACACAATATTCTCACACGGTGAAAAATATTCAATTCTTTCCCCAAAGTTATTCCCATTTAACAAACCTATATCAATCATTTCTTCATAACCTGTTGAAGGGAAACATAATAAAGGGTGATCATAGATTATTATGAGTGGGACATAATGGAGATGCGTAATTATTACATTAAAATAATGGTATGAAAACATGAGCATAACATTTTAAGATCAACCCGTGTACATCAATGGTCATACACATGATTCTTGGAATAAATATTTGAAAATAAGAAGGCATTAATGATAGGGTAATCAAGAGAATAATCCATGAAATCATAACATATGAGTAATACATGGAATTTTGGATGAAATAAAAACATATGAAATGATTTCCATAGTAGTCAAGTATCACTTACAAGGCTATCTTAGTGGAATGTGTTTCCTCCAAAATACATCTTATTATACATGGTTCACTCCTAACACCATATTAGTTGTCATGCTTCACTAACAAGACAACATTAATATTCAATGTTCACTCCAAATACCATCATACCAGTAAAATTATGCAACTGAAATGGGTTGACTCTCCATTATAGCCATGTTTATCTCATGAGATTTAAATAATTACCCAATCTAATGGGACAATATATAAGTACCAATAATCATATATGAAATCAAATATTCCTATGAAATAAGAAAAAAATAAATTCATCATATCATGACCCATAAAAAAGATAGGCTTCATATAAATCGTATGATAAACCATGAAATTAAATAGAAATCTTAAATGGTTTACCATATGAAAACATATATCAAAGAGATAATTATCACAATCATTTAATCACACAATAACTAGTGAAAGGAAGCAAGTTTCATAAAAATATTATCTGGGTATAACCAATGGAAGGGAAATATGTTTCATAAACAACCTATCATCTTAAACATAAACCATCAAAACAAATAATAATAATAATAGTGTACTAAGACCATATCCCTTGAAAATCACAATGTATATCAAAGGATTTAATATTAGATTGAGGAGGATGTTGAAATATTAGTTTAGAATTTCATATGGGAAATAAAATTTCTTTTAAAATAATTTTTAAATTCATATAAGAATTTAAAATTAAATTTATATGAACATTATCTTAAAATTTCATTGAATTTTTTATAATTTTTTTTAGAAAACATGGTTTTTGAATAAATTTTTTTATGACTGAATAGTGATATAAGGTTTTATTTTATCAAAAACAAATTATTAATTATATTAAGTACCAATGTGTGGAAAAATGGTACCAATACATGAAGATATCATATGTAACATAAGGATTAGATAAGTCATGATATTTTTTGGGAGATACTTCATAATATTTTTATATTGGAAGTGAAATCATAAATAGAACTGATAAACGATGTGGTAGTAACACAAAATTATTACTAATTTGGTAAATGTGAATCATAATCCCTATGAAGGAATATCATAAAATGGAACATAAAAAATCATTATGATATAACAATTCATTATTTTACATGAAAAATGGGTTTTATATATACCTCATTACTTAATATATGTTCATGATGTAACATAAATCAAAAAGAAGGAAAATTGAGATAACAATCCTTTTCTAATTTGGTAACATTTAAACCATAAACCCCAGGAAATTGAGATCATAAAATAAATATTCAAATAGAAATATATATTAGGAAAAGAATAATACAATAAATTCATGGAAATTATATATACCATTAAGAAGAAATAGGAATTGAATATAGCATGTGTCTCAAAAAAACCAATGTGTTATGGAAATATCTTACATTAATTATTGACATCTATAATACTTATTAATACTAATGTATTATGTATATAAATTTATTATATATATTTTATTGAACCATATTCATATATATTATACTATATATTATTTTCTTATGCGGTTTTGTTACCTATATATTAGTGATTTCATTTTAATGTTATGTTCAGGGGAATAAATGATTTATTTTTTGTATATGTTTTGACTTTTCTAGTTTTGTAATATTAATTAGATAAGTCATTATTAATATATAAAATTACAATCATTATATAAATATCATATATATTCATTGTCAATTTTTTTATAGCATCCCCTAAATTTAGTGATAATAAAATAAATGCACCGTTCATGGAAATAGTATGTCATATGTATGCATGAACACAATTTTCATTTTCATATCGTATTGAAATAATGTAATTAAAATTTATATATATTTATATTCATTATAGTATAATTTTTATGTCATATATATCATGTATTATTATTATACCAATACATAATGCATTCAATGTAATTCATTAATTAATCACAACACTTCGCGAGGTGGTAATCCTTCATACATATGAACAGTGTTATCTTACTCCCAAAAATGTAAATCAATAAGGAATGTTTTGTATTTTAATTAAATAAGCATAAATAAATCATTAAAATCCTATAAATCATATATAAATAGTATTACCATCATTATTACCTACCTTTACAGTTAGTAATAGAAAAAATAGATGACATCAGTTCATGAGGAGGTACTTCACCGTGCACAAGAACGATGATTTCATAACCTATTTGACCAAAAAATGTGTGTTTCTAGGTCTTAATATTATTAAAACTACATATTTGTATATTTAATATTCATTTTTTAGATAATCATGATATAAAAATATTAAGGGGTTTTATGTGTAAATAATACAAAAATGATCATTAATGAGTGTTACCTTTTATTCGGGTATCTTTTTTTAGTTTGCACTAAATGAATTCATTGGTTCAATTTCATATAAAATAAAGGCTTCTAGTATGATATGAGGGAATTTGGGATGTTATTTTGGATGAAATTGGTTGTTCAAAAATTCTTAAAAGGATAGAAGAATAGAGGACAGTTATTGAACTTTTATTGTTTCGAGGATTGTCATTCTTATAAATACTCATAAGTATTCACACTTAATAGGTATACCATTTCTAATGTGCATCCAAAATTGGATAATAATGGAGAGGGGGGTTTATGTTGTTGATATATACCTCAACCACTAAAATTATAAGAATGTTTTTAATTTTATTCTTTAACACCCATGTTTTATTATTTTTTCCACTCATTTTTTATTAATGTATCTAATTTTATAACCTATGTAATTTCTTCATTTTTATTATATTCAAGAGATAATAATTAGAATATTTAGTCCTTGTGATTATAAAATAATTATATCTAATTTAAAAAAAAAATTCCCCAGTGTTTTTGAAATTAATTCAAAAAAATCATATGTAATGCGTAAAACCCTTCGTTAACCATAACCATGATATCAAATTTTTTATTGTTTAGGGGTAAATATGTTCATTATAAAAGGTAAATTAGACAATTAATGAAATATATATTATATTGATTAATATATAGAAATCATATTTTAGAATACATGTTTTTTTCATTCTAAATCCCTTAATAATATATAAATTATTTGAAAATAACACAATTTTTAATTTTGAAATTATTTATTTAATTTGAATATAAATATATCAAAAACATAATAGATTTTGAACATATAAATGTAACACCTATATAGCATGATATATTATTCTAAAAAATAATGTAATATCATAATTCAGTCAATTTACCTAACTTTTAATATTATGTGTATCATTTATTTTATTTAATTATTAACTGAATAATCCAATTATTAGAATTTATTAATCATTTCAGGTAAATATAAAATTACAAAAATTTAATATTAATTATCATGATAAAATAAACTCATTAAAATTGTAAAAAATTACTTATAACTAACCATATGATGTTTTCCCTATCTCAAATATTTATAAATAATAACAGAAATAATGTTTCCATTTTTTATTTTTCATTACATAACATATTATATAGTTCAATTATAAGGAATAGTTTCTAATAACTCATAAAAATAATCTTATGATGTTAGTGGTAAAAATTTGTACATCCATTAAGTGTTGGAAAATAGATTAGGTCATTTTACACCATATATTATATGATTAACCACTAGTAAACTCATTTAAACCTTAATCACTATAATTAATTTTACAACTTATCAATAATAACTTTGGTAAAAATAAAATGGGTATTATTAGAAATTAAAAAAAATTCTCATTCGAAATATGGAATCAATTTTTCCATATTCAACTCATATAAATGGAGAATTTAATTTAAAATTAATCATACAACCATAATGAGAGAATAAGTTTTTTTATAGAAAACTAATATATTTATAAGAAAAGAAAGATCCATTTATTAAAAAAAACATACACAAGTCTGAATGTACACGATTTACAAAAATCATTTCGAAAAAGGGAAAGGAGATAATCTGGCACAAGAGCAACACAATGAAAATCATTACCATTGACACCTTTGTTAGTAATCCCATCTTCCAATGCATTTTCTTATCTATATTCATGAATAACAAAGTGTTCTCATTAATAGAGAGATTACTTACATCCAGTTCAGCTATTAGTGTGCTTCCAAGAAAGATGAAAATCCCTAGTTCGATTGGTGGAGAATATAACTATGGAGTTATATTCAATAAAAAATCTTGTTTGAACCCCAGCATTCTGCTTTCTCCACCGCCAAAATAACACCAAAAAATTTCTATTCAAGAGAAGAATAAATACCACATGATCCATATGTGCACCCAAGAAAACATCCGAGAAAGTCCGTAATGATAGCACTGAAGCTAGAGGGAACCAGATTACCTCCAGAAGCACCATCGAAGTTGACTTTAATCCACCCATGAAAATGGTCCTTCCATATGGATTCCATTATATCACATGGAGGAATAAAGTCACTTTCCATCCCAATTCGAGTGAGCACTAATAAATTATTTATCAAGTTTGAGCAGAACACACATCTCGGGGTTTCCACCTCATGCACAACCCCAACAATCCCTTCAAGAACAACACCGAACCAAAGTCACTATAATTCATGTCTGAACATATATCTTGTTTTCCAGATTAGATGAACATCCTCCTCCACATTATCTTGAAAGAAAACCTATAGTTGTGGTGATTGTTTCAAAGATCACTTGCTCTTTATGGAATCTCTTATTGACTTTAAATGAGGCAGAGGAACTTCAAACATATCATAAAAACCCCTCCTCATCACTGAAGCTGCAGTACAACTATAAAAGAGGTTTTCCGCATCTTCCATATACTGAAAGCTCACAACATATATTGAGAAAAGAGATATACCACATACCTATAGAAATTAATCAGTTGGTATTAGTTGTGAGCCATCCTTTTTGATAGAATAAAATGATATTGCCTTAAAAACTTCCTCTACAGGTTCTCCATCCATTTTAAATCAGTCGATGTTCAAATAGAGAGATTATAATACCCATTTCATGTGTGTATTCCACTGATAGCGGGTTCCCATGCGAAAAAGTATATTTAGAAGACCTATTATATTCATCCACAATCGATGTGATATAATCTTGATGAATATCCATGCCACCCTGATGCTACTTGATTGACTAATAAAAATCTATATTTGAATATTCCAACACAACCAAGTAAATAAGATGATTTGCTATCTAATTGTATTTCAAAAAAGAATATAATAATCCTTGGAAACTATCCATTGAGAGGTGACATCAATTTTTGAAAAACTATTCTTGAAGGCAGGACACACCGTGGTTGTAACATAAATGATGTTCTTGAATTAAGCCTATAAATAAACCTGGCCCGAAAAAAATTAGTAGCCTCATATAGCATGTTTATAATATTCTATATAAACCTAGCCTACATATAGTCGTTGAATCCCCCTACATTTTTTATTCCCAATCCACCCTCATATTGAGGCTTGCAGACATCATTCCAAGGAACCATTTATTGCTTCTTTTCCAATATGCTACCACTCAAAATAAAATTATTAATATAAGTATTGATACTCTTGATTAAAGTAATATTATATTTATAAACTATAAAAGTATAAAAAATATGTAGATGATGGTATATTTCTCCAGTCAAACCCAACTATCCATTGAAAATGATTTTTCCATCCATGTGGAATGTTGTATTTAATCATGATAACAACACTAAGTAAATGAAAAACCATTGGTCTCCCTCAGAACATGGGCACTGCCCCATGAGTAAAATGTACTATATTGGATTCATATAGGTATAAATAATTTATTATTAGTTTAAAACAAATTTAAAAACCATTTCAACATTATAAATTATTTAAATGAAAAGAAAATTTCCAATTAAATACAATATTTTTCACTATTCATCAAATAATAGAACTTATCAGAAAAATAATTATCATAAGATTATTTTGATATAATAATTTTAAAAATGACGTTTATTTTTTAAAATACGTTATCTAAATGTATTAAATTTTAATTTTAAATTATGTCTACCAAGCATGACTAACTCATCTTTTAGAAATATTATTGTTTTTCAGAAAATAATTATTTTAGTTTTCAAGGATTATAATTTTGTTTATAATAAATAGATAACATGTGAAAATATATATTTTTTGAAAATTTAGTTAATACTATTCCTACCATTCCAATTCCTAGGAAATATCAATCATATTAAATATTAATATAATTAGTGATATTTATTTCTATAAAACTCAATATTTTGTGTAACACACTCCATGATTAATTATGGGTGTAATGCAAGATAAAATCAGTGTTTTAGGTTTCGCATGAATAAATAGGTGTTTCATATAAGGAAATATTAAATTTGAGTGTCATGCAACACAATCAATAAAATAATGTTAATTTATTCAGAAAAAAAATTCATAAATCCTCGGGGTTGTTACATTCTATACCCCTTAAATTTAAATTCACCTTAATGATTCATTTGGGTCATCAAAGGATTAATACGTGAATGTTTCTCTGATAAAAATCCAATTTATAAAAATGAATAACAAAAATTCTTAGAAAAAATGAAATTTGGAAACATAACGGTAACCTGAAGTAACTATTAACTATGTTTCTAAATAGAACATATGTGGGATGTGAAAACATGGAAATATATATGAGAAAACTATAACCTAAATAACAATAGTGTGTGATAGAGAAATTGATCATGATAATTTTAATGATAAAAAATAAAAAATCTAGAGTGGCCCGAACAAGGTCATCGACCTCATAAAAAATGATGACAAAAGGAAAATTTTTTATCACATGACCTTTTTTCTAAAGTTTAAAATTTTTAACTAGAATATATGCTTAGTTGATTTCAGTTCAAAATTAATAATATCATGCTTTAGTTATTCCATAATCAATTTACACTTTATTTCTTATTTTAGTAATTGAATATGATTTTTTATACCTAAAGAACTAATGGATCTTAATATCCAAAAGTAGAATGATATGTCATTCAATCTATACGTATTAATCTTCACAACTAACTTTTTTTGACAAGTTATCCAATATGGATAAATCATCAGATGGTGAAGAAATTCATTAATCATTAAAACCTTAGCTGAAAAATAATATAATGAATTACATAAATGGTTAAGACTTTGACCCTTATAATATTAAAAAATTATAATGAAAGATACTAAATTTCTAAAAATCATATTAACATTTATCTTGAAGATATCATAAAGAATATCCTTATCGAAACATAAAAATTATAAGAATTCCTTCATTATGTATTCTCTTGAAAAAATGGTAATAACCAAAATTACCATAAATGATATTCAAAACACACATTCTTTTTCATTCCTTACACAGAACACATATTATGGGATGCATTCCTCATATCCAAAAATTTTGTGAACTCCATCCATGACAGCATAAACAATTTTTCCAATAAATATTTAATCCATTCCCAATGTAATCAGTACTATACAATTTTCATTATCCACTTAAATAATCTATTTATATATAATCAACATAAATTTTTCATCCCTATGAACATTATATGGGCCATATTTTATTTTCCATAAATTATGACCCTACTATTAAATATATTTTCTAGGTCATCATTACCATCAGACATACTCCTATAAATACTTAATGAAAAACTTATACTGAAAAAGAATTACATATTTTATGATTCATATAACAGAATACATGAATTACAATACCTTAAATCATTGATAATTCCACCTCATCATTGATCCATTGACAAGGATTACTCATCATATTACTTAATACAAATTTTATTTCATATTTTAATTGATTTTTCTCTACTGTCATCATTATAAACATTACTCATTACACCCCACTGATTCTCTTCCATTGCTTTCAACATAAGACATCACAGAATTCCCATAACTTCCACATATAAACCCTTTAATAGTTGATGATTTTATCAATATGACCATTATTCAATTCCATTCCATTAACTGAACTTTTCAATTTCATTTTTTAGTTACATGATATGTATCATTCTTTATAGTAAAAACATCCCATTCGAGACCTTCACATGGGTATCTCTTTCCACATTATATATAGAAATGGTAATTCAATATTTATACCTCCATTTTCTTTACTTCCCGAACACTCAGTAAACACTCTAAATTTATTCTTTTGTGAGTCAGAGATATGGTTATGGTATACATTGTTATTCATGTTTTGTGAAAACTATTTAGGCATTATCACAACAACCATCACCCTTGTCATCATAACAATGACTTCTATTTAGAAACATTTTCCTCACATTCAACATTAATCGAATTACTTATAGCACCATTCATTGCATAAAACTATAAATCATATTCTGAGGAACACTTATCATAGAGTTAAATGTCGTAATATTGGGAAAACACTTATAGAATGTAAAACCCATGGAGCCTTATATTAAATATCTGACACCATAGATATAACCTAGGTCATCCATGATTATCATCAATTTAAATCCTTAATGATTGCTCATGAAGATTTTGTGAGTCTTCTATGAATATCTTCTAGGATTGTAAAATGAGTTGAATAGTAAGTCTAGTTGTTATTCACCAGTTACATATCGAGTCTATCTCAAAACAGTGCTTCTATGGTCGGTACCCCTAGGTATCATTGTTTTAGAAGCACATCCACTTATAGTATCATGATGAGGATGTAATTTCTTCAAAACCACTTGCTCTATCATTTACCAAAATTCCATGACATATTCATATACTTTGACTCATCCTAATACTTATATTTAAATACATATCTAGACATATCGTTCAAAATTTATCTAGGGTTGTCACTAATGTTTTCACATCCTATTATCCAAATACTGACTAAACCAATTTTTTGATACAAAATATAGTGACCTTGGCTTCAAACACATGTATATTATGTCATTTTAGAATAATATTTAAACATTAAAAAATTACATGCATGAGGATAATTATAGTTTAGTTATTTAATAGTCTCGGTACACATTCTTTTAACTTGGTGTAATATATTCGATGTTTAAAACAAATAACATCTCATTTAGTACTCCTACTTAAAACCCTTATTCATAAAAAAAGGGAATGAAATAAAATAATGGGTGATATTAGATCCTCGGTCAGGGTACACATATGAGATACATAAACATAACATAATTATAAGGGTCTGATAACATGAGAATATCATTTTAAGATCATACCTTTCATTCAGAAGATAATACACATGACTAATGGAATAAATATTGGTAGATCATAAGACATTAATCATTATGAAATCGAGATAATAATCCATAAAAGATTAACATAGGCATATGACATTAAATTTTGGAAAGAAAAAACATATGAAATGATTTATACACTAGGTATGGCTCAAATCCAATGATGTCTTGGTTGAATGAGTTCACTCCCCTAACCATAATAGTAGTCAAGGATCACTCCAAAGGCCATTATAACAAAAAATGTACTATAATGAAAATGTTCAATCCCGATTTCCACCATTTCTATCTCATGAGATATAAATATCTTTCTAATTATTTATAGGGATATATAGGTCCCACCCTTCATATAATGGAATCAAAAATATGTGTTCTATATGATAATAAACCATTCATTTTATCATTATCCCCAAAAATGGATGTGGGCCATAAACATCATACCATAAAACATGAAATGAAATGTGTATCATAAACTATTCAACCTATCCTAATATGTGGAAAATATTAAGGTTTCAAAATCCTTTCATCATAGTGTATCATCATAATTGTAGTAGGATTCATAGACATTTTATCATGGTATAACCCATGGAAAATAATCATGGTTCATAAATGAAATTTCAACATGAACATAAGTAATTAAAATACAGAAAAAAATAATGAATAATAATGCTTCCCATGGATCATATCCCTATTAAATAATAAAATATATCAATGTATGTCTCTTAGATAGATAATTATTTTTAATGATCACATAGAGCATCTTTATGGAAAATTATATTTGATCGAAACTCATTTTTTAAGGGATTAAAAAATTCAAATTTGTTTTCCCCAAAAACGAGCAAACAATAGTGTATAAAACATTTAATCTTTTTTCTAAAACATTTTTTTGGAATATAAAAGATTTTAGAGTGAGGATAGAAATATGTTCATATTTTATCACAAACGTATGACATCAGTTCGCAAGGTGGTATTCCACTGTACAAACAAACAATGATTTCATAACCCATTTGATGGAAGGGTGTGTGTTTATTTATTGAACCAATAACATAAAAACATATCAGTTTATGTAATATACATATTTTATTATATAAAAATGAAATAAAATAAAATAAAGGTGTTTTAGGAAGAAATAAATAAAAACATTCATTGATGAATATTACCTATTCATCGGGTATCTCCTTTTGGATTGCAGAAAATGACTTATTAAGTTGGATTTCATTCTTGTCTATAGTTTCTAGGATGAGAAGAGGTAATTTTATAATTTATTTTGGTTGATATTAGTCTAGAAAAAATGATTTATATGTGATAATAACAGGTAGTGGGAATGGGTTCCCTTTTATAGTTGAAGAGGAGTGGAATTATTTTAAATACACAAAAGTATTCACTATTAAAAGGTGTCTTTTATCTCATATAACTCAAAAATTGGATACTAATATAGGATATATATTGTTTTTTATATTAATACCTCCACCACAATAATATTAATTCATTTTTATAGTGTTTTTATTAACTTTATGTTTCTTTACTTTTCAAATCTTGGGATTTAATTAAGTACTATTTTTCTAACCTATGCAATTTTTCAATAATGAGTAACAATAGATTATGAGAAAATTTGTACCCATATATTATAATATAAAGTATCAAATTTATAAAATAAAAAACCCAAATGAGATCCAAATAAATTCAACAGAAGCACACTTAATGCACAAAATAATAATTTAATCTCAACCACGTTAACCGTGTTTTAAGTATTAAGGTGTAAATATGTTAATTTTAAAAGAAAAATTTTTCCCATAAGTGGACCATATTTTATATTTAATAAAATAAAAAATAAATTTTAAAAATATAAGGTTTTTTAATTTTGAAACTCTAAATAAAATATCATTTATAATAAAATAATATTCATGTAAATTTTGAAAATAATTATCTAATTTGAATATAATAAATTTTAAAAAATTACTAGAATTTGAATATATTAACATAACATCTTTTAAACTTGATATATTCAACTAGAAAATTAATGGACTAAAATAATTTAGTCAATATATGTCACTTTTAATACTTTTATTATCATTTATTTTAATTAATTATTAACTAAATAATTTCTTATTTGGTGTTTGTTAATAATTTAAAGTAATTATTTAAACTAAGAAAATTTAAAATAAATTAAAATGATAAAAAATCATTTAGCTTTAAAAATAATATTTATAATGAAACATAGTATGTTTTCCCCTTTCCCAAAGTATTATAATTTTTAAAGGTAAGGAAGGTTCATGTTTCTGTGTTTCTTTATACTTAGCATATTGTATACATAATATTCATGAAATAGTAACCTCGTAACTACTAAAAACATGTCCTATGGCTAAATTGATAGACATACGTCCATATAATGGGCATTGAACATGTTTTTAGATCATTTTTTATAATATAGTATATGTTTAACTACTAAGTAAACTCATTTTTACCTTAATACCAATAGTTAATTTTAACTCTTTTCACAATTAAATTCTCAAATAAATTATGTTTTCTATATTATAAATTATAAATTATTCTGATTTCAAATATTTATTTCATTATTCCAATTTCAACTAACTTAAAATATAAAATTTAATTTAAAATTAATCATGTAAATGCGATGAGAGGGACAGTTTCTAATGTTCATATGTTTAATGTTTAAAATGGTTTTATTTAAAATTTCAAGATAAAAAGGAGAAAAATATCCTAAATTAGAATAATATACATATAACTAAACTATTTTTATAGGGAATCCAATTAAAAATATTATATCACATAAAAAATTATTTTAATTAAAATGATGTTTTCAATTAAAATTCAGTATTTTTCACTATTACTGAAAAAATAAATCTCAACATAAAAATAACCCAAATCCACCCAAATATAATTTTTTTATTCCATTTTATAAAATATTTTTAATTATTTAAAATAAATTATATTAAAGTGGAAAATCATAATTTTCCATACAGTACGCCAATTATGATAAATTAGTCATTCAAAAAAATTCTATTATTTAGAAAACATTTAATTTAAATTTAAATGTTTATCATTTTCTTTATAATCAATAAATAACATGTGAAAAATAAATATTTCTAAAACATATTTAATCCTAATCCCGCCATTCCAATAACTATGAGATAACTATCACTTTAAAATATATTATTAATTGTAATTTTTTGTACGATAAAACTCAATATTAATTTTAACAGAAGCCAATCATAGTTTTTCATGTTTTTTTAAGATAAACTAATTTTTTTCTATATCAAAATATTAAAATGGTGTTATTTATAAAAAAAAATTAGCAAGGTGAGTCAAGAAAACAAAATCCTTCAATTAATTTTAATTTTTTTAAAAAAATGATACCTAAAAACAAAAGGTTTTATATCTTGTCATGTGAAACATGTTCCCCTTTTATATTGACATGAATTATTTACAAGAATAACAATCTCAAACCTTATAAAAGGGGCCACCCACCACCCCTTCTCGATAACACCAAAACCACAATTTCCTATTTAAAAATTTCCATCTTTACTTCAAGACAATATTCTTTAAATTAATTTAGATTCTATACACATGATTTGGTCATATGTTATTCAGTTACATGAAATCCTAAAATGGATACTAAAGGTTCTAACCAATAGTACTAACTTGTTTCTACTATAGTTTCTTTTGCACACATTAATATGAAATCTATTTTACCTATTATAATATTACTACTTAAATATTTATAGATTAATATTTTTTTTCATTTTCTTGCAAAATCCATTAAGTATCATTCTCCTTTCCTTGTGTGAAAAATGAAAAATTCAACCTTGTGTTTGTGAAAAATATTACCTCCACAAAGTAACTCATATAATTTTTTTATAATTTATTTTATTTGTTAAAATCTATTCAAAAAAAATTCAACCCCAAGAAATATATAAATAATATTATTATGATTATGTAACAATGATATTGTTCTCTTGGAATAAAATTTCATATCCACCTCATCTATTAATTATGGCATTCTCATGTTTGGGGATGCATAACCAAAAACATAATCAATTATTTATAATTATATCATTGATGGATATGAGAAAATAATTATTGATAATATATGTTATGAATAATTAAATTGTTATTTTTAATGTAATGAATTGATTAATAATAAACACATTTATTATGCTACTAATAACTCTTTGTTCAAATTCCTAGAAACATGTTCATCGCTGATTTCCACTTCATGTATCATAATAAAAAAAATATTATAATATAAAACTACATTTTTTCTATAACTATAAAACAACTACTACACCTTTTATAATTTTTGAATTATTAAATTTTGGAGAAGGGAAAAAACATTTATATTTTTAAAATATTTCCCAAAAGTCAAGATTACTCACACCAAATATCCAAAATAGAGTGTCACTGACTATAGTAGATGTCAAGAATTTAGGGAAGGGGTTATTTTTCATAAATTTTATTTTTTGAGATAATGTAATTATTTTGAAACAACATATTATTAATATCGATTAGGTAATACCTAATGAATGTACGTTTAAATAATTATACAATTCATAGGGTTTTAAGATCTATATCGGGTTATTTATTCAAAAGGATTATTATTTAAATGATAAAATGTTTTTAAGGGTTATTTGTCTCCATTTTCCACTCCATGAGACATGTCTGATATTACACCGCATCATTTCATTTAGATATTTTATTAACTACACAATTCCACTCGATTATAATTAATATTTTCAATTTCCTGATATTTTAATTTCCATTTCATAGTAATCATATTATGTTCTTTTTACTCTTATTTTACAATTCCTATAAGGGTTTATTCTGAAATATCAATATCAAATGATTATTTTTTAAAAGACAATACATCTGAGGGATTTTTATTTAATTTATTTATAAACCCCCCATTATTTTCTTCTATTATATTCTTCTTGTGGTTTTACATTTTATCTCACTATTTTGTTTTCCCCTTAGCTCGTTGATATAAAATTATAATAAAATACATCTCAACCAATTCATTTCAGTCATATATCATTCACATTAATTTCCTTATACATTTGATAATTTTCAAGAAGTCAATATTTATGACACAATTATTAATTTTTGTCATTTTATAATATTTAAAAATTATTTTAGTTGTATTTATTGTAATATTATAGTCTTTATTTATGGTTATGTTTTTAGAAGTGTCTAAAATATATCTTATAAATGTTTCCATACGATCACATCTTTCTAAATTGCTTCATATTTGTTGAAAATTTATCACTTGGAATGAATAATTTACATTTGAAATCCATAATATATTGGTTTTATGATTAATTATATTTTAATAAAAAAATGAAAATGAACATTTTATTAATTATATACCAGTTTTTTCTTTAATTCTCCAAAACAGTGAGTTTAATCTATGTCTACGTCATTTGATATATTTTATCCATTATTTATGAGATTATTAAAATGATATCATCCATATTATTTTTAAGGATGTATTATGTAATTTTTTTCCTTTATCATTGGAATAACCCATCAATCCCTTTGACTTACCTAGTCATCCCCAATGTATAACTATGATTTAACTTTCAATGCCTTTCCTATGTGAACACACTATATTCTTTTCCTTTGAATAATGTTTTTTACCTATATTCCATACATAAATATGTTTATTTTAATTATTGTTCTATATATATACCCATCCAAAATATAGTATATTTTTAGGGGATTCTTAAAAAGAATGAAATTCCATATATTGATTGCAGATATAATAAAAATATATTTACATGTTACTCAAAACGGATATATATTCTTTACTAATAAATCATGTAATATTTTTATACCATATTTATTCTTTCATAGGATATATTTAGTACACTTAATTAGGTATGGTTGATCTGCCTAATATCCTATTTATACAATGATAGACTCACGAGAGAAACTTGGCAAGGTATTTGGGGGTATTCAAATCCATTAATTTAGATATATTGGTTATAATATTAAAAAAAGTATATGACATGGAACAATACTTCATGGTATATAATGTCTTAGTAAAATTACATAACTACTCAATAATCACGCATTTCATCACCATGAAATAATTCATAAATTTCTATATGTTTATTTTTATTATTAACCATGTAATGGTTTTAATATTTTGTGACATTATATATAGAATAATTTTATTATCATTCATTTCCATAAATATTATTAATTCCATATTTAATATATGATATATTTTGGTATACTATCTCTATTACTATTAACTTGATCTCACCGATTTATATATCTAATTCCCAATTTATAATGAAATATATCACATTAAATATTTTCATAATCATAATATTTGTTGAGAATATTTTGAAGATGATGATGACTAATAATGGAATAACTGTAATCAGATATATTGATAATAATTTCAATTCGATGATAACAACTTTTGATATATCAGTTTATGTATTCTCATAATACTGTAATTATCTAAACCTAAATGGTCTTGGGAATTATTGTAATGATTTATTTTTTACAAATAATGTATTTTTGAAACAATCACATTTCTGGGTTTTCATGGATGGTGTTAAATTAGGGTTCAAATAACATTAGTTACTATGATTTTATTAGTTCATGATGTAAATGTCATCAAGGGGTGATAATATAAGTTTGATCATTATTTCAATGAAAATATAACCCCTTGGGTTGCAATAGGTAATATTGAATAATTTAGGGAGTAGGATAAGGGAACTTTAGTGGAATCTATATTGATATGTCTATGGGATAATTATTCTTATATGATATTATCTTGAATATTTGGTAAAGTAGAGTTTGTGTAATTTCCCAATAATTTATATCCCATTTCGGATACTTGTATGTTGATATGATTATGGAATAGATTCAGCTTGGGTTGATCATCTTGAATAGGGATGGATTAATTCCAATTCATTATTCAATATGGAGTAGGATTAATTGACATATGAATAGATACACATCCTGACAGTATTGTAGGATAATATTTTTCTAAACATATTTTATTTATAATCAATTATGGGGGTTTTATTTTGTTAAGGAATATTATGATACCATAAAATGAAATATATATTTAATTGAGTGTGATTTTGGTTATATATAAATGTAATTTATCAATTTCAAATAGTAAGACATTTTTTGGTTGCTATTTTTAATTATATAATAACTATTAAATTATGGTGTTCATCACACAAATAAAATACTTCTAGTTTTATATATTTTTATTACTAAAGGAATAATGTAAACAATGGGTTTCAGGGACAATGTATAGACTATCAAATAATGAAATATAACTAGATACAAGTTGGCATGAAAAATATTATAGTTATGCCAAATCAACTATAATTAATTTTGGTAAAAATGTCAATATATTTTAGTTTAAAAAAACTAAATACATGAAATATTGAGTCCCATTAATGTTTTGGTGATGATAAAGAAGAATAAATTAAGATTAAAATTTACTTGTCTAAAAAATATAGTAAGAGATACCTAGTAGAATGTCATAAAGGAACTAGAAGACGTTTTATGTGTAGAAAACTAGAATAAATCTACTAATTGATGATAATAAATGAAAATTTCATTGGAAATGGTTAAAGTAATTATAGTTCATATGGATGTTACACTAATATTTTAATGTATTAAATATGAGAAACGCGAATATTATCCAAGTCAGTTCTCAAATCCATGGGGTATGAATGATGATAGTATCTATTAAATTCTAAGACTATGGAAATTATATAAAACCAAAACAATGTAAGTGTAGTTTCAAGATGATATTGAATGAGGAAATCATATCACCAACTCAATATTTATGAATTATTTAATAATATCATCTTTAAACTACTCCACTGTACTATCATTCTCACACAAAAAAATCCACCTTGATTTCTAGATATTGAATTATTAATAAAAACTTTTAGTTGTGTGATTATTGTGTACAATATATATATCTACTTTCTAATGAATTTTTATATAAATGTGTTTCATTAAAATACTATCATCATTTGAATTGTAAAATTTGACGTTATATTTGGCATGGATTATATCTCTTGATATATAGGCCATAATAGTTTTCCTTATTGGCAAATAATATCTAATAATCATCATATGTATTAGTACTAATAAAAGGGAACTATTAAAATACCTTTGAAATAATATCCCATCATGTAGGTTTATTTAGAATAACTAGTTATATAAAAAATGAATGGTAGTTATATTTCTATTAGAAGGGAAATGATGAGTTAACCACCCGATATAATGATAGTGAGGATAAAACCTGATTGTAAATTTAATCATTATTTTTTGAGGCAATTATAAATTTAATTGATAGTTAGTTAAATAATTGATGGGAAAAAATATTTGTAGGGTAGAATGTAATGTCATTGAATTTAACTATGTATATTTATTAAATAATTACTCTGTAAATGGATTGAGATATATAAAAAGTAAAAAAATATGAGATATAATATATTTGATAAACAATTTTAGGATATTATAAAATGAATAAAATCTATATTAAATTAAAAGATAATAATAAATGAACATTTCGTACATTTAAATGATAAATAATTAATATAGTTTAATATTTATAAGGATTTTTATATACCAGATAGATTTATGTTGTATTTAAATATTATATCAACCACATTTAAATTATTATTATCATAATATATGATATTTTAATGTATGAAATAATATATTAATATTAATTAAATTAAATATTTATAATGAATAATTGTCATAATCCCCTACCTCGAAAGGCACCCCTCTTGGATAAAAATTAAAAAAGAGGGATGATGAACCTCCAGTCCTTTATTTAGTAGGCCCCAAGATTCCAATAAAAATCATGGGAATAAAAATTCGACATATGGAAGGAATTGCGTTGAAATATAAAATATGGCTCAGGAGATAAAATGAAAACTACTAAGAAAAAACAACTCAAATAAGTTAATAATAATCATTACCATAACATAATGCATGGTTAAAGTAAAAAAATACAAATAAATTCTATAAATAAATAGAAAAATGAATCCTAAGTAAATCAATCAATTGAAAATCAAATATTTGAGCTATTAATGCCCATCTTGGTCTCAAAATTCCATAGAGAAACCTAGAAAATAGTTTTTATATAAATTGGTCTAGAATAACCTGAATAATTAGTAGGATCATACCCAAGTTATATCTATAAAATGATAAAAGATCGTACTAATGCATTAGGGAAAAATATTCAGTGCAACATTCAGTTAAATATGTTAAATTGCCAATCTCATCCTCACCATTTCACACAAACAAAATAACACATGCAATATTGTAATATAATATGAACCCTTTTTGACAAAGTTACATCTATCTTCATTTCAACAATTTTCCTCTCTCATTCTCCAATGATGTATATCCAAATTCTCTTATACCATAGGTAATACCCATTATTGTTGTCACATGGTCAACTATGACTACCCTACTCTTTATTACACATTAATTCATGAATTATTAAATATGATTACACATATTGAAACCCAAAATATCGACATGTCTATTGTATTTTGAAATTCATAACATTACATAAATACATTAAAGATGAGATATAAAAAATTATAGAAAACTCTCTTGACTTACTCATATTATTTCATCACACTTAAAACAGAATGGGGTAACATTTAGATATACATAATAAAGGGGTAAGATATGAATCCTAGTATGGGAGTAGACATGGAATAATAATCATAAAGTAATACATGTTATAAAATACAAATATAAATCAGACATGAAAGGCTGTGAGTTAGAAACAAAAACTATGAGGCATTGTAATATATTATATCAAGTTAGTGACATTAGAAATGTGGGAAAAACCTAAAACATTGCATCATAAATATAGTTCAAGGATATATTCAAAGAAAAAATGTTAAAAAAACTCATGTTATGGATTAGTATCACTCCCTAATTTAATTCAAGATGTGTCATGAGATAAAACCATTATCTAATGTATTAGAGCACTATATAATTTTGAGTACACCCCTCACTTTCATTTTATTTTAATTCGTAAGTTTGAACCATAGATCAAACTAAATGAATTCATTAATCATTGTATTTTATCCCATGAAAATAGAGTGTAGAATAAATACATGTAACTCCCCAATAAAATATGAACATGTTCATAAAGGTGAACACTATTGATAGAAAATTGGTATGGGTATTCACTACACAATTTTATGGCATGGAGAATCATGGTGAAATTTTGGTAGTATAATAGGGGAGTATAAATGATTATAGAAGGGATTAATAAAAGTGAAATATGACTCCATTAATTTAGAAATAAAATTGGAATTATGGGGGTATGGGAAAAATATATCCCATTATTAGGAATTGGAGATAAATGAACTAAAATGATTATAAAACATTAATAATGAAGTGATCACGAGGATCCCTTACCATAAGAGGGTGATTCAAAATGCATGTATGGATATTTTTGTGTATAGGGGGAATGTTGGGAGGAATTTTGAGATAGTTGGGGATAGTGAGGATGTTCTACATGGTTTTTTAGTGAAGATAAATTGAAGATTTGGTATGTTTATATAGGAAATGAGTGTGAAATATTTTATCCTCCCAAATCCATTTTTTCCATTATCTAAAAGCATGTTGAAGGATTACCAGTAACAATACGTTAAAAATGGATACTACAAAAAATACCACATCCACAAAATTAAAATTTCAAATTTAAAAAATCAATCCTCACCCATCTCTGTTCACTTGCGATCCAGAGTCAGGTGCCTACCTCGAGTGGCGCACCCATAAAGTCTAATTCTTTATCCATTTTTCTCTCTATCATCACTACCCCAGTGGGACCCACTATATTCTTTACTCCTATCTCACATGGTACCATGTAATCATCATCGCTTTCATTATCACCAAAGCATTTCTACTATCATTATAATCTTCTAAGAACCACACATGTCTTCCAATGAATGTCACATACCATCGAGCCAATGTTGAACATAGGACCTTGTCTACACCCCTCAACAATAAACAACAAAAAAATAGCATCGTGACATCGTCATGAAAAACACCGAAAATATAAAAAATGGTCCATATCCATCATCAAATAATAAATATATATGAAAATAATAACTAAAGAAATACAACACATCTCTCCTCCTAGGAACTCTTACCGCTCCTCAGACACATCCACAAAATACCTTGGTATATAATACACTAGACTGACCTAGAAGGGAGAAAGGGACCAGGATGTTAGAGTAGGGTGGAGTGGCATAGATGGGACAAGGAAGAACATACCCTACCATGGAGAGATTGAGTGAATAACTATGATGAAAACCATAATAGAAAATTGATATTAGAACCCATAACCTTAAGAAACAAGAAATTGGAAGTGGGAACTCAGATTGACACCCTAATAAGAGTCTAAGACAGAAACCCTAACGAGAAACCCCAAAGAGATCAATAGAATCATAGTGAAAAAGACATAAATATAGAGAAAACCACATTTTTCTTAATTTCACCAACAGAGTCCCAAACCCATATGAAAAACCAACACACCCAACCAAGATGGGGTTGTGTGTGTTGGGTTAGATCAGAAGAGCATGGATCGAATAGAGGAATACATGATGAAGGATGAGGTGAGGCCCATAACCCAAAGAGAATTCAAAACCCTAGGTATAAGAGAACAAATAACAAAGATGGTGCTTGATCTGAGATCATCATCTGTGAGAGTGAGGTTTCATCATTTTAAATTCATTATTATTTCTCCAAAATATGTTTTGTCCTCAACATAAAATAAAAAAAACTAAAAAACATACCATGGGGGTTTGCAATGGATTCTACCAAAGGGGATTGGTTTTCATAATTTTATCCTCCCCATGGAAAAACATTTTAGAATATTAACCTTTGTGATTTGGATGTGACTCTTGTCCGTAAAAATTATTACAAAACATGAAAATATATTATTGGTTTTAGAGGATTCATAATGGATTTATAAATTTAATCAAATAACCTCAAAATGATATTTTTTAAAGGGATAAAATAAAACTGTCCAAGGATGCAATTTATAGTAATTATTTCATCGTTTTTAGATGTTATAATGTCCTAATACAAATTTTATATCTGTACAATATTTAATTATTACCCAAAAATATGACTACCTAAAAACATTATAAAAAATTCCCCATTGGATGATTTTATGTTTTGATTTGAAATATAATATTAATTTCATATAAATAATTATCTAAATATATTATTTGTAACTTTTAAAATATGAATCAACATTTATAATTACAGGCTTGATTTTCTTAAAATAATAGTTCATGAACCATTGTAAAAATTAAAATGGAAATTATACATATTCTATGAACATTTTTATTTAGTAGAAAATTATAATAAAAAAAATTTCTTAAAAATTTAATTATTTATAAGATACATTAATTCATTAAAATAATATCTAAAATTGAATTTTAATATTACACACAAATAAAATTTGTGTTTTATCGTATGAAAACCAAAATAATTTATAAAGTAACAATATTAAGATGTAAATATAAACATTATGATGTTGAAGATAATATCTATACTCTTATATCTAGGGTCATCATGCATATCCCATTAATACACCAACAAATTAACTAAGATTTAGGTCTTTGATGATGACACATTCATGGGGAGATTTTTCATACATGGTTTTGGTTGTGATCTACATGAGTAAAAAATTCTCTCCTAAATGATTTTTCTAATTCCTAGTTTGTTTGATCTCATACTTGGCTTAGTCAAAGGAAAATTTTAGTGACTCTAACTCCATTGGAAAATTCCATAATTGGGCTTCATAGGGTATAATTATACCGGTTGAGTCCATCACATCCATTGTATGTGTCAATTGAATTAATTAAACTCGTATATGTATACTAATCATATAATCACTATTCTGTAGATTTATTATCAATGATAATGAAACATAAAGTGATTTAAAATTAAAATTGATATCAAAACCAATGAAGTGGATAATAACACATTTTATTTAACCATAAAGGGAGTTTTATTTAAAATATTTGTTTTATTACAATCTCACCCTTCATAGATTTCACCCTTAAAAATTTTCATCTCACATAATAAAATAGACAAGGGTAGCTCTATTTCATCAAATCCTATAGTTCCTATGTTGCCTCAGGAAACTTACGGTCTCTCTATATCAATTTGACAATGTAAATTATCTTATTTCATAAAACTTTGTCTCTTTGATCTGACATCTTTAACATTTTCTCCTCATAAGAAAGTTCATTCTCTAGAAGTACAACCTTGAGATTGGGTAGATGTTCAAGGTATAGTATATAAATTTTCATGGGGTACATGTAATACATCATGCACATTATATAGGTTAAGTGGGAGTTCTAGTCGATCAGAATCCACTTTAATGCGATCAAGGATCTCAAAGGGACCAATATATCTTTCACTAATATTACCCTTTTTTCCAAATCTAATGACATTATTACTTAGAGATATGAGGATGAATTAGATGTATCTAAATTTAATCTCTATGTCTCATATATCATTATCATCATTGATATTTTTTTTTTCACTGACCATATTTGATGTGATGATGAATGGTCTTGAAATTTTCTGCAATTTCATTATCCATTTTTTAACCTTGTACTTTGTGTTCCCCAACATCAGCCAATTATATAGGTGTTCTACACCTCTCCCCTTAAAGGGTATCAAAAGGGTCCATTTTTATTCTTGAGTGTAATATTTTATGGTATATTAACTCAATAAGAGGAATATGTGGATCTCATCCTCCTTTGAAGTCACGTAACCATGCTCTCAACACGTCTTCAAGTGTTTGGATAGTCTGCACAGACTGGCCATTATTTTGATAGTGATAGGCCATGTTGAATTTCAACACAATATTTACAGTGTTTTGGATATTAATCAATAATATAGAGAAAAATATTGGATATAAATCATATATAATAGATATTGGTGTCTCATACAACCTCACCACTTCTCTAATGTATGCCCTTGGATGTGGATTGAGTGAGAAATCCTCTTGAATTGCAATGAAGTGATATATCTCTGTTAGAAGATCCCCCACAAACCATATATAATTATTTACTCTTGATGTAATCATAAGACTAGTGAAAATGTCTATGGTTATGTTTCCCCATTTCCATGTAGGAATGGGTACTATTTTCATCATCCTCGAGGATGTTTTCCTTTTATCAATCACTTGTTGACATAAAAGAAAACTTTTTTTAAATACATTTATCACCTTAATAATATTGTCCCCCAAAAAGCTATCTTAATGATCTCAATACTTATTTTTGATCCCTGTATGGATTGAGAATGCTGGGATATGCACATTACCCAACATCTCTTTCTTATACAGAGGATTTTATAGTACACAAATTGTTGATCAAAATCTCACAACTCCTTCATCATTAATATCTAATAACTTGGATTTAAATTTTCTTATAGCTTCCACATTCTTAGGAATTCCCACTTCATCTATTTTTGCATCCCCTATCTTCTTTATAAGTAATGGTTGAAAAATCATTTGTGAAAGGATTGATGGTTTGCCTTCATTTATTATTACCATGTACATCCTTTTCAAGTATAAGAATATTGGATCCTTCCCAATTAACATCAATTTTAAAATTCATGGATCCTTTCTATACAGAGAATCATCTACATTATTTTATTTAGTAGGAACGTAGTGGATTGGGATGTTATAGTTCTTGATGATCTAAAACTACTTTCATTGGTACATATTCATCTCTTTTTGTGAGTATATACATGAGGCTCTTATTATCCGTATATATTTTAATCTTCTCCCCCAAAGAGATAATGTTTCCAAATGATTAGTGTGAGTATCACTGTAGTGATCTCTAGATAATGTGTTGGGGAGTTCAGTTAATTAACATTCAATTTCCTCGAATTATAGGCTATCACTTTGAAAATCTATAACCACACAAAGCCTAATCCCTTTGTCGATGTGTTATTGAATACCAAGAAAATTTCACCAATTTGGGGTAGTGCGAGTACAAGTACTTTAATAATACTTTTTTTCAACTATGTGAATCTCCCTTCACATTCATAATTATTTGAAAAAATTAACTCCATTCAATGTTATTTTGTTTATAGTGTATAAAAATACTGGGATATCTTCTACAAATTGATGTTAGTATCAAGATAATCCATGTAAACCAAGGATATATTTCATAGATGTTGGACTCATACATACATAAATTGATACAATTATTTAAGGGTCCAAATATATCCCATAATTGTTGATAAAATTCCCTAATAAGGAGAATTTCCTCAACCATAACTCACATTTTCTATATTTTTCATAAACCTAATCCTTTCATAAGGTTGTTATCATTGTTCTCATATGCTTATTAGGATTCTACATTGTTTTGGAATATATTTGAATATCATTTATAAAGAATTCAAAAACAGTGGTGTGGTAATCTCTAAAAACTCTTTTTAACGTGTTCATGATGATTTCTAGAGTATTTGTGAGTCCGATTGGATTTACTATGAAATCATACTTCTCATATATTGTTCAGAAAGCAGTTTTGGTGATATATTCATAAATCACCCTTATTTGGTAATATCCTGAGGGAATATCTACTTTGTGGAAGTATTTTTATCCACATAGATGATTGAATAATTCATCAACACGTGCATAAGGACACTAGTTCATTATCATGATCTTATTGAGATCCGGATAATCAATACAAAGGCTCATTGACACATTCTTCTTCTTAATGAAGAAGACTGGTGCACCCCATGGTGAAGCACATGGGCATGTGAATCCTTAATTAAGATTCTATCGTAGTTGAATATTTTTCTTATAATGTTCCACTAAAACCATTATATATAGATTCCTAGTTAATGGAAATTCACCAGGTATAAGATCAATTTAAAATTCTACTTCTCATTTTGAAGGAAGACCGTGTAATTCATCAGGAAATGCAACAATGAATTCCTTAAAAATGGGAATTTCCTAAAGAGAGATCGTTTCATTAGGCTCAATAATTTATGTTTTATATGATTTAACGTAGGTTAAAAATATCCATGCCTTTGATGTCAGTTCTAAAAAAGATTTATCGCCACATTTCAGTTATACAAAATTGGGGGGAGATTCAAAATTCAGAGATTGATTTCTTTCTTATAAGAATTTATGTGGCCCCAATATGGGTAAATCCAATCCATACCCATAACTACATTAAATTCTACTTAAGAGAGTATCATAAGGTCATATGGGATGTAAACCCCAAAATTTTTTATAGAAGATGTGTCATATACCTAGAATGCAATAACAGTCCCATTTTTTATTTTAATCAAAAAATCTACATCCATGCTTTGGGGTGGCGCTTTAATATTTCTACAAAAACATGATGATATGAAGGAATGTGTACAAAAATAGTCAAAAAGAACTTTAAGACTTCATGAATGATTTACTCGAGTACCTGTCACCACTTCAATTTAGTGACCCACCTCTGTAGTTTTCTAAGAGAAAGCATACACTTACTTTCATGGATGTTGTTCCAATTCTATGAAAACCCTTGTCTTAGTTCATTGGTTGGTAAAGTTTCCTAGTTCCTTATGGTTGAAAATATGAAAAAGAATTGAGGGTTGGAAGAAAAATATCTTTCCACCATCTATGTAGTGGGATTATCTCATCGGAAATCACTAGCTAGGTGTCATAATTTCTCACACCTAAAGCATTTATTTTTCCCATTAGACAGTTTATTTGGTACTTCTTTATACACCATTAAAAATTAAAATGTTGAAATTTCTTATCACCATTAGATTTATCCATAAAACCTCTAAAATTAAACTCCATTTTTCAATTCTTATCCTTATGATACTATCCAGACTCACTAATCCCCATTTCATCCTTGTGGGCACATTAGTCAATTTCTTCATAACCATCATAGTCCCTGATTTTCAGGGCATTCCATACACTAGGTTTTATCTTACCATTGAAGCAATCGACCTTGAATTTAGGGGTAATGAAAAATATGGAGGTGTATCATGAAATACTTGTGAAGTTTTTCATGTACATCCTGATTGATTCATGATGTTTTTAATTAATGGAAATGAAAACCATTCCATTTTATTCTAGAGAGTGTCAGGATAATATTTATCCAAAAACATTTTCCATAATTACTCACGCCCGATCACATAATTCTCTTCCTCTAGCTTCATTTTCTTGACCAATTATGACCACTGGTAAGATTCTACCTCTATACAATAAACCACAAGTATATACTTCTATTTATTAGAACATTTAAGGATTGATAATATGTTATAGATTGATTTGATCCATTCTTTCATGTTTAAGGTAAGTGGTAGTCTATAGATAGTTGGAGTACTTTCTCACAAAAAGATCTCAATTTCATCTTGTTCATTATTTGTGGGATTTGTACAATCATTATGATCCATTTTTCGATTCATAACCTAAGTTAGATGAGAGGGTATCATTATAATGTTTCCAATTTCTTCTCTCATCGGGTTGGGCATCTCATCTGTACAATCATCACACTGTTCTTCAAATTGGTTTTTTACCTGATTCCCCATATTTTCTTCCACTTGCTAGAATAGAGGGAAACATGAGTGATGTGTATCTTTTTTCAATTTAACACATAAACAGTAATACAATAAAATTAATGGGATAACGTATAAATTACAATTAGTTCTATAACATATGTTTCTCTATGCATCAATATTTGATATCAATGATATATTTCCTAAGATCCTCTTATGAGATTTTGGTTCCAATGATAATAGTATATAACGAGATTTTGAATTTACCAATGAATACGCCATTGGGGTGTGAAGCCGGGTTTTATGAAAGGAATTTTGTCAAGAAAATTTTCTAGGTTGAGTCTATATCAAATCGTTTTTAGGATTTTTCCATATAAACCACCATGCTATTTATTACACAGTAAATAATGAATTTTTTCATGATATTAATCATACTATAGCTCGAAATATTTATGTGTATAATGAATTAGGGAATTAGGTACATTGCATAACAAAATAGAAAATGGGATACAAAAACATTTTTGAAAACATCCTTGACATGCTCATATTATTCTGTAATACTTAAAACTGTATTGGATAACCTGGGGACATGCATAAGAAAGGGATGAGCTATAAAGATCCGTTAGGGAGTAAATCATAAATAACATGATTTTAAGTATTAAATTTGAGAAAATTGGAATATCCCTGAGACATGAAGGGTGATAATCATAAACATGAACAATGAGGCATGACATATCATGATAAAATAAAGTCAGCATGGGAAATGTGGAAACTAATTAAAACCCTACATCCTAAAAATAGGTCAAGGATAATGCTAAGAGATCATGATAGAAAAAATACCCAGAAATTTTCTTGACATAATAGTTCCATTAATTAAGTCTCATGAGTCTAAAACATTACCGAATGCATTGGTTAACTATATAATTCTGGGGTCACCCATCACTTTCATTTCATTCTCATGCTTAAGTGCACCCAATAGATCATAAAAAATGGATTCATTCATCCTTATATTTTATTTAATTTTCATGGAGTATGAAATAAGTACATGTAATTCTCTATTAAATGAGTTACAGGTTCATTATTGTGAGCCCCCTTGATAGGAAGTTAGTAAGAGTATATACCACACAGAGGCTTTCCAAGGAAATTGATGGTGAAATTTTGGCACCATAACGGTGGCATATAAATGTTGATGGAAGGGATTAATTATAGTGAAAGGGGTATCTCATCACTTATAAATAAAATGGAAATTATGGTGGATATGTAAGAACATATTACATCATTAGTAATTGGAGATAAAAGATATAAGATAATAGAGAAACTTGAATAAATAAAACAAGGAGAGGATTCATATCCTTGATAGGGTGATTCGAAATGATTAAAGGGAAATTATTGAGAAATTGGGGAACCTTGGGAGGACTATAGGGAGGGTATTGAAGTTTAAAGACATGCTACATAGGTTTTTAATGAACTTAAATGCGATCATGGGTGTTTTAATATAGTAAATTAGTGGATATTCTTAATTATTTCTATAACATTAGTTTTGGACACTGAAAATTTACCAAAACCACAAACATACAATAATTTTTTCCAATTATTTCTAAAAAAGAAGGGTGGTTCCAGTTATTTTAATATTCTAAGGGTATAATTTTTTTAAAAATAACCCATAGTGAAGTGGAAGTGATACATATCCTTAAAGAAATGTTTTATAACCATAAAATATATTATAGTTTTTTTAGGATTCTTAATGGATTTATAAAATTAGTGAAATCACCTAACAATAATATTTTCTTAAATGGAAAAAAGTTGGACATGGATACTATTTATAGTATTTTTTACATCATTTTGGGTAATTATGATGTATAAATAAACACTAAATATTTAAAAACTATTTTAATTTTACCTGAAAATTCAACTATCTTAAAAAATGATGAAAAAATAGAATTTTGATATTTTCCATGTTATAATTCCAAAAATATTATTAATTTTATATAAATTATATTTTTTTATATCACTCTTCATTTTTAAAATAATAATCAATATTTATGGAGAAATTATGTGTTTTTTTAACAATCACATTTTCTAATCCTTTATAAAAATTACATTTGAATTTTAAAAAAAAATAAGTGATCATTTATCTTTAGTCAAAATTATTTAATAATAATATTTTATAAAAATATAATTTATTTTATAAAACTATTATATCATCAAAAGAAATTCCATTATTGAATTTTAACTTCACCCAAAATTACACATTGTGTTTTCTCGTATCAAAATCTCAATTATTTATAAGATAAAATTAATTAAAAGTTAGTATAACCATTAATATATTGAAAATAATTTTCATAATAACATTTATATGGTCATGATACATATCAGTTGAATACACTGGCATACTCCCTAAGAGTAATGTTCAAGATGGCAAGACTTTCATGGGGTGGTTTAGTGTACATGGTTTGGGCCGCAATCTCCCTAAGTTTTAATATCTCTATAAATGGTTTGGTTCATGATTAAGTTATTTGATTTAAACATGGGCTTGGTCAAGTTAGAATAAATGTGATACTATCGACTTCTAAAGAACTGATAAATAGGCTCTAGAGGTTAAAATCTTACTTGTTTTGGTCATCACTTCCTTTTTCCTATGTGAATTGGATTTTCCAAAATCTTATATTTATAATAACTATATTATCACTATTGAATGAATATACTATAAAAAATAGTGATATATAAGTTCCCTTTAAATCTAATGGGATAATGAAAAACCATGGAAGTTCATAATAGGTCATTTAAATAATCCATAATGGGAATTTTATTCAAACAATTTGGGTCATTACAACAACCAAATCACATCTTTCCCGAAGACACATACAAAACTGCATCATACTTTGATTCTAGTGAAATAGTTCCTAATATCCATATAACTATAATTTTCATTTTCCCCTCAATCTGAAGGTACCCCTCTAGGACCATAAATGAAGGAAGATAGTTAATGACCCCTGAGTGTCACCTCCAATAGTGCATAGATTGGTAAATATAAATTAGGGTACCAAAATCTAACATATTGGCCATACAACCCTCTATAATATGAGATCATGAATTATGATTTCATTGACAAATAAACTCTCAAACATAATATAAATAATTTAAACCAATATAATATCATAATACATAAATATTTAAAAAGTACGAGAATTTCTAAATAAATACTCAAAAAGAAAAACTAATGTAGCGGTATAACCAAAGTCCAAATTTTACAGAAAGTGATGTCTGACGTGGTCCATGTAATCCTCATGAAAACATAAAAAATAAGTCTTATAAACAAGGGGTGATAATACTTGAATATATAGTATAATACCCAGCATATCTCATGTGGGTGTGATAGAAGCATACTAATGCATGAGAGAGAAAAACAAAAAACAAACAACGATATTATTGGTCAACTAACGAAACCCATCCTCACTAGGGATATCTCACCAAATAATGAAACCAGTTATAGTAACACAATAATAATCATATTAATTAAAATGATACCTCGTCCCAATTTCCAAACTTTTTTCAACTCTCAAACCACAATTTCATACATCCAGAATCTATTACATCTTCTGTAGAATTTCACATCACATCTCACCCACATAAACATGTTATAACACAACCCTTCACATCAAATATCTCGCATAGTCACATGTTCCTTCACATCACATCACATCTTACCTGTAGATATTAGGTACATCAAAAAACATCATACCTCCATAACTATATTAGCAGTGTAAAAATATCATTAATGGAATAAATTTCATACCTCTAGATACAATACAAAACACCCACCATGAGACAACTCATAATCTCATCAAACATCACCATAGTGTAATGTTAACTTCATCCAACCAGAACTTTTTTACATCAAAGTTTATTTGATGGGATATCAAGGAAGATTAAGTTTTAATCCATCTATTATCACCACTGAGATATTGGGAACAATACACTCAAAATATTTGGTTGTTATCCAGAGGTGCATGACCTTTGTAGTGTGTGTATTGAAATCAAAAAAAATACGGTATATAATATATATATACACATTATAAAACCAATGGCTTCCCAAAAAATGAACTATCCCAACCGAAAATATGGCCACCAATCCTGACAAAACTGTCCACTATCACTACCTCTAATTAAAAAACCACACCAATTAAACAATACACAACTTGTAAACTGCAAACTACATTGAAGTTATGTTATAAAATTAGGTGACCTTCCAGATATTACATTTACAACCCATTAATTCACTAAACCCATTCATTATCCATACCATTGATTTAACAACTATTAACAAAAACATTTATCCTCCTTACAATTTGATTTAGGGAAATAATTAAACATTTAAACCCATGACATTTCTATTTATTATTTTCAATATTATTACATTACTACCTCGATATCTAATATAAATCATCCCCAGACAATAAATAATCCACCACCTGCCAAAAATTCCAACACATCACAACCATTTCTTAGGGACACTAACTCCACATTCCAAGGAAAAATTACCATGACCATATCACAAAACATCCTTCCCCAAAACAAAACTACACATCACCACACAAAATATTATTTAAACATCACAATTTAAGATTTAATATGAGTATTTTCAATAGTTTCACTTCTTATTATAAGGAAAATATCATATAAGACATATTTTCCAGATGGAAACAATTTATTTAATTAATATAAGTGGGTAGTAATTTTCTTCCATGGTGATATCAAAAAAAGAAAAAGTTTTTATATAACAAATCCATTCTCATCCCAAAAAAATCCATAGAAAATGATGAATTTCAATAAGGTGTCTATCCCCTATAATCGAAATATTAAAAATATGATATATAATAAAAAATGACATCTATTTAGCTTCATATTAAATTTATTTTAAACTAATTCTATAACATTATTAAGGATCATATATTGTCTTCATAACAATAAAAAAGCAGGTGTACCCTTCTATATTTACAACATGATGAGAGATGGAGGACCCGTATCTTAAGTAGAGCCTTCCAATCCTAAAAATATTTTTTCAATAAGTGGGAGGAAACAACTATTAACCTAAATGAATTATAACTCTATTATCACCCTGGAACAAAATAGATACATCAATCCCTTACCAAAACAACACTAAATCTATGGATTTCTATTAAAAACAACATTTCCACTATGAACATTTCGAATGGAAAAATGTGACAGGCCAATAGGGGATCTCATGAAAACCATGATGGATCTATCCTCCAATTCAAGTGTTAAATTCATTTATATATGAAGAAATGCCTCCTTGGGATGCAATAGGTCCATCCATGAAATGAGAGAATGATTTAAAATGTGACTGGGTTCGAAGGGCTCTTTAAAATTATAGATAATCTATGAAAAAATAGACCATGGGGAATCCTCTTGAACCATGCCACAAAATTAATAATGAATAACTTTATAATGGAGTGAACATAATTTATGGCTAAAATAGTTATATGAAGTGTTAAGAGTGTATGCAATTCACCGAATAATCAAGGATTGGACCTAGAAGTCCCAACACAAAGATCAATTATCCCATGCCAACTCCATGTGTTGATGATATTCTCCTATAGAATTCCCTATGTAATTTATTCTTACATGATCCCATGACCAATGGATTATGGTTATGGAATTCTCGTCAATTGCATGGATATCATCTATAGTAAACTCAGTAAAAACATTGTTGTATCCCATATTGCATGTCTAAAGAGGTTATTTATAGTCAGATCCAAGTAAATGGTTTTAGGGATCAAATAGGTAATATATAATTGATTCCACAATTCCATTCTATATCACATCATAATGGTTCCACACCCTGAAAATTATTTCAAATTTAATCATGTTATGATTAAATGAAACATGTTAGTATCTATGCCTTATCAATTTATTTTTTTACAATCGATTCATTAACCACTTCATATACATGTGATAATGTGGGAAACTATCTTAGTGTCCATTCCTTTAAAGGATTTTTTTAATGAATTATATAAGATATATTGGGCCCACTTTTGTGTCCATGACCATTTATCAATTAAATTAGTCATATTAAAATATAAATTTAATTTTATATACATATGATATGAAGAAGGAACATGTTTGTGTCAATTCAATATAACTAATAATTTATGTCATTATTCTTTAAGACTATATATTTGCTATTTAATTACTCAATTCCCTTTTATTACAGTTTATTCCACAATTAATTAAAAAATTACAAGGTACTAAGATATTTTAATCACCCCTAAATAGTTCATTTAATTAAAAATATGGATTAGTTTAATCAAATACATGATGAACTAAACCATTGGGTAGTGACAATGTAATCAATGAAATGAAACTACCTCATGGTATATTTTGGGTGAATTTACAAACTCAATCATTCATATAGTTGTGATAACATTTTCTAATTATAGTTTAAACAAAAACTTTAAAGGCCTAATGATTTAGGGTGAAATACCTTTAAGGTTCGGCATGTGGAACTATAATGCAAGTTATATAAATCCAAAAAAAATATGGGAAATGTGTAAACCAACTATACTAAAGGAGTAAATGCTCTGTATCTAGTATTAACATAAGATTTTTTCTAGGATAATATAGGTTTAGAGAACATAATTTTTTTATAAAATAGTGTAAAATATGTCTCATTAAATTAGTATTCAATAGGAAATGATACATAATGGAAGAATGTTTGAGGATTAGAGATCTTACCATTATAGATCCAAAGTGACTAAAAAATTATTTTATAATCAGATGAATAATTTAAATCAAATACTAGGTTGAGAAGAAATTGGGAGTTCCAATATGTTTGTGGTGTTTTGAGTGGAGAATTATAATTTATGGGTTAATGTCATAAAATCATTTGGGAAAAATAAGTATTACACCATGACATTAAGAGGTATGGGGTTTTTCTACATAGTGGTCCAAATCGCTCACCAACTATTCACCGCCACTAGAAAAATGTTGATCCCCTCACATATATTGGAATATTGTTTTAAATAAAATTCCTATCCTATGCATACTCTCTATAAATGGGGGGTAGATACCTTTCACAGTTAGTAAAAAGGGTTTCCAGACCATGCTCAAGCCAGAAATTCTCCCCTAAAATTGATTTTTTTGGGTTTCTCATAGTCTTGTAGCCTCTCTCACATGGTTCATGATGTGGTTTTAACATACTACAAGGTCGAATATTTGATCCAAATAGTTTCTATTTATCTTACAAACCTACATATTTCTACAAAAATAGGTGCTCTGGGCTTTGAACAATAACTATATGCTCTAAAACCCTTTATAAAATTTTAGAATCATCAATTATATAAGAAAGTTTCACTCTAAAAAGTATGTTTTTCTTATATCGTACAAGAATAAAAGATCTTACAATCCCCCTAAACATAATTTAGGTTCTCTTTAATGGGTGGTGAATCATTGTCTGATAATTACTCCAACCACTAGAAACATACATTGATATCTCACTTCTAGGACTCATCATGTACAACAATTTTATTCCAAAGAAATTTTACTAGTGGAACTGACTTTCCTTGGAGAGGCTTTGTGATCTGATCATTGAAACTTATAAGATTTTCCTCAAAACATTCATACACCTCTATCTCATCCATATAAGGATAAATTATATAATTCAGGTATGAGTGATAATGATATAACAGTGAGACAGGGATGCCATAATTCTTTGATTGGTGGAACATGAGAAACTTGAATTGATAGGCTATTAGCTCAAATCTTGATAGAATTGCCCAACATAACAAGGTGAAATCTCACACTTCATCCAAATCTATTTAGGCACCAATCTAGGTTATAAAAGCATGAATAACCAAATTCTAGCCTAGAAATATAGTGAACAGTTGTAGTGTCCAGTATAAGGCTAATTATATTTTTAGTTGTTGCCATATTCATCCTAAAAAAATATTGCTACTCTGATGTATCCTAAATGAGATTAGTTCTTACAAGTAATGCATATCCTTCCAGTAACATAGGGAGATGTGAACTACATTAAAAACTATATAAATCCTCATAAGAATCCATATATGTTGTTAAATTAAATATAATGTTATAATCACACCTGGTAAGTGGTATTTGTTTCTCAAAGGATGTAAGGAAATCATGGATTCATACCTGAAACATATACTCTAACACATGTATCATATGGTTAGAATGACTTTTGTTCTTTGTGAGATAGGATGTACTGAAAATAATTTCAACCCATTTCCCCCTCCAACCCCTTGTAATACTACCATGTAAAATGAGAGTTGTGATGAAATATAAATGTGTGTAGAACTTTGTGACGGGGTTTGAACACTACAAAATATAGTCTTCCTATTTCATCCACAAAAAAAATTATATGATATGTTGGATGTGGGAAACCATTTTCATTGTGTCCATGATTTCCCATAATACGTCACATCATAGGGGTGACCTAGGTAATTTTTTCACAAATTCCATAGCGGCATCATCCCATTCTGACTTCGTAATGGGAAGTGAATATAGAATACCTCTTTGAAATTGATGTTTCATCTTCACATATTGATATATTGTAAAACTATTTAAATAAACTGGATAACTCCCATTTCATACCATTCCACCAATACATTTACATTCAATCTTGATACATCCTTGTATGACCATGATTTAACAACCAAGAAGATGCATGTGACCCTCACATAAACTCTTCTTGTCTATATTTTGGATCCCATATTTATCTAAGAATTTTCTAGACCTTAGCCTTATTACAATCCAACTACTAGGTGAGTCCTCACCATAAATTCTTTCATATAGGAAATGTCCCATAAAATCATAAAGTTGTCTTATCATTCCTCTATCTATAATTTAGAGTATGTGGGTAATGATATAATAATATATTTTACTGGATGTGTGT
Organism: Viscum album; assembly: GCA_963277665.1. Lineage (NCBI taxonomy): Eukaryota > Viridiplantae > Streptophyta > Magnoliopsida > Santalales > Viscaceae > Viscum > Viscum album. The sequence continues at coordinate 1,144,049,446 of OY728156.1, forward strand.
TGACCTCTATGGGAATCTTAGGAAATATGTCCATCAAAATCCACTAGATATTTCCCTAATGAGCTTCATGTGTATGAGTCATATGTAACAAACCATTAGCGATTTTACTGCAAATATAATATGAATTGGAAAAAATGTCAAACTACTATTGGTATTTGAACAACATTTTTTGAGTGTGGATAAATTTATACTGTGTCGATTTATACCAGAGGAATTTATGGTATGATTGTGATACCACTCAGTCGATGCCTCCTGCTACCATTCCCTAGGTGGAAAGGGCTACCAAAATGGCCTCTCCCCACTTGGAGGGAGAGTGACCTCTCATGTCTCTATTTGGGGATTGACCACCATGTTTTCCCCCTTTCTCAAACCCTTATTTCATTCCCTATTTAATTAATATCTCCCACATTCTGAAAGTCCTTGAGTGGTTCAACGAATCCCCCGAATTAACTCTCTCAAATTTAGAATTCACTCATGCATCTTCTCTACTAAATCTTACCATAATTTGGATATTAGAATTTCTTCGTCCATCGGTGTAATCCTTTGATCGCAATGATTTTTGGATCATGGGGTCTACAAGAGTGATAAATGATAGGTATTATTGACTCTAAACATATAATCTTTCAAATTTCCACTAAATATAATATGATACGTTCCTATTCGAGAGTACCTTGTATGTGTGATGGATCCTATTTTATTATCTTCAAGTAGTCTCATGATTTTCATAGAATGAGATATTCACCAACAATCATGGTTTGGGTATAATTTTCTGAACATCCAATCCCCTTTCAAAATCCTTTGATCATTCATAATATTAAAAACGTGGTAGGGTGTTATATCTAGTAAGATAGTAGGACAAGGGAGGCGTGTGACCTGATTTCAACGAGTTTTTGTGTTAAATATTATGTTTCTATGGCATCAGTGGACTCCTTTTAGGTTGTTTTGGGTGAGGAGTATCGATGTATATAGTTGGTCATTTTGGAATCGTAGTGTGATTTTTTTCGTTGTGCAAGAAATTGGGGGATAATATTATCGCATGAAAGTGTAAGAGGTTGATTCTATAGGGAAATGGTTTGGGTGATCAGAAGAATCATCCCCATGTGGGACATATTTTGATCGTGGAATACTCTCAAATGTAGACTGTAATTTGTTAATTAAGGTCCATGATGGATTTGTTCTAATTGTGAGAAAGGTTGTTGGTCACATGAGTTCGAGTGATGCAGTGACACTAAACCAAAAACAGAGTCACCTTTTGATCTAAAGGATAATGGAATTTTTTATTGGTATAAATGTGTGTAACACCGCATGATTTTTATGAGATTGTTTTTTTAAAATTTCTTTGATGCCTTGTGTTTTACACTACACCAAGGTAATCTTGTACTATATGCATCACTGGAATAGAATTCCATATATAGAACACTATGTTTGAATAAATTTACACACAATTTGAGGTTTATTTTGATATAATTTTTTTTATAAAATACTAATTTTATATTAGCAACTAAATATTATTATGTAACATTATAACCTATTGATTATAATTATGGGTACCAACAGTATTAAAATTCCTCTAAAAAACTGTTCAAAAGAAAATAAGTCACTTTATAAAATATCAAATACACTTTTAATTTATTTTATTAATGTAAACTATTTTTAATATATTTAATCAAATATTTAAAATTCATCTTATATTTTTTTCTAGACATGATGTAAGAAAAAATTCCATTTTTCAGGTTAAAGATGTATTTTTGAAAAAAAAAATTGTTTCCTTTTGATGGTGCATACATTTGAATATAGTTTTTGAAACTTTTATATATGAGATTTAACAAAATAAACATCTTATTTAGAATCCAAATATAAAAATTTTCATTAAATTCATTTTTAATATTTTTCTCATAAGTTTTATGTTTTGATGAATAATATAAATATATTAAATTTTAATTGAAAACAACTTGATTCATCTAAATAAATTATGTGGATAAATTATATTATTTAATGGTTTTATATTATAAAGTGAAATTTTTTTATAATTTAATATAATATTGGTAATTTCATTACATTTAGCGTGATTTTTTTGTAAAAAAATTTCAATCTTTTCCAATGTTTTACCTTTTAAAACCAAGTTTTTATGAAAATAAGATTAATTTTAAATTAATTATAAATTTTTTTCTTTATAATTCTACAAATTGTATTCCATAGTTGGAATCACAATATCCATGTTATTAAATTATATTTATTTCATATTTGGGCATTATGGATAGTTACTTTAGTAATTGTTATTAATATTGTAAAAAGGAAAATCATGTAATTAAGAGTAAAAATAATATTATAAAATTACATTAAATGTTTTCCAAATATCATTGGGAAAGCTTATTTTCACCTTAATCATTCTTGGGTCAACCATGTATCCTTTGGAAGCCTTTTGAGTGAGATTAAGACATTTATGTTATTTTATTTAATGAAAAGTAAAATATGTCTTACTCAAATTTTTATAAATTTATAATTATTAATATAAGGTTGTGTTGAAGATAAACTTGACTATAAATACTCATTTAAAAGATAATATGTTTTTATTTATCATCAAAATTAATTTTTAATTTTTTGAAAATATTTATTTACATTAATACAAAAGACATTAATGATGAAAAATTTAATTAATTGATTATAAATCAATTAAATAATTTTTATTTAAGTGATAATAATAATTAAAAGATAATAAAACTAGAAAAAATAATATTTTTCTACTATATATCAACCATAATCGTCAAATGGTTTATTTATTTAATATTTGGAGCCATATGGATGTAGTAATTAATTTTTAATTGAAATAACAAATTAATGCTATTAAAAATATTAAAATTAATATTTTTTTGGAAAATTAATATATATATAAATAATTTTATTGAGAACCTTGACCCATTAGGTATAAAAAAATTGGTTCGAGTATGACATACTATCAATATTTTTTAAAAAATCAATAAATTCAATGGTGTCAAAATTGAAAATATTGATTATTAATCAAAATTAATTATTATTAAATTATTTAAAAATCATACAACATTTTTAAAAAAATATTTAATAATTATTAATTGTTCCTAAATTTCCTGAATTATTAATTTATTGTCTATGTGACATAAAATAAGTAAAAATAGAATATTTAAATATTGAATAATTTGTTACCTTAGTTAAAATTAAAATAGAATAACTAAGTGTTAATTGAAATGAAAAGCTTTAAATTGACAGAAAATCTTGTCTAACATTTATTTGTGAATTATATTACAACCATATTTAATTATATATTATAATAAATCCAATTTTTATGGTATTTGGATTGAGATATATTTTATTATAATTTAATATTTTTGAGATTCCAAAAGTTACTGTAACCTCAATTATAAAACAAAACCTCATATCTCACTTCATCACTTCAATTTGATCCTTAATGTTAATCCATCACCTTCCAATTTACCTTATAAAATTCCTTTGTCACATTCTATAGGTGTTATTCTTCTCAGAATACCATCCTTGGTGCCATTAATAAGAGATATATATAGAGCTCACTGAAGAAGTGGTAATATCCTTTATAGACTCCCTGAAGATCATTTATTCATCAACATAATCTTCCTTTGTTGATTACATTATTAAGTAATAAATATTGTATCTTATATATACTTAGATTGTATAATTTATATGGAACACACTTATTCCACCTTATTCTATCCAATGAAAAACAAAATCATCACGTCTGCATACGTAGAGTTCACTATCTCCACACTATAGTGTATTATTTTTTTCAGCACCACATTAAATATAAGGGTGTAATAATGTCAACAATAACTATATTTTCTTAATATAACATGATATGGATTCTTGAAAAAAATTATATACCATTCACTTCCATACTGTTTCACAATTATGAGAATGATATTGTCGCTTGTCTGTATGTATGGCATGCCATCTCCACGATGCGATGGGATTCATTTTACATGATATCCATTAGAACATGGAAATATAAATATATATAATGAATTAATATGATATATATTATGTTAATATCATTTTGAAATGATATAAATATGGCCTAAGAAGGACAACCAGAACATTTTCGTCAAAACATGCCTAAGAAAATCAAGTAGTTAATACCCGAATAACGACAAATAAAAAAAATTATTAACAAATCATAAATAATATGATAATATATGATATAATTAAAATATATATGATTCATTAATAATTCAATTAAATTACTTAATGAATTATATTGGAGGTCCAGATACATAAAAGAATATCAGACCTATGGTTAGTGATTATTTTGTTTTACTTTTTTCTATAGGACATATATCTTATATCCCAAATATTTAATTTGAGTTGTATTTATACTCCAAAATAATTGTTTTATGATTATTATTATTATGGTTATAATATACTTGTAATTTTATTTATTTTAGGAGGAATACGATTCGATAAATTATAAATTGGTAAGGGAATGTTTCATAATATCGTTTTTATCTGATATTTTTTATACATAAGTATTTACAGGGGTATATTTATCATCCTCCTCCATGTTTTATACATACGTATTAAAAAATAATCTTTGAATAATTATACTATTCTTTAAATTCAATTTTACCCATTGGTAAATTCTTACGAAATGCTATGAAATGAATATTTTCATTCTTTCATTACGAGGTACTTTTTGAATTTCTAACAAAAGTAAGAGATGAATGTCTTCTTTTATCATATATGAAATTAACAGATTTGTAGTCATTAATAATGCCTTATTTTCCTGATGATTCATTTACCATATTTTAATGTAATTTTAAAATAAATTATTTTCTTTTAAATATGAAATTCAATTTGAGAAATTAAAACATTTTCAATGATGAAAGGATACTTTCCTCATGAATTAATTTCAATTGTTTTATCAAATTTATTTTCCATCTATGATGAAATTATTTAAGTATTTTTATGTTTATATACTTATTATTACAATAGTATTATTATGTTTATAATGGAAATAAATTTATGAAACCCATTTGTTTTGTATGGATTATGATGGAACTATGTTTATGAAACCCATTTAATTCTTTGGTATATGCTATGATGAATGTTTTATGTTATTGAAGTGCAAGTATGAATGACTTCATTATGATATGGTTTGCACCTATATATCCTTCCAATTCATTAGGTAATGACATATACCTCATTAGATAGACAACACTAGAACAACAAATAAATCTTCTTCAGTAATACAGGGTTGGTATGACAAGTATATCTGGTTCAGTAATACAGGGCAGGAATGGAAAGTAAATTCGGTTTTGTAAAATAGGTATGGAATGTGGAATGAACTCAGTTTAGTTATGGACTCATTCTCCTTTTATGGTGTTGGAAATGAGGATTTTCAAATATGTAAATTATTTTCTATTATTATGTGTTTTCAACAATTCAATGTTTCATGCAAATCCTATTTCCTCATGGTTCGTGATTCTTCTATGATTTATGCCTTATGAATGACCAAGGATTATTTAATGATTCAGAATTTTGTTATATGTTAAATGTGGTATGTTTTTCAAAATGATGTTCATGTTTTTTAAATTCTAATGTCTATGTTTTGTATGATATTTTCATTTCTTACCCTTACTGAGAATTTGAGCTCACCATTTTCAAATTTTTCATTTTCCCCATGATATAAAAAGAGATTTTAAGTTGGAAAAAATGGAGAATAATTTTATGGGAGATGTTTAAGATCTTTCATCAAGTCAGTAGAATGTGTTACCAGTTTCCAAAGAAACTAAACTAATATGGAATTTGGGAATCTTTTTGTGTTATTTAATAAGTATTAAAAAAAGTAATGTCATTTCCTTGTACGTCAAGATAGGGACTCTACAATTAGTATCATAGTAAAGATTTAGTTTTCCTTTGGAAACTAGGATTAAAAAACATTAGTGAGATCCATGGAGATATTTTTATGGTATGTCTAGGTATTTCCTTAGGATAGGTCTATTTATAGATTATAATCCAAGAATTTTGGTAACCATCATGGATATTATAGGATTAAAACAATGATTTTATATATTAAATGCACTTTCCATAGATAATGTGTTTTATCTAGTATGATTATTTTTGCTAAAATATTTCTTTTTTGGGGTTTTATAAAATCGATAGAAATATGAGGATTCATTTTAATGGAGAATATGATGGACAATAGAATGATATTTATCATGATCAATCATATAAAATGGGGGTTGAAAAGAGAAACATTGTTATTATGCCTAATCATCAATCTCATAATATGATAAATAATCTCAACATTGGTGAGATTTTGAAACCACCTAATGATAGAAATATGGTGTTTCATGGTGACCACACAGAAAAGAATTTTCAATATTCCTCAAGAAAATCTTGTGGGAAGAGGCATTAAAGATATTGTTTCTGAGGAACTATAAGATGTATTGGGTGTGGAAAAGAATGACCAAAAGATGGTAATAGAAAAGAAAAAGGTTCAGTTAACACAGAGGACAAGGATAATGCTATTTCTAAGACCTCAATGATGGTTAAATGTTTTAAATGTGGAATATTTGGGAATTTTGAAAATTTATTCTCTATGGGAAATCTCATTATCAGAATCAGCATGGTCCTATGGGTAGTAATTATGCTTCAGTTGATGAATAATATGAGATGAATGAACTATTGAGGAATAAAATGATGATGTTTTTTAAATGGTTTATAAAGACAGTGGAATAATTTAATGTTTATCAGTAATATCGTTGTATAAGTAATTTTATGATATTATAAAATAATAAAACCTCTAATGATTATTACACTATTGTTTTTTTACTTTGGTATTTCAATGTATATGTTGAATAGTAATGGTAACCATGAAACGTGATTGGGGTAATTAGTTGAAAAATACTTGATGACGTGAAGGATAACCCTAAATATGAGCACGATGATGATATAATGATTTGATGGTTATGAATTGGTAAAGTGGATGGTAATGATTTCTTTATAACTGATTACAGATTTTTTAATAATTGTTTCATGCTATCATGAATGAAGTTTACATCTTTTTAGAATTAAGAATTACAAAACATTCATGTTTTAAATATGGATATATGGTAATTTATGTTATTATAAATGGAATACATGATGAAGTTTTTCACATTTTTTGATTGGGACCAACAAGAGATACCTTATGATATATGAGAGATAAATTTTAATCCAATTTATTTTAACTCTTTATAATGTTTTGTATTTTAAACTTTTTGAAGGATTATATATTTATCCATTTATGGAAAGTATAAATTAAACCTCAGATAAAGATTTTTAGAATAATGTATTATCTCACTATATGTGGAAATATATATATTTGATTACTTGTGCTAATCTATTTTTTGTGATGAAGATAGATGGAATGAACTATCATTCTATTTAGTAACATCCTGATCTACCAACGATTTGAAAATGAAAATTTTCACTTAATTTCTTAGAGTAATTGATGAAGTTGAAATTTACAAAGGCATAGGTAAAGTTTGAGATTATAATTAATAAATTAATTATTTATTATAATTATTCAACTCTACAGAAAGGATCTAAAAACCAAAAATGTTAAACTAGTACCTTCATTTATGATGAATTAAATATCCCCTTAAATCATTGTAGATTTATGTCATTCATAATATTATGTTTCTCATAACCTTGAAATCTATCACTCTCCATCGAAACATGATGGTTATATTTCTCTTCCATATCCATGTTTTCACTTTCCATATACTTTATCATATGTCATAACCCAGTTATGATTGAATTTGGGTAAATATTATGATTATCACATTACTTTTTAAATGGATGTTTTAGTATCTGCTTTTCCAATGTGGGCTCCTATAAAATAACTTTTAAAGTATAAATCTACTTATAACCCAGATGAATTTCAAGGGTGAAATTCATTTTATGTGGGTTGAATGTAACACCATGGGACTTTTATGAGAGTGTTTTTAAAATTTCATTGATGTCTTCTGTTATATGCTACACCAAGGTAAGCTTTGGCAATACTCAACATTGTCTTAGCTAGTAGTATATACAATAATATGCTTGTCTTTGGTTATAAACAATTTCAATTTATTTTGATAGAATTCATTTCATGTAAGACAAATATTAAGTGAAAAAATATATATTATTTTGTTTCATTATAACCAAGTCTTTATAAGGGAGTGTATGAACAAAATTAACTTTCCTTTAAAAAACTATTTAAATAAAAATAAGTGAATTTATAAAATAATATAATAACTATTGATGGATTTTATTAATTTAATATATTTTTAATATAATATATGAATTTTTTAAAATTCATCTTATATTTTTTCTAGGAATGATATTATAACAAATTATAATTTTCTGATAAAAGACGTATTTTTCAAAATATGTAGTTTTTCCACCGTTTGATGGTGAACCCATTTTGAAACTAGTTTTTAAACTTTTATATATTGTATTTTACAATATATTATTCTTATTTAGAATCGTTATATAAAAAAAATTTAAATGATTTTTTGATATTTTCCTAATAAGTTTAAAATTTTATGAATAGTAAAAATATATTAGCTTTTAAATAAAAAAAAATTTCATCAAAATAATTTATGTGGATAAATTATATAATTCAATGTGTTTAAAGTATAAATAAATTTATTTTTAATATTTAATATAATTTTGTCCATTTTCATTAATTTTATCATGAATATTCTTATAAAACTATTTCAATATTTGGTAATGTTTTATCTTTTAAAACCCAAATTTTACGATAATGTGATTAATTTTAAATTAATTACTAAAAATTCTGTATTTTGAATTATGAAAATTGGATTCCATATTTTTAATCCTAAGGTCCAAATTATGTAAATTGATTCATATTATTTATGGACAGTATGAAAAGTAACTTCATTAAATTTTATTAATAGAGAAAAAAGGTATATCAGGTAATTAAGGTAGTAAAAATATTATAAAATTACATTAAAAGTTTTACGAATATCATTGGTTAAATGTTATTCTTCCTAAATCATCCTTTTGTCAAGATTGTATCCTTTGTAATCCAATTTTGTGAGATTAACATATTTTATTTATTTTATTTAATGAGAAGTTAATTATGACATTCTTAAATTTTATAACTATATAATTATTAATATAAGGTTATAAGGAAGATAAACTAGATTGTAAATATCCACTTTAATGATAACATGTTATTGTTTATTACAAAAATTCATTTTAATTTTTAAGAAATAAATATTTACCTTAGGAGCATATACATTAATGATGTTGAAATTACCTAAATGACAATAAATCGATAAAATAATGCTTATTAAAATGATAATAATCTTTAAGAGACAATATCACTTGAAAAAATATTATTGGTATATTATATCTCAACCATAATCATCAAAGGATCTATTTATTAACCATTTGGATCCATATGTAAAGTATTATGACACTGATAATATTTTATATAATGTGACTTTAATGTTGTCACATTCATGTTTTAATAAATATAAAATTTTGAAAATATTATTTTCCCTAATATATATTTGACTTAAAATATTCCGCTAAAATATTTAAAAATATTTTCATTATGGTATTTTATTTTTAATTTCTATTCAAAAAATAAATACATTAAATAATTATACAATAAAGATGTAGTAATTATTTTATTAATGATAATACCAAATTAATGTTATTAAAAATATTAAAATAAATATAATTTTGGATAATTAATATATATAAAGTGGTTTATATATTAACATGTCCCCTTGGGATATAAAAAATATTTCTTCAATGATATAATCTTTTATTGATATTTATAAAAATCAATAAATTGAATAGTGTCAAATTTAACACTGTTAGTTGTTTTTCAAAATCATGTATTATTAAATTATTTAAAAATCATAAAATTTTTATAAAAAAATATAAAATTATTATTATATGGTCTAAAATGTTCCAAATTATTTATTTGTGGTATAAGTTACACCAAATAGTTAAAAATTACACAATTCAAATTTTGAATACTTTTTACCTTAGTTAAAATTAGAAAAAGAATAAGTAAGGGTTAATAGAAATGAAAATATGTAAATTGAGATAAAAATATTTTTAAAATTAATTATGTGATAATATTATAACCTTATATCATTTTATCTTCGAATAAATGACTTTTTGGGGTATTTGGACTAAGATATGATTTATTATAATTTAATATTTTTGGAAATTCTTAATGTGTCCATCCCCTTAATTATAAAATGGAACCTCCTTGCTAAATTATTCACATCAATTTGAGCCTTCAATTTCGTCCATCCACTTACCATTTCCCTTGTAAGCTTCTTCATCCACATTCTATAATTTTTCGGTATTCTCAAAATACCAACCTTAGTGCCTTGAAGAGGAGATGTAGAGGGACCTCACCGAAGAAGAGGTAATATCCTTTACCGACTATCACAAGATCATTTATTCTTTTACTTAATCTAATTTTTTCATTATTAAGTAATAAATCCATTTTCACTAGTATAATATGATGTTATTATGTCTATGGAACAATCTTAATAACCTTCTATCTATCCCTTGAAAAACACAATCACCAACCGTGCATACATATAACTTATCGTCCCCTAATTGTGGTGTAATATATTTTTTAACACCACCTTATATGGATGGTTATAATGATAGAAATAATTACTACCTGTGATTATTAGAACATGAAATATATTATGAATAAAATTCTATACCATTCACTTCTATACCATTTCAGAATTATGGAAATGATATCGTTTCTCATGATTATGTACGACCTACCATATCCATGATACGATGTGACTTATTCTACTTGATATCCATTAATGCATGATTATATAAATTTATATATTGAATAAATATGATATATATTATGTTTATATCATATTTTAATGATATAAATAGGATCTCTAAAAAAGAACCCTAACTTATTCGACAAAACATACAAATGAATATGATGTATTTAATACCTGAATGACGAGGAATAATGAAATGTTATTAAAAAATAAATGATAATATGATTATACATGATATAATAAAAATGAATATGATTCTATAATAAGTTAAAGAAATTATCAAAATAATTATACAGGAGGTTTTGATATATAAAATGGATATTGGATGAAATGTTAGGGTCTATTTTGAGTCACCTTTATTTCTATGGTACATATGACTTATACACAACCATTTTCTTTTGAGTGGTGTTTATACTAGACATGAATGTTTTTATGATTCTTATTATGATAGATATAATAGGAATATAATTTTTTCAGTTTATGAGGCAACAAATTCCACTGATTATAAATTCTGAAGGTATAATTTCACAATCTAATTTTAATCTGAGATTTTTTATAAGTATTTACTTGGGTATATTTATCATAAATATTTATGTTTTATTCATATGTATTATAAAATATTATTCACATACTTCTAATATTATTTATATTCAATTTTACCCATTTTAAATTTTTTACAAAATAATATGAAAGGAATCGTTTGTCTCTTTCTTTATATAGTACGTTTTGACTTTCTTGAAAAAGTACGATAATTTTTTTAATTTAACTTCTAAAACATGAATAGATTATTAGATTCTCACATCATCATATTCCAATGAAAATTTCTTTACAATATATTATTATTGTATTCAAATATATATTTTTCATTTAAAATTTCATGTTCTTTTGAGAAAATAATTTTTTTGCAAATAACTCATTAATTAATTTCAAGTGTTTTACAAATATTATATTCCATATAGGATGACATTATAAAAGTAGGTTTATGTTTCTATCCCTATTATAATTATGGTTTTATTTTGTTTATCAATCTTTATGAAATCCATTTTATTATGGATTTTGATGGAATCAGGACTAAGAAACCCATTTTTTATTTGGGTTATTCTATGATGAATAAGTTTTGTTATTATGGAACATGTAAGAATGATTTCATTATGATATGGGTGGGAACTATATCTTCATCAAATTAATTGGTTAAATACTTATATCTCATGTGATAGAATGGACTAGAACAGAATGTCAATATGATTCCGTAATACATGGCTAGAATGGAATCTAAATCTGGTTCAGTAATACATGGATAGAATGGAATATAAATTTTGTTCTCTATTACAAGGTTGGATCAGTCAGTGAACTCAGTTTAGTAATGTAATTTTTCTATTATAATGGTCTTGGAAATGATGTTTGGAAAATATGGAAATTATTTTATATGCTTATGTGTTTTCCACAATTCCATATTTTATTCCAATTCTATTTCCTCATGTTTTATGATTCCTTTTTGATTTTTTCCTTATGAAATACCATAGATGATTTCATGAATCATGATATTGATATATGTTAAATGTGTTATGTTAATCAAAATTTATTTTCAAGTTTTTAAATTATTATGTTTATGCTTCTCAGGATATTTTCCCTGATAAACCAAACTAAGCATTTGAGTTATTTATTTTCATATGTTTTCTTTTCCCTGTGATATTGAGAATGGTTCTAGGCAGGATAAATAATGGATAAGATCTTTATAGGATATTTTGACAATCATTCACCCATTTAGAATAATGTGTTCCTAGTTTCCAATACACATAAATAATATGATATTTGGGATTATTTTATTAATGTATTATGTACTTTGAAAATTTAATATAATTTCTTTATACGTCAAGCTTGAGACTCTAAAACAGGAACTAAAGGTGGTGGTATCTTTGGGATCATTTATGAATCAAGGGATTGTGAAACTGTTAGAGAATGCCTTGGATGATTAGATGATCCTCATAGAACATAATACCCTCCATGTGGTAATGAGTTAGTATGGGACACAAATTCTAGTGAAATATTGGATGATTATCTATATAAAATGAGCGGTTAATTTAATCAGACTATTAATGATGTTGTGAATAGAAAATTATTTATTGGTTAACCTTTTTATGATGAAACTCTATGGAGTGGGATTACTCAGCCAATAGACACTGTCTGGGAGGATGCTGGTCTGGTTTAGGATGTAGATGTTGGGAATAATGAGAGGGAGGTCCAATTAGATCCAACAAATAATGCTTTAGTGCATGAGGAAGTTTTTAATGTTCTAACCACTAGTAAAGATCCTCAAGGATTGGTCTTTAAAGAAAATAATATACAACCCCGATTTATGGGATGTGTATGTTTTTAATTCAAAAGGTTTAGATGTTCAGCAGGTGGCACCCGAAGATCATCGTAGAGTAGAGGTTGACTAGGAAGGATTTGGAATTCATGTGGACTAATTAGATTTAGATAGCTTATGAGTATTTAAAATAATAGTTATAAGTTATCCGGTTCTTTTTCTTCTATTAGAAGGAGTGTCATTTAAGGTTTTCTATGATGTTTCACATCTAGGGTTGGGTCACATTCTTGATGCAGTAGAGATTAGTTGTTTCTTGTGGGAATTGCAAGTTGTGTCCCCATGAATATAACTACACCGCCCATGATCTTGATTTGGTGGAAGTGGTGTCTTCTATGATGATTTGGAGACATAACTTCATCAGTAAGTGGTTCATGGTTTTAACCAATAATAAGTGCATGAGGAATGTTTTCTCCCAGAGTGACTTGAACTTGAGATGGAATTAGTAGATGGATTTCGTATAGTATTACAACTTCAAAATCTCATATTCACCTGGTAAATGGAATGTTGTATCCAATGCGCCGAGTTGTAAGTCACATAGTGATGCATTGCATGAATTAGGTGATTATTTGTGGGTTATGAATGATCTATCAACATTATATATGGATGTGGGAGAAGTTAGGGGAAAAGTACATATTTTTCAGATGATGGTGCTGTAATCTCTCAAGTAGTAGGTGGAGGAATCTCAATTGGAGGATCATTAAGTGGAGGTATGGAGTAATCAAGTTGTTTTTGGTGAGGCCCCTTATGGTTGGTGTGAGGATGAACAACATCGAGTGTTGTTTCAGATATATTTTTTGTTCCATTTTCCATGTGAGAGATGGTTATTAATGAGTTCCATAGTTCACTTTTAGTGCTACATACTGGTGTAATGATGATGTAACAAGATTTTAAGAGTCAGTTTTGGTGTCTATGTTGTATGTGAGCAGTTGCAGAGTTTGTGCCTCAATGTTCCATCTTCTAGAAGCCGAAGGTAGAGCACCGTATTCCCAATGGGTTTCACCAGCAATTAAATGTTCTAATGTGGATGTGGGAGGGCATACCAATGGACTTATTTACTATTATACCTCGACATTAAGGTGTCTATGCTATTATATGTGTGGTATTGGATCCTTTTATGAAATCAGCCCATTTTTAGAAATCAAGGAGTCAGGCTCTGAAGAGGTTTTGTCGAAGTAGAATCTGGAGGAGGTGGTGAGACTTTATACAGTCCTGAGGATTATTATTTATGATCGAGACCCTCGTTTTACCTCTAGTGTGTAGAGAGGTATCCAACATGATTTTAGTTCACATCTATTCCTTATGACTTCATTTCATCCGCATATTAATGGTCAGACAAAGATGACTATCGAGACTCATGAAGACATGTTCTGGTCATGTGTCCTGGATTTTGGAGGTTTGTGGATGAGACACTTAACCTTGGTAGAGTTATCTTACAACAATACTTTCCACTCCACCATTGGTATGAAACCATTTTATGCCTTGTATGGATGACCTTTCCGTTATCTATTGTGATGGACTAGGGATAGAGAGTCAATAAATCTCGGGCCAGAACTGGAGTAGAGTATGATAGGTATGGTTTATGTAATTCATGGGTAGATGAGGGTAGCACAAGATTGTCAGAAGTCAAATTATGATAATAGAAGGAGACCTCTAAAGTTTTAATTTGCAGATCATGTGTTTTTTATGGGGAATCCCCATAGTGGGTAGTGACTGTTGTATCATAGGAGTAGGATTTTTCCATGGTTTGTTGCTCCTTTCGATGTGTTGGATTGTATCAACGCTGTGGAATATTGTGTATCACTTCCCCCAATGATGATCTAGATACATGATGTTTTTCACATATCACAACTCCATTGTTATCTTAATATGGACTCTCACATCACAGATTGGGGTGAGATCGATGTTGACGACAATGAGACCTTCGAGAAGTAACCTGTAGAGATCTAGGACCGCAAGGAGAAGGTGTTGTAGGGGCATTTTATCCCCTTGGTTCATGTCTTATGGAGACCTAGTTTCATATAGGAGAGTACCTACAATATGAGTCGCAAATATGGGCTCAGAACACAGAGTTGTTTTATGTTTATCTCTTTTCATGTAATGATGATCGTTTGTGGTTGTAGACCTTTCATGTTTATGAGATGGCTCTATTTTGTCTCTTTTTGTGGTTTGCTTTCTTTTGAGAGGTATATTCCCCAAGATATTGTTTAAGAGATGGTTTTTATTATTTTTTTGTTTCACGTGTTTTTTTTTGAAGTGGTTGAGCTCTATTGGTGGTGAGAGTCTTGAGAGGTATCTCGAAGGGTGGTTTCTCAGGCCCCATTTTCTATATAGGATGGTTTCTAAATTCTTGAGGATGAGAATTTTTTGAGATGTATCAGATGTAGTAGCTTAGATCTCTCTGGTCCATTCCATTGTTGAAATATAACGTCTGAGGTGTTCTAGGAGGTCAAGGTCAATTATTCTCAACACATTCCCAAATTTCCATTTCTATGAATACTGTTTCCAAAATATTCTATTTGCTTTGCCAAATATCTAGAACAATTTCATGAATAGAAGTTCCATAACTCTGCCATTTCCTTTTCATATTTCCAAAACGGTTTCATAAACAATGTTTCCCAAACAATGTAATTTCCTTTTCCAACATTTTAAAATGGTGTCATGAATAATGTTTCTAGAACAGTGTCATTTCCTTTGCCAAATTTCTATATTTTGTTCTATATTTCCTAGTTTTTCCCTTTTGACGTATTTTATTGATGTAAAATGAGTTAGATTCCATATTTAAGTGGATCTAAAACCATTTCAAGGGACATAAATCATATCTTTGATTTTTTAAATTAATTATGGATTTTAGTTGGTCAAAACTGGTGGTTTAATGTGTTTCTTTTTTAATGGAAAATCTAAAATGCATCTAAACAATAACTCTGTATAGAACATTATTATGATGAAATACCCTTCACCTTGTTCTTCCTTCTTTGTTTTCCCTAGGAATGATATGCTGATATCATTGATTTCCATTGGTGTTATGAAATCAATCTTTCATGCATAGACTATTTCCCCTTGTATTTTTTCCAACTACTTATGTGCACTCTCTTTTTTTGGGAAACTGAGAAGTGTTGATCAGTCTTTGATAATGTATATTCTACTATCAATCTTTAGGGTTCCTGAATATATTTTCCCTGGTTTTTCATTTCCATGTGATGGAATGTGTTATCCATATTTCTAATGGATTTTTCTTGGGTGTTTCATGTTCTTGTCATGCCCCATTGTCCTTGGGTGAATACAGTCAGTCCAAGAGAGGTGATCGTGATCCTTTGTGTTGTCCCATTATTGTGAAAAGATTTTTAGAAACCTTTTGAGGAAGTGGATTTATTTCTTCTATATTCTTTTACATGTAGTAGTACAGGTAGAATGTTTTATCCACTATATCACTATTGAATTGACATAATAAATATATTAACTAGATTAAAATAATGTGTGTCAATTTTTTATCAATGTTATCACTTATTGATTTTCTAAATAGTGTGATATCTAGGCTTTTCTCTTCTAGCACGTTGTTTTTTATGGAAATCGATAAGGAACATAAATCCACAATTAATTGTAAATTAATTTGTCAAAGATAAAGAGGCTGGTAAATGAATTTAGTTGTTCTAGTAATTTGATGATAATAAAATTGATGCAGTAAGCATGTTTAATTAATTTTTTATAGCTATGATAGCATGTTGGTTGGGTTATCCGTAGTTGGAACATAAAAATAATAAATCAGTTAATTTAAGAAGGATTAAAGAATATATTTTCTATAAAGGATAATTCTTAGTTGGGTTCTGAGTTACCCTCTTACTTGTAAAGGTCAAAGGTCATATGATTTGGAGCTGTGAGTGCTTGTTATGTGTGAAGGATGAATGCCTTTACTAGGTCAAGAGCCCAATTACTTCTTATTTCTTACTTCTTGTGATGTGATGTGAGACTGGAAGGATATTTTCGTATTCATGGAAGAGAAGACCAATTTTAGTGGCATCAGTTGATGCATAGAGTGTTGAGATACGCCGGTTTATGTATATGGGTGTTAGGGAGGGCATCGAGGATGATGGAATGGGTTTAAGTTGGGCTTACCTATAGATGTGGATGTTGTGTTTCTTGTTTGATTTATGATTTAATTTATCCAATTATTGAGGAAGATGGTCTTTCTTACCCAACTTCCAAAAGAGTAAAAGATGTGCATGGTATGAAACGTGCTTTCCATGTTTAGCTTCTTGAGGGGGATGGGTCTATTATCCTGCTATTGGTGGAAATGACTAGATGGATGCTATATCTACTAACAGTGTTGAGTCCCTTAAGTTTGGTAGATTTGAATTTATTTTCTAAAATACTTGTAATTATGAAAAAGTGTTAATGATATTATTAAATTATTGAATAAATGATTTTGATCCAATGGGGTTAGAGCTGTTAGGTATTCAGTCCTAAGGATATCTTTATCAAAATCTATGGACTCGATTTGGTTATGCATGGAGGGAATGGAGTGTGTTGTGATTCTAATGGAATGTAATGTGGAAATTGTAATTAGTTAATTAATGTTTAATGAATTAATTAATATAATGTGGAACTGATAAAAAGGGCAAAGATGATTTAATAAATCTTCTTAAATGTTTGTGTGATAATAGGATATCAAGCCTTATTAATGGAATATGGGAGTCTGAGATACGTTAACTGTAATTGTATATAATACTATGTATGGACCATAGTGTGGTTGTGAAATATATTATATCATTTACTTTTTTTATTTCTATATGCTACCCAACCCAATCAGTTATGGAGACTGACACCCCATGGATTTTTAGCTCGGGGAGGGGGGTGGTATTTAATCCAACATCTCTATGGGAGGATGGCTGGATGGCTTCCCCCTTTGTCCCCTCTTTCTTCTCAGGGATGTTACTTGTGCTGGTTTGCATGACAGTCTGTTTTCCCTCTATATGTGTGTAGATAGCTTTAATGGCTTGTGGTTATTTCAAATACATATAAAATATATATAGATACCTACATACTTCTATTGTTATAACATGTATAGGTTGTGATGGCTTGTGGATCATCACATGGTGTTTGGGTTGTACTGGCTAGATGTGTAATACCCGAGGTATGATACATGTTATGTAGAATGTGGTGACTTCTTGAAATTACTTTGTTACTTCTGGTTGTGTGGATAGTGTGGTTCGTTGCCCATGTGTCTATGGTAATGCCTTCTGTGGCACGAGGTGGATGGTGTGGTGGTCACCAAGGTGTCTTCGGGCCAGCCTTTTTACAGAGAAAATGTTTATGACGTGTGTCGTTGGGCCACCACGAAGAATTATTGGGGAAGTGGTAGCTGAGTACCCTTGATATTCATAACTATATTATATACTCTTTTTTCAATACTTGGGGAGAGTAACCACGGTGAATTTGTGTACTTAGTAATTATTTATAGGTGACGAGTATGTTTCACTTGTTGATTCACTATGCTTTAACATCCTTCCATTGCTTTTTCATGAGAGGCTCCAAGGAGGATCCTATTGAGTATAATGTCATACTCACCCTATACTATATAAAATTTTTTAGGTCACTTAGAGAATAATGGATATATGGCTGGTTACTAATAGATTTGGGTTTACAGGAGCTGTTTGGGCCTCGTGGTTTCTCTTGTTTTACTTTTTTTGCGTACTTATAGTTTTTCCTTCCATTTGTATTAGTTGTTTCATGACATTACATATGCGTACATGAGTTTATTTTTATATCATAGTCTTAGTTACAGTTTATTGGTTTATTTCTTATCTATATCTTTTTCATGTTTTCTCTTAGAGGGTAATGGCCCCCATCTGTGTGTCTGTTATACCCTCGGTGCTAGTCACCAACTTAGGGCCTACTGGATGCGGGACATGGGGGCACTATCTCCTTTTTGAAACCGACAACCAAGGTGGGGTACACTATATGGGGAGGGGGTCATGACAATAGAAATATTAATAGTAATAATTTATTTTAAAATATTGTATTTAGAGGTTTTATATAAATAAATCATATTAATATTGAAACATATAATTTTAAGTAATGTCCTTATATGATTTAAAACACTATTTTCTAAAATGAACTACTTTTAATGTCCTTCTATGGAAGATATAAAATAAAAATTGTAAACACATTTATAAATTTAATTTGATAATATAAATCATAAACTTTCTAATTTATAATGTCAAAATTTATTTCGGGAGAATTTTTGGAATTATTCTAAAAAACATCATTTCTAGATGCGTAGTGAAAGTTACCAAATTTTAATTAAAAACTTCTTTTTCGTATAATTCATTTATAAGGTAAATTTTTTTATAAATTCTATTAAATATTTAATTACATAATATTTTTTTCAATTATTATAATTTCTGTAAATGGGATTAATAACACTTTGAACTTGGTTATAAAAACATAGAAAACTTTTTAATGATTTAAATTCTAAAACCTGTATTGTTGACATGATAATGGGATTAATTTAAAATTAATTTCTGACAATTATGCTATTGGAATTTAGAAAAATAGATTACATATTTGGAATCATAATAATTTAAAATGTGTAATAAGTTCAAATTACTTTTTTAAATGATTAGTGAATTTAATAAAAATTAATTACATTGATTAAGAAAAAATTAAACCTAATTAACGACTAAACCTTAAATATAAAACCCAAAACAACCTAGAAAGTTGCCTAAGATCCATTGGATGGTCATATTTCAACCCTATACTCCCTTGGATATACATTGGTCAATTATCATATCCAATAGAAACATGGAAAATGTGGTTGTAATTCGATATTAAAATATTTAAAAGTGTGTCCCACCTCCTCCACTATAAAAAAAGGCATCCCCTCCTCCCAATTTTTTAGAGTTTTAAATCTAGTTATTATCAAAAAAATATCTCAAAATTATAGTATCCAATATATCTTCCTTCCTCCAAGAAGCCTCCCATTCTTCCTAATTAAATCAAAGGAATACTTATGGCACAATTCAAAAGGAGCTACCTTATAGTTTTGTAACGAATTCCCTTTAAGCTCCTTTATTTTTTTCATTCTCCACCCCCTATACTATATTTATTCAAGTATTTTATAAAAATATAAGTATATATAATATACAAGGATGTTTTTATTCTATGTTTTATACCTAATCTTACACACAACTTCATATAATGATTAACAAACATACTATTTATTTGTATGATGAACTACCGCCTCACAAAATGATGATAGTTTATTTTTCATTACAACCTTTCATGATATAAATTATGATGGAAAATATATTTTTATATGTTATATGTTATATATTATATATTTATCTAATTTTTTTTAATCTTTTTACATCAGATATGTTTTTTACTTTCGATTTGCAGTAAAAACGATAATTTCTTTTGAGAATGCATGGACTACCACCCCTTCAAAGTGATGTGATTCATTCACACACTACATGGAATGTATTAAGGATTAATTTAATTAAATTATTTTATATATATGAAATAATAATTATAATTTAGTTATAATATATATATATATATATTCTTTCAATCATTCAAAATGAGAATAAAAATAGACACAATGTTCATGTGTACGTACGACTTACCCTCTCCCTAAAATGTGTGTTTTATTTCAAAAATCTATATTTTATATATTATTATAATAAAAATATACTTAATATAAATTATATTTATATCATGGTGTACAATCAAGAAATCATTATATAATTTTATGGTCCAATGATATAAAAAATTAATACCCATGCGAAGAACAAAGAGAATATTATGCGAAGGGAAACCTCGACATAGGACTGTCAACAAGTGGGTCATATACGGTAATAATAAAACCGTATATATTAATATATAATATAATATTATTCTATTAAATATGAATAATAAACATAAATTTATTAAATATGGTGTTGGTACGAGTATGAAGAGGGTCCAGACATATGGTAATGGGATTTCATCTCACTTTTTTTCCCATAAGATACATGATTTATTCATCACCCATTCCATTTGTGTTGTGTGTATACTCTCCATGAATGAATTAAATGATTCTTATATATACAAATATGGTTGTTTAAATTATCATTTTATGATATTTATTTCATGGGTTTTATGTTTCAAAAGATACAAATTTGGTAATATAGTTTTGTCTCAATTTGACTTCTTCTAGACTCAAATTTTCTTGTGCACCAATATTCAATTTTGAGGTGTTTATACTTCCATTTTACATGATATATCATAATTTCCATCAATTTAATTATTTTGTAAGCTTCTTTTAATTTCCTTCAGTTGCATTGAGAGTATTATTTCAAGTTATAATGTTATTAGTGTTTACTGAGACAATCCCATATCTTTTCGAGACTATTTATTTTTATTATTCCATTAATGAAATATTATGATCCATATCTCAATAAAACAAATGATTATAATTCACCTCTATTTATTGAAGATATTTCTATTTAATACTACCATTTTCTACTATTTGGTAGTTAATATTATTTTGAATTTTTTAAAGCAAATATGACTTTAATTCTCTCTTCGATCAGAAATCTGTTTTATTTCAAAAAACATGTTTTAAAAAATGTTTTCAAATGATCATTGAATATAATTTTAATGGAGAAATGATTTGGAAATTTTTTTATTGTTTTCTAAGAAACCTTTATTTGTTTTAAAATATATTTTCAAAGAAAAAAATTTCTAAATGATTACATTTTTTTAAACCATATTTCAGAGAAAATTGGATATTTTCCTAAAGAATTATTTTTTAAAATATATTTAAAAATTACATCCCATATAATTTAACATCTTTTTTTGTTATGCGTACCTTTATTGGGAAATTATTCAATTATTCCATTCATATTATTTCTCTAAATATATTATTTTTTATGGGATTATGTTTATGAATCATAGTTCTCTTTCATGGGTTATATTTTTTTGAAACCCGCTTCTTTTCAAGGGTTATGTTTATGATGAAATTGTTATGAAATATATGTTTTTCACATGTTATGATATTACAATATATTTATAATAACCATTTCATTTCAGGGGTTCTGATATGATTTTTTATGAATTTTTGGCACATGTATGTATGATTTCATTATGAGATGGTTGAAACCTATATCTACCTCTAATTCATTGGGTAAAGATGTATATCTCAAAAGAAATATATGGATAGAATGAAAAATGAACATGATTCAGTATTATAGGGATGGTATGAGAAATGAAACATGTTTAGTAATACAGGGCCTGAATGAGGTGTCAATCTAGTTTAGTAAAAGGAATTTTTCCACTAAGATCATCTCGACAGTAATGCCTTTAATACTATAAAATTTTTTATATATGCTTATTTTTCATCCACTATTATTTTTTATTACTATTTTATTCTTTGATGGATTATGTTCTTTATTAAATTATTATTCATGTCTTATAAGATACTGATATTTATGCCATTGATTCATGTTTATGACATTTGATATTTAGGGTATGCTCTTATATCATCCTGATAATAATCTCATTACCTTATTCTCATGATTATGATTATGTATCTAAATTATTTCCCCTTACAGAGCATCTATGCTCACACATTTTTATGATTCCTTCTGCCAGGTTATAAATATATTTATTATGTTTTATGATTCTAATATGGTTTCTAATTAATAATAACATATTTGGAGATGATTTAGCTCATTTATGCATCAGTGTTTAGGTGTACACGTTTCCAAAGGTAGTAGTCTAATATGGTCTTTGGGAATTTTTTTACAATGTTTTAAGTAATCAGAAAATGTTAGGTACTGTTAATGTCTGAAAAGTTATAGTCTCTATAGTTGGCATAAAAGAAAACATTCAGTTATCCATTAGAATCTAGGATGTGAAAACTGTAGTGGTATCCCTATGGACATATATAATTAAAGTACAAGGATTAGAAAAAGAAAAGGAAAATGTCATGGAATTTTGGTAAATGATAATGTGAGTGGTTTTCTCGAAATACATCCATGTCTTGATGTTATAACAATATGTATCTATGGAATATATTTACATTGGGTAGCAACCCCAAAAAGTTTTTTTGAGACTGGTTTGGGGTTATTTGAAACTTGGTAATAAGACTTACTGCACACCTAGATTGACACTCTCGAGGGATATTATTTAGAAATTCACAAACTCTTCACATTCCACCATGAAATATTTTAATATATGTTTTATATTAATAATATTGTATAATCCTAAGGTTTTATAGACTAAATAATTTGAAATAAGATAGTCTTTCTCTAAGTGAATTTTTAAGATTATGTGGGTCATAACTATGATAATTGTTTTTACTCTATGATTTTTTGTTTTAGTCAATGGGTAAATCCTGAAGGAACTGCATTAATGGTGATTGAGATAAAAAATGAAATTATTTTCTCCCAATCAACTAAATACTATGGGATTTGGAATACAAATCATCATTTTTGAGCTCTCACAGATTTCTTAAGCATTGAATCATTGTGGAATTCATAATGAGAAAATGAGGGAACAACATTATATTGAGTCTTTCATGAGGTAGTGTCCAGCTTCTTTTTGTGGGACTTCTGATCCACATGCTTCTAAACAATGGGTCATTACTACTGAAAAAATGTTCTCTATTCTGTGGTGTTTGGAGAAAGAGAAAGCCATTATGGCTCTTTGTAGGGTAGAACGAAAAGCATACCAGTTATAGAATCTAATCATGAATACTAGGGGAAAATGAGATTGAATCCCAAGAATGGAAAGTGTTCAAGAACATATTTTAAATAAGTACCTTTCTCAATTATTTATTTTGATATAGAGAAAGAGTTCCTTGAGTATATGAAAAGGGATGATAAATCTATCTGTACATATGAGGCTAATTTCATAAGGGTGGCATGGAACACATTAGGAATTATCATCCAACCCAAAAGTTATGTTGATAGATTCTTCAGTGAATTAAAGCCAATTCACATAAGTGAGATGGCCATTAGTTACACTATTATCTATGAAGAGTTTTTTTGGGAAATCCAGTCTGAATGGAGGTTGGATTCATGTATCAACCTAATGGTTTTGACAAGAAATGGAAAATAGAGTTCAAATAAAAACTAAAAATGATAAAGAAAAGAAGATTAATTTTTTTATTCTCTATGTATTGAAAGAAGCATAGAATAAATTGAAAGAGTCTGGTAAATGTTTTAAGTGCAGAAATGAAGGACACTAGAAAATTGGCTATTGAAATAATGGGAATAAGTTTTCTCAAAATGATAATTGATGAAAAGCCACACAGAATAAACCTCACATGATTCAGTTCTACAAGTGTAATGAGAAAGGACGTTATGAAAAAAAAATACCCAATCCCATGGGCCAGTGATGATGATCGATGAGAACAACCTCTCAAGATGAGTTATAAGGGTAAATCTCAAACATTCACTATTTCTGATGAGGTGTGTGATAACTACTTAATGATTGGTACCATTACAACCCCCTATAAAACTACTAATGTAATATTTTATTTTAGATATATCCAATCCTTCAATTCTAAATAATTTTATAAGGGTGTTAACATTACACTAGAATATTTAGATATGGAATTATCAATTCAAACCCATAATGGTATAACGATTGCATCATGAGTCTATAATTCCTCTAGTGATTACTTTTGTGAGAAGTTGGTCACTAGAAATCTTTTCATTATTCCATTGGTTGAATTTGTTTTCATCATAGAAATGGATTGGATTTCACTACATAAGTATCATATTAATTGTCGAGAGAGGGAAGTTACTTTTTATATTTCAGACTCTTTTTTCATCAATCATCCATGTGATGATAAGTATTAACTTCATGTGGAGAATACATCCAGTGTATGGGTCCTAATTTTGATTAATATGGTTTTATTATCTCAAATTGTTGGGGAGAAAATCAATATCAAGGATATACCTATTATTTAATTTTTCTTAGATGTATTTCCAGAAGATATGGATAGACTCCCAAAAGAAGCTCAAAGTTGAGTTCTCAATAGAAATCATGCTCGATTCCACACCAATATCAAAGACTCTTAAAATAATGGCCCTGATGGAGTTGAAATAATTAATGATGAAACTCCAAGAAACCCCTGATTAGGGATTAACTTGGCTAAGTGTGTCACCTTGGGTGCACCAATTCTTTTGTGAAAAATATATATGGATTAATATGACTATGCATTGATTATGAGGAGTTAAACAAGATAAAAATCAAGAACATTTTTCATCATCCCCAAATTGATGTCTTTGTGGAACAACTAAGTGAATATCAATACATTTTCAAGATTGACCATTGATCTAGATGTCATCAATTGTGTTTCAAAAGGAGGATATACCCAATAAGAAATTCCACACAAGATTTGGACACTATTAATATATAGTGATTCTTTTTTTATTACTAATTCCCCTACTGTCTTCACGGATTTAATGAATAGAGTCTTCTGATATTACCTCGATCATTTTTTTGTATTATTTATAGATGACACAATTATCTCTTCAAAGGGAAAGGATGATCATGAAGATAAGGTGGGAATTATACTAAAGACACTAAGGAAAATGGATCTATAAAAAATTAAAAATGTGAATTTTTTCTGTAAAAGTTTTCATTTTTGGTATACATAATATCAAGAGATGGTGTAGTAGCATATCCATCAATGAAAATGGTTACTGAATGCTGGCATAGACCATCAATAGTGAATGAGATCCATAGGTTTATGGGTTTTTTGGATATTAATGATGGTTTTTTAGAAATTCTCATGACAATATAATATTCTGTCTACATTGAATAAAAATGGTTTCTGGATCCTCTGGATAGATTAATGTGAGGAAAATTTCAAGGAACTGACGAGAAGTTTAGTCGGTGGACCTGTGCTAACATTACCCAGTAGTGGAGAATGAGATATGATCTATAGTGGTGCACCAAATATGGGTTTGGGAAGTGTTCTTATGAGGAATCACATTGTTATTTCTTGTCCCTTGACGCAATGGAGTATTAATGGGAAAAATTACCCAACTCGTGATTTGGAGATAGAAGTGATAATTTTTTAGAAAAAGATTCAAAGGCATTATATATATTGATAAAATTGTGACATTTATATAGATTATAATGTGTATGAAAGATATATTCACATCGAATGATTTTAACATGATCTAAAGAAATGGTTAGAGTTGAGAAATTATTATGACTGCTCAATATATTACAACACTGGAAAAGAGAAAAAGGTAGAAAATGATTTTAGTTTGAAGTATCATATTATCCTATCCATTATAGGTATCACAAAAGATAAAATATATCTGCATTTTCAAAGGATGGATCTAGAAATCCTAAAGTACGGGGAAAAATCTTTTCTTTCGCAAATCATTGTGTAACCATATATACATGTAAAGATTAAGTATGTGTAGAAGGTTGGTTTAGAGCATTAAAAGTAAGTTATAAATGTTCATGTGTTTATCCATTATCATCATGGATTATAAAAATGTTCAGAAACTATGTATGTGTTCCTTCCATACCATATTTGAAGAAGGAGATGTTAGACGAAGTTCACAGTTCTTTGTTATCAATTCAAACTAGAATTATGAGGATGTATAGGGACATGAATGAATACTTCTAGTAGGATCAATTAAATATAGATATCATAGTGTTTATATCCTAGTTCTTGGTATTTCAACAAGTCATGGTTGAAAGCCAAAAATCAAATGTGATGTCTCGTCCATTACCCGTACAAGAATGGAAATGGGAGAACATACATATGATTTTCGTCATTAGAATACCCAAAACCTCTAGATGGTTTAATTCTATATGGGTGGTTGTAAATTTCCATACTATGTCATCACACATCATAGGAATCTTAGAATACTTCTCCCTGGTTCATCTTTCTAGTAGATACATTATGGAATTGGAAAGGTAGCATGGAGTACCAAATTACATTGTATCATATCGGGATCTAAGGATCACCAAAATTGTCTATAAAAGTCTTTAGAAATCACAAGATATAGAATTTAGTTTCACAACTATTTATCATCCTCATACATATGATTACTATAAAAGAACAATTCAAACCATATAGGATATGTTGATACTTTGTTCTCTCGATTTCAAAGGTGGTTGGGATCAACAACTTCATCTATTTGAGTTTTTTTACAACAATATATTTCACTAAAGAATATAGATTGAACCTTATGAATCTCTCTATTGGATGAATTGTAGAGATCCAATTTCCTATGATTTGGTTAGAGAAATAATGCTATTCAGAATTGAGATCACTGAAAAAATGGCCAAGAAGGTTAGAAGATGGTAGCTACAAATCAAGGAATCTCAAAGTAAATGGAAAATTTATATTGATAATCGATGAAATGATCTATAGTTTGATGTTGGTGTGAATGTTTTTCTATGAATCTCAACCTGGAAGAAATTTATTAGATTCCAGATGAAAGGTAATCCAAGCCCTAGATATATTAGTCACATTGAAATTGTTGATCATTTCAGGATGACAGCCTATCACTTGGAATATCATAAATCACTATCAATTCCATGATGTGTTCCATGTATTTCTCTTGAAGAATTGGATACCTAACCCATTCATATGAACTAAACATAAAAGTCATACCATTGGAGTAGAATCTTTCTTACGAAGAACAACAAGTTGAAACTTTTTAATAATCAGATAATGTTCTACAAAACTAGACTACTCACATTGTCAATGTTTTGTCGAGAAATCACCAGTTAGTGGATCCTATGTGGGAACTTTATGATATGATGAAGCAAAATTATACTCATTTTTTACCTAAATGATTATTTTTCTGGGAAAAATACATTTTAATAGGGGGGGTTGAATGTTACACCCCAAATATTTATGGAAAATAATTTCGAATAAATTAATTTTCATTTATTTCTTGAAATGAACTAAGTGAAAATTTCTATTAAAATACCACCAAATGGATGTATGTTACACAGAATGCTAACTTTATGTATATTACATGCAACACCAATTTGGAATATGTTTCACAAAACACAAATTTTTTCACAAAACATCATTTTTTTTGTTATAATTATTTACACGAGAAAATTATAACCCATAAATTAAATTTAGTAATATAAATAGTAATAAATACTTTTAAAATATTTTTCATAATGATTTATATAAATAAAACATTTTCTCAATGAAATATATAATTTTTGATAAAGACCTTATATTTTTTAAAATACTATTTTCTAAAATGAACTGCTTTAAATGTCCTTCTGTGGAAAATAATAAAATTAATTTTAGACATATATATAAATTTAATTTGATAAAATAAGCTTCATTTATTGATTTATAATTTCTAAATTATCATATGGGTAATTTTCAATATTTTTCTGAGAAACGTTATTTTTTTATTAATAGTGAAAGATATCAGATTTCAATTCGAAACTCTCTTTTCATATAAAATATTTATGAGAATAAATTACAATTACATTTTTTTCAAATTTATTTACATATTAATTTTAACAATTAGTTCACTGTATTTCATTTGGATAAATTTCGCTTTGACCTTGTGTATAAAAACATTGAAAAGTTTTGAATGTTTTTACTTTGAAAACCTACATTGTACACCCGACTAGGGGATTAATTTTAAATTAAGTTCTTCCACTTATGTGATTGAAATTTGTAAATATGGAGTCCAAATTTTTAATCAAAATAATTTATAGTCTCTAATAAGTTCAACATAGTTTTTGACCAAAATTATTATTGAATGTAATTAAAATTAATTAAATTTACTATGTTAAAATTAATCATAACTAAGGACTAAAATTTAAATGTAAGACCCAAAAAGACCTATACAATTTTACAAGATCAATTGGATGAGCATATTTCTGACCTAAAATCCTTTGGATCATCATTTTTAAATAATAGTATCCACATGAAACATGAAAAATGTGGGTGGAATTATATCTTCAAATATTTATAAAAGTGACACTCCTCCTCCACAATAAAAGGCCCCCTCTCATCGCACTTCCTCACACCATTAAAAACACATGGTTTAGGCCATGTTCTTCCCAATAAACTAACCCAGATACCTCTATTCCTCCTAGAATACTCCCCTTTTGTATAATGAAATCCATTGAATCCTTTTTCCACAAACAAAAGGTAGTTTCCCGATTAATAGGTAATGACTTCTCATGATATCGTTTCTTTTATCTCCATTCTACACCCCTCCACTCTAATTATTAAATTATTGTATAAAAAACTAGTATCTTCTATATAATATGATTTTTTTATATTGGTACAGATACACACACATCCATCTAATAGGTAATAAACATATTGTTCATGTGTACAACAGACTACCGCCTCACAGAACATGGATTATTCATTTTTCCTTACCCCCTCTCAGGGAGGAAATTATGATGAAAATATGTTTATATATGTTATATAATATATATTTATTTTTCCTTATTTCTTCTATAATCATTTTAACACACATATCATTGTACATTTCTTTTGATGTAAATATGACAATTTCATTTGAGGAAGTGTGGACTACGTCCCCCTCAAAGAAATGTGATTAGTTCAGAAACAAAACTGAATGTATTAAGGATGTGTTTAGTGAAATACATATAATATTTTGAAAAAATAATTATTATTGAATTATAATATATATATATGTCATTTTATTTTTCCCTTTCAATATGATAATAGAAACAGAAATGATGTTCATGTATATGCACGTCTTATCATCTCCATGAACAATATATTCCATTTTGTAATTATATATTAAATAAATTATTATTATAAACATATATTTAATATAAATAATATTTATATCATGTTTTAGTTTTTTTAAAACATTTTATAATTATAATGGGAAAATAAATAAGAAAATTTAGAATCATGCGAAGAACAAATAGAATATTACCCGAAGTGAAACCTTAACATAGGATTTTCAACATGAATGTAATATAAGGTCATAATTAAACCATATGTTGTATTATATATATGACTAGATTATTTAAAATTTTTATAGTAATATCAAATTTATTATACAAAAATCGTGTATGAGTACAAAGATTGTCAAGACACAAGGTAAGGGGAATTCATCGAACTTTTTATTTCTGTGTGATACACAATTTATTCTCCTCCCATTCCTTCTGTGTGCTATGTATTATTCCGATTGATGTATTCAATGACACTTATAATTATATTTATGGGTATTTTAATATAAATTATATTATCTTTATTTCATGGGGTTTATGTTCACTACTACAAAAACGGTCCAGGGAAGCGCCCCCTAATATCAGTGCTAAGAAAAACCACTGATAAAGGCTACCCTGTATCAGTGCTAAAATTTTAGCGCTGATAAAGGAGTTCTTTATCAGATCTTTTCTAGCGCTGATATATGGCCTATTTATTAGGGCTAGAAAAGCAAAGATAAAAAAACCCTGTATCAGCACTACAATTTTAGCACTGATAAAGGGAGTCTTTATCAGCGCTTTTCTGGCGCTGATAAAGAGGCCATATATCAGCGATAGAAAAGAGTTGATAAAGAACTCCTTTATCAGTGCTAAAATTTTATCACTGATACAGGGTAAGCTTTATCAGCGCTAAAATATCGCTGATAAAAAGACCCTTAATCAGCGCTAGAAAAGCACTGATAAAGACTCCTTGTATCCACGGTTAAAATTTAGCACTGATAAAGGAAACCCTTATCAGTGCTAAAATGTTAGCGCCGATAAAGGAAGTCTTTATCAGCGCGTTTTTAGCGTGGATAAAACCTTATTGCATTTTTTATAAAGTCGGTCGCACAGTACCCTTGTTTTATCGCGACCTAAAGCTCTCGCAGTACTGGAACCCTACGACTCCCCTCTGCCGCCCGCTGAGATCACGTTGCCAGACCTCCACTGCCCTTGCTTCTCGTTGCCGGACCTCTGCCGCCTTCTGAGTTCGCACTGCCGGACCTCCCCCTCCCTCGAGCTTCAATTTGCCGGACCTCCGGTGCCCGCAACGCTTTCAAGCTTCGGTTTTCAGGACCTCCTTTAAGGCATGTTTTCCAAATCATTTTTCAATATTGTTCTCCTCTCCCATTTGTATATCATTTTTTTATCACGATTTTTTATTCTATGGTTGATTATTATGGATTGACCGATTGAAGAAAATGGACCATACTTGATGTAAAATGATGTAAAGGGGATGATTCACATGTGTTTACTAATTTTCATTATATTTCTCAAGAACATGGTGCTTGTTTACTTTTATTGTTGAAACTCATCATTTTTTGGTGGGGTTGTTTGAGAAGTTTTTTATTAGTTTGGTTGTGATAGATTCCATTGGGGGAAAATTTGATATGGTTGAGGTGGTAAATCATGCAGTGGGGAAGCATCAACCTTTCCATTATTAAATAGATGTAATGAGTGGGTTATTGTGGGAGATAACATCGTTAGTTGATACGGGTTTTCCTTTTAGTTTCCCAGTGACATAGTATATAGTTGTTAATGATGAAATTGAAAAGGGTTTGGTGGGAATTGAATAACTTCATGGATAAAAATGAAATGGTGGCTATAAAACTATGCTCACTCCCTACGTGATGAGTGTATCAGGTGGTTCCCTCTTCTAAAATTCAAATATGTGAGTTCCTTTACCGAGATATAAACCTATAACCATGGTTAATTTAGGAAACATCCAACTCTAGGTGATAATCCTAGGTTGCCTTAGGTGATGAGAATATGAAGTCCCTATGTTATGGGAATATGAGATCTTCTTTATCTCCCAAATAATGTTCCCTTGATTATACCTCATGAGATTGTAAATAGATTCATTAGGGGATATTCCTAAGAATCCCCTAAGTGATGATCATAAGATATCTTATTCATCTACTAGGTAGTGATCCTAGGATTATACCTCACATGAGGAGCATGATATTCCTTAGGTGATGTGCCAAAGAATCCCCTATGTAATGGGCATACGATCTCTAAACACTTCCCTTAGTATATGATCTTATGTTCTTACCTGGTGTGATATGAACACGATTCATTAGTTGATGAATATAAAAATCCTTATGTGATATGAATATATTTTATGAACCAAATTGGTGTAGATTCCTCACATGAAAAATGTAATCCACCTTGTGTAATGAGCCCAAATACCCAATTAAAATGGTCCTTATTATATGGGAACCATAAATATTAGGCCATACTCTAAATGAAAACATTCCCACACATAGAGGACCATATTCACTTAGTGGTCCATACTACTACTAGTTGAAAAAACCCTATACCACATAGAGTCATATTTTTTTTGAATCCAAAATACACTCATTAGGCTATATCCCCTTTTAGTTAGGCCAAAAATGTCTAATCACACATATTTACCATACTAACTTTCACTTGGTATCATTCGAAAAATCATCTATACAACTTGATGTTAAACTATATCAATTATTTATTTTTAGAAGTACATTGCACGTGGTTGTGATAAATACCCTCGGTTGCATTCACTAACCCATGACATGTTGGAGGATAGTTTTAGGGGGTCACTAGACTATAATCTACTAACCAATATAGGGGTCTAAATGGGTATAGTCCATGAAATAGTGTTATCAAAAAAATTTATTAGGAGGTATGATGGGGTTTGATGTTAGGAACATTTTCGGATTTCAATGGTTTTGTTTTGAAAGTATTTCATTTGAATTCATTAGTATGTTTTGGGTGTACCTTTCCTTAGGTTTTAAATTATTCTCTTAGTGGTTCTTCATGGTTAGTGGTTGTAGTCACTTATTTGGGTAAAGGGATGTGTTCTTAGTATATTTCCATCTTATGATGTTCTTCATGGTTAGTGGTTGTAATATCTTATTTGGAGATGTATGATGTTCTTGGTGAGGTCCACTATCTAGATAGTGGTGTCGTTGTATATGAGAAAGCATCGATGTAGTTAGAGATGTATGATGTTCTTCATTTGAGCAGACTCATTCAGATTCTATGTGGGTGTTTCTATACTATATCTTCTTTTTGGGATTCATGTGTTTCATAAATTCATATTTTATTTATTTGAAGTTGGTTAGACATGTTTTGATCATTTTGAAGCAAAGAATAACCCTATTAATGAAAATAATATATGGAATGGATGGTATCTTGTTGTGAATTAACCTTTTTCATTGAAATAAATTAGGTTTCCTTCTAGCCAACATGAAAGCCACTAACCTATTCTCAAATACCATGTTTTTCCATCTTTTTGGGGTATTTTGATTCACTCCCCCTTTTGGTTTCCATTTCTTCTTGGCATGATCATCAGGAACGGTTTCACTACCACCAGCAGTGAGTATTTAGGCATGATGAATAAATACTAATGGTTAGGCTCTATTAATATCCATTTTTATAAGGAAGTGGTTCTCTTCTACTATATTTGGAATTATTTTTTTGTGTACTTGAACCATAAATACTAATATTTGAGATTCAAATAGGGTGGAGATGAATAAAGATTGGATAGATGCTAATAATTTAACAATAGATTATGAGAACGGAGTGAAAGAGTTCATCAAGTTTGCAAAGGATCACGCAAAGGACCCTTCCCAAATCCATTGTCAGTGTTTACATTGTTGTTATTCTATACTACTTACTCTAGAGGAGTTGGAAGAACATTTTATATGTCACGGAATAGATCGAAGCTATAAATGTTGGAATAAACACAGAAAAAAAAAGCAAATATAGCTACAGGCTGGGATAAAACTGCATTTTATGGATCATCAGATATGAATACAAATATGGATAATGAAGAAGACGGTATGGATGATGTGATTACAGATGTCAATGATGATAAATATCGTATTGAGGAAATGACAAAGACAATTCAAGATGAACTCCGTGATTGCCCAAAATTGTTTGAGAAGTTCAAGAGTTGTGCAAAGACTCCATTGTATACTGCTTGCACTAGGTATAAAATATTGTCAGCTGTAATGAAGTTGTATAAATTGAAAGCTGGAAACGGATGGGGTGATGTCAGTTTTACGGAACTACTTGCTCTCTTGAATGACATGATCTCGGAATATAATGAGCTCCCAAGCTGGACATATGAAGCTAGACGAATGCTACGCCTGATGGGAATGATTTCTGAAAGAACACATTCCTTCCCGAAAGACTGTATATTGTTTCGAAAAGAGAACAAATCACTTACAGAATGCCCAATGTGTGGTGCTTCTCGATACAAGAAAGATATATCCAATCCTACGAAAGTTGTATGGTACTTTCCAATCATTCCAAGGTTTAGACGTCTATATGGAAGTGAAGAAACTGAAAGACAATTGTCGTGGCATGTAGATAAAAGAAATAAAGATGGGTTATTACGTCATCTGGCCGACTCTCCTCAATAGAAGAAAATTGATCATGAGTATCCTGAATTTGGAAAAGATCCGAGAAACCTTTGTCTTGCGTTATCTACATATGGAGTGAATTCTTTTGGTTTTCAAACCAAAACGCATAGTACATGGCCTGTTATCTTGGTAAATTATAACTTTCCACCCTAGTTATGCATGAAGCGGAAATTAATCATGTTATCTATGCTTATATCAGGACCAAAAACAACCAGGTAAAGATATTGATGTTTATCTGGATCCTTTGATCGAGGATTTGAAGTTATTGCGGGACTCAGGTGTAATGTTGTGTAATTCTTATAAAAGTGAATACTTCACGTTGAGATTGATGTTGTATGGGACAATAAATTATTTCCCTACTTATGGAAATTTTTCAGGCTATAGCATTAAAGGAACTGAAGGGTGTCCCGTGTGCGAACAAGATACAGAATCAATTAGGTTGAAACATTCATTGAAATCTGTGTTTCTAGGACATCGTAGATTTCTACCTCGTCGGCATAAGTACCGATCTTGGACAACATCATTCAATGTAAGTTCAGAAAAACACGCAACACCATCTCCACTAACAGGTGATCTGCTGGTTGAGAAAGTAAAAGATCTGAACACTATATTTGGTAAACCATTTTCGAATAACCTTACGAAAATCTTTTGTAAAAAGAGATCAGTTGTTTCAATTACCATACTGGAATTGTTTGTACGTCAGACATTTTCTTGATGTGATGCATGTGGAAAAAAAATTATGTGACAGTGTTATCGGAACATTTCAAAATTCCCCTAGCAAAACAAAAGATGGAATTAAGGCAAGGTTGGACATGTTTGACATGAGAATATGAGAAGAGATGGCTCCCGTGAATGGTGAAAATTGAATGTTTCTTCCTCAAACTGTGTATACTCTGTCTAGGGTGGAGAGATATCAGTTTTGCAACTTCTTCAATGATGTAAAGGTTCCAAAGGGGTACTCATCAAATATCAAGAACATTGTGTCAATGAATGATTTGATGTTAAAAGGTTTGAAATCACATGATTGCCATGTTTTGATGCAAGATCTAATTCCTATAGCTTTACGTTTCATTTTTCCCAATAATGTTCGTCATACGTTAACCAAACTTTGTTTCTTTTTCAAAGCTATAGGTAGCAATGTTTTAGACCCGTGGAAATTTCCAGCTATGGAAAAAAGAAATTTTCATAATATTATGTGAATTAGAAATTTTCTTCCCGCCAATATTCTTTGATATGACGGTTCATTTGATGATTCACTTAGTGAGAGAGATTCGACTTTGTGGTCCTGTGCACTATAGATTGATGTATCCTATTGAATGGTATATGAAGATTTTGAAAGGGTATGTCAAAAATCGAAGTCGTCCAGAGGGTTGTATAGTGGAGTGATATATTGTTGAGGAAGCCAATGAATTTTGTACCGAATACCTATCTGATGTTGAAAGTATTGGTTTCCCGAAATCATGTCACACTGGACGCATTGAGGGTGAGGGAATTTCTAGAAGAAAAGTTGTGACAATCAGTATTATAGATCGGGGGTAGGCTCATATTTATGTTTTTCATAACAGTTGGTAGGTTGCTCCATATATTAAAACTCAAAAAAAAAATCTTAGGTAGTTGAATCCATCAAGGGATGAAAAATGGTTATCAGATACACATAATCACCAGTTTATAGGATTGTTTCAGAACCATATTTTTAAGCAGTTAGATGAAAATCTGAATTCAATTTCAGAATGTCTTCAATGGATAGCCATTGGACCAAGTGTGTATGTATTATCTTACATTGGTTATGTAATTAATGGTTATACATTCTATACAGATGAACATGATGAAAATAGTACCATGCAAAATAGTGGAGTTACACTAGTGGTTGAAGCGATGCTTGTTTCTGGTAGTATGGACAAAAATCCAATTTATACAAATATGTCATACTTTGGAATTATCAAACTAATATGGGATTTGGATTATAATACATTTCAATTGCCTATTTTTCAATGCAAATGGATTGATAACAGCAGTGGTGTTAAAATAGATGAATGGGGATTTTTGAAAGTTCATTTTAGTAAATAAGTTTACAAAGATGAACAGTTTATAATGGTATCACAAGCGGTACAATTTTTTTATGTTCCACATCCTGCAAACCGAAAGTGTTCGATTGTTCTGTAATCAACCAAATCTACTGAAGGTTCCGATGAAAATTCAGTTGAGGACGATCATTTTAGTGGTACGTCGCAATCATTTCAGAGCGGTCCCAATGCATATGATGTTTTGTATGTTAGAGGAGACCACAATGAAGGGATTTGGATAGTATATAGAGGTGTCAAACCCCTTCAACCTTTGAAATAAAGAAAGAGAGTTCAGTAAACAGGTTATATATTGTTTGTAATATAGATCTTTTTATCTCATGTTATTATCTTATCATTACTGAATTTATGTAATCTGAATTAACTGTTCAACCACTTTTGCAGATAATGACTTCTACACATTCTAATGCTCCTAACCTTAAGGCTGAAAAAGTCTCTCAAGCAGCTGCTGTTGTGGTTGCTGCTGCTCCTGCAGCTCATGATGCTGCTGCTGTTGCTCCTGCTGTAGCTCCTGCTACTCCTGGAGCTCAGCTGCTGCTATTGTTGCTCCTGATGCGGCTTCGGTTGCTCATGCTACTCCTCCTACTGCGGCTCCTGCTACTGCTGCTCCTCCTACTACTCCTGCTATTTCAGTTCCTGCTCCTCTTAGTGTTAAGGTCCAACAATCATCAACACATGTCGTTGATACCATTATAGATGAACATATAGATGATGTTGATATCGATGAAATGGTCTGGAATGAAGGACCAGCATCACAGAAATCACAGGTGCGTCGTAGTTTGATGGTGTTAGCCAAAAGTCTTAAGGTGAAAAGCAAAGGCATCAAATTTGAAGTCAGATGGAATGCACGAGGCCAACATATAAATCCCAAAAAGGCTATGTTTAGTAGCTACATTGGAGTTGTCACTTGGAAACACGTTCCGATTGACATAGATTCATGGAACCATGTTGTGTCCGAGCGGAAGGCTGTGATCTGGGAAGAAGTTACGGTAACATTATGAATTTATTTCTTTAATTTACTAGAAAATAATATAATGAAACAATGTCTTAGTCTTCTCAATCTCTTGTAGAGTACATTTATAGTAGACAATTCGCACAAGGATTATGTACTAAGGCTTGTAGGAAAGATTCATTAAGGTTTTCGCACTATTTTAACAAGATGTCACCTCAAATATTCTAAAGGAATAATAAACTCACACCCACCCATTGTCTATACTCACCTGATATCCCAAAGAGCATGGGATGAATTTATTGGTCATCGTGGGGATGGGAAGTTTCAGGTACATTTTGAGTGATAATACATTGTTTGAGGATACATGTATTCATCACTTTGATTGTCAATATTTAATTTATGAAACAGAAACTATGTACTAAAAATAAGGAACGTGCTTCAAAACCAACATACCCCTATCATAAAGCAAGGATGGGGTACGCTTCATTAGAAAAGAAAATGGTACGTATTTTAAATTTACAATAATATTGTTAGGTGCCAATAAACAACATCATAATAATTTTTCTATGTTTATATGTAGATTGATGAGTCTAAAATGAAATGCACTTCCATCCCACGTCATGTGCTATGGAAGGAGGCCCGTGTGAACAAATATGGGAAGTTGGTAGATGAGAACACACATAAAGTGTGGGAAATATGTGTAAGTATGACACGATGATAAAATAATTTTTTTTAAAATTTCCATTACATAAAAATAATTAGTTATTTTCTTATATCTGACAGTTACAAGAATCAGCTACTCCTATAGCTGATACAGACCTAGTATCGATATCTTTGAAGTAGCCCGAAAAATACGGTCATGTCAGAGGTGCAGGGTTTGGGGTGACACCCCGAGTATATTTTGAGAAGAAGAAAAAAATGGATGATACAGATGAAAAATTGGAACAAATGAGCGAAAAAATAGCAACCCTTGAAGAACAATTGCAATGGCAGGGAGAGTGGCTAGAAACTTTTATGGGTGGGATGCAAAGGGAAGCCAAAACTCAAGAACAATCGTTGCATGAACATCCCGCCCCACCCCCCACCAGCTTTGAGGTGATCCATTTTCCTCAAAGAACTGTCTTAGCCATGGTAATCAATATTCTAATAATTGTTCCCATGAAATATGAATCAGACAAACACTGATAATTTTTCTGTACTCATCTTCTACAGGGTGATAATGATTGTGATTTATATCTGCCAACAACCACCTATCACCTTGTAGTGAGGGCTACAATGTTCAATATCCCAGATGCCACACTTCATAATAGACCACTTCTGAAAGATCATCTGAAAGTGACGATTATTGTAGCTCATGAGACAAAGGCAGAGCTACCTATTCCACTTCATGACGATGATATTCATACGGTCGAAAAGGCTATTGGGATATTAATTTCATAGCCGTCACAACTTGAAAGAGTACATGCGGACAAAGATGTATTTATTTCCTTTTCTTTTCAAACTAAACCCTTAACAATTAATGAAAAAAGTGTTTGAACCAATGATTATTGTTGTAGATGGAGAAAGGGAAGGGGGTGAAAAATGTCGGCTCAAAACCATCTAAAGGATCGACCAACTGATCCCAAGGAGCTACTGAAATCACAATAACACCACCTATTCTTTATCCACATTTACTAGCATTGAAGACTCATGTGGATACGAAGCTAAAAGATGGTAATAGTCATATAGCAGTTTTTGAAGAGAATATATATGGAGAGGAAAGTCAAGATTTCGTTGCTGCTGAAAATTTAAATGAAATCCTTGAAAATGGTTGGCTTGGCGTCACAGTTGTAAATTTATATATGAGGTATGTTTCCATGAATTGATTTTACAAAAGCTGATATACTGTGAAAATTATGACTAAATGCATTTTATATTGTTGACATATGCATTTATGAAAAACAATTGAAGGAATTTTCCCATGATCCAAGATTTGGACTGGTTAGTCCTCATATCACATCAAAACACCTAACAAAAATAGAGCCATAAAAAAGGGATGAAATAGTAAACAGCTTGCTGAAAACATTTGAACGCAAAATTATAGATGACTGACTTTTCCTAATACCAACCAGGCAGGGATAATACTATAAGATTAAATCATATCAATTATATTTTCACTTCTTTTATTACTTATTCCTTTTTGTGTTTTTAGGAGACATTGGTTGCTAATTTCGGTGAACTTGGATACTCCAAAGATTTATTTTCTGGATTCAAATAAAGGATATCCATCAAACCAACCACATATGATGGAGTTTGTGAATCTGTAAGACACTACATCTTACGTTTTAGGTCTAAACATCAAGTAATATAATTTATATTATCTTTTATTGATGGGGAGGTGTATCATTATCATCTAAAAAAGTAATGAGGCTAAGGGATAAGCATAAGGAGGCGAGCAAGTACTACGTCTGGACAAATATCAGGGTATATATAATAAAATTTCACTGTCCAAACACATCTCAACACAAGTTACATATTCTCCTAATGATCAATTTTTTTACAGTGTCCAAAACAAACAAATGATAATGATTGCAGTTATTATGTTTGTAAATTTAGGAAAGAGATCGTTTTTCATCAGCAAACTAGCATTCCTAAAGAAGTATTTTTAAAAACAACTACTAGTTCGTTGCAGTTATTTATTAATTATTTATTTTTTTATTTTGCAGTACTACTATGACTGTCGAAAAGCCTCATACTCACAAGATGATATATATGTGTTTAGAAAAAATTGGGCCGCATACCTGATGGAATATTGTACAAAAATACAAATAAGGATATGACTTGGGGACATGTACAATTTGTGGTCATTTTTGAGAGGGGTTAAGGGGATCAAAAGATGAAACATTGTTGTATGTAAATGTTTTCAGGGAAATTTTAATTATTATTAAATAAAACAGCCTTTATCCAATGAGTCATTTTTCCATTTTAATAGATGATATGCACCAGAAACATGCAAGAATGCTTAACCACTAAAAGGGTCTCTATTTTGTTTATAATGGACAAGATTTTAAGGGAAAACAAAAACTGACCTACGGAAATCCAACCGAACGCATTAAGATTACATTTATCTTTTATAAGAACGTTCCAAGGGTCCTTGGTGATGTGTACGATTCAACACCACCTCAATCTGAGGCATGGTGTGGCTCCTAGCACTCAAAGGGTCTCTATTTTGTTTAAAGTGGACAAGATTTTAAGTGAAAACAACAACTGACCTATGGAAATATGACCAAACTCATTCGGATTGCATTGATCTTTTATAATAACGATCCAAGAGTCCTTGGTGATGTGTACGATTCAACCCCACCTCAATCCGAAGCACGTTGTGGCCGCTAGCACTCAGAGGGTCTCTATTTTGTCTAAAATGGACAAGATTTTATGTGAAAACAACAACTGACCTACGAAAATCCAACCAAACACATTAGGATTGTATTGATATTTTAGAAGAACGATCCAAGGGT
The DNA here is from genome assembly GCA_963277665.1 of Viscum album. Taxonomy (NCBI): domain Eukaryota; kingdom Viridiplantae; phylum Streptophyta; class Magnoliopsida; order Santalales; family Viscaceae; genus Viscum; species Viscum album. The sequence continues at coordinate 1,144,090,553 of OY728156.1, forward strand.
CCTTGGTGACGTGTATGAGTCATCCCCGCCTCAATCTGAGTCACGGTTTGGCCGCTAGAACTCAAAGGGTCTCTATTTTGATTAAAATGGTCAAGATTTTAAGTGAAAACAACAACTGACCTACAGACATCTGACCAAACGCATTCGGACTGCATTGATCTTTTAAATGGGGGGTCATGGAATGTGATCTATCAGGGGCTTCATATATATCAATTCATGGTTGGCCTGGTATACTAGGTTGATCATGTGTTTGGGTCTATGATACTTATGGACTTATATCTGGATGAAAATACTCCCATTTGGGAGGGTGGATATGTTTATGGGTCTTATTACTTAAATGAGAATACTCTCATTGGGGATGGATGAGATGTATATAGGTATTATTCCTCAAATGAGTATACAACTATAGGAGTGGGATGAGATTATTATCAGGAGTATTCACTAAATGAAAATAATCCCATAGGGGAGGGCTGAGATGATTATATAGATTATGCCTCAAATGAGAATACACCCATATTGGAGGGTTGATATGCTTCTAGGGATTATTATTTGGATGATAATACTCCCATATGGTAAAGAATAAATTCTTCTTAGTATTATTCCCTAAATAAGTGTTCTCCCATAGTATAGGGATGAGATCCTTGTAGGTCTTGTGCCTCGGAATTGGAAGAACACATATGGGTGGTCTGAGATACTGTTGAGGGTATACCCTGGATGAGAAAACTCCCCTAAGTGTATTTCAATGATGGAGTACAAATAAAACTCACATATTAGAGGTCAATGATAATTATGTATATAGTGGGGAGACCATGGTATATTATATGTTTTGTGTGGTTCCTATGATGTACTCAGAGAAACCCTAACATTGGATGAAGTAGGTATGGTTGATCATGCTTTAATACTTGAGAATCAATGTGTCTTGATGTAGATGGGGTAGGGCTTGGTAAAACTATATTTTTATAATGTCGACACAATACTTGTGAAATGCTTGGTAAAAGTTGTACACTTGGAAAATTAATTTGGGTTTAATCATGGTCATGGATTTGAGGATAAATGATGATTTTTTTATTAGTTTTATTCCAGTTCATTCTCAAATAGGTTGTGAATATTGCCTGATCATGCACTTACAATAGCCTATTTCATGTTTAATATTGGGGGTTTATTAATGAGATTCATTCCCCCCCCCCCAACCCTTGAACAGCCCCCAACCCCCCTAAATTCTGAATTGATTTCTTTAAGTACATGATTAACTTATAAATTATGTGTTAATGGTGTACGAGTATAATTGTTGTATGGGTATACTTGTTCTAATTTGCTTATGATTTATGAGTTAATTTTGAATGGGTATACTTTCTTTAATTGGCTTATTGAGATGCTGTTTTTTTGCAGGTGTTCGAGTGTGCTACTGCAGATTTATCACAGCATAGAGGGAATTTACCAGTTCTCCTTTAGCGCTGATAAATCGTGGTTTTATAAGCGCTAAAAAAGCAATGATAAACTACACCTTTATCAGCACTAAATAAGCACTGATAAAAGATAAGTTTATCAGCGTTAAAGGAGCACTGATAAAACAATAATTTATCAGCGCTAAAGAATCACTTGTTTAGCGCTGATAAAGGGGTACCCCCTTTATCAGCGCCGAGCTTTACATTGCTTTTTTAGTGCTGTTAAAGCCCGTTTTTAGCACTGTTAATGCCTGTTTTTGTAGTAGTGGTTTCAAACGTCGCCAAATTGGTAAAATAGTTTTGTCATAATTTTCCTTCATTGAGAATCAGGTTTTGTTATACACCTAAATTCATTTTCCAAGGAATCTATACATCCATTTTACATGTCAGATCCCTAGAATTTATTTGTTTTAATGTTATTTTATACTTTATGTGATTTATTTTTATTACATGGAGAGTATGATCCCATGTTATTGAGTTATAAGGGTTCATTGAAACAATCTCATCACTTTTTGAGATTTTTTATGTTTATGATTCCATTGATGAAAGATTATGATCCATATCTCAAAAACACTCATCATATTCTTTATAATATATTTATTTAATGTATATTCGTGTATTATTACAATTTTCCACTGTTTGGTACTTAAAATAATTATAAAAATGTTTCTTTAAAAAAATATTTTCATGTTTAACTTTTCGGGCATAAATCTATTTTATTTGAAAACCCATGTTTTCAAAAACTGTTTTCAAAAATGTTTTCAAAAATGTATCAAAATTATCATTAAAGATCATTATCATGGAAAATTAATTTTAAAAATATTTTATTCTTTTCAATGATTCCTTTATTACTTTTCAAATATATTTTCAATGAAATATGTTTTCAAATGGTTTTATGTTTTAAAACGAATCTTACAAATTTAAGAAGATATTTTACTCAATAACTGTATTTGAAATATATTTCAAGAGTATTTCCCAAATAAGATAACATGTTTTGTTGTTACTCATTAATTTTGAGGGAAATTATTCAATTTTTTATTCAATTTTTTCTCTTAAAGCATTGTGTTTTGATGGACTGTTGTTTATGAAAATAATTTCTCCTTCACATGTTATATGCTTTTGGATCCTGAATTATTCAAAGGTTTATGTTTATAATGAATTGATTATGAATCGTATTTTTTCTTTGGTTATGATATGATTACATGTTTGTAATACCCATTTCTTTTAATGTGGTCTAATATTGTTATTTTTGAATTTGGGGCACATGTATGTATGATTTCATTATGATATGGGTGAGACATAAATCTCCCTTCATTACATTAGGTTAATTATTATTATATCATGATATAGACATGGATGGAACATGAAATGAACTTAGTTCAGTATTACAGTGATGTAATTAGAAATGAACTTAGTTCAGTAATACAGTGCAGTAACGGGGTGTGAACCTGTTTTAGTAAAAGGGCATTGTCCTCTAAAAATGTCTCAACATAAATTCCTAGAATACTATGGAATTAATTATATATGATTATGTGTATTCCAAAATTCCATGTTTTATTAAAATGTTATTATTTCATGGATTATATTGTTTATTTCATTGTGATTCATGTATTATGGACATACATGATTTATTGCACAATTCATGTTTATTATCTTTGATATGCAGGATATGATCTTCAATCGTCATGATCATGTTCTGATAACCATATGTTCAAGATTATGCATATGTGTCTCATTTTTCTACCCTCACTTTTATTTTTATGTCATGAGTTTTTATGTTTCATTCCCACAAGTTATGAAGATATTTATTATGTTTTATGTATCTCATAAGGCAGATAGTCATAAAGAACCTAGTGGGACATGATGTAGCTCATTAATGTACCCATGTTTATGTTTCCATGTTTCCAAAGGCACTATATTAATACGTTCTTTGAGTGCCTATGTGTATAATTTTGTATCTATTCCAAAAAAATATATGAATATAATTTATGAAAATAAAGGGTCACTATATAAATTACTCTTGAAAGTAATTTTGGATTTCATTGAATGTACCTCGTTGAAATATATCATGTATTAAGCCATAACAAAAAATGGGTTATCATATATAATATTAGAGAAGATTGTAGTTATTTGTTTGGATTAGTCTTTGATAACACTAGTAAAATCATCAGGGATAAGACTAAACATAAATCACTAAATTTCAAAAAAGTATAGATTAATTAGTTTTCAAAAAAATATATCTCTCTTTGGATACTACATATAGATTTGGATCTAGAATAGTTATACATAGGGGTAATGACTCTAAAAAGGAACATTAGGATTGGATTAATCGGCACATGTTTTATTCTAATAGTCCAGGAAACACACTAGGTTTGACAATACCTAAGAATATGATTTAGTAAATTCACAAGCCCTTTACAATCTATTATTATGGACACAACATGTATATATGATTTTATGTTATGAAGTAGCTCATAGAAAACATTTACTAAAACCTATAAATTCGTAGGCTATAGAATATATGTCATTTATGGGTTATCCCATTATTATTAATGTTTTCTTATTTTGGTATTTCATAGTTAAAAAATCTCACCCTTAATTTTTCCATTATTTTTAGTCAATGGATGGAAATTGGAGGCACCGAGTAGGTAACCCAAGTGAGGGATAATATTATGGATACCCAAATGAGATTCCAAACATTATGGGATAAAATGTAACATGTCATAATATTATGCCAAGAAATCTATCACATATTATGATTAACAACTACACCTATTTATGTATCCATAGAAATAAACTAAGTAGAAGAAAATGTATCATATATGATCATGTGATCATGGTAATAAATGAAAGAAGAGACAATTTCATAGGTGTCAAAAATGTGGATAGTTGAACCATGGAAAATGTTACAATTGAATGGGAAAGTGTAATAAATCTAGAAAATGAGGGCATAAATTATATAACGTCCATAGAAAAATAAATATCTCTGATAACATGATGGATGGAAATGAAGTTCAATATGTATTGTCATGAATAGTAATATGACATAGATATCGATAACTCTGTAATTATCCATGAAAATAATCTATTTAATGTTTTAACAAGGATTATGAAAAAAAACTCTCTAATTAATTAGGATATTGGAAGGTCATATACTGATATGGATAATCAAATTTGAACTATACATAAAGTATAATATAATGTTATGTATGTATTCTGTTTTCAATTCATGTCAAACTAGAATGTCATATATGTTTTCTAGGAACATTGATTCACCTCATGATTTGATTTGATATCATTAAGAAGGAATCTATGATTATTGTATTAGAAGTTGAAATGTTTGGGAATTATATTCTTGAATAAATTATTATTCTCTTATTATTGGAAATCTATGATAACCAAGTTATGGAATGGTTTTTCTTATTAGAGACAGAAATAATTTATTTGAGAAATAATACACCCTCTATAGCATGAATCACCCTCTAATTATATACAATTTCAATGAGGAGGATGAATATTCATTGATATCATCATCTCAATTGTGGATATTATTACTTTGGGATCAGTTGTATCTTGGTAAAATGACGGATACATAGTAAATGATCATCCTTGAAAAAATTCCCACTGTGAGAAAATATATTCCTCAAATAATTGATTGGTTTTCCTCATAAATATGTGGTTGAGTTCTCAATCAATCCTATAAAGGGATCATTTAACATTTTGTAGGAATATTATCACCAATAAAGGTATAAATATGTTTCCTTCCAAAATTGTGGAAATTGAAGGACGGTCGAGACCAACATTTTTTTTGGAAATCTGTAGGTTCCTCATGTTATTTGGGTAATATATTTGATTTTTGGGAATCTTATCATGACATTGTAACCCCACTATCCTAGATAACACAGAATTATTTTATGTTTTTATGGACAGATGAATATAAAGAGGTCTTGAATGCGTTTATAGAGGGGCTAATCACTACACTAATTATCTCATTTCCCACCAACGGGGAAGTATTATTAATCTAGATTCTTTCACCTGAAAAGTGTTTGAGTTTTTTAATCCTGAAAGAATATAATGTGATATAATATTACTCCCACCACCTAATGATCCTTGAGTAGAACTACCCAAATCAGGATATTGAATTATCATATGTGATCTTTACATTCAGTAAATAGAGAAATTATTTCTATAGAGAACAGTGTGTGATATATACAAATCAAAAAATCATTACATATTCAATCACAGAAAATACAGTTAATATGATCCAACAAAGGTGGTCAGAGATGATCAACAATTACTTTTTTATCATCCATTGACATCCAATGAAGGGTAGAAAAGTGATAGATTATCTTATCTAAAATTATTTTAAAATCCTATCCATGATGATAAATAAAAATGATGAAATATTTTAGGACATCAATAATATGGGTATCGGAATAATAAAATGGTATTTATCCCACCTTGATCATGTAACTGTTCAAACATCTAATATTAAGAGGATCAAAGAGGCCTAGAAAGATAAAGAGTATCTAAAGAAGAATATAGTCAACATTATAGAGTTCCACACTATTAAAGATGGAGTTATAGGGTTTGGAACATGTTCAGGTGACCGATAAAAACTATAACTAAAGGGTGTCCCTCTTGATGAGGTGAATATGTCATCCTTTAATATTTATCTTGGAGGAAATTATATTTCCTTGGTCAATGTGAGTTTTGAATCCCCTATGCCCAAATCACCATAAAATTCCTATTAGAAAATTCGTTGAAAATAACTTGAGCAAGATAATGACATAGTACATGATATGGTCTATGTTGGGGTGGTTCTTTTTATTCCATTTCACCGCTATATATCATGGCATAGAATAACTCACATCCCCCCTCACAAAAAAAAAATTAAAATGACGTGGTGATATACTCTATCATATTTTGGATAGAATATTCACCACTGTATCTGGCCTACTTCCATGCCCATCATTGTGAGTTTCCTTGCCACTATTTTAAAAAAGTATGTCATCCCAAAGAACATTCCATTCACCAAACCCCCAAACTAGGCATTGAAGCCCCATAAAATCCAGAATCCCTATCATATCATCCATAACACCACAAAATTTCATCTTTGAACCACTATTCCTAAGGAAAAAATTGTAGTATTGGGAAACATCAAACCATTACATCAGATACCTATCAAACAATTATCATCCTCATATATCAAAATCAAACACAAAACATTGAAATAATGGGGGTACAAACAACCATCCTACTAGATACCTATCCTTGATCTCATTATATATGAAACACCAACACTGTCTAAAAAAATTAATCCACCAATCATAAAAAAACATGAAAAGAACCATTTGAAACATTACATAGGCCAATATAACAATTTCCAAAAACATTAAAAAAAACACTTCCCCAATAACACAAATAAAAAACCCACCCGAATATAAAGATATTATCTAATTTGGGTAGAAATTACTCTACCACATGGATTTAGAACACGTCATAAACATAAAAACACTTGATAGAGACATTTTCTCTTTATTTTTATATTTGAATCCCTAATATACAACATTAAAATGTAAAATGGAGGATCTCATAAATTCTTATGATTTTGGAAACACGTATTCAAACAAAGAGAAAACAATTACTGACTCAAAACAACTCTAGTTACAAGGAACACATATACCTCTCATACTCCCTTGTAATATCAAAATAGATGCAATTTTCCATCAGTATATGAACCCAAATAATGGATAATCAAAAACTCACATTCTCTCGATGATCTAATAACTCTACTAGTATCTCAATGAATTTCACTCCATCCTTGGTATCTAACTCTCCCTATTCAACTACATTAGATTCATCAGGATGAAACAAAGAAATATTGGTTATGTGTAATACATCATTAAACATTTCCAACCGTTTTCAGAGGTCCAAATAATATTCCACCTTGTGAACCCACTCCAACACCTCAAAGGTTTCGATGAACAGGGGAGAAAACATACTCCCCAACCAAAACTCCACTACCCCTAATGTGGTGAATCCTTTTAGATCCCATGTTTTCCAACAATAAACTACAATGTATATCCCACCAATTGACATAATGTTTATGTCCCGGTATCATTACCATAATTCATCCACAAAGTGCATGAACATTCTCTATCATTCTTTACACCACATTGGTATTGAGAATATATGACTCCCTAACATCAGTCTAGTATAGTGGGGATTGAAAAGTAATCCCACAAAAATACTCAAATGGGTATGTGTCAATGGATGAGTGGTAGAAGATATTATAAGAGATATCAACTAATAGAGATTAATTTTTATAAGAATATCAAAACTGAAGAATTTGTTACTGTAATATATCCTATATCATTTGGATCACCCGCTAAATATAAATTTAAATATGGGTTTAGAATGTAGTAATGTGGAACAAAAAAGTGCAGGGAAATCATGATGCAATACTCTCTACACTCATCTTTTCAAATGATAATCTGGATCAAAAACAATGGGACACAAAACTCCAAATAGACACATGACCTCATCCACAAACCTCCCTAAAAAATGTATGTGATGCTCAACACTTTTATAAGTGGGAAGTGATACGAATTTACCATTTCTTACTTGATTACATAGATAACATATTTTCCTCCATTAGGATTGGTTTATTAATATTATTAAATGCATTGTGATGTTATCCCAATTCTACTTGGTCAATTAAAGGTATTGAAAATAAATTCAAATTACATATTGTTATTCCATAACATATTAGAAAACCATAAACCCAACAAAAAACTCTTCCACAACACATTTATTTGTAGTTTTTCAAAAATAAATGTTCAAACCATGGAATGTCATAATTACTCATTGGTTTAAATATAAAGGTGTTCTATGAAACACATTGTTGAATATCTTAAGAATCACTATCAATGTGAACTACCTCCCCAGAAAGAATCATTGATTTGAAAATCCTTTAACAGTCCCTCTATGGAATCACCATGGACAACCCTATCACAAATCACCAATTCCTATAAGTATCATGAATAGGGATCCTCTTCCTACTGCTTTAGGGAATATTTCACTATCATTTGAAATAAGAAACCTCTTCGTTAAACTAGCCTTATATCTAGGAACATGGATTCTAACTCCTCTATCACCCTCGAATAATCCCTATATATTTGAACCGAATCCATTCACTATATCATTCTTATTATGTCAACGAAAATAGTCTCATTTCCTATGGTATTAAATATATCAATTTCATCATGTTGAAAGGACTTTATCCCCCTGCAGTTTGAAAGATTCACATCAAATTGATATAAAATATATCTTAATCTCTCATGATTAAAAAATTTGACAATGTCGTCTATGAAAAGGTAATGATTCCAAATATTTAACAAAAACACTACCCCTATTTTTTATATATTATGTGTGACATAGTTAATCTCATATGGATTTAAAATCTTAATATTGTAATGGATCACTACCTAAAAATGAAGTCTAATCCTTTATTAGAAACATCAAAAAAATCTTGAAACAACACTCATTATTTTAGAAACCAGATCACTGGAGGACTCGTTAATCTCACCTTTAGTTAGTTAAATTAAGCATAAAACATACCTGTGTATATAAAATCATGGTGTTTCTTGGTTTCAGACATAAATAAGTTATACTATAAAGTCTAAATATATTGATATAACTTATCCTAAAAAATTATATATAATCGGGATAAGAAATGTCAGGGTTACAAGGGATTATTACAAAAACAAGAATACATCACACCACGTATATCTACATCCACTATTTATGAAATGTAATCTGTAGTCTAGAAGGACCACATCATGTTCATGTTTTTGAGAATTTTATTTGAAATCATATCTTCCACATGGTTTTTCTATCAATATGTATGTGAGATTACAAAATTATGTGGAGGAATTTTGGGGAGAAATTCAATCCATTGAGGTAGAATCCTCTAAGGCACACCCCTTGTTTTTGTTTTCAAGGAATACACATCAAAATTCGAGTAATATTCAATATAGAATGAGTTATAATTATGTTCTATAGAATATAAAATTTCATATGTCCTAGCTAATAATTCATCTTCATACGCTACCCCAATATTGGTATAATAATGAAACACCTTTTTTGAAAAACATAAGTTGGATAACAATCCATATAGTTTTCGAAGTATAAGAAATTTCAGAAGATATATATCATTAATGATATTATTGAGTGACTATTAGATGGTGTGGGAAACATCTTTACTATTATATTAGATTATTGATGTATGATTGTAACACCCCATGATTCTATAGTAAGAACCTTATATTTGATAGCACGCATGACATGGGACATCAAGCGTGTAAGGGGATATAATACTATGATAATTTAAAATATATTTACTATTTTAAATTGATTAAATATGTTTTATATTATTTAAAATGAATGATTCAACTATTTAATTTGTGTTAGACTCAAGAGAACCCCTCTTCGATTGCATTCATTACACAAGAAGACTAAATTTTACCAAACAATAACATATTATTAAAGTATTTTTATTTAATATAAAAATATATAAATTAGATGTTTTTAATAGCATTAACCAAATAATGAAAATATTTTTTCTACATAAACAATTCACTGGTTAATGATTAATTTTAAATTAATATAAGGACAAACTGGAAATAAAGGGAATATGTTAATGAAAAACAATTTTTATGATCATAATGAGGTTTCACCATAATAAATTTAATTAAATACAATTAGTAAGTGGTATTAAATTAATAAATATATTATATATTCAATATAATATTTTTTATATTAATCCAATTGGTTTTATATGTATAATATAAGAACAAACCCTATTGTACACATCAAAACCTATATTTTTATAAAGGTATCTTTATCTCATTTTAATAGATAACACATTTCAAATCTAAATTTTTCAAAATTAATAGATTTAATATTTAAAAATAAGATTAATATTTGAATGGTAAATATAAAAATTTATTTGTAGTTATTTTTTGATATTTTTTATAACATATCAATTTTTAATGAATTGTTAAAGACACTGCATTTTTTCTCAAAACTACATTTTCATCTAAATTATTTATATGGTTAAATTATGTTTTATATTTTTTTAATGTTTCATTAGATAAATTTTTTCAAATTAATCAAATTTGGGATATTATATTGTATTAATATTTTATGTTGATAATAAAAAATTGCAATCTTTTGAATGGTTTTTACTTTAAAAACCCACATTATCAACCCACTTACGGGATGGATTTTAAATGAATTTATACACATCTATGATTAGAATTTAAATAAATGGATTCCATATTTGGGAATAGGAAAATTTATAATTTATATTAATGGGATTTTTTTGACCAAAAATATTAGTGAATGTAATAAAAATCAATTACAGTTTTAAAAGGCAACAGTGAGCTTAATAAAAGCCTAAACCTTCAACATAATGGCCCAAATCACATATACACTTATAAAATACATATTCTCTGGCCATATCGTGGAAATATTAATTTCATTAAAGTTTGTTCTAGTTTTTATGATTTTTTTAGGTAATAACTTGTGTACACCTAACTTGTTTCCAAAAATTCCTAGTGATTCATTTTCCTTCCCTATAAAAGGCCACCACTTGTCCTCATTCCTCTCCCCTCTAAAACCAATTATGTCTTAACAAGATCATCCCAAATATATTTCAAACATCTATCCCATATATCTTGAATCCTCCATTTGTTTATAAATACTCTAAACGGAATCCTTTTGGTACAACCCAAAGGGAGTTACCCGATTAAGAGGTAAAAAACTTCATTAATATTTTTAGTTTTATTTCAATTATCCACGACAAAAAATTATCTACATTAAATGATAAAATAAATAAATTATACTAAATATCCTATTATTTTTTATTGTTAAATTTCTATATACACTTACACACACCCCCATATAATGTGTAAAAATCATACAGTTTCTGTGTATGCCGATCAACTGCCTCATGAAACGATGATTGATCATTTTTTCACTAGCACCTATAATTGTTGAAATTATGATTTAAAAGATATTAAATATGATTTAAAAGATATTAAATATAATTTAAATTATATTTATTATGTATTTATACTTATTAAAACATATTATAACACATACCATTAATACTTTCTATTTTTCATTAATATGATAACATCATATGAGGATGTGTGGACTACCACCCCCTCAAAGTGATGCGATTCATTTAAACCATACATGGAACCCATAAATGATAGTTTTAATAAAACTATGTAACATATATAACATAGATATTCTACTCGAATTATAATATACATATTTATCATTTATAATTCTTTCTTTTAATATGACAAGGAAATGAAAGTAGCATTCATGCATACGTATAACCTACTATCGCCATAAATGGTGCACTTAATTTATAATGTTAAAATATTATATAATATTATAAATAAATATATAATAGATATATATGATATTAAAATCATGTTTTACAATCTTTATATGATGAAACAATGAGATTTTTATTAATAACAGTCAATAAAAAAGTTAAATCATACGTGAAAAACTAGGCATTTAGTGTCCAAAATGGTTAAAATAATGAAATGTTATTAACAAATAAATAATAAGATATTATAAGAGGATAATATATGATATCATAAATATTAATATGTTTATTTTATATTTTATTAATATGTTTAAACCAATTATAAAAGAGGCTAATGTGCATTCACCCAAAAGAACACACAAGGTAAGGGACTTCTTCGTAATTTTCATTTCATAGAGATTTGATTGTTGTTATGAACCAACTTACACTTATATGGTTTATATACATCTATTGAAATGTTATACATAGAATATTCTTATTCTCTTAAAATTTTGAGATTCAATTAATTATTGGGGAATTAGTAATTAAAATTTTCAAAGTGGTATGGGACACTTTAATGTGTTTAATGTTTATTTATCAGCAAAAATGTCTTAATTTCAGCAGACCTTATTGTTACTTATCCCCATTAGAGGTATTATTAATAAGTACATATTATGTAAAAATTATGGATATTTTATAAGAAACATTTTTACTCAATATATGTGTAATTATTTGGACATGAAATATGATTTTTGGGGACCATTTAAGGAAATCCCTATGGGTTGGTGGAATAGTAAATGAAAGCCCCTTGATGCATTGATAGTATCATGTGGAAAATTATTTGGAAGAATAGTTTAAACAATATCTTGATGGTAATCATATCATGTTCTTGGTAAACATGATGTACAATAATTAATAATATCTTTTATTGATAATTCATCATTATTTATCCATTATATAATGTGTGGACATATATATGGATGCCTTTCCTTTTAAGTTCATCGATTTAACGAAAAGTGTTTTCAATTACATACCTTTACATATTCATTTTTCCTTATCTAGTTACTTGTATGGAATGTGTTATCAATTATTTAACATTCCATTTTATTTATTTATATAGATTAAATGCATATTTCTCATTACATACCCTTACTGAACATTTGAGCTCACCCTAGTTTTGTTTCCTTTCCCCGTGTTATGATGATTAAATCATCAAATAAGTATTCGGGGGCGCTGTTTATTTATTTATATTATGTATTATGTTTGAATTTTCCATTACCCAATGTATTATGGGTATCATGAATGTAATATGGGTTTCAAATTATGATATAATGATTGGTCCATTAGTATTTGAATCCTGGAAATCATAAAAATGAAAGAATATAATGCACTGGCTTCATACATCTAGATTTATGGAGTTATAGGTTGTATTAAGGGGATTTTAACAGAATACTTGGAAACTATAATTAGTAAACATAGATTTTAGATCAACAACCTAAGATTGGAATTTACGATATATATATAAGAACATCCTAGAAAACTGGTAAGGTATTATTATGTCTGTATTATAAAAATACATCCATATATGGATACTAAAAGTTGGTGTGGTTCTGGAATAGATGTACAAATGAGTAATAACTCCAACAATGTTTTATGGTATTAAGTTGGGGTAACATGGAATATGACAACAGTCTATATTGCACACATGGATTGATAATCATCGGGGATAAACATTGGATAGTTCACATTTTATTTACCTACCATTATGATAGATTCGAAATTAATGAATACCCCAATTTAATGATAATTTATTATTCTATGATTCATGATGAATAAATTTTTGGTATATACAATAACATATTTACAGTTATGAAATGTTAAAAATTTTAAGATCTAATCTATTATATTATATTTTTTAGAAATGACACCTAGAAGGATAAATAATATCAATACTCTTGGAAAATGATGTGATTTCACCAAGAGAAAACCAATAATATGATATTGTAACAGAGTAAATTATTGATATATTAGGGAAAATCAATCATCTTAAATAAATTAAACTTCACTTAATGGAGAAACATATTCCATGGAGAGAATAAATTATTTTGTATCTCTTTATGTGTCTAATGCCCCCATCATTTAGATGGTAAAATTATACAATCGTAGTTGAGAAATTGATTAAGTCTCAGGGAAGGATATTTACAGACATAGAATAAAATGAAAAGGAAAAGGTTAAAAATTTAGTCTATTGTCTCTAAGGTGATGTGTATTAGTGGTGGTCTCAAGTAGAGAATAAAAGGGAGGAAGAAGAAATTAATCTAATGGAATGAAGAAATTTTATGGAGGCATTATTTTATAAATACATTTCTAGTGATCAAGAAATTTAGATGATGATAAAGTTCCACAGTTTAATGAAGAAGGATGAAGAATGTGCTGTATATTTTTAAAAAATATTACCAGGTTAAAATGTTATTCTACATATTTCATATGCAACATTGATAATAATATTGATCATTTCTTTGAAGAAGGTGTGCCAAATATCTGAAGGGAAGAAGTTTATTATAAAGTTTCTTTATACGGTAAATACTTTTATGTTCTATTAATCCATGAATGGAATTATCCATGTCCGATGTATTTGAAGGAACAAAGACAAGAAGAGTCTATCTGAGTACCATGAAAAATGGAATGAGTTGAAGAAGACTAGGGGAAAGAAAGATTTTCCAACTTGTAGTTACTATTGAAATAATCAGCCTAGTAAATACTCGAATGTATTGGGTGTTTTTTAAGTGTGTTAAAAATGTCACCATGAAAAATAATAAAAAATAAATAAGAAAAACATTTCTATTCAATGTTAAAATTTCAAGGATATGGGTCACTAGGCAAAAAAATTCCAAATGAGTCAATAGAATATAACTCAGAAGAAGCTAAGGGATCATGGTCAACAGTATGTTATTGAAACCACAAAAGAAGAAGTATTAATGTAATTTTATGTTTTTATATAAGAAATATGTTGTAAATGAATTTCTTTTCAGTGTTCTCATCATATGATTTTTTAAATAAGTAATGATTGTACTTTATTAATTTTTCATTAAGTATTTGATATCATATGTTGAATGGTACTAGAAAAAATTATTAAATAGAAAGTTAAAAATTCTAGAAAACAAAATATTTAGGGAAATACAACCCTTAATTTGTTTTATATTATGAGATAATGGTGATTAAATGATTGATTTGGATATGTGATGACTATATTGGAATTAATTAATAACTTGTTGAAAATTGGTCTGTTATATTATTGATGTAATTTATAAAACATTTTAATTTAAGGAGTATATCAAATAGATTGTGTTCTACTTATGGTATAAGGAATAATTAATGTCTATATACTGAAATTTTATTATGTTTTTCATGAACCAAATTGGGTCTCTATTTAATCGATTCCCTACCTAGTCCGCATCAAGGCTAAATGGTGTTCCCAATCCCCTCTAGTTGGCATAAGTCTCTGAGTATCAAAATAAAACATGGCAACGATTAACCCAAATAAATAAATATAAAAAAATAGAAAAATAAACCAAACTGAAATTTAAAGTCGCAAGAAAACAATCCTTTAATCAAATGAGAAATTGAGTCACATAAGTAAACTAAAAACCCAAAAAGCAACTACCACTAGGTAAGTTTACCAAAAACCAACTCAAAAACTCCCATCTCATGAGAGTACACCATCCTAAGGTCGTCTCCAAAATTCCACCCCTAGAAGTTAGCTAATAGCCTGGACCGAAACTCCCAAAATTCTAAGATTTACCAGCATTAGACATGACCAACTCTACTTATACATAAGGGTGTAAGTATGTAAGGAACCCTAAATTCCATGTAATTTTTTTTATATATGGTAATTTTATGAGTCCGTGAAAATTGACGGCATGTGATTTCGAGGCTCGGAGTTCCCAGAATTAATTTCTGAACTTTATTTCAGGTACGTTTAGTAAATGTGCACGTGGGATTTTATATCATTTGATCTGGTGCTTGGAATTGAAATCTGAGGTCACCGTTGAACTCACAGTGTCAGTTTTCGATTAAGGAGACCTTCACCTCGACCACAGTAGGTCGAGGGTGGAAGTTATCTTTTAACATATTTCTGAAAGAATAAAATAAAAATATAATTTTGTAACTTTTATTTTTATTTTTATTTGAAAATACTTGTTTATCTTGAGAGGTAAAGACCACTAGAATTAAATCTCCCCTTGAGGTTATGGAGGTGAGGACCAACGAATCTAAAACCTCCCATGAGAGGTTACGGTGGTGGGGACCACCCGAGATTAAAACCCCTTTGAACCTCCCACTTAAATGAGGGTAAGTCTATTAAACTTCCCATTGATTAATTTTTCCTCCTCCCTTTTTAATTAATACACCAACACAATTAATTAATTATTCCAATTTAAAATTATGCCAACATATTTTATTATATTGGATACCTTTTCTTTCTGGTGGGTTGGGAGAAATTAATCGTTGGCAAAGTTGGGAGCTTGAGAGAACATAGAGGTACACATACTCCAATGAAGAATGCCAATGAACGACTCTTCTCCTTTGATGAACCTTTCTCCAAACTCTATCGAAGGATCTATAAAGAAGAATGAACCAATTATTGAGGAAACGCTATCGTCACCGACTTCATCTTTTCCTCTCCTCACCGATGTTGTTGAAGAAGACTT
Organism: Viscum album; assembly: GCA_963277665.1. Taxonomy (NCBI): domain Eukaryota; kingdom Viridiplantae; phylum Streptophyta; class Magnoliopsida; order Santalales; family Viscaceae; genus Viscum; species Viscum album. The sequence goes on from OY728156.1 coordinate 1,144,107,100, forward strand.
GTTTTGGCATTGGAAAATGAAAATCCATCTCAACCGTGGACAATTTTTCAAAATAATCATCGAGGTAGGGTAGATGTTGAATTTTTCCCCTACACGTTCTTGAAAATACTTCGTGAATCAAGGAAGAAATTATAGCAGCTTCTTACCGCCCTAACTCGGAGAGTGCAGCACAAACAAACCCATCCCAACCTCTCTGCAATTATTTGTTCTCATGTGTGTTATTCATGATGGTGACAATGACCGGTGCAAGCGGTTGGCATCGGTGGAAATCGAGAACCATGACGAAGGCAACGAACAATGGGTGGCCAGTCAAGTCGGCCGCTGACGAAGGCATGGTGCCATGCCACCCCACATCGCTACGTCGCCCCGCGGCCTCCGTCATCTGCAGCCGCTGCCACCCGCGACCTCGCGCCGCCCCGCGACCTCGCACCGCCCCACGGAACCCGTGTCATCGCACTGTCCCACAGCACCTGTGGCCCTCTGCGGCACCCACGACTTCCTGGGCCGCCTCACGACCCTCTGCGGCATCTGCGGCCCTCCATACCGCTCGCGCCCACCAAGGAACCCCGCGGCCCATCGTGGCCTCAGCTGCCCCGTGCCGCCAGACTGGGCTGCCCAACGGGTCAGGCCGCACCATGTTCCAGGACGTACCCAGCGGGTCAGACCGGGTCGACTGGGTCGGACGGTACCCAGACCGACTACGACCTATTGATACTGTTTTGGCCATAACAGTGGCATTGGACGTCCCTTTGATGAACTGTTAGCGGTGCTAGAAACCTTGGGGTGAGACATTCCCTTTGAGTATACTCCACTAGAGATTTGAATAAATATAGAGTACAGTAGGTTGGATCGAGCACGAATTCAACCAGGCCCTCAAGACTAAAAGGCTAATAACTTACAGAACAAGCGTCAGATTGAAGTACCTTCTATTGCGTTGATACCCCTATGATGTGGAGACCCTTTGGGATACTTCTTCGTGGTAGTTGGAGTATCGACCAATTTCTTGAGAAGTGGACTCTCCCAGAGACGATCAAGCTTAGTGTGGGAACACAATAGCTGGATGTGACCTGAGAAAGAGATATGCCATGGGTCTGTGATTGAGGTTCCCACATGGAACAACTCTAAGATTCCACGTGGGACTACCCTAGAGATCTTGTGTGGGTCATCACCTAGCGATCCTGCGTGGGTCATCACCGAGAAATCTTTTGTGGGTCAGCACTGAGCGATCTTATGTGGTTCAGCACTTATGGATCCTTCATGGATCTACCTCTTAATAGAGTAAGATGATTCAGTAGTTACATCTAATCATCTTTATTATTATACCTAATAAATACCTAGTGTGAGCTAGGTTCGTACCTGTGTGGTACTTTCTTTTGTAGTAATACCTTGGTGGTATTCTTCTATGTGGCGTACCTTTGTGGTACTTGACTTCATGGTTTTCCTTCCTTTGTGGAACAGTGGTGCTTTGGGCTTTGAGTTGGAATCTGTTTTTTCCTCATGATTGAAATGGGTTTACTTAATAACTTAGGTATATGTATCGTCATATACCTAAGTAGGGTTTACAGTTGATAACATGTTGTGTGGTTTATCCTTGGTGGATTTTGTGAGACCTTGAGGGTCTTGGGGTCCCTATGATGTATTGTTGTACTCACCCCTGTATATGTTATGCCTGCACACTGTTGTGTTTGGTGCAGACGATGGAAAACACTGACTAAGGACAAGAGTACCAGGACTGTAGGTAGCTTGGTGGTGGACGTTAGACAAGGTGAACCGCAGAGACGGTTGTTCATGAGCTATACTTACCCTTCAGGTAGGATCTATGGTGGACGATCCAAAAGCTGCTTTTCACCAATCAGTTGTCTTGTACTTTCCAGTTTTCCTTGTACCTTCCAATTGGGCTTGTATTTCGGCCCCTTTTTACTAACATTACTCACTTTGTTTACTATTCAGTTTACTTGAGTTTGTATCTTGTTGCGTTCTTGGTTGTGTGGGTTAATGGTTATAAAGACAATGCCTTCCCAGTTTTAGGCAATACACATTTAGTTCTAGTTTCAAGCCCCTTGCCTAAGGAAGGCGGGCTTGGGGTAGCCATGGCCCGGGCCTCGGGCGATGGGTCTTGACAAAGTAGGTTGTGAGATAATGCTCAATATGATTCCACAATAATAAAATATTCCACATATAAAGATTAAATGAAAAAAAAATCATGTTTAACCAAGGAATATAAATAATTTCTTTTACCGTTTTAATATAAACAATTTGAAGAAAGAAAACTTAAAAGAAAAAGTGGTTTTAAAAAAAATAAATAAGAAAAATAAATCAAAACACTATCACTTTTATGACACCACAATAGTAACACCATATTCTGATGATCACTGTAATGTAATCCAAGATCACCAAACGTTGGAGAGTCCCTATAGGTATTATAATAAAATGGGACATATAACATTGCATCTCGGTGAAAAAATAAATAGAAACCACAATAACATATGTTCTCATGCATGATCCACTAGTAGGAAAACATATCAAAAACCTAGTGGTCTCAAATCATCATCCAAAGTTTAGTTATTGTTGAAATTGTAAACCCAACTAAGTGAAGCTATTCCAATGCCTCACTTATATCTCTAGTACACTAGATCTAGTCCTCCCACCTTGTACCAAGGCTTCAAATTTATGCTTAAAAGTTTCTTGTTCACATTTCTTTCCAAGGTCAAATACACAATACACATAGTGTATTATCTAACTCTTGCACCACACTTTCACATACAAAAAATATTTTTAAAACAATTACACACACCAAAAAGTTTCAAAACTAAGGCTTCAATACCTACATAGTCAAATAACAAGTTGTATAGTTTTTAAAGACCATTACTACAATTAATAAAACACTTTAAAAACATTTAATAGTTTTAAAAAAGTTTGGGATGACTCAATATGCTGAAAAACCACTCGAAACATGTTTTATATCAAAAACAATTATTGAAACCACATCAAAAAAAACTGCAACACCATTAAATTCTAACAAACTGACTACATAATTTAAAAAACACTAAGGAATGGATCATTATGGGTTATCACAGAGACAACCCTAATATTTCATAAACACACTACTAGAAAAAAAACATATCAAATTTCAATAATAACCAACTATGCACATTGGAGAATAATTAATAGATGTATTAATTTAATTAAACAAGAAACCTAATTAGTCAATCAATCCTTACACATGGAATCACCTACCTCGGTTTAAGAATAACCTATCAAAATGACGCAAAACTCCCACCACACATCAATTGCACCACAAAAGATATATCACAGACCCTATGACGATGGTGTGGAAGGATATTAGTGGTTTGTGGTTCCCTAAAATGGGGGAGTAACCGGAATGAGTTGCGAACAAGTGGGGCCTACTAGAGCTTTGGCCGAACTAGGGGAGGTCAGCTCGTAGTCTGCTGGATAATATTGGAGGTGTACCGCTGGTGTGAGATCCGACGGAGGAGGAGTATAGGAGCCAGTTCAGTGAGAGGGAGGAGAAAAGCAGCTCCTAGGGTTCTATGGATGGGTTGTGCACGAACTAGGGGGGACGAACTACAGTATGATGCATGGGGGAGAGGGTGTGAGGGAGGGAAGAAAAATAAAATAAAATATAAAAAGAAATGGAAAAGAAAGTCTAAAAAAATAAAAAGAAAATAATAATTATAAATGTCAAATAGAAAACCTCAAAATACCTAAACCAATATAAAAAAATGACAAATAAAATTGATTATTTATATTAATAATGGAAACAATAATAATAATAAAACTATTGATGTTAATAAAAATTTCCTACCTAAAACATTAACAATAAAAAGTTTAATAACGTTATAGGATAAAGTGAGAAACTCAAATGAAATAATAATAATAATAATAAGGAAAAAAATAATTATCATTATAATAATTTTATTATTATTAGGTTAGTTAACCACTCGCGCACTGGTCAGGATGCACGTTAAACTGGTGATTCAACACGGATTCGCCCATGCCCTAACCATGTGTCGGGAATTGTCAAGAAAACACTCATTTATCCATGAAAAAGAGAAAAAATCATCTCTAGATCGACCCAGATTTCAACAAAATAATTATTAAAAAGTTCATATAAAATTATGAGAT